>CM031239.1:616725751-617351984 GCA_018340775.1 Taxus wallichiana var. yunnanensis | reverse complement strand
GATGTTGGTAGGGTCATGTTGTTGGTGTAGGTATAGGTAAAGCAAGGTTAGCATACCCAAGTAGTAGGGAATAGTGTCTGATTAAGATCAACACACAATTCTAGGCGAGGCAAAGCGGAAAGAGTGCTCAGTAGGTGAAAAGAGCTAAACAAACCACACAACGTAGAGCGAGCACGAAGCCTAAGTGCCGTGCACGAGGCAGAGAAGTCCATAGTTGAAAAGAGTTGTATGATCACAATATATCGGGTGTACGTTACGTCCCTTGAGTTGAAGCAAATGGTGAGGTGATGTGGATGATATAGCGGAGGTACAAAGAACTTGTTATAACGAAAGAGAACCTACCCTAAATAGACAAGTCCATGACCCAAAAAAGTTCTTTTGAATGAGGCTTTATTTTATTGAATGTAGGCGATCGATGGGGAAGTCTCTGAGGATATTGATTGTTTTATTCTTGAGGTCTTCACGAAGCGATCAATGCGAGAAGCTTCTAATAAAAGTGGCCCATGTATAAATTGTCCTTGAGAGGCTTGATCTATTTATAATGCGAGAGATGATTTTAGTGCATAGCATTTGTCCTTGAGGGGCGATCTATTTATAGTACAGCAATAGTTTGGCATATAGCTGTTCTTCGAGGGAGCAGTCTATATTTAATTTTAGATGACTAGATGTTCTTTTGGCGTGAAACATCTAGTTTAGTAGGAAGTTTGACTCAAGAAAATCCCTTAAGAATGTGGCTTATTTTAATACTTTGAAGTCATGGACTAGACTAAAAAAGGGGAAGGCATTATCAAGGGGAGGTGCGAAGTGATTTTGATTTTATGCGGAGATATAGAAAACAAAGTGTATGTAGCGGTAAATGAGCTCAAGGGACGAGCAGTAGGTAGATAAGAGGTGATATAACACTAGTTTCAACAGTAGAATGGTCGAAGATGTAAGGCATTAAGGGGTTCAGGCTCAGGTTTACCATTAAGCGAAGCTAAACGATAAGTGCCTGATCCATAGGTGTGAGTGATTATATAAGGCCCAATCCAATTGGGAGCAAATTTTCCACGTTTGCTCTTTTCTAGTTTGGTGACATGTTGATTCTCTTTGAGGACAAGATCACCAACCTTAAAGGTACGCTCATGAAGTCGCTTATCATAAGCACGCTTGATGCGTTTTTGATAGATTTGAAGGTGATCGAGAGCTGTAAGACGTCGTTCGTCAAGAAGCTCCAATTGGGCTAACCGCTCTTGGCGGAAATCATCGTTGGTGAGAATATCCTGAAGAGATATTCTAAGGGAGGTATTTGTATTTTGAGAGGTAAAACAGCCTCGGTACCATATACAAAGAAAAGGTGTGGCATTAGTGGAGAATGCGAATGCTTGATACGATAAGCCCAAAGGGCAAAGGGAATGTGATCGTGCCAATTTCTTCCAGATTCATTGACGACTTTCATGAGGATTTTGGTTAGAGTTTTATTAGAAGATTCAGCCTGACCATTGGCCTGCGGATAGTAAGGTGATGAGAAGCTAAGTTTGATACCAAAGTTGTCCGCAAAGGGTCTTACAGACAACTTGTTTTTGAAAGATTTACCATTATCGGTTATTAGGCGATGAGGAATACCAAAGCGAGAGATAATGTGATGGTTAATGAATTCGACAATTTTTCCTTTTTTGATTGAAATGAGTGGAATAGCCTCCACCCATTTTGTATAATATTCGATCATTGTGATTATCCAACGGTGGCGTTGTGAAGAGGTCGGGTGAATCTCACCAATAAGGTCTAAACCCCATTGTGAGAAAGGCCAAAGATCACGAGCGACTTGTAGCGGGTGGCTAGGAGTATGTTGAAGATTGGCATGTTGTTGACACATGACACAGCGCTTAACATATTAAGTAGCGATCGTTATTGAGTAGGCCAATAATATCCTAGGCGAAGGATTCGTTTAGCCACGGCAAGGCCACTAAAATGTCCACCACAAATCCCATCGTGTACTTGTTGGATGGTATAGGTGACCTCTGCGCCGGTTAGACAACGAAGGAGGATGCCATCAAAGCCACGTTTATAAAGGAGTCCTCCCATGACAACATAACGCGAAACACTTTTAAGAAAAGCACGTTTTCCGTTACTAGTAAGGTCAGGTGGGAGAACAGAGATTGTAAGGTAGTCGTGAAATTGGTGGTACCAGGTATCCTGCGAATTAGTAGACACAGTATTTATCATACAAACTACCGGGGTTGAATAGGATGGTGCAAAAAGTTGCTGGACCACAACGAATAATTCAGAGTCGGTTGGTGCGGCGGGAATCTGTGAGGCTAAGCAAGCCATAGTATCCGCAAATTTGTTAGTGGAGCGGGGAATGGTTTGGATAGAATAGTGAGTAAATAAGGCTAGAAGTGACTCCACGTGGTGTTTGTACTTCTGAAGTTCCTCGTTTTTACATTGGTAGATGCCCATAACTTGATTGACTACTAATTGAGAGTCACCAAAGATATTGATAGATTTGATGCCTAAGTGTATCGCAACTTGGAGACCCGAACAAGGGCCTCGTATTCCGGCTGTATTATTAGTGCAAGGAAATCAAGCCGGAATGAAAGAGGCATAGGTTCGATGTCAGAGGATGAGAACAACGCCGCTCCTCCGCCCAGCGGCACTTAGATCCATCGAAGAAGAGGGTCATTTGATCGACACTTCTCGAGTGAAAGAGTGGCGATGAGTTCGTCGGGAAGGTAAAATTGGTAAATTGTTCCCCGAGGTAGAGGGCCTCCATGAGTTGGTCTCGCAAGAGTTTGTCCTTTGATTGATTTACTGTTGTATAAACTCAAGGTCAAGGTCGGCGAGGAGCATGAGCCATTGAAGCGTCTTTTGGTTTAGGTGTGGTTTGGCGTACATATAATGAATGGGGTCTGTGTTGGTGATGACGAAAGTTTTGTGATTCAAGAGGTAATGTCGGAGTTTGGTAGCGACGAATGATAGGGCCAGGCACAATTTTTCTACATGTGTATACCTAGTCTCGTAATCCACGAGTGCGACTTATATAATAAACGGCTGCTCTCGGCGTGCGGGGTCTCGATGTGTGAGCATAGCTCCTATAGCATGGTCGGTGGCGGAAAGATAAAGGTAGAAAGGGCGGTCGTCCTGGGGTGGTATAAGCACGGGTGGCTGCAAGAGATACGTTTTGAGAGCTTCGAAGGCTTGGTGACACTCCTCACTCCATTGAAAGGCAACGTCCTTTTTTAGAAGGTGATGAAAAGGGTGACATCGATCGAGAGTTGGGAGATGAAACGCTTGGATGGATTGAAGTTTACCTGCAAACTACGCAATTGTTTAAGGTTTTGGGTGGGGGCATTTGTAGGATAGCTTTTACTTTAGATGGATCAACCTCAATGCCACGCAAAGAGACGATAAAGCCAAGAAGTTTGCCCGAAAGAACACCAAAGACACATTTCTTCGGTTGAAGGCGGACGAGAATATTATAACGAGGCGATCAAATATAATGGTTAAAACATCGAGATGTTCACTACGATGTTTAGACTTGCCGAGAAGATCGTCGACATAGTCTTGAGATAGTGTGCATAATGTCATGAAAAATGTAGGTCATAGCCGCACGATAGGTAACCCGGCATTCTTAAGGCCAAATGGCATGACACGATAACGAAGGTTCCCGAGGAGTTATGAAGGCGGTTTTGTGTTAATCGGCGGAGCAGACCAAAATTTGGTTGTATCTGAAAAGCCATCCATGAGAAAAGCATTTCATGGCCACGAGTGAGATCAACAAGTTGATCAATACTTGGGAGGAAGTCATCTTTGGGGCAAGCAAGGTTAAGATCCGGAAATCTGTGCATATCAGAAGTCCCCCTGTCGCTTTAGTGAGCGAGTGCGATGTTAGAAATCCATTGAGGATAGTCAATAGGCGAGAATGAAGGAAGCGAGAAGGAGTCGTTGGAGCTCCTCTTTGACGAAGAGAGCAATGCGTGGATGCATTTTCTCAATTTACTGTTTGGTGGTTTGAATTAGGGGTTTAGGGTGATGTTATGGACGGCAATGGTAGGATCAATTCCTGGCATGTCAGCGTAAGACCATGCGAAAGCTTGGTTGCGAGCACGGAGAAAGGTAGAAAAGGCGGCTTGTTCTGATGTGTTAAGGGATTGTCCAATCTTCACTATGTGAGGATCTTCCTCCGTGTGGATGTTGATTTCTATAGTAGATTCGTTCAGCATAGTTTGGGTTTCAGATGGTAAGGCGCGTTGAATATAAGAATCATCCGCGCCCAGGTAAGTGAGGATGGAGTCGTCATCCTGGCATTCAACAACATTAATCAAAGGCGAATCCTCTTGATCATGTCACGGATACGAAGGGGGGGAGAGAAGATGGGTCCTCATTATCGCGTTGATAAGTGAGAGGACCTATGAAGATAGCATTTATGAAAAAAAAAAGTTAGGAGGGATAGATTCATGGTCCATCGATTCTGTGGGTGATGATGGCAAAGTGGGTGATGATGGTTCGGTAGGGGCAACGTCTTCTTCTTCCAGGATACAGCTGACAGGAGGTGTTTCTTGTGTAGGTGTTTCGGAAAAACCGAGACCACTGCGATCATTATGTTTGCGTGTGGTGATGGGGATGAGAGTATGTCGGCCTTGTTCGTAAAGGCCAAAACCAAAGCCTTTCCACGCACAGCGAGTCAAGAAGGTGAGGGCGAAGCGACGATTTGTCAGGTATTGAAAATCGGATTGGAAGGGAACCACACCAAGAGGAGGTTCAGGGGTAATGGAGGATGCGTCAACACCCCCATACGTTAGGTTAGTGCGGCAATAGGGTGAGTCGTAAGAGATTACCTCCCCACCACGGCAGTCGTAGGTGGGATGCGCATGTAATTGTCCGTACTCTGCGGGTAGGGAAAGAACTAACGTTATATGGCGGTACTCCCCCGAGCGTGAGGCGATGAAAAACATCTACTAAGGGGTCGGAGGTTGGGATGTTAGGCTGGGGAAGAGAAGTGGTTTGTGCGACGGTGGTTTCATCGAGTTGAAAGCGTAGAGTACGGTTGAGGTGGATGGTTGAGGTACATTTGAAGAGGATGGTTGGGTTGAATGTATGGGTGTCTTAATTGGTATAAGCACATCATTTGGGCGATATAGCATATTGCGAGTTTTGAAGGGGGAGGATCAGCTTTTCACAGGTGTAGGACTTCCCTCGTACTCAAATTTTATGCATCGATGTAATGTTGAGAACGCATCCCATGGCTCGAATCCAGGGCGACCCAACAATATATTATATTGGAACTCTCCTTGAGACATAGAAGAGTTCGGGTAAAGTCGTGGGCCTACGCGAATGTTGAGGATCACGGTGCCTAAGGTAGAAGTAATAAGCGTCATTGAATGACCGTAACATGATGGGGTTGCACACATGCAACTAGAAGGATGTTCATTTGTTGGAAGGCTTTTGAAGAGATGATGTTTAGGCTAGCGCCCCGTCAATCATAACCCGGCGTACTCGAATGTCTCGGACGTAAGCGAAATGAAAAGAGCAGGGGTCGGGGTCTTACGCACCAAAGTCGATAATTTCATCTTCCGAGAAACTAAGCTGCGGCTTGTTGTTTTGAGGCGAAGTGGTGGGGAGATGGATTGTTTGGTGAGAGAGGCAACGTGATTGGGTGTTAGAATGGAGGCAATGGGCGGGGTTTTGTTGGGTAAAACCTCTATCCCTTGAAGGATCTCAACGAGAGCTTGTTGATGAGATTGAAGTCGAATGAGATCATATAGTGTCATTTTACGGGTGATTGATGAAGGCTGTTTGATCATGGTTTGGTGGGCGACTCCATTAGAGGCGGGATAGGCGGGTCCGCAAATAACCACTTTAGGTGGTGGTGTAATTGGGATGGTTGAAGGAGAAAGAGATGCCGCGAGTGTGTTTTCTTTCGCTTTCCCATTTTTTTTTCGTCCTCGAGTAGTGACACTAATCATATTAATCTCGTAGATCGAGATGAGGATGATGGTTGGGATAATTCATGGTCTTGAAGGTGGGGTTGTAATAATGATAGATCTTGGTGAGGCGGGGATAGATGATATAGTAGAGGGAATTGGCGCTAGAGGTCTTTCCCTTCGTAAGTTGTCTTTCTTAATCTTTCTATCAGGAGAGGTGGCCCACGAAGGATGGTTTTAGAGCTTTGCATCCCTCCACATCATGTCTGGTGTGCGGTGATAGCGCAGATTTTAGACTCATCGTAACCCATAGGTCGGGGTTTAGACGGTCATAAGGTCTAAGTGGAGGTAGGGAAATGGTCGCATTCTCAACCAACATAGCAAGGATTTTGGCGTAAGATCCTTTGAGGGTCAAAATCGGATGAAGGTATTGGTTGTGCGGGTTTTAGTAATGTTTGGCGTGGTTGGTTCGTACAGGGTGGTGGTTTAGCCGAGGGCTGACACATGTTTTTCACTAAACGTGGTTTCTTGGACCGAGAGTTACGTTGGTGGTTAGATGATGAGGCTACGAGATGGCGTGGTAGCGGGAAACAACCACGGAGAAAGGGGAGTGACATGAAAAATAAATCCTTTGATGATGGGATTGGTTTAGGGTTGATAGGTGGACCGGATACGCGGGAATAACGATGTTGTGATACCCTTTGATCTGTATAGGTGTAGAAGGCGTAGAGTCGTTTCACGAGAAAACAAAGGAGGTATGATATATTGGTGTAATGTGGAGGGATGAGGTCCCAATATGGAAGGTGGGTGTGACGATGAGGGGTTTTAATTGTGATAGAGACCCGGATTGCGTTGCGTCTCTAGAGTGGCGGAGCGGATTTATTTTGGATAGATCGAGTCACTTAGGCGGGTGTGTTAGGCCCAGGCATTGGTGAGGTCCCAGCGTAGGGGAAGATCTGGTTAAGTTGATAGAAGTGGGCGGGCATTTGGTAGAGGTGAGGGGGGTGAAGGCGAAACAGGGGGCATTTTAAGCTTACGTAAGCATTTCGGGTAGATGGTGGAGACATCGGGATCAGTCATTTGCATTTGAGTAGAAAAAAGGGGTACTCAAGCGTTCCCATAGGGCTGTCATCATCTTACGTGGAATGACAGGTCTCGAGTGTGATTTGTAATTTTGAGTACGGAAGAAAGGTGGGTTGTAATTCCAGTCCCGTGGGAGTGATCGAGGGGGTAGATGAGGCCTTTGTATCAATAGATGTTAAGAAGGTCGGCCCAGTCGTTGAAAAGATTTAGGTGATGAGGGACTAATAGGCGAAGGGCATGTTGGAGAGGGTCCATCATGGCTAAAGAATTTAGTGATGTCGGTGCAAGATATTTCTCGTCTAATGATGTCAAAGGAGTGGCGTACCTTCCTCTTGTCTGTGCAAGAGTGGTAGAAGGAGACGTCTGGGAAATAGATAAATTAGACAACATCCGCTCGCAATCTTGTAGGGATGTGGTGTAAAAGACTCATTGATGGGAAGGGAAGCACAGGCGATTAACTCTTCTATGGGTAAAGGCGATTTCACTTTGGCTTGATGGTGGTAAAGGAGGTTCGGGCTCTGTGTTAGTGAAGAGCTTGATTGAAAATTTTCTCGATAGAGGCTTTTGGTAGGTATCGAATCTGCATGGATCTCATGAACACTCTCCTCGGCTAAGATATCTGGTTGGCGTTCTTGTTGGACGAGTGATTCGAATGGCTTGTTGAAAATTTTCAAATTTCGGTTAGCGAGGGCGTTAGGATTATCGAGGTTATATCCCTGCGTCGACCATTTCTGCACTATGTTTTTCAACATCTTGCAGTTTTCATGATCCGTGTCCCTTCACGCGGTGGAAGTTACAAAAGTCATTTTCTTTGTACCAGGGAGGTATGGCGCGAGTGGAATCAAACCCAGAATGAGGTTTAACAGGAGGTAAGGTAATGGCTCCGGCTTTGAGCAATTTCTCCAATATCACACCATATGTTTCTCCCAAGGGAGTGTAGTTGACGGGCTCGGCTTTGTATTTATAGGTGGTTTTTGGTGGAGTATTGGACGGTGGTTGGGATTTGACCATCACCGCGTGGACAGCTCCTTTTGATTTAGAAGAGGTGGACGCGTGAGGAGTGGTGGTATTTGGTTTATTGGTAGAATCGGGATTTCGGAAAGTGGAGTTTTGTTCTTGTGACCGCATGATTTCTCTTCCTCTGAGGCTCGAATTTCTAATTTTCGAGTCATAGTAAAGGCCTCATCGAATGTACGGAAAGTTTGAATTTGGAGGGTAGGGGAGATGTGCTTAGCGCGAGCCGCGTAAAGAGTTCGATAAGTTCGGTTTGAGGCAAGGCATCGTAAGTTGGTTGATAAGGCCCCGCCATCGTCAGCGAAATCTACGATAGATTCGTCTTGGTGTCGGATGGCATAAAGGTCGGTGATAGATACTTTCTTAGCAATGTTAATGGAGAAATGATCCAAGAAAGATTGGGCTAGTTGGTTAAAAGAGAAGATCGAGTCTTTGGGTTAAAGCAACATACCACTCAAGGCGGGTTACGATAAGGACATAGGGAAGGTGCGGAGTAACAAGGCGTCATTATGGGCGATCAAATAACAAGCATGTCTAAATGATCGCAAATGTTGTTGAGGATCCTCTTTACTATTAAAAGCGAGTAAATTTGGCAACTCCCATTGAGGAGGATACGAATGAAGGGGGACGAAGAAGGTGAATGGGCTCCCGAACAAACTTGTTCGTATGTCGAGTGCTACGACTTCCCGAAACCGAAGCCTCCAAATTTTGCATTTTGTCCATCATTTGTTTGATGAAATCGGTGGTTGGATGAGATGATGGTGCACGAGAATAGGGATGTCCCATATAAGGTGTTGAGGTTCTTTGGATACGTGTATGGGAATGAAAAGGTAGGCGGAGCTTGAGAAGGAAAGCTCGTGTGGATAGGTGGCGAGAAAGCAAGTCATGAATGGAGCGATGCAAAAGAGATGAGGTAAGGCGCGTTGGTGGTAGCAAGCGTGGGGTCCAAGATTAACAAAAGGAAAGCTAATCGGGAGTCGTATGAACCTCTGCCATTTGTCGGATTGGGAGAGGGGCTAGAATGCGAGGAAAGCAAGCGGTATTATCGGGAGGAGTGGGAGCTAAATGAGCAGGCTATGCGATAGGCATACCTACAAGGCTGACCATCGGGTGTACGGTCGGGGGTAAGAGACAAATAGTATTATGCAATAAATGGAATTAGCATCCGAAAACTTGGCAAAGTCCTTATCTCCCACAAGAATTTTGGAACCTCACTTGGTATCGGTAGGATTCCCCATAGAAGGTGAAGGGTGATTCGGGAAAAAAGCGAGCAAGCGTGTGAAACCATGGCGGCGCTTGTTTTGAGTGATAACAACCATGGACAACAGATTCACGGTAAAGTTTCAATCTATCAAGAACAAAAACAACCCCGAAATGATGAATTTGGCAAGTTCTTTGGTTTGTCGGTGATGGAGACGATAACGATATCGGTTTACTAACCGTGTCGGTCCACAGAGAAACGACGTCGGTCCTTTAACCGATGCGGTGTCAAAAATCTAGGATAAGAAGATACAAAGGGGCTGCTAATTTGATTTTTAGCAACGTTGAGTATTTTTATCAACTTATTGATCACGAGAAGGCAGTATGACGAGAAAACGAAACGGCAAACAAGCAAGATGCACACGCAAATCAGAGAGATTAACCCTAGGGTTAATTTTAATTATTGATGGACTTATGCCTTTAGACGTAGAATGATGTCAGAATCCTAAACAAGAGACTTAGAGGAAATGTCAAGTTGTTTTGGCTTATAAGGTTACCTCAATCGGGCGGAGGAATACCGCGGAAAAGGGGGGATGTTTGAGCTGTTGTGTTAATTGTGAAGTGATTCGGTATGTGTTGTGCAGTGAAACTAGGGTTAATTTCCTGTCAATACCGCGGATATCACCCCCACGTGTACGACCTGTTACTTAATCTATGTTCACTAGAATTGAAAAACAACAAGCAGGAATGCAATGCATGTGTTTTAAAACCCAAATCGAAAGTGATATTCGATGAAGCAAAAGAGATGACTTTTACTAATGCAAGATGCAAAAACAAAGCAAGTTCTTTTACCAGAATAATAAAATACCTTGTGAATATCTCTAGAAGAAGAAAACAGCAAGTATGCTCCCTATATGAAAGCAAGCAAGAAATAAAGATAAACCCAAAATGGGTCCCACCAGTAAGTGCAAAAATGTTTCACTCGGAAATGCTTCATTCCTTTTAAAGCAGATATAGGTTAGGGTTAGGAGGAATACTTGTAGAATGTCGAGATGGTGTGCGCGTCCGTAGAGAAAGATCGGTGAATTACTGCGAAGAACTCCTTTTTATCTTGGAAGGACTACTGCCAAATAAGAACACAAGACCACAAGATTTGATTAAACAATAAATGAGGAAACTGCCTTGGGCCCAGGAAATGTAAAACTTCCTTTCGAAGGTGGTCAGTTTCCCTGCTAATATGAATTAACACAAAATACTGTAAAGTACCAATTAAATTGTTTCGTGGAACTAGGTAGGGGAAAGGCTGTTTTTCTTGGTTTGGATCAAAGGAACCGATGCCGGTTATCTATAACCGATGGCGGTCACTGATAACCGATACCGGTTGGTTCTAGGATCTTCTGGGCTGGTTGTGGTGTTTGTAATGGCTGGTTTTTTGGATAGTATTAGGAAATGGGATGGTTAGAAGCTAAAGAATGATAGTTAGAGGCAATGGTACGTTGGGTAATGGATTCAGAAACGGATTTGGGAAGATTGCAATTCCAAAAGCATAAGAAATGTTATAATGGAGGACATGCAAGATGTAACTTACTGGTTTTGATGAAGGTGCAAGTTGATCTCCTTTGCTGTAAGCACGTCTAGTATTTTCGCTCGTCTCTGCTTGGTCAAGTGAAGATCTGGAATCCGTTCCTCGCTCGCAATGCCCTTTGTTGATCCAGAAATCCTTCGACTGATCTCCCGAAATGAAATTCCGATCCGTTGTTTTGGTTTGGGGAGCCCATTTACAGTGAACCGATGGCGGTTGCGTAACCGACGGCGGTCGAGTAGGAACCGGCATCGGTTAGGGAAAAGTAGGCTATTTTTAGTAAAATAGCCCACCTTCCCTGTTTTTCTCCCGAGGGATCAGTTACGGGCTTGGTCAAGCGGCTAGAAGGTCGGCTTTGGGTGCGAGTAAGGAGGCATTAGTTATGAATGTGAGTCTAGACCAAGTCATGGGTCCTAATTAGGTTAGTTTAGGGTTAGGGCTAGGTCATGGTGAGGTGGGCAAGTGAGGTGGCGGGTAAGGCGATGTGGATTTATCAATTATGAGGTAATTAATAAATAATTGTGTAAGGTTTAGGTAATGAGGTTAGGTTGCGAAATGGGATGTGGGTCACAAGGGGTCGTAAGACACGAATTTGGTGTCTGACCTCTGCGCCAGCTAGATTAGGCGATGAAGGAGGATGCCATCAAAGCCACGTTTATAGAGGAGTCCCCCCATGACAACATAACGCGAAACACTTTTAAGAAAAGCACGTTTTCCGTTACTAGTAAGGTCAGGTGGGAGGACAGAGATTGTAAGGTAGTCGTGAAATTGGTGGTACCAGGTATCCTGTGAATTAGTAGACACAGTATTTATCATACAAACTACCGGGGTTGAATAGGATGGGGCAAAAAGTTGTTGGACCACGACGAATAATTCAGAGTCAGTTGGCGCGGCGGGAATTTGCGAGGCTAAGCAAGCCATAGTATCCGCAAATTTGTTAGTGGAGCGGGGAATGGTTTGTATAGAATAGTGGGTAAATAAGGCTAGAAGTGAATCCACGTAGTGTTTGTATTTTTGAAGTTCCTCATTTTTGCATTGGTAGACGCCCATAACTTGATTGACTACCAATTGAGAGTCACTAAAAATGTTGATAGATTTGATACCTAAGTGTAACGCAACTTGGAGACCCAGAACAAGGGCCTCGTATTCCACTTATTATTAGTGCGAGGAAATCAAGTTAGAATGAAAGAGGCATAGGTTCAGCATTGAGAGGAATGAGAACAACGCCGGCTCCTCCACTGTGGCCCGGCATTTAGATCCATCGAAGAAGAGGGTCATTGGAGTACGACTCCTCCAAGTGAGGAAAAGAGTAGCGATGAGTTTGTCGGGAAATGTGAAATTTGTAAATTGTTCCCAGGTAAAGGAGCTGCTGCGAAGTTGGTGCGATGGTTTGTCCTTTGATTGATTTACGTGGACAAACTCAAGGTCAAGTCGGCGAGAAGCATGAGCCATCTAGCAATGCGTTGGTTCGAGATGAGGTTTGGCATACATGTAATGGATGGGTCATATTGGTTATGACAAAAGTCTTGTGATTTAGAAGGTAGTGTCGAGTTTGGTGGCCACGAATGATAGGGCAAGGCACAATTTTTCTACATGTGTGTACCTACTCTCATAGTCCACCAAAGTACGACTTATATAATAAACGGCTTGTTCATGATTCTTAGAGTCACGATGTGCAAGCATGGCTCCTACAGCGTGGTCGGTGGCGGAAAGGTAAAGGTAGAAAGGGCGGTCGTCTTGGGGTGGGATAAGCACGGGTGGCTGCAAGAGATAGGATTTGAGAGCTTCGAAGGCTTGGTGACATTCTTCACTCCATTGGAATGCAATATCCTTTTTAAGGAGGTGATGGAAAGGTTGACACCGATCCGAGAGTTGGGAGATGAAACGTCGGATAGATTGGAGCTTACCTTGTAAACTACGCAATTGTTTGAGATTTTTGGGTGGGGGCATTTCTAGGATAGCTTTGACTTTAGATGGATCGACCTCAATGCCACGCAAAGAGACGATAAAGCCAAGAAGTTTTCCCGAAAGAACACCAAAGACACATTTCTTCGGTTGAAGGCGGACAGAATATTGTAACAGGCGATCAAAAATAATGGTTAAAACATCGAGATGTTCACTACGATGTTTAGACTTGCCGAGAAGATCGTCGACATAGTCTTCAAGGATAGTGTGCATAATGTCATGAAAAATGTAGGTCATAGCCCGCTGATAGGTAGCACCAGCATTCTTAAGGCCAAATGGCATGACACGATAACGAAGGTTCCCAAGGAGTTATGAAGAGGCGTTTGTGTTGATCGGCGAGGCAACCAAAATTTGGTTGTATCTGAAAAAGACATCCATGAGAGATAGCATCTCATGACCTGCAGATTAGATCAACAAGTTGGTCAATGCTAGGTAAGGGGAAGTCATCCTTAGGGCAAGCGAGGTTAAGATCCCGGAAATGCATGCATATCCGAAGTCCCCACAGTCGCTTTAGTAGACAGTGCGATGTTAGAAATCCATTGAGGATAGTCATAGGCAAGATGAAGGAAGCAGAAAGGAGTCATTGGAGCTCCTCTTTGACCAAGAGAGCAATGCGTGGATGCATTTTCTCAATTTACTGTTTGGTGGTTTGGAATCGGGGTTTAGGGTGATGTTATGGACGGCGATGGTAGGATCAATTCCTGGCATGTCAGCGTAAGACCATGCGAAAGCTTGGTTGCGAGCACGGAGAAAGGTAGTAAAGGCGGCTTGTTCTGATGTGTTAAGGGATTGTCCAATCTTCACAATGTGAGATCCTCCGCCATGTGGATATTGATTTCTATGGTAGATCGTTCAAAGCATAGTTTGGGTTTCGAGATGGTAAGGCTCGTTGAATATAAGAATCATCCGCGCCAGGTAAGTGAGGATGGAGTCGTCATCCACGGCATTCAACAACATTAATCAAAGGCGAATCCTCTTTGATCATGTCTGGATAAAGATGGGGCAAAGAAGATGGGTCGTCATTATCGCGTTGATAAGTGAGAGGACCTATGAAGATAGCATTTATGAAAAAAAAAAAAAAGTTAGGAGGGATGGATTCAGGGTCTATAGATTCTGCGGGTGATGATGGCAAAGTGGGTGATGATGGTTTGGTAGGGGCGACGTCTTCTTCTTCCAGATACTGGTGACAGAGGTGTCTCCTGTGTAGGTGTTTCGGGAAAACGAGACCACTGCGATCATTATGTTTACAGGTAGTCACGGGAATGAGTGTATGTCGGCCTTGTTCGTAAAGGCCAAAACCAAAGCCTTTCCACGCACAGCGAGTCAAGAAGGTGAGGGCAAAGCGACGATTTATCAAGTATTGAAAATCGGATTGAAAGGAACCACACCAAGAGGAGGTTCGGGGGTAATGGAGGATGTGTCAACACCCCCATACGTTAGGTTAGTGCGGCGATGGGGTGGTCGAAGAGATTATCTCCCCACGCGACGGTCGTAGGTGGGATGCGCATGTAATTGTCCGTACTCCTGCGGGGGTAGGGAAAGAACGAACGTTATATAGGCGGTACTCCCCCAGCGTAAGGCACTAAAAACATCTACTAAGGGTCGGAGGTTGGAATGTTAGCTGCGGGAAGGGAAGTGGTTTTGCGATGGTGGTTTCATCAATTGAAGGCGTAGGCACGGTTGAGGTGGATGGTTGAGGTACATTTGAGGAGGATGGTTGGGTTGAATGTATGGGTGTCTTGATTGGTATAAGCACATTGTTAGGGTAGTATAACATATTGCAGGTTTTAAAGGGGGGAGGGTCAGCTTTTACGGTGTAAGACTTCCCCTCGTACTCAAATTTTATGCATCTATGTAATGTTGAGGGAACGCATCCCATGGCTCGGATCCAAGGATGACCCAGCAATATATTATATTGGAACTCTCCCTCAAGGACATAGAAGAGTTCGGGTAAAGTACGTGGTCCTACGTGAATGTTGAGGATCACGGTGCCTAAGGTAGAAGTAATAGCATCATTGAATGACCGCAACATGATGGGGTTGGCACACATGCAACTAGAAGGGATGTTCATCTGTTGGAAGGCTTTTGAAGAGATGATGTTTAGGCTAGCGCCCCCGTCAATCATAACCCGACGTACTCGAATGTCCCGGACGTAAGCGGAGATGAAAAGGGCAGGGTTAGGGTCTTACATACCAAAGTTGACAATTTCATCTTGAGCCACTGCAATGCTTGTTGTGCGAGGCGAAGTGGTTGGGGCAGTGGGTTGTTTGGTGAGAGAAGCAACGTGATTGGGTGTTAGAATGGAGGTGACAGGCAAGGTTTCATTAGGTAAAACCTCTATCCCTTGAAGGATCTCAACGAGAGCTTGTCGATGAGATTCGAAGTCACAGAATGAGATCATACTGAAGTGTCATTTTTACGGGCGATTGGTGAAGCGGTTTAATCATATTTCGGTGGGCAATGCCATTAGAGATGGGATAGGCGGGTCATTGAATGACCACTTTAGGTGGTGGTGTAATCGGGATGTTTGACGGAGAAAGAGATGTCGCAGTGTGTTTTCTTTTGCTTTCCCATTGTTTTTCGCCTCGAGTAGCGACACTAATCATATTAATCTCGTAGACTGAGATGAGGAAGATGGTTGGGATAACTCATGGTCTTCAAGAGGTGGGGTTGTAATAATGACGAGATCTTGGTGAGGCGGGGACAGATGGTATAGGAGAGGGAATGGAAACTAAAGGTCTCTCCCTTCGTAAGTTGTCTTTCTTAATCTTTCTAAGCCAGGAGAGGTGAGCTGGCGAAGGATGGTTTTAGAGCTTTGCATCCCTCCACATCATGTCTGGTGTGCGGTGATAAGCACGATTTTAGACTCATCGTAACCCATAGGTCGGGGCTTAGACGGGTCATAAGGTCTAAGTGGAGGTAGGGAAATGGTCGCATTCTCCACCAACATAGCAAGGATTTTGGCGTAAGATCCTTTGAGTGGGTCAAAATCAGGAGAGGATGAGGGTATTGATTGCGCGGGTTTTGGTAATGTTTGGGCGTGGTTAGTTCGTATGGGTGGTGGTTTAGCCGAGGGGTGTTGATACATGGTTTTTACTAAACGTGATTTCTTTGGCGCAGAAGCTATGTTGGATGATGAGGCCGCAGATGACGTGGTATCAGAAAACAACCACGGGGAAATAGGAGTGACTGAAAACAAATCTTTTGATGATGGAATTTGTTTAGGGTTGATAGGTGGACGGAGATACGCGGAGTAGCGGTGTTGCTATACCACTGAATTTCTGTATAGGTGCGGAAGGCGTAGGTTGTTACAAGAAAATGTAGGAGGTATGATATATTGATTTAAGGTAGAGGGATGGGGTCCCAATATGGAAGGTAGGTATGGCGATGATGGTTTTGATTGTGATAGGGGCACGGATTGAGTTTGTCTCTTAGGTGGCGGAGTGGATTTATTTTTGGATAGATCGAGTCGCTTAGGTGGGTGCGTTAGACTGGGCATTGGTGAGGTACCAAGCGTAGGGGAAGATCTAGTTAAGTTGATAGAAGTGGACGGGGCATTTGGTAGAGGTGAGGGGGGTGAAGGTGAGAACAGGGGCATTTTAAGCTTCTGTAAGCACTTCGGGTATATGGTGGAGACATCAAGATCAGTCATTTGCATTTGAGTAGAAAAAGGGGTACTCAAACGTTCCCATAGGGCTGTCTATCTTCTGTGGAATGACAGTCTCAGTGTGATTTGTAATTTTTGTACGGAAGAAAGGTGGGTTGTAATTCCGAGTCCACCTTGTGGGTGTGACACGGGAGGTAGATGAGGCACTTTGTATCAATAGATGTTAAGAGGTCAACCGGTCATTGAAAAGATTTAGGTGATGAGGGACTAATAGGTAGGAGGGCGTGTTCGAGGGGATCTGTCACGTTTAAAGAATGTGGTGATGTTAGTGTAAGAGATTTCTCGTCTAAGGATGTCAAAAGGAGTGGCGAGCCTTCCTCTTGTGTAGCAAGAGTGGTAGAAGGGGACGTTTGGGAAATAGATAAATTAGATAGCATCCGCTCACAGTCTTGTAGGGATGTGGTGTAAGAAGACTCGTCGATGAGAAGAGAAGTCCGGGAAGTTAACTCTTCTATGGGTAAAGGAATGATTTCACTTTGGCTTGATGGTGGTGAAGGAGGTTCAAACTCCTGTGTTGGTGGAGAGGCTTGATTTAAAATTTTTCAATAGAGGCTTTTGGCTGAGAATCGAAGACTGCATGGATCTCATGAACACTCTCCTCGGCTAAGATATCTTGGTTCACGTTACTGTTGGACGAGTGATTCGGGAATGGCTTGTTGAAAATTTTCAGATTTCGGTTAGCAGGGGCGTTAGGATTATCGAGGGTTATATCCCCTGCGTCAACCATTTCCTGTACTATGTTTTTCAACATCTTGCGCTTTCATGACTATGTCCTTTTACGTGGTGAAAGTTACAAAAGTCATTTTCTTTGTACTAGGAAGGTATTGCGCGGGTGGAGTCAAACCCGAGTGAGGTTTAACGAGGGGCAAGGTGATATCCCCAACTTTGAGCAATTTTTCGAGGATGACGCCATAAGTTTCTCCCAAGGGAGTGTAATTGGTTGGCTCGGCTTTGTACTTATAAGTGGTTTTCGGTGGAGTATTGGGCGGTGTTTGAGATTTGACCATTACCACGTGGACAGCTCCTTTTTTATTTAGAAGAAGTGGATGCATGAGGAGTGGTGGTGTTTGGCTTGTTGGTAGAATCGGGAGTTCGGAAATGGGGTTTTGTTACGCAACCGCAATTTCTCTTTCTTCTAAGGCTCAAATTTCAAGTTTAGAGCCATGGTAAAGGCCTCGTCGAATGTGCGAAAGTTTGAATTTGGAGGGTAGGGGAGATGTGCTTAAGCGCGATCTGTGTAAATAGTTCAATGAGTTCGGTTTGAGAAAGGCATACGTAAGTTGGTTGATAAGGCCCGCCATCGTCCAACAAAATCTGCGATAGATTCGTCTTCAAATTGTCGGATGGCATAGAGGTCGATGATAGATACTTTCTTGGCAATGTTAATGGAGAAATGATCCAAGAAAGATTGGGCTAGTTGGTTAAAAGAGAAGATTGAGTCTTTGGGTTAAAGCAACTTTGTACCACTCCAAGGCGAGGTCTGATAAGGACATGGGAAAGGTGTGGAGTAACAAGGCATCATCATGGGCGATCAAATAACAAGCATGTCTAAATGATCGCAAGTGTTATTGAGGATCCTCTTCTTGTTAAAACGAGTAAACTTTGGCAACTCCCATTGAGGAGGATATGAATGAAGGGGACGAGAAGGGTGAATGGGCTCTGACAAACTTGCTCATATGTCAGCGCTACGACTTCCTAAAACGGAAGCCTCCGTGTTTTACATTTTGTCCATCATTTGTTTGATGAAATGCTGTGGTTGGATGAGATGATGGTGCCACGAGAATAGGGATGTCCCATATAAGGTGTTGAGGTTCTTGGATACGTGTATGGGAATGAAAAGGTAGGCGGAGCTTGAGAAGGAAAGATCGTGTGAATAGGTGGCGAGAGAGTAAGTCATGAATGGAGTGGTTTGAAAGAGATGAGATAGGGGCGGTTGGTGGTAACGATACGTGGGGTCCAAGGTTAACCAAAGGAAAGCTAATCGGGGTCGTATGAACCTCTAAAGTCAGTCGGATTGGGAGACGGGCTAGAGATGCAGAAGTAAGCGAAAGTGTTATCGGGATGAGTGGGAGCTAAATGAGCAGCTATACTAATAGGCATGCAATAAGGAGCTGACCATCGGGCGTACGGTCGGGGCATGAGACAAATAGTATTATGCAATGGCCAGGATTAGCATCCGGAAATTTGGCAAAGTCCTTGTCTCCTACGAGAATTTGGGGATCTCACCGGTGTCCGTAGGGTTCCTACTAGAGAATGTGAAGGGGGTGATTCGAGGCAAAGACACAGAAGCGAGGCATGTGAAACCATGGCGGCGCTTGCTTCCGAGTGGACAACGATGACAAGAACACACGGAAAGTTTTAATCTATCAAGAACAAAAACAACCTCGAGAATGATGAATTTGGCAAGTTCTTTGGTTTGTCGGGGCGTGAAAGCGATAGAATCGATATCGGTTTACTAACCGAATGTCGGTCCACAGAAAACGACGTCGGTCCCTTAACCGATGCGGTGTCAAAAGTCTAGGATAAGAAGATATAAAAGGTTGCTAATTTGATTTTTAGCAACATTGAGTATATTTATCAACTTATTGATCACGAAAGACAAAGTATGACAGAGAAAAACAAATTTGAAAACAAGCAAGAGGCACACGTAAATCTAGAGACTAATCCTAGGGTTAATTTTAGTTATCGTGGGCTTATGCCTTTAGACGTAAGATGATGTCAGAATCCTAAACAACAAGACCTAGGGGAAATGTCAAGTTTGTTTTGGCTTATAAGGTTACCTCAATCGGGCGAGGAATACTTTGCGAGAAAGGGGGATGTTTGAGCTGTTGTGTTAATTGTGAAGTGATTCGGTATGTGTTGTGCAGTGAAACTAAGGTTAATTTCCTGTCAATACCGTGGATATCACCCCCACGTGTACGACCTGTTACTTAAATCTATGTTCACTAGAATTGAAGAACAACAAGCAGGAATGCAATGCACGTGTTTTAAACCCAAATCGAAAATTATATTAGATGAAGCAAGAGAGATGACTTTCACTAATGCGAAACTAGGAAAGCAAGACAAATTCTTTACGAAATATGTAACAAAAGCAAAGCAACAACAAATATGCTTCTTAAAATGAAAATAAGCAAGAGAAAGAAACCCAAAATGGGTCCCACTAAGTAATGTGTGCCAAAATGTTTCGCTCGGAATGTTTCGGCTTCGGGAATAGAGTTGCTTCTATCCTTTCATTCCTTTTAGAAACAGATGATGAGTTAGGGTTAGGAGGAATACATGTTGAATGTCGAGATGGTGTGCGCGTACCATAGAAAAGATCAGTGACTGTGGAGACTCCTTTTTGTCTTGGAAGGACTACACGCAAATAAGAACACAAGACCACAAGATTTTGATTAAACAATAAATGAGAAGCGCCTTGGGCCCAGAAATATAAAACTTCCTTTCAAGGTGGTCAGTTCCCTACTAATATGAATTAACACAAAAGACTGCAAAATATCAATTAAATTATTTCGTTAAAAGCGGGTAGGGGAAAGGCTGGTTTTGGTTTTGATCGAGAAACCGATGCGATTCGATAACCGATGCGATTCTTGCGATAACCGATACCGGTGAGTTCTAGGATCTTCTTGTAGCTATGGTGTTTTTAATGGCTGGTTTTTGGATGGTATTAGGAAATGGGATGATTAGAAGTAAAAGAATGACAGATTAGATCAATGGCACATTGGGTAGTGGATTCGAAAGCGGATTTAGAGCACCGAGATTCAAGAAGCATAAGAAATGTTATAACAAAGGACATGCAAGATGTGACTTACTGGTTTTGACCAAGATGCAAGTTGATCTCCTTGGTTGTAAACACTTCTGGTTTCTTTACTCATCTCTGCTCTATCAAGTGAAGATCTGGACTCAGTTCCTCGCTCGCAATGCTCTCTGTTGATCCAGAAATCCTTTGACTGATCTCCAAAATGAAATTCCGATCCGTTGTTTTGGTTTGGGGAGCCCATTTACAGGGAACCGATGGCGGTTGCGTAACCGACGGCGGTCGAGTAGGAACCGGCATCGGTAAGGAAAAAGTAGGCTATTTTTAGTAAAATAGCCCACCTTCCCTGCTTTTCTCCCGAGAGATCAGTTGCGGGCTTGGTCAAGTGGCTAGAAGGTCGGTTTTGGGTGCGAGTAAGGAGGCATTAGTTATGGATGTGAGTCTAGACCAAGCCATAAGTCTTAATTAGGTTAGTTTAGGGTTAGGGCTAGGTCATGATGAGGTGGCAAAGTGAGGTGGCGGGTAAGGTGATGTGGATTTATCAATTACAAGGTAATTAATAAATAATTGTGTAAAGTTTAGGTAATG
Source organism: Taxus wallichiana var. yunnanensis (assembly GCA_018340775.1). NCBI lineage: Eukaryota > Viridiplantae > Streptophyta > Pinopsida > Cupressales > Taxaceae > Taxus > Taxus wallichiana. The sequence continues at coordinate 617,331,228 of CM031239.1, read as the reverse complement.
AGGTTAGGTTGTGAAATGGGATGTGGTCACAGGGGCGTAAGACACGAATTTGGTGTCTACATTGGAGGTATCAGCGAGTGACATCTGCATTTGTGTTGAGACGAGAAGCGAAAGACACCCCCAAAGTAAGGCTCTATCTACATAATCTAGGCGGTAGGATAACCATGAGAATGACACTATAGTGGGTGAGGTTGATGAGGATCCAATGGTGATTCCCGTAAAATGTGTTAGAAATGGGAAATTTTCTATCTTCACTTACGTGGGTAAGAGAGTCGAGAGTAAGTCCACGGGATCCTGGGTAGCTGATGGAGAATGGTCACCTAGGGGCAATGACATTTCTAAGGGATATTTGATAGGTGGAGGAGATAAACAAGCATCTTCCGTGAGTCGAGAAATCTGCTGCGGTGACGACTCTCTAGGTGGAGAAGAAAAAGGAGAAATGGTCTCATTAACAAGAGTCTCCTTCGAGGTGAGGGAGGAGACAAAGGGTGTTCCTGTGTGGGTGGAGGCATAGGTGAAGTGGGTTCATGTGTAGGTGGAGGATTTTGGGCTAGGATTTCCTCTATGGAAGGAATATGAGGTAATTGGGAAGCAACTAGTGCGTCGTTGAAAATAGCATGGACCTCACGGGTATGGTTATCATGATTTGAGGTATCTCTGGTTTGATCAGAAGAAGGGGCATGATTAGGAAATGGTTTCTTGAATATTTGTAGGTTTTGATTGGTAGGTGCATTAGGATTATCCAAGTTTAACTCACCTTTCTCGAGAATTTCTTTGACAATGTTTTTGAAAGTGATGGAATTTCCATCATTATGACCTTTTACCCGATGATAGTTATAGAATTTGTGCTCTTTGTACCACAATCGTGCAGGCGAGCAAGATCAAAGCTAGTGTGTGGTTTTATGGGAGGAAGAACGATGGCCCCAGCTTTAATGATCTTTTCTAAGATAGAAGAATAAGGATCCCTAATTAGGGTGTATCTCTATTATTCCCATATGAATTGAAAGGTCCGAGCAGGCGAGAGATTAGATGAGGGGTTAGCCTAATTTTAAAAATGGATTGGCCGGCCTTGAGTACCACTTGTGTTAGTAGCTACCTTGGTTTTGAAGAAGAAGAGGAATCATTTGACTTAAATGCCAAGTTTTTATTGCGTAGTTGAATTTTAATTTCTTCAATGGCCCGAATCTCTAGCTTTCATGCCATGGTGAATTCCTCATCGAAGGTTTGGAAAGTTTACACTGCGGTATTGGTGAGATATTTCTAGCAAAAGCCCACGTGAAGAGCTCTATGAGTTTGGTTTGTGGTAGTTGAAATGTGAGTTGATTGATCGAGCTACGTGAGCGAGTGACAAAATACGCGATATATTCATCATCATATTGACATGTAGAGTAGAGGTTAGTCATGGTAACCTTCTTAACAACATTGATGGAGAAGTGATCCAAGAAGGCTTGGGCTACCTAATTAAATGAGAAGATAGAATGTCTAGGCAACCCACTATACCAGTCTAATGTGGGCCCGGTTAGAGACATGGGAAAGGTCCTCAGGAGCAAAGCATCATCATGGGAAATAAGATAACACCCAAGTTTGAAAGATTGCAAATGCTTTGCTTTGTGGGTCCTCTTTCTTTGTTGAAGCGATTAAATTTAGGCATTTCCCAATGTACATGATATGGATGAATAGGAATGGATGGGTGGATGGGCTCATTACAAATCTTATCGTAGGTGAGAGAGTTGCATGTGCCAGAAAGAGATGCCTCCAATGTCTACATATTTTCCATCTTTAAATTGATTAAGTCATTGGTAGGTTTTGATGGATGGGTACCTCCTGTAGCATAAGGAGGTTGGTGTTGGACATATGATGGAGGTGGCATTCCAATATATGGTGATGTTGTATAGGTAGATTGAGAAGGAGGAAGTGAAATAGGGGGGACGTACCCAGAATGAATGATAGATGAAACAAGAGGCTGTTGATAGTACGTATATGGAGGTGGAAGGGTCATGGTGACCCTAGTAATAATTAGGGCCAAGGATTATGGAATAAAAAGGACAATGTTTTGAAAAGGGGTAGGGGACACCGACACTGGGGCTGGTTGTGTAGCTATAGGTATATGTGAGACAATAGGTGCGGATGAGGTTACGTTCTAGGTAGTTGGTGAAGGTATGTTGGATGTAGCGGGTGTAATATATGTGGCAAATGCGAAGTCATAGCGAGTATAGGGCCTATTTGAGAAACAACTGCGGGGTAAGGCGAGTGTGAGCAGCGTAGAGCTAGAAAAGGCTGGAGTAGAAGTAGGAGCGAGTGTCGGGGGATAGATACGGGCATGTCATGTATCAACTAACCTAAGGCATCTCGAGTGGATGAGTGGGAAAGATAGAACTGTAAGGCGGTAGGGTTCTGGTCAAGGTGTCATGTGAACTCCTCTTCCCCTATAGTGATAGTGATAGGTTGGGTAGGATCCATGGGTGATAAAATAGAAGGTGGCGAAAGGACTAGGTGGGAGTGGTTGACAACTAGCATGGAATATGAGGGCATTTTCTTGGCTACGCGTCAACACCATGTGAACAAGTATTGACATGGTAGGACTGCTTTTTGTAAATGACACAGAAATACAACAAAGATAGGAGAAATAAGTGGTGGTAGGTGGATTAGGTATAAAATGTCAGCTGGAAATTTGAACAGGTTAACCAATGCCGGTTAGGGTAAACTGACACCGGTCATAGGTAACCGTGGTTGGTCACTTTGTGGAAAATGGACAGTTTGTCAAAACAAGGCAAAAGGTTGACAAGCTACTAAGTAGACAAGATGTTGATAGAATTTACAGACAATGAATATGATGAGAGTGACAGAGACTCTAAACCATAAATAAGGTGAAGCAAGTGTCCTTTTGGGTAGGTTAACCAAAAGAATAATAAATTGATGCTAGTTCGGTAAAACCGATGATGATCAAAGGGTAACCGACGATGGACGCATGACCAACACCGATTACTCTGAAATTGAAACAGAGATGAAGAAAAGGTGGTTGTGAGTTAAAATCAGATATGGAATCAAACCTCGAATTTTGAGAATGATGAAAATAGAGTCCAAGCACACTCAGATGAAGTTGGAATACACCAACTATGATGAGGAGCATGCAAGGAAAAATGAAAATATGAATAACATGTCCTCTCACCTCAAAATGCAAGCCAAGTAGAAACACTAAGAAAAATATGATCCTAAGAGTGCTTTTTCTATTATGTTTGTTCAGCTTATGCTATTAAGGACTGACTCATGAACTTTAGAATAGATTTTTTGGTGAGGAAGGCTTCCTATGAAGAAAGATATCTAAAGGGAGAGGTTTCACGTATGTTATGGTGAGGCAGGCCGTCTTCTAAATTATGACTGCACGAAGTAGCGAGTTGGGAGTACCGACAATCCTCTGATTAGTGTAATCATTAACAGTGTTCCCAGGAAAGATGTCATTTAAGAATGTGTATATTTTTTTGAATTTGTGTAGTTTGGTAAGACTCGAGAGAGAGAGAAGATGTGCTTTCTACGATCATTTTTCAACCATCAGCTGGGAATGACTTCCAGTGTATAGGTTGCCCTTAGTTAATGTGAGCTAATGCAAGAAATTAGAATGAAATGAAGTTGATTTTAAAACCCAAATCGAAATATTGAATTCGATGACACAAAAAGATGAACAAGAGAAGGGATGCTCTTTCACTAATGCGATACTAATGAAAGGAAAGAAATTTTCATTTTAAAGCACCAAAATATGATTGCTCTTAGACAATAGAAGAAGAGAATATTCCAGGGGAGAAATTTTAATGTGAGAACCTTTTAAAAAAGAAACAAACATGCAAATTTTCACCTAGGAATGAAGAAATGCAAAGAACCCCAAATGGGTCCCACCGAGTGCCAAAATGTTTCACTGATTCTAGAGCATTTCTTGGAATATCGACGAAACAAATAAGGGTAGAGGGCTAGGAGGAATACTTGTTAAAATGTTGGTTGTAGGTTGTTGTGCGCGTATGACTTCTTGGTCCACATTTGATTATGAGAAATTCCTTTTGGCTTGGAGGAACTACCTGAAATAGAAAATAAGACCACCAAATAAAAGTTAAACATTATATGCAATGGATTGCCTAGCGTATGCTAGATTGATAAGTGTGATACTCCTAGATGGTTATCAATCCACTATTTAAATCAACTCAATGTTAACAATAAAGAAAATCCTTAGCGAGTCTACTTTTTCTTTATGGTCACCAACCAATTGACACCGATGACAATGTCATATGATCCCAAAAGTGTAACATAGAGATCAAATTCGGTGGAAAAGTTAGGTAAGTCAAGGACTGCCCCAAAAAGACACATACTCACCGTATGAACAGAGTTATTACCATCTTTATGCAGTCCAATATTTATCCATTTTCCACTTTTCTTTTAAGTTTAGAATCAAGTTTATTAGAAATAAAACATTCAGTAGCTCCTGTATCAAAAAAAATAGTGATAGGTATGCCAAATAACTTACCCGAAACTTCTATAGGTGTTACTTGCTTTTCACTTGCTTGTCTGCGCTACTACAACATGTATCTTATCTTTGCTGATTATGATCATCCTTCTTGAGGGCATTGATTAGCGTAGTGATCTTTGCCACAATTGTAGCAGCCTCCTACAGGTCCCTTTTTAGGCTCAGAATTGCTTCCAGCCTTGTAATTGTCACGTTGTCCTCCATAGGGCTTATGCCCATTGTTATAATTTTTAGCAAAATTATCCCTTACATTTCCAGCAGGCTTATTTACTGTTGCTTTCTTACTTTGTTATCTCTGAAAACTTATTCTTGTTTCCAAAATTTTCCATGGTCCTTTTAAGGGTGCAAGAGAGGTTGAAGAAGGATAAGAAATTCATATGGAATGACAAGTGCGAAGTGGCTTTCAAAAGTCTGAAAGAACAGTTGACTTACGCACCTATATTAGTTGTGCCGAGACCTAATGGGAATTTCTTTTGTTGTAACGGATGCTTTCGGGAAGGCCTTGGAGGTGTTTTGCTACAAAATGATCAAGTCATTGCATATGAAAGTAGAAACCTCAAGTTACATGAGCTGAACTATGCCCCTCATGATTTGGAGCTTACTGCCATTGTTCATGCACTTCAAGTCTGGAGACACTACTTACTTGGGAAACCTTTTGAGTTGAAAACTGATCACTTAGGGCTGAAATATATTTTTACTTAGCCTAATCTAAATGCCAGACAGAGAAGGTGGTTAGAATTTTTATCACAATATGATTTTGATATTAGCTATATCAAAGGGAAGGAGAATAGAGTAGCTGATGCTCTAAGGCGTAGGAGGCACATTTCTGCTCTTATAACATTAAGAACTTAGTTCAAGGAGGAGGTAAAGAGTGCCTCAGAATCTGATAATTACTTTCTACGAGGTAAAGGCGGCGCTTCTTGTAGTAGAACCTAATGATGAAAGGTATAAAGGTTTTCATTTTGATAATGAAGGAATCTTGCGTTATAAAATAGGGTATATGTACCTATGTTGAGCGACTTGAGGAAGAAGTTGTTAGTGGAATTTCATAATTCACCTTTCTCTGGACACCGGGTATCACAAAGATGCTTGCTGATCTGAAACAACAATACTTCTGGAAAGGTATGAAAAAGGATGTGATTAATTTTGTGACTCATTATGCGGAATGTCGGCGGTGAAGGCGAGAACATATGCACCCTGCTGGATTGTTATATCCTCATAGCATACCACAGTACAAATGGCAAGTAATAACCATGGATTTTGTACAAGGATTACCCATCTCCAGGAATAAACATGATGTTATCCTGGTAGTTGTAGATAAACTGACTAAGGTAGCTCATTTCATCGCTGGAAATCTAAAGGATGATTCACCAAAGGTCTTTGGCCAAAAAAGATTCGTATTACCGAAATTTTCAGATTACATGGTGTACCAGAACTGATTATATCTGACAGGGATCCTAGAATGACGTCAAGGTTTTGGCAAACGCTTAACGCAGCTCTTGGAACGAAACTAAACTTCAGTTCTGCATATCATCCGGAAATGGATGGACAAACTGAGAGGGTAAATCAAGTGTTGGAGGACATGTTGCGTATGTATTGCATGGATCAACAGTATAAATGGGAAGAGTATCTTCCATTAGTTGAGTTCGCATACAACAACACTTATCATTCATCTCTCAAAATGGCACCCTTTGAAGCACTTTATGGAAGAAAGTGCAGAACTCCTGTTAGTTGGGACAGTGTTGAGGATAGAGTGGTAATTGGACTAGAGATTCTCACAGAAATGGAACAGCAAGTTAAGCTGATTCGTGAAAGATTAAAGGAAGGAGCGGATAGGCAGAAGAGCTATGCTGACCTTAAGCGGGTTGATAGAAGGTTTGAGCTTGGTGAGAAGGTTTTTCTACGTGTTAAACCCAGAAAGAGTTCTATAACTTTTGGCAAGGCTGCCAAGTTGTCACCTCGATTCGTGGGACCTTTCGAAATTATCGAAATAATCAATCGTGTAGCTTATCGTTTAACATTGCCACCTGCTTTATCTCGCATGCATGATGTTTTCCATATTTCTTTGCTTAAGAAATACGTTTCAGATCTGTCACATGTTTTAAATTGGAATTCCTTGCAGGTATAAGACCCAGGAATAATCATGGTTAAACCCACACGAGTGCTGGAAACTCGCCAATTGCATTTAAGAAATCGTGAAATACAGCAATGTAAGGTCTAGTGGGACCAGTTTAATGAAGAAAGTGCAACTTGGGAAAATCTGGAAGAGATGAAAATTGTTTTTCCTTCTCTTTTTCAACGAGAATGAAATCATTGACAAAACATTCTTTTATGAACTTATTTTTTTAGTATTTATGAAAGTCAGATGAAGGCAAACATTATTCAGGTTGAATAAAATGTGTTGTGACATTGATTTCTGGAACTATTCAAGTTGGAAAATAGTCGCATTGATTTGTGAACTAATAAATTAGTTGACTGAAGGTTAATTGAATATGTAATCATCGGGACGATGAATCTTTTTAGGAGGAAGCATGTAACACCACTGAACTATTGTTACTTCCTCCTAAGCATACAAGTGTTGATATGTGATTTCTTTTGAAAGAAAATGATGTGTTCCTTTGATTGAGAAGTCATGTTTGATATGTATTGTATCTTCTTTGCAGATTGCAGATCTTTGGTAGTCCAGAATATGATTAGACTCTTTTATTTATTTCATTTTACATCTGAGTTTAATCTGATCTCGGAACGAATTATGAAGTTATTCATCTTTAAGATGAGCCTTGGATCGGTGGTATTGATCCAAGTGGTGCTTTAAGTTTTTCATGATGAATTAAAAATTATAAACCTTTCACAGGTTGCAAGGTCTGAATTCGTTGAATAAAGCCAATCCCGAGTCTAACTCAGGTTGATCGTGTGAAATGGAATGGTTCACGATATCAAGTATAGGCTGGAAGGTCTTGGTCGTGGACCGGGTAATAATTACATTGCATATATTTACGTAGCCTAATGGCGATACGAGTGAACCCTGTTTGAGAATGCATGTTGTAGGTCTTTTTATGAGTATATAAAATGTTAGACCTAACTGGAATTATTAATGTTAGTAACCTAAAACTAAACTTAACCTAGGGGTTAGATTAGTGTTAATCTAACCTAGACCTAGGCTATGAGCTAATGTTCTAAGTTAGTATCTTTGTGCTAAGTGGTTAGACGAGGTGTTATCCTAAATCCTAACTTAAGTTACTAACCTAACTATTGAGCAAAGTGACCTATGGAGGGTGTGAACCATGGATGGTAGTTTCTATGTTATTAAATGTGTGGATAAGCATGAGGACGAGTAATTGGTGGAGGTTTTAAAGCGGTTAAGCTTTGAGCATGGCGGAGTCGCCAAAATTGGAAATGGTCTTGGAATTTCATTTGTCTATCGCCAACTATGGCGGTCGGTGTGATGGAGTTTGAGCGGGAAATTGGGAGTAAATGCAATTAATGAGCTCGGTAGTCGAGCTCAGTTTCGCGAGAATGCATGTAAATTGGAAAGTTAATGGTTTGTTTGGCTTATCACGAATTTGGTTTTCCTCTGCTGCTCATTCCTTTTCTTCGCACCTTGTAACACCACGAATCGTTGTTACTTTCTCCCAGAGCATACAAGTGTTGATATGTGATTTCATGTAAAAGGATGTGTTCCTCAATTTAGAAATCATGCTTGATATGTCTTGTAATTTCTTTGCAGATTGCAGATCTTGACTGAGTCAGAATGTGATTAGACTCTTTTATTTATTTCATTTTGCATCCGAGTTTAGTCTGATCTCGGAATGAATTATAGAGTTATCCATCTATAAGATCTAGTCTTGGATCAGTGGAATTGATCCAAGTAATGCTTTAAGTTTGTTCATGATGAATTAAAATCACAGACCTTGAACAGGATTGCAAGGTCTAGAAGCATTTAATAAGCTAGTCAGGAGTATGACTCAGGCTGATCGAGTAAAATGAATTGGTTCCCGATATGGAAGTATATCTGGAAGGTCTCGATCGTGGACCAGGTAATAATTCGGTTACATACGATTCTGCAGCAGAACAGGAGCTAACCCTGTTCAAGAAGGTATGAGGTAGGTCTTTTCTGAGTGTACAGAATGTAGACCTAACTGGAATTATTAAGTGATTAGTAACCTAAGACTAAATCTAACCTAGGGGTTAGATTAGTGTTAATCTAACCTAGACCTAGGCTAAGTGCTAATGTCCTAAGTTAGTATCTATGTGTAATGTGGTTAGAATTTGTATTATCCTAAATTCTAACCTAAGATACTAACCTAACTATGATCAAGAATGTAAAGGGGCCTATGGAGGGGTGCGAACCATGGGCGGCGTTTTCTATGTTATTAAATGCATGGGATAAGGATGAAGGACAGGTCTTGGCGGAGGTTTTGGGAACGGCTAACTTGTGCCGACGTGGCAGGTCGCCAAAACTGGAAATGAACTTGGGATTTTATTTGACTGTCGCCAACTTTGGCGGTCGGTGGAAGTGGAGTTTGAGCGGGAAAGTTGGTGAATTTGCATTCAATGCTCTCGGTAGACGAGCTCGGAACTCGCGAGAAGGCATGCAAACAGGAAGTTTGTTGGTTTGTTTGGCTTATCGCGATTTTCGGTTTTTCTTCTGCCTGTTCACTGGTTCTTCGCACCAGTCTTCTTTGTGTTGCATGGCGAGCATGAGGTTATCTAGCTCTTTTCTCTGGCAAGGAGAGTATATATGTTTTGGAGATAGCAAAATTTTGTTGGTCGCTCTAACTTGGAAAAGGAAAAGGAAGTCTGAGCTCTTCCAGTGGTCTGCTTCGGAAATTTGAGCAAAAATCCAGGCATGTTAGGCCCTAACCTTTAAAAATCTTGTTGTCTTTCAAGTGATTTCATTAGAACAACTCTGTTCAAATGATTTATGGAATTAGATGTTTATCTATGGATGTCTTGTGTGATTTTTCTTGGTTCAGTATCTCTTCTGGTTCGAATCTTCATTTATCCTTTGTTGGGTGTTTATTAAATTCGAACTGTGGCATTATTTTCTTGTGTTTGCATTCTGGCTTAATTATGCGAAACATGTGAAATGTGTGAATGCTCGGCCTGTTCGGCGTGAGCCCATGAATCGTTCCTGTGATGGGTATAGGCCATTGATTGTCTGTCGATTTTTGGTCGTTGATTCTTGTTTTGGAAACAGTCGGAAGAAACATTGATGGAACTGTTTGTTTGTTCAGTGTTATGAAATCTTTGTAGGCTCTGTCGTGGGTTTTGATGATGGTAGTTATTGATACTTTGTGGGTTTCGTTCTGTCTTTTAAATTTGTTTGGGAACAGGTAACTATTGTGTTACAGTAGTCATTACGACCCAGGGGAAGTTGTTTTTCCTTGTTATTGTGGTAACGGGATTTAACCCGTTGACAGTATACAATATGGATAAATGTATTTTTTATTTAAACAACTTTGTGGAGTCCTCGGAATGAAATCGGTATTTGATTTGCTTACACTTGATTTGTTCTGAATGCTTGCCATAGATGGCATAGAAGGATTCATTAACTATTTGTTTTTATCTATACTGTTGTTGGGTTCCGCGGTTATTGGTATAAACCCGTTTACAGTATGCAATGTATATATATATAGATTTATGTTTGTTTTAATCTGAACGACTCTGTGGAGTCGATGGAATGATTTGTATATATATTTGATCCACTGTTCAAGTTGAATATAAATGAATATTGGGAAATGTTGTACCAATGACCTAAGGGGATAACTTGTATTTCAATCACTGTTATTCTGTAAGAGTACCTTCATGTCGCAAGGATTTTGTTGTATGATTCTCTTGGTATATTTTTACATCTTAGATCATGCAAATTTGTGTAAAAGATTGGCAAGGGTTCAGTCGGATTCCTTGTTTTGAAATCAGTAATTGGAATTGCTTGCCTAATTTTTAATAAGCTCCGTTGATGGGCTTAGATGGAATCGTATGCAGTTATTTGACTTGTTACTGTTGTTCGGATTCATATGAATTCTTGGAAGGTAACTTTGTATTGTTTTGTACCTTATTGAACCTGATTTTGGGACAACTTTGTCGTTTTGTCACTTGTTCCTTGAGTATGGATAATTATCTTGTGTCACGCTCTGTTGAAGTGAGTCGCGAATACCATACTTAGATTCGAATGCGCCCAGGTGAGTATAGTTATGCTATGTTCCTTCCTGTTTATTTCAGTCCGATTGAGACTGGTCATGTATCGGAGATTCTGTGTGGTCATCTTGGCATAGTCCTTAGGAAACTTCAAATTGCTTAAAGCAATGAAGTCATTGTTAATGATAAATGATATGCTAGAGGTTCTTTGATTTCGAACTTGGATCGAAAACCTTGCTGTGTTTAAAAGGAACTAGTATTGAGCTATAGGTTGATATATGGGATTGATGACGTGTTAGCTACTGTACAGGAGTTTTTGGCTGTGTTCTTTTTATTTAAAACAACGATCCTTCTTGTGGCTTGTCGGACTTGTTGATATACATACTGGGTGAATGTTTTCCATATGTGGAGACGGTACAGTAGTGAACTTATATGAAAGGGGGTATGAATGATATGTTCTTTCTCTTCTATTATTATAATACTGGTAGAGATCTGTCTAACAGTTGGTATTGCTTTTGTAACATATTGGTGGAATCACGATTTTCTATGATATTCCATTTCTGATGAAAGTGACGATTTGTTCAATATTACTGATCTTGGATTCAAGATGATTGTTCTAATACTTTCGTTCTTTGATTCTTAATATTTGATGAAATATTAGAGAAGTGAGTAAGACTATTTTGTAACGATGATAGAGTTACACATTTGTAGACATTTTGTAATACAAAGGCATAGTCTGAATATGTTTACTTGTTTGGATAATTGATCTCATTTAAACAGGGTGTTTAATGAAAACAATTGATGGATTGCAATTGTTTTAAAAGTTAGTGCTTATCATGCTCAGTTCATCGAACTGACTCATGTTGACTATTTTTGCAGATGGTTGCCGTAAGTGGTAAAAGCAATGCAGATCTGACAGGATGATCAGATTATTTAATTTGTTTCATAATGAATTACAGCTTGATTATATAAATGTACTGTATGTGGAAAGATGTTTCTTTTCCGTTAAGCATTGTATCAAGTATGCTGCTTGCATAAAATGTAATTGTATAATTTTGAAAGGAATGGAAATAAGTGTTTGATACTTATGTGTTGTATTCTATTTCTGATAGTTGACCTTCTTCGGTTTATATACCAGAATGGCAATGATATCTTTGTAAAATTTTGGATGCTTTTGTGATTGACAATGAAAGCTTACAAGAAAATGTGGTTGAATTCATATGAGTGTTTAGCAGATCTTATTGTTCTAGCGAAAGCAATATTGAATTTAAATAATTGTCTTTCTAAAAGATAGGTTAAAAATGAACCTAAGCAGAACGCTAAACAAGCTAGATTAAATTACTAATCCCTAGTCATGAGTATGACAGGACAATATTAAATTGGATTCTTAATCATTTATATCCTTATACTAATAAGTATGATATAAATTCAGTTAAGAGAACTGATATAAATCAAATGAAGTTCGGATGGCAATCTCATGTGAAGGTTATGAGATATTGTCCAATTCTGTTGTTTAGAATCAGGTGTATTCTAATGACTCCTTGATGAGAGCTTGACCTTAATACCTCTACCATGTAATGGGTTTTATAGAGGAGGGTCGTCTTAAGACGAAGAATCCAGGGATCGGGAAAGGCTAACCTTAGGGAAAAGTCTTTACAGTAATTGAAACTCAAGTGCGTAACGCATGTTGTTAAGTAGATCTTTTCGAGGCGGATTTAAAGGTTGATGACACAAGTCAACTGCAGGGTTGTACCTCCGAGAAGATTAGGATCTTCTCGAAGTTACAACAATGCAGGAGACTTATGGCGACACCCTTTGCATTGATCGCTAAGATTTACACTTTGATCTCGCACGAGTTACTCGAGTGGTCGATTATGAACGTGGTCATGTTATAAGGCTACCTAGGAGATTCGGGGTATCATGACACACTTTGGTTGAACCGCTGCAGGTTGAACCCAAGATGTCACCATATCCCTAATCCTCGTGGGCATCCATATAACATTATCACCTTGATAATCTACCTCCGAGTGATTCGATTGTGAAAGGAAGGACCGACAGAGTCGGTGTAGGACATTCTATATAACATAAGAATGGGGTGAAGGACATATTCAGTTGATTTAGTATGCTTTAAGGAATACGAGACATAAACAAGATATGTTTCAAATCTTTGGCCAAAGTATCGCAAGTTTGCTGATTGCGTTGTCCTAATTCACCTAGTCTAAGGGATGAGATGCCGATGAATAATAGTAACGATTATTCGATTAGGTTCCTTGACAGCATTCGAATCCCGAGTAGGGAAGAGAACCGCAAGAGTAAAGTGTTAACTAAAAACACCAACTCTTTTTACTCATGAATAGATCGGTAGATTACCGAGTCATGGAATGAATAGATCGGAGGTACTCCGAGTCATTCTGTTGCATATGGTTGTATGTTATATGAATGGTTATTTGATTTGTGAGTTCTAAATTATGTATTTAGAACCGGGGATGCAATTATCAAAAAAAAAAAAAAATCACTTGTTCTAAGCTATAAAAGGAGATGTTACATCTTGGTATCAGAGCTGAAGGTTGCAGCTCTTGGACCTATTGAGTCCATAATCGATAAAAACCTAAATTTTCTTGTAACAGAAAAAATGGTTAGAACAAGGGGAACGTTGCGAATAATGCTCCACCAAGGACGAAAGCGAAAACAACCCGTAAGCTGGATGAGATCCTTGCTGCCTGTTGGACACAAGAGATCGCTTGGCATGCCAAACAAGCAGGTGATGGGAAATGAGGAGGATGAAGAAGGCGATAATAATAATCAGCAACCTCCCGAGGACAACCCCACATGGGTGTTGATATTAATCTTGGGAATGCACTGTCCAACGAGAAAACAAAAAGGCCGTTAGCGTGAGAACTCACTAATGATATAAAAGGATAAGTCCACCTAAGTATGATGGCACTACATTAGGAGATGGAGCTGAGAACTGGCTCAAAAAATGGAGAAGTACTTTGCAATAAGGAACTTCTCGGAGAAACCAAATCTATTTGGGAGCCTATCATCTTTCACACGAAGCATCTTTGTGGTGGGATAGCCGAAAAGCTGAGCTAAACATTGATGAAACCAATATTACTTGGGATCAATTTAAAGACTATTTTAGGCAACGTTGGCTGCCACAACTTTTCTATGATCGAAAAATGACAGAATTTCAAAACTTAGCTCAAGGAAGCTAATGGTAACTAAATACTGGGAGCGGTTTACAAAACTCCTCAAGTATGTACCGCAGTATCAAACTGACGAAAAGTTCAGGATACGGAAATTCATCATGGGATTGAATCCTGTGATAGGGGGAGAGGTCGATGTTCACAGTCCAACCACTATGGAAGGAGTTGTTGAAAAGGCCATAAGGCAAGAATAGAAATTAAAGGCTATTTACGCCCATAAGGAGGAAGTGCGGAAGAAGACTGCAAACCCTTCTTCACCTCTCTTGCACCTTAAAAGGACCATGGAAAAAGTTTGGAAACAAGAGTAAGTTTCCAGGAGATAACAATAAGAAAGCAGCAGTAAATAAGCCTGCTGGAAATGTAAAGGATAATTTTGCTAAAAATTATAATAATGGGCAGAAGCCCTATGGAGGACAAATGTGACAATTACAAAACTGGAGGCAACTTTGAGCCTAAAAAAGACCAAAAGAGGGAGGCTGCTACAATTGTGGTAAAGATCACTACACAAATTAGTTCCCTTTGAAGAAGGATGATCATAATCAGCGACATAAGATACATGCTTTGCAGAGCGGACAAGCAAGCAGTGAAAAGCAAGTGACACCTATAGAAGTTCTGGTAAGTTATTCAAAGATACACATCACTATTATTTTTGATACGGAGCTCTTGAATGTTTTATATCTAATAAACTTGCTTCGAACTTAAAAGAAACACTTTGGAAAAATGGATAAATCTTAGACTATACAAGTATGGTAATAATTTTGTTTATACGGTGAGTATGTGTCTTTTTGGGGCGATCCTTGACTTACCTAACTTTTCCACGGAAGTTGATCTCTATGTCGCACCTTTAGGATCGTATGACATTGTGATCAGTGTCAATTGGTTAGCTGACCATAAAGCAAAAGTAGACTACTATGAAAAGAACATAAAATGTTTAGATGATCAGCTGGAATCAGTAGAGATTCAAGGTGTGAAACGATAAATTTCAGTTAGAAAACTGTCAGCTATGTAGCTTAAAAAGGCTAAAAATAAAGGATGTACCCTTTATGAGGTAAAGATTTCTGAATCTTCAAAAGAAGATGATGATTTAATGAAACAATTCCCTCTTTTACAAGGTTTCAGGGATGTTTTTCCTGAGGAATTACCAGGGTTACCACCCAAGAGAGAATTTGACTTTACCATTGAAATCAAGCCTGGAACAGAACCTATATCCAAAGCACCTTATCGGATGACTACTACTGAGTTAGTCGAGCTTAAAGCACAGTTACAAGAGCTTTTGTCTAAAGGATTGATTAGACCAAGTGTTTCACCTTGGGAGCACACTGTGATATTTGTGAAAAAGAAGGATGGAACACTAAGGCTGTGTATTGATTATCGGATGTTGAACAAAGCAACAATCAAGAACCGATATCCACTTCCTAGGATCGACGATCTGTTTGATCAGATGCGTGGAGCAGCGGTTTATTCTAAGATAGACCTTCGATCTGGTTATCATCAGTTAAGGATTAGAGAGGAAGATATTCATAAAACAGCTTTCCGAACAAGGTACGGACATTATGAATTCACAGTTCTACCCTTCGGGTTAACTAATGCACCCGCAGCCTTTATGAATTTAATGAACAATATTTTTCAAGAATACCTGGACAAGTTTGTACTTGTATTCTTGGACGATATTCTCATTTATTCTAAAAGCGTTGAGGAGCACAATGAGCATTTGAAGATAGTTTTGGGAATTTTGAGAAAGAGGAAGTTGTATGGTAAGTTATCCAAATGTTCTTTCTTTGATTCAGAAGTTCACTATTTGGGTCATGTTATAAGTAAAGAAGGAATTGCTGTAGATCCTTCAAAAATAGTGGCAATAACTGAGTGGCCTGCACCAAAGAATGTGCATGAAGTAAGAAGCTTCATGGGTCTTGCTGGTTACTATAGAAAATTTGTAAAGGATTTTTCTAAGGTAGTTTGCGCACAATAACTTCATTGCAAAAGAAGGATAAGAAATTCATATGGAATGATAAGTGCGAAGCGGCTTTCAAAAGTCGAAAGACCAGTTGACTTCTGCACCTATACTAGTGTACCCAGCACCCTAATGGGAGTTTCTTGTTGTTGTAACGGATGCTTCGGGAAGGCCTTGGAGGTGTTTTGTTACAAAATGATCAGTCATAGCATATGAAAGTAGAAAACTTAAGTTACATGAGCTGAATTATGCCCCTCATGATTTGGAACTTGCTTTGCCATTGTTCATGCACTTCAAGTCTGGAGACACTATTTACTTGGGAAACCTTTTGAGTTGAAAACCCATCACTTAGGACTGAAATATATTTTTACTCACCCAATCTTAACGCCTTGAGACGAGAGAATGTGGTTAGAATTTTTATCACAATATGACTTTGATATTAGCTATATCAAAGGGAAGGAGAATAGAGTAGGCTGATGCTCTAAGTCGTAGGAGGCACATTTCGCCCTTATAACAAAGTAAGAACTTAGTTTAAAGACGAGGTAAAAGTGCTTGAGAATCGGATGCATACTTTCAAAGGCAAGTAAAAGCAACACTTCTTTGCTGAGAACCTAAGGATATAAGGTATAAAGGTTTTCATTTTGACAATGAAGGAATCTTGCGTTATGAAAATAGGGTATATGTACTATCTTTGACGATTTGAGAAAGAAGTTGTTAGTTGAATTTCACAATTCACCTTTCTCTGGACACCCAGGTATCACAAAAATGCTTGCTGATTTGAAACAACAATACTTCTGGAAAGGTATGAAAAAGGATGTGATTAATTTTGTGACTCATTGTCTGGAATGTCAGCGGGTGAAGGCAGAACATATGCACCTGTTTGGATCATTATATCCTCATAGCATACCGCAGTACAAATGGCAAGTAATAACCATGGATTTTGTACAAGGACTACCTATGTCCAGGAATAAACATGATGTTATCCTGGTAGTTGTAGATAAACTGACCAAGGTAGCTCATTTCATCGCTGGAAATCTAAAGGATGATTCACCAGTGCTGGCCAAAAGATTCGTACACGAAATTTTCAGATTACATGGTGTACCAGAACTGATTATATCGGCGAGGATCCTAGAATGACGTCAGGTTTTGGCAAATGCTTAACGCAGCTCTTGGAACGAAACTAAACTTCGCTTACGCATATCATCCGGAAATGGATGGACAAGCGAGAGGGTAAATCAAGTGTTGGAGGACATGTTGCGTATGTATTGCATGGATCAACGAAGATAAATGGGAAGAGTATCTTCCATTAGTTGAGTTCGCATACAACAATACTTATCACTCATCCCTTAAAATGGCACCATTTGAAGCACTTTACGGAAGAAAGTGCGAAACGCCCTGTTAGTTGGGGCAAAGTTGAGGATAGAGTGGTAATTGGACCGAGAGATTCTCACAAAAATGGAACAGCAAGTTAAGCTGATTCGTGAGCGATTAAAGGAAGCGGCGGATGAGAGAAAGAGCTATGCCGACCTTAAGCGGGTTAATAAAAGGTTTGAGCTAGGTGATAAGGTTTTCCTTCGTGTTAAACCCGAGAAGAGTTCTATAACTTTTGGCAAGGCTGCCAAGTTGTCACCTCGATTTGTGGGACCTTTCAAATTATCGAAATAATCAATCCACAGCTTTATCGTTTAGCATTGTCACTGCTTTATCTCGCATGCATGATGTTTTCCATATTTCTTTGCTTAAGAAATACGTTTGAGTTCATCACATGTTTTAAATTGGAATTCCTTGCGAGGTCTAAGACCCAAGAATAATCGTGGTTAAACCCACACGAGTGCTTTGAAACTCGCCATTTGCATTTAAGAAATCGTGATATACAGCTAATGTAAGGTCCAGTGGGACCAGTTTAGCGAAGAAAGTGCAACTTGGGAAAATATGGAAGAGATGAAAATTGCTTTTCCTTCTCTTTTTCAACAGAATGAAATCAGTTGACAAAACATACTTTTATGAACTTATTATTTCTAGGTATTTATGAAAGCCAGATGAAGGTAGACTTTATTCAGGTTGAATAAAATGTGTTGTGACATTGATTTCTGGAACTATTCAAATATGGAAGTAGTCACATTGTTCGTGTACTAATAAATTGATTGACACAAGGTTAATATAATATGTAATTCATCGGACGATGAATCTTTTTAGGAGGAAGCATGTAACACCCTGAACTATTGTTACTTTCTCCTGAGCATACAAGTGTTGATATGTGATTTCTTGTAAAAGGATGTGTTCCTCGATTTAGAAATCATGCTTGATATGTACTGTAATTTCTTTGCAGATTGCAGATCTTGACTGAGTCAGAATGTGATTAGACTCTTTTATTTATTTCATTTTGCATCCGAGTTTAGTCTGATCTCGGAATGAATTATAGAGTTATCCATCTATAAGATCTAGTCTTGGATCAGTGGAATTGATCCAAGTAATGCTTAAAGTTTGTTCATGATGAATTAAAATCACAGACCTTGAACAGGTTGCAAGGTCTAGAAGCATTTAATAAGCTAGTCAGGAGTATGACTCAGGCTGATCGAGTAAAATGAATTGGTTCCCGATATGGAAGTATATCTGGAAGGTCTCGATCGTGGACCAGGTAATAATTCGGTTACATACGATTCTGAAGCAGAACAAGAGCTAACCCTGTTCAAGAAGGTATGAGGTAGGTCTTTTCTGAGTGTACAGAATGTAGACCTAACTGGAATTATTAAGTGATTAGTAACCTAAGACTAAATCTAACCTAGGGGTTAGATTAGTGTTAATCTAACCTAGACCTAGGCTAAGTGCTAATGTCCTAAGTTAGTATCTATGTGTAATGTGGTTAGAATTTGTATTATCCTAAATTCTAACCTAAGATACTAACCTAACTATGATCAAGAATGTAAAGGGGCCTATGGAGGGGTGCGAACCATGGGCGGCGTTTTCTATGTTATTAAATGCATGGGATAAGGATGAAGGACAGGTCTTGGCGGAGGTTTTGGGAACAGCTAACTTTGTCTTACGTGGCAGGTCGCCAAAACTGGAAATGAACTTGGGATTTTATTTGACTGTCGCCAACTTTGGCGGTCGGTGGAAGTGGAGTTTGAGCGGGAAAGTTGGTGAATTTGCATTCAATGCTCTCGGTAGACGAGCTCGGAACTCGCGAGAAGGCATGCAAATAGGAAGTTTGTTGGTTTGTTTGGCTTATCGCGATTTTCAGTTTTTCTTCTCGCTGTTCACCTTGGTTCTTACACTTGATCTTCTTTGTGTTGCATGGAACTGTTTGTTTGTTCAATGTTATGAAATCTTTGTAGGCTCACGTGTGGGTTTTGATGATGGTAGTTATTGATACTTTTTGGGTTTCGTTCTATCTTTTAAATTTGTTGGGGAACAGTAACTATTGTGTTACGATAGTCATTATGACCCGGGGAAGTTGTTTTTCCTTGTTATTGTGGTAACGGGATTTAACCCGTTGACAATATACAATATGGATAAATGTATTTTTTTATTTAAACAACTTTGTGGAGTCCTCGGAATGAAATCGGTATTTGATTTGCTTACACTTGATTTGTTCTGAATGCTTGCCATAGATGGCATAGAAGGATTCATTAACTATTTGTTTTTATCTATACTGTTGTTGGGTTCCGCGGTTATTGGTATAAACCCGTTTACAGTATGCAATGTATATATATATATAGATTTATGTTTGTTTTAATCTGAACGACTCTGTGGAGTCGATGGAATGATTTGTATATATATTTGATCCACTGTTCAAGTTGAATATAAATGAATATTGGGAAATGTTGTACCAATGACCTAAGGGAATAACTTGTATTTCAATCACTGTTATTCTGTAAGAGTACCTTCGTGTCGCAAGGATTTTGTGGTACAGATTCTCTTGGTATATTTTTACGTCTTCAGTCTGTGCAAATTTGTGTAAAAGATTGGCAAGGGTTCAGTCGGATTCCTTGTTTTGAAATCAGTAATTGGAATTGCTTGCCTGATTTTTAATAAGCTCCGTTGATGGGCTTAGATGGAATCGTATGCAATTATTTGACTTGTTACTGTTGTTCGGATTCATATGAATTCTTGGAAGGTAACCTGTATTGTTTTGTACCTTATTGAACCTGATTTTTGGGACACTGTCGTTTTGTCACTGTTCCTTGAGTATGGATAATTATCTTGTGTCCTGGCTCTGTTGAAGTGAGTCGCGAATACCATACTTAGATTTGAATGCGCCCAGGTGAGTATAGTTATGCTATGTTCCTTCCTGTTTATTTCAGTCCGATTGAGACTGGTCATGTATCGGAGATTCTGTGTGGTCATCTTGGCATAGTCCTTAGGAAACTTCAAATTGCTTAAAGCAATGAAGTCTGTTGTTGACAGCGATATGCCAGAGGTTCTTTGATTTCGAACTTGGATCGAAAACCTTGCTGTGTTTAAAAGGAACTAGTATTGAGCTATAGGTTGATATATGGGATTGATGACGTGTTAGCTACTGTACAGGAGTTTTTGCTTGTGTTCTTTTTATTTAAAACAACGATCCTTCTTGTGGCTTGTCGGACTTGTTGATATACATACTGGGTGAATGTTTTCCATATGTGGAGACAGTGACAAGAGTGAAATTATATGAAAGGGGGTATGAATGATATGTTCTTTCTCTTCTATCATTATAATACTTTTGGTAGAGATCATCTAACAGATTGGTATTGCTTTTGTAACATATTGGTGGAATCATGATTTTCTATGATATTCCATTTCGATGAAAGTGACGATTTGTTCAATATTACTGATCTTGGATTCAAGATGATTGTTCTAATACTTTCGTTATTTGATTCTTAATATTTGATGAAATATTAGAGAAGTGAGTAAGACTATTTTGTAACGATGATAGAGTTACACATTTGTAGACATTTTGTAATACAAAGGCATAGTCTGAATATGTTTACTTGTTTGGATAATTGATCTCATTTAAACAGGGTGTTTAATGAAAACAATTGATGGATTGCAATTGTTTTAAAAGTTAGTTCTTATCATGCTTAGTTCATCGAACTGACTCATGTTGACTATTTTTGCAGATGGTTTCCATAAGTGGTAAAAGCAATGCAGATCTGACAGGATGATCAGATTATTTAATTTGTTTCATAATGAATTACATCTTGATTATATAAATGTACTGTATGTGGAAAGATGTTTCTTTTCCGTTAAGCATTGTATCAAGTATGTTGCTTGCATAAAATGTAATTGTATAATTTTGAAAGGAATGGAAATAAGTGTTTGATACTTATGTGTTGTATTCTATTTCTGATAGTTGACCTTCTTCGGTTTATATACCAGAATGGCAATGATATCTTTGTAAAATTTTGGATGCTTTTGTGATTGACAATGAAAGCTTACAAGAAAATGTGGTTGAATTCATATGAGTGTTTAGCAGATCTTATTGTTCTAGCGAAAGCAATATTGAATTTAAATAATTGTCTTTCTAAAAGATAGGTTAAAAATGAACCTAAGCAGAACGCTAAACAAGCTGGATTAAATTACTAATCCCTAGTCCTGAGTATGACAGGACAATATTAAATTGGATTCTTAATCATTTATATCCTTATACTAATAAGTATGATATAAATTCAGTTAAGAGAACTGATATAAATCAAATGAAGTTCGGATGGCAATCTCATGTGAAGGTTATGAGATATTGTCCAATTATGTTGTTTAGAATCAGGTGTATTCTAATGACTCCTTGATGAGAGCTTGACCTTAATACCTCTACCATGTAATGGGTTTTATAGAGGAGGGCCGTCTTAAGACGAAGAATCCGAGGATCGGGAAAGGCTAACCTTAGGGAAAAGTCTTTACATAATGAAACTCAAGTGCGTAACGCATGTTGTTAAGTAGATCTTTTCGAGGCGGATTTAAAGGTTGACGACACAAGTCAACTGCAAGGTTGTACCTCCGAGAAGATTAGGATCTTCTCGAAGTTACAACAATGCAGGAGACTTATGGCGACACCCTTTGCATTGATCGCTAAGATTTACACTTTGATCTCGCACGAGTTACTCAGGGTCCGATTATGAACGTGGTCATGTTATAAGGCTGCCTAGGAGATTCGGGGTATCATGACACACTGGTTGAACTGCAAGGTTGAACCAGTATGTCACCATATCCCTAATCCTCGTGGGCATCCATATAACATTATCACCTTGATAATCTACCTCCGAGTGATTCAGTTGTGAAAGGAAGGACTGACAGTAGTCAGTGTAGGACATTCTATATAACATAAGAATGGGGTGAAGGACGTATTCCAGATTGACGAGTATGCTGTTAAGGAATACGAGACATAAACAGTATGTTTCAAATCTTTGGCCAAAGTATCGCAAGCTGCTGATTGCGTTGTCCTAATTCACCTAGTCTAAGGGATGAGATGCCGATGAATAATAGTAACGATTATTCAGTTAGGTTCCTTGGACAGAGCATTCTGAATCCCAGAGTAGGGAAGAGAACCGCAAGAGTAAAGTGTTAACTAAAAACACCAACTCTTTTTACTCATGAATAGATCGGTAGATTACCGAGTCATGGAATGAATAGATCGGAGGTACTCCGAGTCATTCTGACTGCATATGGTTATCTGCATATATGAATGGTTATTTGATTTGTGAGTTCTAAATTATGTATTTAGAACCAGGATGCAATTATCAAAAAAAAAAATTCACTTGTTCTAAGGTATAAAATGGAGATGTTACTGCAGACCTGAGTCTTCTTGGTGTTGCATGGCGAGTATGAGTGTATCTAGCTCTTTCCTCTGGCAAGGAAAATATATATGTCATGGAAATAGCAAATTTTTGTTGGTGGCTCTAACTTGGAAAAGGAAAAGAAAGTCCGAGCTCTTTCAGTGGTCTGGCCTTGAACTTTGAGCAAATATCCAGGCATGTTAGGCCCTAACTTTTAAAAATCTTGCTCTTCTTCAAATGATTTCATTAGAACAACTCTGTTCAAATGATTTATGGAAATAGATGGTTTCTATGGTATCCTTGTGTGATTTTCGACACTGTATCTTCATGCTGGTTCGGCTTTTCAATTTAACCCTTGATGGGTGTTTATTATATTCGAACTGTTGCTATATTTCTTTGTGTTTTGCATTCCGGATTTTATATGCGAAATATATGAAAAGAAGGTATGCTCGGCCTGCTCTGCGAGAGCCCATAAATTGTTCTTGTGATGGGTACAGGCCACTGTGATGCTTGTTGATTTATACTCAAAGTCGATGCTTGTTGTTGATACTTGCCGTTGTTGCTTGTTGTGGGTACTTGTCGGAAGGGATACTGATGGACATTTGTTTGATTGTTCAGTTAAAATTGAACTTTTTGTAAGCTATGTCGTGGTTATTATTTAGTGGTGGTTATGGATTTTTGTTGGGTTTCGTTATGAATTTTATAGTTATTGTGAAGAGGTAACATATTGTGTTACAGTATTCATTACGACCTCACTGGAGTTGTTTTTCCCTTTCGTGAAGGTTAAGGGGATTCAACCCGTTTATATATATATATATATATATGTTTATTATATTGAAATGACTCTGTAGAGTCCATTGAATGATTCGTGCACTATGGACCACTGTGGAAGCTTTATATATCTAAGAATATTGGAAGAGATTCAGTTGGAATTCTTGTTACGAAATCAGTGATTTGTTTAAGCCTGATTTTTAATGTTTATCATTGTTGGCACAGTTGGGAATCATTGTTTATTATTTATTTGATATACTGTTACTCGGGTTCAGTGGAATCCTTTCTAGGTAACTACAGTACCTGTCTCAAATTAAGCTTGCTTAGTTTACTATTGTTTCGACACTGTTGGGTTCCTTGAGTTTGGAAAGATATCTTGTATATCGGCTTCTGTAAAAGCTATATTGTGAATACTGATATACGGATTTAGTTTTAAATCCTTGATTGGTAATCTGTGTCACTGTATCTGTATAAGCCTGAGTATGAACAAGTAATGTTTTTGGCTTTGTTGGATTTCTTAAAATAACTTGACATTATGTATTATGGCTTTTATAAAGTAGGTCGTGAATAACATACTTTCAACTCTGGATGCGTTCAGAAGTGACTATGTTATGTTATGTTATGTTTTCTTTCTGATTACATTCCAGATAGATGTGGCTGTGCATGTTGCGTGGATTTCATTTAAAAATATCTCTGCATAGTCATAGGGAATTGTCATTGCTAAAATGATTTCGAGTCTCTTGTTGACTGCGATAACAGAAGAGATCCTTTGAATTCGACCTTGGGTCTAAAAGCCTTACAGTGTAGAAAGGACTTGAATGAGTTGAAGGTTGTCATAAGGTATTGTTGGCGTGTTACGTCTTCTGTGCATAGATATCCATTTCTGAGCTTGATTGAGTTTAGGAGTAGTCGATTTCACCTTAACAGGTAACGGCATTTAATATCTTCTTGTCTGTCACTTCTTGCGTGAGGACATACTGAGTCTGCTTGTTGATAGACACCGTTGTTTGGCATGAGGGCTACTGTACTGTAGTTTCTTTCTTGTAAGCTTTAACAAAACAGTGGTGTTGTTGATGGTCTCGACTGATTTATTTGCATGTGTATTAAGTGAATGCCTTGCTCTTGAAAAGACGGTACAATCATGAGCTAGATCTGAAGGAAATAAGTATTATTCATTTATTTCTCTTCTATTATAAAGTATAGGTTGATATAATTGTTTATCTAACTTTTGGAATTGTTCTATCATGCTGATGGAATCATGAAAGGCTATTTATTTATTATGTTGAATATATAATCCGTCTGATGTTGCTGTCCTTGGGATTCAGATGGATAGTTGGTTAGATGCATTTGTCTTCTTGGTCACTAACGTTTTAATGATTTGATCTCATTTAAATAGGGTGTTTAATGAAAACAATTGATGTATTGCAATTGTTTTAAAGGTTAGTGCTTATCATGCTCAGTTCATCGAACTGACCCATGTTGACTATTTTTGCAGATGGTTGCCGTGAGTGGTAAAAGCATGCAGATCTGATAGGATGATCAGATTGTTTAGATTTGATTTTAAGTAGAATTTCAGTTTGAATTTCTTTAAATGTACTATAAGAGGAAAGATGTTCTTCTTCCGTTGAGTATTGTATCAAGTATGCTGAATGCATAAAATGTATTTGATTAGTTCTGAAAGGAATGGAAATTGATATTGTTACTTATGTGTCTATATTCTTATCTTGATAGTTTGACCTTCTTCGGTTCAAATGATCTAAAGAGCATTGTTGTTATTATATAATTTGGAGACTTTTGTGATTATCAATGTAAGCTTTGCAAGAATATAAGACTCGAATTCTTATGATTGTTTAGCAGTTCCGGTATGTTCTATCAGAAGCTAAATTGAAATTTAGGTAACTATATTTTTGAAAGATAGGGTTAAAATATACCTAAGCAGAACGCTAAACAAACTGAATTAAATTATTAATCCCTAGTCCTGATTATGACAGGACAACATTTAATTGGATTCTGAATCATTTATATTTGATACTTATAAGTATGATATAAATTCAGTTATGAGAACTTATATAAACCTAATGGGGTTCAGATGGCAATCTCATGTGAAGTTTATGAGATATTGTCCAATTCCATTGTTTTAGAATTATGTATATTCTATGAACTCCGTGATGAGACCTTGGTCTTAATAACTCCTCATGTAATGGGTTTTATTGAGGAAGGTCATCCTAAGATGAAGAATCCAGGGATCGGGAAAGGCTAACCTTAGGGGAACGTCTTTAATGTAATTTAAACTCAACGTGTGTAACGCATTTTAATAAGTATATCTTTTCGAGGTGGATTTAAAGGTTGACGACACAAGTCAAGCTGCAGGTTATACCTCCAAGAAGATTAGGATCTTCTCGAAGTTACAACAATGCAGGTGACTTATGACGACACCCTTTACATTGATCGCTAAGATTTACACTTTGATCTCGAACGAGTTACTCAGGGACCGATTAGGAATGTGATCACGTTACAAGGTTGCCTAGGAGATTCGGGGTATCTTGACACACTGGTTTAACTTGGGTTGAACCAGTATGTCATCGTATCCCTAATCCTCGTGGGCATCCATATAACGTTATCACCTTGTTAATCTGTTTCCTGAGTGAATAAGTTGAGATAGGAGGGACTGACAGAAGTCGGTATAAGACATTCTACATAACATAAGAATGGGGTGAAGGGCGTATTCCAGATTGATGAGTATGCCGTTAAGGAATATGAGACATAAACAGTATGTTTCAAATCTTTGGCCAAAGTATCGCAAGCTGCTGATTGCATTGTCCTAATTCACCTAGTCTAAGGGATGAGATGCCGATGAATAATGGTAACAATTATTCAGTTAGGTTCCTTGGATAGAGCATTCTGAATCCTAGAATAGGGAAGAGAACCGCAAGAGTGAAGTGTTAAATAAAAACGCCAACTCTTATTACTCATGAATAGATCGGTAGATTACCGAGTCATGGAATGAATAGATCGGAGGTACTCAGTCATTACAATTGCATATGGTTGTGCATTATAAGAATGGTTATTTGATTGTGAGTTCTAAATTAGGTATTTAGAACCAGGATGCAATTATCAAAAATAAAATTAAAAAAATTGACTTGTTCTATTGTCTAAAATGAGGATGTTACAAAAAACTCAACTAAATTATGTCCTATTGCACCTTCAATTTTCTCATGGATGCAACTTTATAATTTAGGTAATTCACCGCATGTACCACAACTTCCATCTAAACAATCCCGACTATAAAAATTGTCCAATTTTTTTCAAAAAATATTGTAGGAATGAAATCCTAGAAAATATTAGTGGAACTTGAATACTACATTCGATAATGTAATTTCGAATGAAAATTAGAATGAATACGTAAAAATTTAGCATAATGGATTGTAAATTCAACATGTTTCCTATAACAACAAGTGGTGGGAGCGTGGTTGATTTTCACAAAGAATGGTTTCAACATTTCAAAAAAATGTTGACTAATTTTAATTTTCGGATGCTCTTGTTCAAACTTATGAAAAAATTGAGTTTGAGTCATATCTAAGAAATTATTTGGATGTGGTTTGTGATTAGTAGAACCAAGTATCCATTTTACAACATCTCTTGTATTAGGTTAAACTCTAGTGTTATCATGCCAAAATTGATTAACAAATTCTCTTATAACATCATAATTATCTTTGTCCTTACACGGTGCTCTAGTAGAAAATGCCCAAAAATCAGTGTTATTGAGTGATTGAAGGATATTACATTTTTCAATTACTTTCATTAGAGTTTTTCGATTAACTTGTAACATTCGACTTGTTTGCATAATCAAACTCTATTTTTTTATTGATTCACTTACAACACTAGTAGCAAGTACACAATGCACAATATTACTATCCCTAGTGCGTATCTTGACACCAACAAAGTGTGATATGCATCATGAACATTTTCAAAAATTGTAGAGGTTTGACCACGTATATTAGATGTTGTCAAACCTAAGGTGTTTAATGTAGGTCTCATTTTAATCAATTTCATCAAACTAACCAACAATCGACATCTTTGGGAATCATTTAAAATTTCAAAATGATTATCCCAAATTTCAAAGGGCTTCTCTTCTCGATTTGTCATTGAAAGCTTCTCAAACATTGGTTTCAAAATGTTTTCATCAATTTCAATAAAATAATTAGGTTTCATTAGTGCAAATCTACAACACCCCCTAATTGACCTCCACATCTGCAGATTCGAATGGGGTCATTTAGTGTTATTACACAACATTGAATTTTCTCCAAGGTGTGGGAACCTTCCAGATGAGAAAATTCTCTAGAGAAAGATGGTTCTTACTCCTCTGTTTAGGTGTATGCATGAATTTTGTAGAGGTTTAATGCTAAATCCTACTCTAAATTCCAAGGAGACAGAGATAAAGGATGCAAAAGGAAACAAAACTAAGTAAAAATGGTGATACACCAAAGGAGTGATGAACTTCTGTCTTGCAAATAAACACAAATCATAGAGATGTAACACCAAGCATGCACAGATTGCCAGAATGTAATGAAAGACCAGAAAACAATAATAAACGCATGAGAGGATTGGAAGATCATTCACAAAACATGCATTACCATTCCCAAATTTGATACAATGCATTACACTAGCAGAAAGGCAAAAAACGTGTCACAGGTTCCATGGAAGGTCTGAAACTCCTTGAATTCATGTGCCAAGGGGAAGAGGGAGTCTGCGAAGAACAAAAAAAAAACATCCAACCCTTTACAAATGAGGTAAAACTAGCTTTTAATGGTGAAGCGAACGAAGGAAAAGCAAAAATTTGGTAAAATGGTTTATGAGCTCAACCACCGATCAAATCCCTTTCAATTTTGCTTGTAAAATGATGGGCTTCATGGAAAAACCCATACGCCAAAGTACCTTGCTCTACAGATCCAAAAACAACCCATACTTCATTAATTTTGTTGGTTGAATGTCAGTTATGTATTTTTTGCGTGCCAGAGATGTTTTCTCATTTTCCTCCCACCAAACTCCACCAAAAAAATAATTGAATATTGCATCGTGCGGATAATTCTAATAGCTTTCCAATGATATAAAAATGCAAAAATCGAGATCGATCAAAAGATATGCCCCTCTAAAGATTTAGGGCAAAACTAGCAAAATTAGGGCAAAAATGGGTTTGCGGGCCAAAATTCTAAATTTTTCCCTTTTTTGATTTGGGAAAAATTCCCAAAAAAATCCCACGCCCCTCCGCTCTACTACCACGTGGCACACTCGATTCGTTGATGGAATTGCTGGCTCAAACTCCACCTTTTTCCTTTGATTTCTCATCGGGAAAATTTTCCAAACTTTCCCCATGCCTCGCCACTCCAAGACATGTGTCAGCTTTTGGTTTGGTGCAGAGGTGAGGGCTAGTCTTTTCCTCTTTGCGCTTTAGCCAGTTTGGAAAAATTTCCAAAGTTCTTCTGCAGCTCTCGACCGGCTGTGCCGCGACAGGGACACGTGTTGTCCCCTCAATGCTTGACGGGCTTCCGCTCAGATTTTTCCATTGACCCCTTTTACCCCTTTGTCAAAAAACAAAAATTTCTCTAACCTCCACCGCTCCACCTTGCCATGTGGTGCCTTTTCATTGGCTATAGGCATGCCTTGGGAAAAATTCCCCAAAAAACTCCACCGAGCCATAACTCGAAATTTACAAGGAGTTAGGAGGAAAATTTTACCTTTCTGGAAAGGTGAGAAAATTATCTATCTAATGGAGCTATTTCCAGAAAAAAAATTTGAGTCTTGAAATGTGTAAAATTTGATATTGAAGCACAAGGGAGGAAAGAAAGAAGGCAAGTTAGCCAAAATAAGCGGGGGCTCATTTTGGATAACAATTTTGGTGACTCTCAGGGGTCATCTACCTGCTAGATGAAGTGACCAGCTACCTGAAGCAATCCATTGGGCAATGGAGTCATGAACTTAACTTTCTTGTTACTCTCAACTCATAGAAAATATCTAGAATGAAGATTGTGAGAGTAGAACATTACTTGATCTGGAACATGATCTGTAAAAGATGCATCTTTAGGGAAGCAAAACTTGTGCTAAAGCACTTAGGGAAAAGTAAATCTAAGCTACAACAAAATAATGTGCATATGCACTTAGAGGAATGAGAAATATAATCTAATATTTACAAGGTGAGAAGTTTCCCTTCTAGTAGCAATGCTTTAGATGGATTCCATTAACTGGAATCTGTAGTTCTTCACCATCCAATGTAGACAATTAGAAGGCATTGTTGTTCTTACATTTTGTGACCATGTAGGGACCACTCCAAATGACATCAAATTTTGAATGCCTTCCTAGATTTTCTCGGTCTGCATCCCATTCCAACACTAAATCTCCAACTTGGAAAGTTCTATCCTTAGCTTTCCTATCAAAGATTCTCTTGATCAAAGCTTGGTCCTTTTCCATTGTTTGGGCTACATGCTCTCTGATTTCTTGGAGTTCCATAAATTCTACATATCTAACCTCCATGGGCTCAAACTCTAACAATTCCAATTGCTTCATGAGTTCCAATGTTGGCAACTCAAGTGACATAGGAAATATTGCCTCTCTCCCATAAACAAGTCTAAATGGAGAGTTACTTGTGGATATTTTAGGAGTTATCCTATTAGCCCATAGAGCTGATTTGAGCTTAGTGTGCCAAGTCCTCTGATTTTCATCAAGATTCCTCTTGATGATCCTTAATAGATTCTTGTTTGTAGACTCAGCTTGGTCGTTACCTTGGGGGTAATAATTTGATGAAGTGCTCAAATAGATCCCATTTCTAGCAGCCCATTCAGTTACCTTTGATCTTATGAATGCTAATGCATTATTTGATATTATAGTGGTAGGTATGCCAAACCTGGTTGATATCTCCTCATAGAATCCTAGAATTCTAGATTCATTTGCCTCTTTGAGTGCCACCACCTCATTCCATTTGGTGAAGTAGTTTGTTGCTGTTAGAATCCATTTGTGTCCTTGGCTTGAGTTTGGATTAATGACTCCAATGAAGTCCAAACCCCATTACATGAATGGCTAGTCAACTGAGATTGGGTGTAATGGAAGTGTTGCTAATCTCTCTTTTCCTATGAATAATGCACAATTCTTGCACCTCTTGATCCATGCATAACAATCACTAAACACCTTGGGCCAATAATAGCTAGCCTACATGATCTTGAGAGCTATCAATCTTGGAGAAAAATGACCCCCAGCTGATCCACCATGGAATTCTTCTAACATTCTCTCAATCTGATTTGTCTCAATGCACCTTAGCAACACTCCATTGATATCCTTTTTGAACAAGACACCATCAACAAGTGCATATAGAATAACCTGCAATTTGAAGTGTCTTCTTTTGGCTTTGTTCATCTCTGGAGGGCATAGGCCTATTTGTAAGAAGTGCATTATGTCTTGGGTCTAGCAAGGAGTGAGCATACCACCATTTTCTTCTTGAACATCTCTTTGTTCTTGGTTGTCTTACAACACCAAAACAACATTATTCTCTTTACTTGCTTCAATTGATTGGCTCAAGGCCAATTGCTCACACAATCCCTTTCCTCATACCAGCTTGGTGACTTTTATCTCAATGTCATACTCCATGACATGATTAATCCACCTTACACATTTTTCATTTAGATCTTTGTTGAGGAGGAAGTCTTTAACTCCCACATGAGAAACCAACAATTGAACCTTGTTGTTTGAAACTAGATGCTTAAATTTCTTCAAGTTCCTAATCACTGCAAGAACATGCTTCTCAATGAAGGAATACCTTACTTCATAGTCCTCCAAGCTTTTCCTAAAGAAGGCAATTGGTTGCTCTGCATTTTCTTTGTTCTTTTGTACTAAAATTGTAGAAATTGTATCATCACCACCAAATGCATAAAGGATGAAATATTTGGAGAAATATGGGTTAATGAGAGTTAGAGCTTGTGAGATAGCTTTTTTAATTACCTAAAAATTTCCTTACCTTCAGCTATCCATTTTAATTCCATACTTTTCTTCAACATCATAGTTGTTGGCTTAACAAGCGCTGCAAAGTTTGGAACAAACCTTCAAACAAAATTGATTCTTCCCAAGAAACTTTGAAGAGCCTTCTTATGTCTTGGCAATGGTAGTGCTTTTATTACTTCAACCCTCTTTGGATCAATTACTAATCCCTCTTTGGAAATTATGTGGCCTAGGAGCTTGCCTTCATGAGCTAGAAAAATACATTTTTTGGGATTCAAGGATACCCCAAATCTTCTACATCTTTGGAACACTTGTCTCAAATGAAAGAGATGATTTACTACACTTTTAGAAAATACAGTAATATCATCTAGGTATATTAGCACTATTTTGTTGATCAATCCCTTGAACGCCATATCCATTGTCCTTTGGAAAGTGGCTCGGTGTTAGACATCCCAAATGGCATTTTTCTATATGCATAGGTTCCCCATTTGGTGGTGAAGGATGTTTTGAACTGATCATCTTCCTTTACCATGATTTGATTATACCCTGAATAACCATCTAGCAATGAAAACCTCTCAGAGCCAACAACAACCTACAAAATCTGCTCCATAGAAGGAAGTGGGTAGTGATCCTTGAGGGATGCTCTATTCAAATCTCTAAAGTCTACACACAACCTGATTTCTCCACCCTTATTTTTGACTGGAACCAATTTTGTAACCCAACTTGAATGCTTGATGGGGAATATGATACTTTCCTCTATTAACTTATTCAATTCCTTCTTCATGAGAGGCTTAATGTGTGGATTGACCGAGTCTTTGTTTTTTCCTAATGGGCTTAGCACTTGGATCTAGTTCAATTGTGTGTTGAGCTAGCTTGGGATTGAAACCTCTCAATTCTTCATAGCTCCAAGAAAATACATCCAGGAACTCTTGGAAAAGTTGCATGAATTCATACCTTTCTTGCTCAGTTGCCACTTTACCAATTTGAAGTGACTTGCCTTCTCCAACTGAGATGGGCTCTGAATCTTCTCCCTTGACTTGGATATTTGCTTTCTCCTTCCTAAATTGATCATTAGGATTAAAGATAGACTCCAAAGTCACAAGTCCTTTTGGCAGTTTGTTGGTTCTTAGCTATACCACTTGATCACCATACTGTTGTTCCAACTTTTCCTGATTTTTGGCTGAGAACTCAACTTCTTCTTACAATAAATTGATGATTTGTTGGTCACTCTCAAACACTTTCCAACTTACATTATTGTCTAGCACTGATGGCCTCATAATCACATGGATGTTTGGCTGCATTTTATCCCTTTTGATACTTTCCACAACATCAAAAGTTGCTCCAATTGCGAATCCTATCAATGACTTGGTTCTCTTTCCTAGGGATGGATTTGATGCCAAATCCCTCAAAATCCTCAATGAGGTCCCACACCCTATTCTTATAACTCTTTAGTAGGTCATTCTTGGCTACATGTTGTCCTTTAAATTGATTAAAAATCATCTCACTATCACCAAAGACTTGTAATTTTTTGATACCTCTATTTCTTGACCAATGCAATCTGTGTATCAAAGCTTCATATTCAACAATGTTGTTAGAACATGCAAACTAAAATCTAAAATCTGAATAATACTTAATGCATTAAGGTGAAATAAGCATATCTCCTCATCGTGCACCTTGCCTACTTCTTTCTCCATCAAAGAACAACTGCCATACCTCATTTTTATCTTTATGGTCTATCTTGGTGATGCTAGGAAGAGGCTGATTTTCCTCATGCATGCAATAGACTCCTAGTTTAGATTCCTCTATTTCCTTATAGGGATCAAAAGCATGTATCTTTCTTTCCCATTCATCAAGGGTCAAATCTAGAATGCTTCCAACTTTGGTGTCAGCTTCATGTGTGCTTGGATAATCCTCTTGATCGAATGTTGAACAGTTGGCATTGATTGGGCTTGGAGGCTCAATGTGAAAATTTGCAATAGGTTTAGACCTGATTGTGGCCTTGGCTCCATACCTTTTCCTAAACAACATGTGTGACCAATCAGCAGATAAGTAGCCTCCAATTTTAGCTATGAAATCCCTTGACAAACATATGGCAAAGAGTGGTGGAAAATCTATCACTGACACATCTTACAAAACAGTGACATTGGGGCATGCATGTAAAGTAAGGCTCAAATATTTAATTACCCCAACTATTGTTACTATTGTCCCATCTAATTTCACCACCCCTTTGGATATGACTTCATATTGAAGGCCTATATGATCAACTATTTGCTTAGGCATCACAAAACTACTTGCCCCGGAATCAATCATACAATTATGTACTAGTTTATCAGGTAATGATCAATGAAACATAAAATGGAGGGGACTTCAAAATTTTACCTTGCTATCCTCCAAGATTTTCCTTAGGATGGGTAGCATTTGTGAGTACCTTCTCTTGCATATGACCTTGCTAATTTTAAGTTGACCAATTCTTCATGAAATCTTGTAATAGATCCCTTTGGCATGGGATGGATAGTGACTCCCACATAGATATGTTCACATTTGTCTTCTTCATTTGTTCAATGATGCTAAATGGGGTTGAAACATCCCTTTGTTGCCCCTTAGTCTACACATTCTTCTCTTGTACATGGGCTACAACAACTGGTATTTGAGCTGGTCTAGAAGGTGGCTTGGGTTGTCCTTGCACATTTGGAACTACATTTTTCTTAACAACACCTTGTGGAGTGATGGAAGGTTTTGGATCACCTAGAGCTAATGAATTCCCTTCACCAATATTCCTCTTCTTTGACCATGTGTTAGCTGCTACACTCTGAGCAGGTGTTTGATTCATACCACAAAAATCTTTAGCTTGTCAATTCACAAGTGTAGTCTCATTTGGAGTTGTATCTTGTTGAGATATCCCTTGTTGTTGGTTTGTTTCTTTACTCACCTCACTCTCTACACCAGTTGTTGTCACCATCAAAGCTTGGTTCAAAGCACCATTAAAGCACATAGACTGGTTGTGAGGTTCATTGCATGGGAAACACCAATCATACTCTTGAGCTATATTATTTTGCACTAACACTAAGGCTTTAGAGGTAGATGCAACATTGGGGTTATAGGGATGAAATGGTCTATTGGTAGGAGGCCTTACTTGATTTTGATTTGCAGTTGGGTTGGGTGGCCTATTAGGCTGATATGGTTGTCTATTAGGCTGAGTTTGAGACTGATAAGAAGGCCTAAAACTTTGAGCTTGCTGCCTCTTGAGTGTAACCAGCTCATTGCCCAAATTTTGTAATTGTTTCATAACTTCTTAAAGCTCATTTGAGGCACTAGAGGATGAAGTAGAAGTTTCATTTGAACTCTGATTTCTAGGAGTGGGAATAGGAGCTAAATTAGGTGCTTGACTAGTACTTGGGCTTTCCAAGTCTGGATATAAGGGCATAGGAGGCCTAGGTGCAAGTTTACCAGCTTGGATCAAACAATTCTCAGCCCTAATGGTGATGTTGTAAGTCACGGTATAGTTGCACCTCCCATGGATTGTATCAACATAGAAATGTTAGAATTTAAAGCCTTGAGATGTTGGCCTCACTACCAATGGGATTCTATCCCATGTTCTTTGAAATCTGAAATTGAAGTATGTTAGTTACTCATTGGGATCTCTCTTGATAGTTGTTAGTTTCTCCAATAGAGACAAGTTGTCCCCCTTTTCTCCAAACTGGTTATGGAGAGCTATGCACAACTGGTTCCAATTTTGGATAGAGCCTACCTCAAGGCTCCTGAACCATTACAAGGCTTTCCCTTTGAATGAATATGTCAGTAATTTGACAACAATTACATCTCAACAATCTCATGGATTGCACAAACATTAGCAATGTCTTTGACATGATCAACAGGAGTGATATGATATTCCCCAGGAAAGTATGGGATGTTCTTCAATGTTGTAATTGGAACTGGGTTTTGCGCATTGAGAGAAAGTGGGGTGCTACCAGTAAAGTTGACATAAGGATTGGGTTGTGCCATTATGATTGCTTTGAGAACCCTTGTTGATTGGGTGAAATGTCTACTAGGTAGGGGAGTTGATAGAGGTCTGTTTGGTGGAGATGGAGACCTTTGAATACTTCCTCCCCTTTCTCTTCTTTAAGGGGATAATTGAAGATACTTAGACCATCCCTCTTCTCTCGGTGTTAACCATTTTTGGATCCTTCTCATGAATCTTCAAGCTTGGACTGCTGAAATATGTTAATTATATCCTTTTGAAGTTGCCGATGTGTAAATAAAGTCTCTTTTAAGCAAGAAACTTACAATAATTACACATAAAATTTGTTTTAATGAAGATGAAGACCTCTAAGGTCCCACCGGCATGCCAAAACTATTAGTGCAAATCTACAACACCCCCTAAATGACCTTCAAATCTGCAGTTTAGAATGGGGTCATTTAGTGTGATTACACAACATTGAATTTTCTCCAAGGTGTGGGAACCTACAAGATGAGAAAATTCTCTAGAGAAAGTTGGTTCTTACTCCTTTGTTTAGGTGTATGCATGAATTTTGTAGAGGTTTAATGTTAAATCCTACTCTAAATTCCAAGGAGACAAAGATAAAGGATGCAAAAGGAAACAAAACTAAGTAAAATGGTGATACACAAAAGGAGTGATGAACTTTTGTCTTGCAAATAAAAAAATCATAGAGATGTAACACCAAGCATGCACAAATTGCCAAAATGTAATGAAAGACTAGAAAATAATAATAAACGTATGAGAGGATTGGAAGATCATTCACAAAACATGCATTACCATTCCCAAATTTGATACAATGCATTACACTAGCAGAAAGGAAAAAAACATGTCACAAGTTCCATGGAAGGTCTGAAACTCCTTGAATTCACATGCCAAGGGGAAGAGGGGAGTCTGCAAGAACAAAAAAATGTCCAACCCTTTACAAATGAGCCAAAATTGGCTTTTAATGGTGAAGCAGAACGAAGGAAAAGCAAAAACACGGAAATATGATTTATGAGCTCAACCACCAATCAAATCCCTTTCAATTTTTCTTGAAAAATTATGGGCTTCATGGAAAAACCCATACGCCAAAGTACATTGCTCTACAGATCCAAAAAATGACCCATACTTCATTAATTTTGGTGGTTGAATGTCAATTTTGTATTTTTTACATGCCAAAGATGTTTTCTAATTTTCCTCCCACTAAACTCCAATAAAAAAAAAAATTAATATTCCACCATGTGGAGAATTTGAACATCTTTTCGATGATATAAAAATGCAAAAATCCGATCTCTGGATCAAAAGATATCCCCTTTGAAGATTTAGGAAAAAACTAGCAAAATTAGGGAAAAAATGGGTTCATGGCCAAATTTTAAATTTTTCTCGTTTTGAGTTTGGGAAAAATTCCCAAAAATCACCATGTCCCGCTACTCTACTACCATGTGGCACTCTCGATTCATCGATGGAATCACGGGCTTAAACTCTATCTTTTTCCTTTGATTTCTCATCGAGAAAATTTCCCAAACTTTCCCGCACCCTGCCACTCCAAGACATTTGTTAGCTTCTGGTTTGGTGCGGAGGTGTGGGCTAACCTTTTCCTCTTTTCAATTTAGCCACTTGAGAAAAATTTCTAAAGTTCTTTCGCCGCTCTAACTCGTGCCGCACGACAGACACGTGTCGTCCCCTCAATGCTTGGTGGGCTTCCACTCGGATTTTCTCCATTGACCCCTTTGAGCCCTTTACCAAAAAACCAAAAAATTCTTCAACCTTTTCTGCTCCACCTTGCCACATGGCACCTTTTCATTAGGCTGCATGGGCTGCCTTGGGAAAATTTCCTAAAAACTCCACCGAGCCATAACTCAAAATTTACAAGGAGTTAGGATGAAAATTTTACCTTTCTAGAACGGTGAGAAAATTATCTATATGATGGAGCAATTTCCAAAAAAAAGGTTTAGTCTTGAAATGTGTAAAATTTGATATTGAAGAATAAGGGAGGAAGGAAAGAAGGCAAGTTAGCCAAAATAAACATTTTCGATAACAGCTTTCTTACGAGAAAATCCGAGGAGGTATTTTTGTCAAAATTTTCTTGTCTACGATTTCAACCTAAATTTCCTTACTCACATTTTCATTATCTCATTCAATTTCAACATTTGCTACATCATGAGTATTTAATTCTTCTTCAACATTGACAGTAAAAACATCTTCATCATGAGTATTTAATTCAACTTCAACATTGACAGTAGAAACATTACCTGGTTCATCATTTCTTACAATAGTAGGGGTTGAAGATGAACCTCTTCTTGATTCATGAAGATTCCGCATTCGCTTATCATTTTGAAATCTATTCGCCTCTAATTTTTTTGGTGTTTTTTACTTAATGACTTCATTTTTGACTTTGTTTCTTATCTCCCATGATGTTTTGCTTCCGGTGATAAGAAAAATGTGTAGAAAATGACTAAATTTTGCATTAATTTATATGGTAAAGTAAAAAGTAAAAATCACATGGTAATTAAAACATTGGAATGTGTGTAAATATGATTTAAGAACCGCGATCGTGCTTTAAAAACTGCACTCATGGTTTATAAAGTGTGATCATGGTTCTTGTTAAAAAATCCGCAATCGCAGTTTATAAACTGCGATCACGGTTCTATTTGTATCATCAAATCTGATCCTAAGGCTTGGGAAATATTTGTTTTTCCCAACCAAAGATATGAAATGTCATTATGAAGTGTAAAAGGTCAAAAAACTTCAAATTTTCTCTTCCACATACTTGAACCATGCTTTGAAAAATTGAAAACATTTCACAAAAATGGTGCCATCACGTAGGGGAGACTATTAGCTTCGTAGAAATATTGATTTTAAAGTGAATAGAATAAGATAAATATAATTTTTTAATTTTTACTAATAATAGGTCTTGAATACATTTTCTTCCAGTGAATGTTCATGTCTACGTTTAAGATTGCAAATTTTGTTTCGCTTATCAAAATGTGAT
This sequence comes from Taxus wallichiana var. yunnanensis, assembly GCA_018340775.1. Taxonomy (NCBI): domain Eukaryota; kingdom Viridiplantae; phylum Streptophyta; class Pinopsida; order Cupressales; family Taxaceae; genus Taxus; species Taxus wallichiana. Next base: position 617,292,949 of record CM031239.1, on the reverse strand, counting down.
AAAACTTATACCATCCCAAGCATGGAAAAATTCTATACACGTTAAAAATATATATTTGATTTTGATATTTTTGATATAGTTATGGTGGGAAAATGGAAAGCACTCCGTTTTCTAAATCTTTTCAGACCACTTTCACGGAGAAAATCATAAAAAAATATTTCTCGAAAAAATACAAAATAAAATCCATCCTAAGATAGACTACTACATCTAACTTTTCACTAAATGAAAAAAACAAGATTTGGTCATCCAAATCGGGGCAAATGGACTACAATGTTATAGGTTTTTTCAAAAAGAAAAACCAAGTCATAATTTTAGGTGTTTAATATAGCTAAACTTGTCTATTTTTTAAAAATAGTAGTTTAGAAACTAGATTCCAAATGCTACGATTTATACTTATATAAATTTTTCAAATTTTGAGTACGCGTATTGCTAATAATCCTTACAAGTTTTTAATTATTGGTAAATTAGTTTTTTGAAAGGGACTATACCCTTGTACAAAAAAGCTCAACAGCCAGAAAGGGAAAGAGAAGAACAAAGAAAGGATCAAAATCCGGATACAGAGAGGAGATCAAATGGAGCCAAACTCCAAAACGCAAAAAAAGCAGAGCGAGAAAGCAAGCCAAGTGCAGCGACAAAACAACAACTAAAAAAAAAGCAACTAAAAGTAAACATTAAAAGCTTAAACAACAACGATCAAATTGCAAACTAACATCTCTGGACCAGGCTTATTAAAGACCCAGAAAGCATGTGAAGGGTAGTTGTTCCTTTGATTTTGCATAGGGCGAAGTGACTGGTTTGCAGCGGTGTACCTATTTGCCAGCACATAATGCATGCAATAAATCCAACTAACCAGTACGGCTAGGATTTCTATCATGCTCCAAGATCTTTCCAAGCTTATCTGAGATGGCATCATGATAATTCCAAATGGTGAGATTTGTATGGGTGTTTGCAACTCCCTCATTTGCCAATACATCGGCGGTTCTATTACCTTCTCTATAAGTATGCATGAAGTTGCATATGTTGAAGGTGCCACAGATACTTATGGATTCATGAATGAAACTTTTGACGGTCCAGCTGGGGGGGTGTTTATTATTGAGATTGTTAATAATATTAAGAGAGTCTCCTTCAATCAGAATTTTTTCAATATACAAATTCTTAGCAATCCTAATACCCCAGAGAGCTGAGAGAGCTTCAGCATAGTGATTAGTTTGGTAACCCATTTTCCTAGCATAAGCCACCACCATGTTACCATTGTGATCTCTGATAATGTCACCTCCACCAGCAGCTCCAGGGTTACCTTTTGAAGCTCCATCAAAGTTAAGTTTGTACCACCTAGGGGGGGTGGGATCCACTTAATTAAAGATCTGTCAATTTTGGTTCCTCTCTTCAAGAGGTTTTCAGGAATAATCTTCCATTTCTCAAAAATGGAAATTTTTTCTTTATTGAAGGAAATGCTCTTAGCAGGTTTGATGGTGACAGCATTATCTTTAACATCTTTGATGAAACCTTTGAAAATAATATCTGTAGAAGTTTTCTTATCTCTGAAAATAACCCCGTTTCTAGCTTTCCAGATGTTCCAAATCCCATGAGTGAAAATCAAGAGCCAAAATCTGCTAATTAAATTATTCTTGAAGGGGGAGTTCCATTGGGTCCAGGCCTCCAAAATATCATCAGGAAAAACCCAGTTAAGATTTAAATGTTCCGTGATCCGGCTCCAGAAATTTCTTGCAAAATCACAATGAAGTAAGAGGTGATTGATATTTTCAACATCCTGTGACAGAGAGCAGCCACCATTAGGCATAATGAATCCTCGTTTGATAAGATTATCCTTGGTGAGGATTTTACCTTTTATAACTAACCACAAGAAATGATTGACTCTAGGAGTGAGTTCTTTCATCCAAATTCTGGTCCAGTTAATATTGCTAGAAAGAGAGGCGAAGAAGGAAGTGTAACCAGTTTTGACAATGTAATCTCCATCAAAAGAATCTTTCCAAACTATCTCATCGGTAGTGCCATTTTGATCAATAGGAATCAGATCCGCTTATCTTGGAGAGAAGACAAAATATCCAAAGATACTAGAGTCGAGTAAATGCAGGATTTCCATTTTTAACTCCATTACTTTCTTCCATATAATTGTTAACAATAGTGCCATAAAAATTAATGAGGGGTTCCTTAATTTGTCTGAAGTCCCTTTCTAGATCATGATTGCTCCAAGAATCTTTCCAAAATTTATTCGATCTCTAGTGCCAAGATTCCAAAAAATACCTTTATTGAGAACGTATCTTGTATTAACAAGATTATTCCAGAAGGTGGAACCTGCAGGAAGGGCATCATCAGAGAGGAAGAGATGGTGATGGCGGTTACTTAAATATTTGGTCTTGAGCAGCTCAGCCCAGGGTTGTTCTTGCTTAAGAAATCTCTAGCCCATTTTGGCAAGCATGGCTGAGTTGAAATATTTGAGATTCATAATGCCAAGACCCCCTGAATTTTTAGGGGTGCAAACCTCATTCCAGTCAACTAAATGATACCTAAATCTATTTTCAGTTCCTTGCCACAGAAAGTGCTTCTGGATTCTAGCAATGCTAGTAAGAACAACTATAGGGATGGCATAAAGAGACATGAGATAAACCGGGAGATTCTGAAGAGTGCTTTTGATGAGTAGACATTTTCCAGCTGAAGAGAGAATAACCCCTTTCCATCCTACCAATTTCTTGGAGAACCGATCAATGAGAGAGTTCCATACCTATCCAGAAACTTTTGAGACTCCCAAAGGAAGCCCAAGATAAGTGGCTGGAAGATTTTGGATTTGACAATCTAAAATCTTAGCAATTTTAGTCTGTCTCTTGAACGGAGTATTAAAAAAGAAAAGGGAGCTCTTATTGAAGTTTATACTCTGCCCAGAGGCTAATTCATAGAACCTGAGAATAGTCTTGATACCTTGGGCTTCCAGGATGGAAGCCATAAGAAGTAAGATGGTTTCATCTGCGAACTGCTGATGAGAAATGTTGATTTCCAAAGAGGTGGGTTTAAAACCTTTGAGCCAACTCTCATAAATGGCTTGCGAGATAGATCTGCTCAGACTATCAGCCATAATGATAAAAAGAAGAGGAGATATGGGGTCTCCTTGCGGAGACCTCTATTACTTGCAAAAAAGCCAGCTGGAGTTCCGTTGACAACTACAAAAAATCTTGCTGTGGAGATGCAAGCTTTGATTAATTTCCTGAATTTTGCTTGAAATCCAAACTTTTGTAAAACCAACTCAAGGAAGCTCCAAGAAACTCTATCAAAAGCTTTATTCATATCCAGTTTGATCACCATGCCTTCAGTTTTACTTTTTTCCATGGAGTGAATGGCTTCGTGAACCAGAATTACCCCATCTTGAATGATTCTACCTTTGATAAAGCCACTTTGTTGTTTAGAAATGAGAGTAGGAAGTAAAGGCTGCAGTCTAATAGCCAGGACTTTGGTGAAGATGCGGTAGATGACATTAACAAGACTAATAGGTCTGAAATCTTTAAAATCTTTGGCACCCATCTTTTTGGGGACAAGAACTATATGAGTATTATTAAATTCTCTAAGAAGGTCACATGTTCTGAAAAATTCATTTATGGCCTTTAGGAGGTCCAGACTGCAGATATCCCAGTAAGTTTGGTAGAAATGGGCTGAAAATCCATCCGGCCTCGGGGCTTTGTCCCCATTTAGTGAGAAGACAACCTTCTTTAAATCTTCCATAGAAACAGGACTGGATAGCTTCTGAAAAGAGTCAGCCGGAACAAGATTTTCAGGAATGGATTTTAAAAGAAAGTGAACTGCATCCTCATTGCTAGGAGAGGAGTCCGAAAGGAGGTGTGTGTAGAAATTGACAGCTTCAGCCTTTATAATGTCAGGATCTTTGGTGGAAGAACCATTACTTCTAGTAATTTCAGAGATTCTGCTATGTGCCCGATGGCTGAGAGTGGTTAAGTGAAAGAATTTTGTGTTTCTATCCCCCTCCTTAAGCCAAATGGCCCGAGATTTCTGTCTCCAAAGTGACTCTTCTCTAGCACAGATAGTATGGAAATCAGAAAGAAGGATCTTTTCAGATTTGTAATCCTCCGCATTCATGCCATGTAGCGCCACTTTCTTCTCAAGACTCTCCAGTTTATTTTGAAGTTCTTTCTTTTGAATGAGAACATTCCCAAAGACTTTTTTATTCCAGATTTTAACTTTCTTCTTAACATTCTTGAGCTTTTGAAGCAGTTGAAACTGCGCAGAACCAGTACCATTCCAAACCCACCATTCTTTCATTCTTTCAAAAATATCTTTGTGATCAGACCACATTTTCTGGAATTTAAAAGAAGCCTGATTTGTCCTGGTATTGGAGAGAAGGTTAAGAACAATGGGGTTGTGATCTGAGCCAATTCTGGGAAGAGAAGTAAGGTGAAATTCTTGGTTAGCTATCCAGTCAGTCGAAATGAGAGCTCGATCCAGCCTGACTTGAATAAGTTCTGAACCAATTCTTCTATTAGTCCATGTGAATGGATTACCTTTTAGCTCAAGATCCATCAGATTAGAGTTGGAGATAAAAGTGGCCAGATCTTCCATACCTGAAGTCAGAGCTTCCTTACCACCCTTTTTTTCCAACGGAGTTAGAGGAGTGTTGAAGTCTCCAATGACCATCCAATTAGCATCAGAGTAACTAGTTTTGAATTCAAGAAGATCCTACCAAAGCTTTCTTCTTCCAGTGACCATGTTCGAGCATAAATGATGCTAGCAATCCAAACAAATCCCACTATTTAGAGAGCAGAATTTAACAAAGAAGGTGATTTGAGGAAGAGAAAATATTTATACCCTATAGAATTTTGGATCCCGAGACAGGCACAATCTTTGCCCGAAGCACCTTGAGAATCCACACTTAGATGATCACTCTTTTTCCAGAAATTAATCTTGCATTTAGCCAACGTTTCCTGGTTCATCTTGGTTTCTTGTACAACAATGATGTTGGGGTTGCAAGACTTTCTGAGGTCTTTGATAATTCTCTGTTTAGAATCCCCATTCAGCCCTCTGATATTCCAAGAGGCGATCTTCATTTAGAACTTTTTTTAGAGTGGTTGGCCAGATGGTCCAATTTAGATTGGACACCATCCGCAATATCTTTTTCCGTTGCTCTCCTCCTTAGATGGGCTTTCGGGGGCCTTCCTTTTCTTGGAGAAGTGCCATAGTCCACATAGTTCTTAGCTTTGGATCTAGTCATTCTGGACGTAGTGGCTGACCAATTCGCCAGCAGTTTTTTCCTTTCATGATATAGAACATCAGGGACTTCTTCAAACCCCTCCATTCTATGGCCAGTGATGATTATAGGTGTAGAATTAGTCCGTTTTAAAAGACCCGGTTTGGCAGGAGTGATTTCCCCTTCTTCCAGAGCATCAGCAGATAAAGGCTGAATAGTAGCTGCAGAAAGCAGATTCAGATGCTGGTCCAAGACTGCACAAAATATCTTCTGTTGCTGAGAGGGAGAATGATAGTTACAGACCGCTTCTTGATAAGAGTTCTCAAGATCAAGGCGAAGTGTCAGGTCCTCCTTCCAAAGCTCTTCAAGAGTTAATAATTTAGAATCATTTGGGCGATCCTTCGGAAGATTATGCTTGGATTGACTAGAGTTGTGATGAGCATCTAAGCCAAAGTCCTTTATATAATGGGAAAGAAGATCTATTTGATACATTTTTTCCTCTTCCATTCTCAAAAGGAGGTCCTCTTCCCAGCTCGAAAAATGATCAAGAAGGGTGTTTTCCATTCCAGGTCTCATCTGCAAGGAATCTTCCATTGGTGTAGAGGAGTTCACATCAGTGTTTCCTTGTTTTTCAGGGCTTTTAAGAGAGTCAAGCCTGACGATCTGTTTAGGGCGCCAAATAAACTTTAAAGCTTTTTTCTTTTTCTTTTGATCACAAATCCCTTTTTCTCCTTAATGACAGGTTTCAGAGGAGCTGGATCACTGATGCCTTGAGCGGAGTTCAAGACAAGAGGATCAGAAACAATCACAGGAGTATCAGAGGTCTTTACAGTATCCTTCTGATTTGAGCGGCATCTATTTGAGAAGTGTCCCAGCTTGTTGCAAAATTTACATCTTAAGTTGAAGGCTTCATACTCAATCTTTTGACGCCAGGGTCCAAACTTTGAGTGCAAGGTAAGATAGTCAGGAAGTTGTTGATTCAGATCACTCGTTATGCAGAACCGAGCATAGATGAATCTAGATTTATTTCTGGTAGTATCATCCAAACCCAGAGGAGATCCAATAGATCTGGCAATATTCAGAAGGGTTTCATTATCCCAAAAGTAAAGAGGCAAGCTAGGTAACCTACACCAGATTGGAATGGTGTTTATATTTTCTTTGTAAGGATTAAAACCTGGGTTCCAACGCTTGAGGAAGAGGCCCATATTACCAAGACACCAAGGTCCTCCTAGGAGAACCGAATCTAAATCCTCTGCCAGAATAAATCGGATAAGGAAAAAACCCTCAGGAAGGGTAGAAAAAGAAATGTCACCTTTAGGTTTCCATCTACGAATAGCCCATTTCCTTATTTCATCGATGTTAGGGCGCTTTCCAAGGAATTTACCAACTAAGGAGAGATTCGTACTTACCAGAGCACGATGGATGCAGCCTTCAGGTACATGCAGGTGTGTTTCCCCATCTTTGACCTCGTGATGGAAAAGAGAAGGAGTGGACCCCGTGATGTTGTCAGGACTGCTGGATCCTGCTTGAGATCCTTGCGGTTTCTTGAGAATATCCACCCAGGACAGGACCTTTTTCTGCTCAGATGGGCCCTTCTCTGATAGGTTGTCAGCATCTGCTTTAGAGAGCGGGTTCTTAACAGCGTTTAAACCAGTGAGGGTGCAGGATTTCTGCAGTGAGAGAAGCAGAAACCGCATCCATGAAACCCTCGCCATCTCCATCTCCATCTCCATCGCCCTCCATCTCCATATTGTTCTTTAACATTGTTGTGAAGTCACCGTGCCATTGCTACGACATTGTTGTGCTTGCTTTGCAACGTTCTGTGCTTCTTTGCGACATTGCTATAATCCTTACAAGTTGAAATTTCACTTTTTTACAATATGACATCCACTTATGACCCCTTTTTTTCCACCAACTTGTTGCACTTACCCATCCATCATAGTTAAAACATTTTCCTTTTCTTGTTTGAATGTCGCGGGCATCGTAGATTCCTCCTAGAGGATGCAATAAGTTCCCAGACCAGTCTAAAAGGTTTTTAGCTCTTCCTCGTAAGGATAAAACTTGTGGTTTCTCTTAGCCCATTCATCTAGCAAAAAATCAGGCATGGAAGGAGGAATGATTTTTTCATCTGGAGTGGGATCTTTCTTATGTAGTTCTTGTATTAGGAAATTTGATTGGATGGGGAAGGGTCATATGACTCAATATGGTAGGAAAAGATGGGCTCAACTTGTATTGTGAATCAAGTACCATATCTAGTTTTCAAAATCATGTGAGTCCAATCTGAGGACAAATAACCCCTTACCTTAGTAGTGAAGTCTCTAGACAAATAAATGGAAAACATGGGAGGAAGGTCAATGAATAAGATATCATGGGTTATGGTGAGGCTTGGACAGGCATGAAGTATCAACTCAAGATTTTTACTATGCCTAAGACATTCATAATTGACCCATTGAGTTGTAAACCACCTCTAGACACAGGACTATATTTTAGGCCTCGAGATATCAACAATTTTCTTGGGAATTACAGAGGTACTATCCCTTGAATCAATCATATAGTTATGAACTAGGTACTTTCCCACAATTATTGACATGTAAAAGGGTGGGGTTTTGATAGTTTTACTTGATCATATTTTTATCGATAGACATTGACCATGGCATGAGTCTTTTGCATTCTTGGATCAATTGGAGGTAGTTGCTTAAGGGATTAACACAAGAGATTCTACAGTGATGGAATACCAAGTGAAACCCATATTGAGATGTTGAAATTATTATTTTTCATTTGTTCAACAATGTTGAATGGGAGGCCCGTAGATTTCTACATCTATGGCATGTTATTTTATTTTTTTGTTGCGGCATTATTTGGATGGGCAACTTTGGTAGAACAACAATCTCATTTTTGTGGAAAATTTAACAGAACCACATACAACTTTGATATGTTTTCCATCTCATTACACAGTTTCTCACGTTCCTTTCTTTTGCCTCGAGTTCACAATTTTCATCTTTCGGTCTAATCTCTTCTCCTTTTCTGCAGCATTTCTCGATCGGAGGAAGGTGTAAACCGAGACTCCAACATTCACTTCTTGTGTTGTGTATTATCGAGTTACATTTGTTTAGGGTTGACTAGAGCCTCCTAGCACTTGATTGAGTGCACATAAGTCCTCATCTTTGAAGAACATAAGTTTGGCGTTAGTTGCGGGTCCTTAAAATTTTTCCACACTATGATTTGGTGATTCAATAAGTGGTTCTTGCTGATTGGAAGATCCTTGGACCATATATGCTTGAAGATGCATTTCCCTTTCACAACCATGTTGGTTATGCAAAAGGTAGCATGGGAAACACAAATTTGTTTCTTGCGCCATTTTTTTTTTACACAGAACTAAATCCTGACTCGAACTAGGAGTAAGAAGTTCTTGTGGAGGAGGAATTGTTTCTAGTGGAAGAGGATCACTTTTATTCTACCATCTTTATTATATTTTTTTGTGTATATCTTTGATTAGGATGTTGATTTCTCCATGGTTGATACCCCTGATTTGAATATTTCCCTTGATTTTGATAATTTCTATAAGATTGGGCTTGTTGTTTCTCTAGGGATATGACTTTGTTTGTCAAATTTCTAATAAAATCCTTCATTTCTTCATCCTCCTTTTGCTGAGAAGGAGTTTGTGAGGTGGAAGCAATAGGTTGTGGATTAGGCTCAAGGATAGGAGCAATAGAAGGTTGGGTAACTTTAGGTAGTTCAGGATACAATGGCATAGGTGGTCTAGGAGCTAATTTTCCAGCTTGTATTAAGCTATTATCAACTCTGATTGCAATTGCATAGGTTGTTGGTAGAGTTATCCCTCCCATAAATTTTATCATAAAAGATATATTAGAGTTAAGATATTTTAGAAAGTAAAGAAAGTAACCGTTTGTTTTAGGTCTCACAAGAACTGGAATTCTGTCCCGTGTTCTCTGGAATCTCAAGTTAAAATTTTCCCTGAGCTGATTAGGTGCTCTCCTAATTGTAGTTAACTACTCTAGAAGATATAAATTGTCTTCTCTTTCTCGAAACTAGTCACACAAGGTTGTGCATAGTTAGTCCTAGTTTTGAATTGTTCCTACCCCTAAGCTACTTGAACTATTACAGCTTTTCCTTTAAGTGATGAAGCCAAAAGTTTGATTTGCTACATCTATTTCAACATCTTAATGAAGAGCACATACATTTTCAATGTCCGAAAGTGGTCAACTGGAGTGGTGTGATTTTCTCCGGTGAAGTATGGGATATTCTTCAAGGCTGCTTTATTAGAATAGGATATCGAGCATTCAAGGCAAGTAGGATACTTCTGTGAAGTTTATAAATGGATTTTGTTGTGTCAAATATTGTTGATGAGTTGTTATAATTGGTCTCGAGAACTCTTGTTGGTGTAAGAAGGGTCTACCAGGTGGAGGTGTTGAGAGAGTTTGATTTGGAGGAGATGCATATCTTTGAATTTTTCTTCCTCTTACGCCTCTTTTTGGAGATAATGGAAGTAATCAAACACGCCTTATTCTCCTGTTCTTGACTTTGTTTGGATCCTTCTCATAAATCAAGGAAAATTAGATCACCAGTACTAATAAGACAAATCAATATCTTTAATTGAGTCGCTAGATGTGTTCTTTATGAGCCTCCAAATGCTAGAGCTTTTCCAAGATACACATCAAAACTTGAAAAAACTAGAAATATTAATTTTAAATGTCCCATCGGGCATTCGAAAACTATTAGAGCTCAAATGTGCACTCATTCCTAAATCATAGAAAATTAAATATTTGATTCAACATGGGACTGTCTCCAAGTTGTGGCACTTGAACTAAGACAGACCTCCAAAGAAGGCCAAATTCTTGTACTTACCTCTAATGCTAAACTACTCCTAGAATTGAAATGTAACTATCTAGATTTACTCTAGTTTTCCAAGGGACTAGGCTGAGAAAGAGATGCATAAACATAAAAATGAACTAAAAGAGGCAATATCATGAAAATAAAGGGGATGAATACTCAAGAAAGAGAGAAAATGAAACACAATGACGATGAGGAGGGCCGAATTAATAGCCAAAGATAAAAATCACATCCCAAGATCCACATTCACGATGCACAAAAACACATATTTATGAAACAATGCATATGACACATCTGCACATGAATGAGAGGCAATATACTGCAATAAAACAATAGCTAAGGTTGAGATAAGCCATAAAACCAAGTATTTTATTGCTAAGAGATCATGCATAGATCATCACAATACAAGAGGAAGATGAATAACATATGTAGAATCCAATTCCAAGGCATGCAACCCTTATAATACTTGTGTAACATAAAATGAAGCCTTCGTATTCCCAAAAGTATCCAACCTTAGAACTAGGCATCACTTTATAATATATAGAAAAATGAAAGGAGGAGAGAAGAAAGAGAGGAAAAATCAAATTCTCTTTCCACTAGCCAACCAACTTCATTTAATTTCTCTGCATGCTCTAAAAAAGGGGTTGAATGCCTCTGTAAATCTAATTCCACACGTCATGCGCTGCAGGAGAAGAAATGAGTTCCCATAATGTATTAAATGTGGATGGTTGAGCCAAATGACATTACACATGTGTGTGTGCTTTGAAAAGGTTTTCTTAAGGCCATGTCTAACTACCCTTTAACTTTTAAATTCAAAATCCTATGCATAGATGAGGTCAACACATTTCTATTGATATGAAAATTTTAAATATTGAGTCAAGAATTTGACAATTATGATGATTTTTTTCCTTGCACGGAAATTGTGGTTATCCGTGGTTTTCCCAATTTTTAGTTTCACATGTATTTTGATTTCCACGGAGCTCTCTCTCATGTCACGACTCAGTATAATCCCTCATGGGAATTTTTGTTGGCATGGATTGTTCCTTTTGGTCTATGGCATCAACATGCACTCCTCTTTCTCGTATCTTCCGAACCATTTTCTTTATTCTGCACATTATCGGTGTAGCATGACTTTCCATAACCTTCCGTGGATATCTCATATTTCTCGGCTCTTTCTAGACTTCGTGGCATGCTGAACTTCTTTGTGGCTTGACAAATTATATCTTTGAACATTCAATAATTCCATACTTGTGTAAGTTTCTATATTTTTTCAAAGGGTCCAAAAATAGATAACAAGACCCATACCTCACATTCCTCTTTTAATGCTTCTACATCAGCATGATTTGTTCATTCAACTTATAGCAAAGAGAAACAGTCACACAAGTAAAGGTATAACACCCATTCAAGGGTTCCTCAAGCTAAAAACATATTAATACCATCATACAATGTAATAAGGATAGACCTACCATTATGTTATGAAAATTGCTTGAAAAGAAGCTCATCAAAATTTCCACTACTTAGTATAGGACAAAACATCATTTAATACAACATACAAGAAGAGTCTTTAGAAAATATCATAACATTAAAGGGATTGATGAAAATAAAGCATTTTTCCTTATGTGATCACATGAACGTATATCTAGCGAGTATATTATACTCTTACAAAAATGAAAACAAAAGGAGAAAAATGAACTATGAAAACATATACAAGTATTTAATAAAGGGAAAAATCCCCTAAGCTTGAGGAAAATTCTTAAGTAAAATTTACTTTAACGGAATAATTATTGATCAAATCATTAGACATGAATAAATGATTTAATCATATATACATGTGTACATCTATTTGAAAATAAGGTTGTAACAACACTTCATTGATAAGGAAGAAGTCCATAATTGTTATGTATCTTGGGATTTGATATTATAATGTATATGGGTTGATGGAAATGTTGACATGTGGCACACCCCACCCCCTAGTTAGCTATATTTTTATAATATATGGGGTCACATAGGAATTAGTTATATGGGGTAATGAGTCATCCTACATTCGGATTATGTATTATCCATCCATTAACAGTAATATATTCCTATATAAAGGACATGAGTATCATTATGATATATCATGGGATGTATGAGTTGATTCTTCTTCTTGGTAGAGGTATGATAGAGGTGTTCCCCTTGAAGTGGATTCCCATCTTGGGATATAGTGGAGTTACTCATTCCTTGTGGAGAATTACATGGTGTTTCCTACCTTAATTGTATTATTATCCATATATTGAATATTTGGGCATCTTGGACCACTAATATCTCCTATGTTGTGTTATCTTCAACATATTATTTATCTTAATGATTTATTATATGTAAGGATCTTATCAAGTGGTATCGAGCCTCCAACCATGTTAAATCTCACTCATTTGGTTACACCATGTAGTAGGGGCCCGTGGGGTACCAAAACATTGGTGAAGTGGGGCTCATACATATGGGAGTGTGAGCATAGACCCAACCCGAGGTTGAGCTCACGTAAGCGTGGTGGGTTGATATGATCCTCATGTGCATATTTCACTAATGTGTCAAGGTTTTAGTGTAATGGTTTATTACATTTGGTATTAGAGCATATCAAGAAATATCAAAAGGTTATTGTTTCCATAAACCCTAATAGTAAATATAGCTTCATAAATACGGATGTAGCTCAATATATACATGTTCAATAAAATCATATCAAGGAATATCAATTGGATGGTAAGTAGATTCAAGATTTTGAAGATTTAAATCTCTCTATGGACAAATATATTTTTCATTCAGATTCATATGCTTTAGATATGGATGATATGGATATTATTCTTAGATACCATTGGTTAGAGACATAGGGAACAATTAATATTAACTTGCAAAATAAATTCATGAAATTATGGTATAAGAGAAATAAAATTACATTGCAAGATATCAAAATTAGTAAGGAAAAAATGAATGTAAATATGGAGCATGAATATGAATTTTAAGATGGTTAAGAAGGGAATATGGATGATTCAATAGGATAACATGATGAAAAATAAAAATAAATTCATCTACTCAAGAAAAAAATAGAAAACAAAACAATGGAAGAGTAAAATAAAGGTGAGTAAAATATTGATAAGGTCGAGGATACTAAGATGGCACCATATAGACACCCTCATCATTATAAGAGAAAAAATTCATTGAGGAATGTTAGGACACATGAGAGGAGTAATATATATGGATATAAAAGGAATTGGAGGAGAAATCACCATGGTTATATATGGAATCAATGGAGCAACAATTATATGTCATGGAATCACATGGATAATTATTATAGATATGCATGGATGCTAAGGAGGAAAAAATATGGACATATATGGAATAAAATGAGTGCAATAGAATATGTATTCAGGTTTGGAGATGTATCACATGATAATATTTCATATGGGTGGTTAGATTGTTGAGGATGGTGGCAAGTGTGCAATAATTTAAAACACACTCACTATATGGATTCTTCTTATGTTTCGGGGACGAAACATGTCAAGGAGGGAGGGAATGTTATGTATCTTGGGATATGATATTATAATTTATATGGGTTGATGGAGATGCCTACATGTAGCACACATACCCCTTAACTAGTAATATGTTTATAATATATGGGGTCATATATGAATTAGTTAAATGGGGTAATGAGTCAACCTACGTTTGGATTAGTTATTACCCATCCATTAAGAGTAATATATTCTTATATAAAGGATATGATTATCATTATGAGATGTAATGGGATGTATGAGTTGAGTCTTATACTTGGTAGATATATATATTAGAGGTGTCCCCCTTGAATTGGACTCACATCTTGGGAGATTGTGGAGTTACTTCGTTTTTAATGAGCATTGCATGGTGTTTCCCTACCTTAATGGTATTATTTTGCATATATTGAATATTTGGGAATCTTGGCCCAAATATATCTCTTGTGTTGTGTTGTCTTTAGCATATTATTCAGATTATTGATTCATTATATGCATGGATATTATGAATAATGCATGTTATATGTATCTCATCAAGTAATTTAGATATAGCCATAACTAGCTAGATCACTCATTACAATACAAGGCTCTATGTCACATCTATATATTCCGGTTTCAATAGGCCCAAAATTTGTGGATATTAAAATTTATGGGATGTCTACTAATGAATAATTCAATTTGATCTTGGGACGGTACCATTTAACTCAAATAGAAGAAAATGTGGATAACAACAATGATCACATTAGTTTTATTTGTGGCGATAACATGATAGCCATCGAAAAATATCAATCACAATTTGATAATACTTTTTTAACCATTGAGGAAAATTCATAATGATAATAACATCAAAGAAAGTGCAAGCCTACAAATATAGTGAGGAACAATTAGTTTATATATAACCCTCCACACATAGTGAGGAGTCATTGTTTTCTATTAGTTAAAGGAAATTACAAGTCTCGAGTTATTAGTGAGGAGAAAGTAACATCCATTTCATCAAAGCAACAAGTAACTATCTTTATAGTTTAAGACAAAAAATGATTCATAGTAAAGCACCACCAACACATGTTTCCCAAGAATCAAATCAAATAATTTTTCAAAAGGGCCATTGAGTTTGAAGATTTACCACTATATCATTATGTTTCTCATTGGGATTCAATATATATATATATATATATATATATATATATATATATATATATATATATATATATATAAGCCACAAATCACATCCAATACAAATATATTTGAGAAATATTCAAGATACATTGATATATGCGATGGTCCAAACTATGAAATAATTATCTAATGAGAGATTAACTACATAACACACTTTATCATTTACAGTAAAATTATAAGTGCACCATGTAAATATTTTATGTCCAATCAATGAATGACCAATACCATTTATCAAAAACTAATCAAATAACAATTATGAGTTAAATCATCTATAATATATAACATTTACAAATCGTCCCACATCAATGAAACTATATGACATAAATGTACAAGAACATGAAATTAGCAATAAATGCATAAGATCATTGTTACCACAAAAATTGATTTGTCACATATACTCATATATAAATAAAAATTTCAATACATTTGTGTCCAATATGAAATAGGAGTGGATACCCCATTAGGGAACATACCCACTTGACTCTTCAATATCTAATTTCCTAACCATATGAAGTTATCTAGATCCACCCAACTTATCATGGGAGAAAAATTCTTGTTACTTTTCCTCTCTTGTTTCTAATATAGTACAAACTGATCGTCCTCTTGAACATGAACATACTATTGAAAAATAGATACCCCAATTGAATCATCTATTGGTTGTGGAGGATGTCTCTCCATATTCACAAAATGATTCTAAATCCTATCAATATATTTCTCCACCTAATCCCTTTGAGTAGACTCATAGTTATATGTTTCTTATATTGATATGTAAATTTATGGGTTTATCTATACTATTGCGACATATATGAGACATGCAAATTCAACAAAAACATCACAAGATACCTCATACAATGATTTTTTTGTTTGTTTACTAGATGCATGACATCGCAAGGAACGTGGAGATACAAATGATCAAGGATCACTAGGATATGAGGGCGTGTGTAAATAAGGTGACAACCGATTAATAACCGGCCTCCACTAAGGGATGAATATTCACAAGAATATAATAAGGGTTCAACTAGTATAAATAGAGGGTCACATGGTAATTCAAAATAGTTGGTACATGTTGGAAATTTTGGATAGTTGAGGATAATTAATGACTTGTGTATTTTTGGCGGGATTAATTACAATATAAGGTATTGTGAATGGGTATGCGTAGAATTTCTGTAATAATATCTATATTAATGAATATGATGTAAAATTATTATGATTTGTATGCATGTGTGCATTTATAATACCATAGCTACTGTCAAAACATTACAATCATATCATATATTAGGTCCTTGCGACAAACTCAACTATGCTTCAAGTGAGATCTGTATGTGTGCAAAATCGAATGAATAAAAACACAAGATTATTAATTAGCTCCTTAAAATTATAACCCCCCCGTGAATTAGGATGTAAATATTTGGTTTCATTGTCGAGAATCTTATGATATTGGTTGAAGGGAAAATTGGATACTAGTAGGGTTCGAGTAAAAGAACTGAATTGGAGTGGATTTCTATAAAAAGAACATTTTACGAAAGTCACTATAATGATAAGATAATTATTTGATGTAATGGGGATGAGGTGATGGAAGGGTAAAAAATAATGTCGAGATTGTACATAATAGTAGAAAAGTGACGAACCCTAGTGTTAAGGAAGAATTGCTATGTGTGAAAGTAGGAAAATGAAGCCACGGGTTTCTATTTAGAAAATCGAAAAAGATGCGAGATGCATTTGCAAAAATTGAGTGAAGCTCTAAGAGAAAATGTGTTTCAAAAAGAATACTTATGTTGGGTAGGAAAATACTGTTGGAGAAAAAAATTTGTGTAGTCAAAATTCATGATACTAGAGGGAGAGGTCACATGGAAGGAGATAACACACACGTCAACCTAATAGGAAACTAAAATCATCATGTATTACCTTTATGGAAGTATCTATTTTTATAATTAATAATATTTTAGTTATTGAATTGATTTTGGAAAGGTGAACATAGTAAGTATCAATATGTGGATGGAAAATGTAATTCAATGGAATGATTACAAGAGAAATAGTGAAAACCATTATATTAGGGGTACCATCAATAAAACCTACAAAAAATTATTCTCTAGTGATAACGTGGGTATATTTATAAATGGACATAAAGTTACAAAATTACCATGAAATGAGGGATGTGGTCGACCATGTGTATTGGCTTGAAATTATGTGGTAGACACGGGAATTAACTCATCCAAGGAAATTACTAGTTATTTTATGATGATCATTTTTGAAGAATTGAAAATATGATTTGAAATATACTTGTGGTTGAGTTTGAAAAATTTAAATTTTCCTTGTTTAACGAGTTTCATATACCAAAATTTGAGTATGAAATTTTTATGTGCTAAAATAAATTATGCAAAAACTAACATAGACTATCCTTATGTATGATGCACATTTTAAAACTTTTCTCTCCATGATCTCATATGATATCCATCCACCGTAGTATGATCATTGGTCCCGGGGAGTATTTTTGGTGCTATTTCGAGACAACTAGCGACGATGCAAAACATTAAATATCCTCATAAGGATCTAGACATTATGCTAAGGATGGAGGTTGTGGGAAGTTTAAACGATGGATTTATCCCATTCTTAGAGGCATAGATCTCCATAATGACCACTCAGCTAAAGAAGCTAGCGAATTTGGGGAGTAAAGTATTGTAGGAATATGAGACACAATGTAATGGGACACACTCAAGTGATTGCATTAGGAGGATTCACATGGAAATGATCTTGTGTTATTTCTGTGAAGATGAACATGAGACATGAGATTTCTTATTGGTGCAATGGGAGATAAAGGTGAAAGTTGATTGGTGTAAAACAAGAAAGCAAGATACTTGTGATACTAAATATTGTAGGCTAGTTGAGGAGATGGGGTAGTCAAGAATCTAAATTCCTGACAAAGGGATTCACCCTTGTTGGCATGTGATTTTACATGTGTGTAAATTATGACAACATTGTAAAGGGTCCCTCCTCAATAGTGGGTGAGGTTTCCCTTATTGAAAACCAAAAAGGTATATACAAATATACATTCAAAATTGTATTTGGGGTTTTTTGGGGTTTTTGGGAAGAAAGGAAATGGATGAAAAATATAGAAAAAGGAAAGAGAAGTGAGAGAAAGTGAATGAAGAAGTAAGAAAGGGTGCATATAATATTAATAAAACGTAGATCATAAAATTGAATGCACTTTAGAAACTAACATAGTGAATGACAATTGAATCAAAGATGTAAAATCCATAGAGAGCAAGAGATTTCACATTCATTAAACATAAGAATAACAAATGTTAAAGAAAGAAACAATTAAATGAAAAAAGTTCTACACAAAATGTTTCTTTATTTTTCTTTGCACATGAACACAATTTCTCATTAGTTCTCTCTATAAACAATATTTTTTCCTTTCTCCAAAATTCCTTTTAAATGAGTTTTGTCTTCTTTTTATAACCCAAAAGTTGGTTACAAAGTAGTTAGGGTTTTTTATGACATCACATTAGAACTTAAGTCACTTAAATTAATTAACTTGATTTTAATAAAGGAAAGTCACTTTATTAAAATAAATTTATGATTCATGTGGCTTTAATAAGGTATTTGTTCTATCTTAAATAAGTGGGTACATGTGGACCCCATTAGAAAGTGACATGGAAAACACATAGACTAAACATTGACACATGGATTCCAACATGACACCTAGGATTAGTGCCTTATCCATTGGGCCAAGATTTTTCTATCCCAATTGTATGAGAAATGAACTCATTGATCACCAAGGGAAACCTCATCAAAACATTGAAACATCATTTTGAAAATCCTGGGTCCAAGCATCTTACCATCTCGATGATTCAACAAAAATTGAATTTTGTAAAACCAATAGATATTGCACACCACATGTAAATAAATAATAAAGAAATTTGAATCCTTATGTGCATGAGAGAGAGAGAGAGAGAAAGATAAGTACTTAGCTGATTTTGTAATAAATCTTGATGTGTGATAGATTGGAAAATTGGTAAATAAGAGGAGTACACTATCACAACCACACCCAAAAAAATGTAACTACCAAATAATCCTATACTAGGGCACCTAAACCGGGTCGGGGGCACTGGGTGTTGGAGACCTCTACTTGGCACCCGTGATTGATAAAATGGTCAAAAATTGATTCTTATTGTGTCGCAAGATGGTAGATAACCTTCACTTGTTGGTCACTAGATGATCAATGAGTTTGCTTGTAACCTAAAAAATAAATGATATCCTAAAAAACCCGAAACACATCAAATCCTAAAAAATAAAGATACAAATGGGGAGTTGGACTCACCCGACATTCACTCGACAAAGTTAACTTATGAACGAGCACTTTGCACTACATCTCAAAATCCATGTAGTTCTTGTGTACGTGTGTAAAACATTTTCCCTAAGAAACTCTTGTGTAAGATGTTGATAGCAAGCGATGTCTAGATGTACCAATGTAGATAGATGTGTGGATGGAAAAATGTATTTCCCTTCCTATGTGTGTATGCAAAAATGTAGTCTCTTATTCCTTAAGTGAGTGCTAATTGGATGCCTTGATGCTCTTAGAATGCCTTTGGATGAAACCTTAGGTGGTGATAATATATGGTTAAAACCTTTTCCTTTATTATAGTCACATATCTTTGTACTTATATGATTCCCTTATTTGAATTTCGTAATTGAAAACTAAAAGGCTAACCCATAAGAAAATAAAATGCCCAAAAGAGATGAGTATGAAAAAAAGAGGTCGGGGGATGCCTAGAGGGGATGAGGGTGCTTGGGTGCTAGTGTCGTGGCTGAGCACTACTATCCTATGATGCCCGTTAAAACAACCCACTTGAGACCCAAGAAATAACCTAGGGTTAGTAAGGAAAATTATGGAATAATTTTTTTGATTAGAAGTGCCTACAACCAGGTTGCAAGACAATAGTTGACACTATCAGGTTCTGGAATAAGTTTAAAATTATTAGAACATACTTTTCATTTGTTAACAATTTCCAGAGGTCACATTGTCCAAACTTTAGGGTTAGAATTTTCGGTTAGATTCAGAAGGTTAAAATATCACCATAACCATTCTCTAATAGGCTCAGAAATTCAACTTGACTTTTCTCACACTTAATGCATTTAAAATTTCCCTAAATCATTCTTGTTGGATAGAAAATATTCTCACATTTCCAATGATATAAAGAAGTCCTCCTAACTCCTTGTAAAAATCTAGATATGGACAGACAGACTTTACGGGTCAAATTTTCCCCAAGGGGACACGTGTTGAACAGGTAAGAATTTTTTTTTTGGGTTGGCAGGTCACAAGGTGGAATTTGGAATTTTTCCTTGTGTGGGAGAAAATTCCCATTTTCACCTGCATCTCTGTGGGTCCTCCAACGACACGTGTTGGGTCCTGATCCAAAGCGGGAGAGGGTGAGGGAAGGGCGAGTGGTGGGAGAGTTTGGGGCATTTCGCCCAAGAGGGAGAGAAATCAATATAATGCCCACACACTCGTGGGTCCACTACAGAGACACGTGGCACTCAACAAACCATCATGCGGAAAAATGAGAGGGAGATAGGTGGAGTGGTGGGGAGATTTGGTGAAATTTTCCAAAGGAGGAGATAAGGGGAAAATTAGGCACGCGGGTCCATGCTTCCGCATGAAGGATTCAAAACGGCGGGGGTGGGAGTATGGGGTCATGGGAAATTTTAGGAAAATTTCCCAATTTTTTTTTGTAAAGATAAATTTCGTAAAGGTTCCGCCCCTCCACTGTGCCATATGGCAACTTGTGATTGGTTGCGGGCTGATGGGAAAGTTAAGAAAATTTTCCAAAATTTTGAAAAAAAAACTAAGGTAGAAAAAGGTGTCGCGCCTCTGCCGTTGCCTTGTCAAGCCGTGTGGTGGCTTCGATTGGTTGCGGGGCAGCCAGGAAAATGTTAAAATTTTTCCCAAAAAAATTTCAGAAATTTTCTATGGATATTCCGACGGGAAATTTTTCGAGACACGGGCCGCTTGATAAAAAATTTTCCCAAATTTTCCTGCCAAGGAAGGAAAACTTCAGAGGGCCATAACTTGAGCTAGAAAGCTTGGTTTTTGGAAATTGAGGACTTTATGGAAATATATCGATGCCCTCTTTGTATAGGAAACATAAATTCTATAGTTTGATAAATTTTAAGGTGTCAATTTTTTGAAAATGATCTACAAGATTTTAAATAGCAAACTGGTAATTTCCAACTTATAAATTTGATTCAATTTGATCTCCTTCTTCACTCAACATGCCAAACAAAATGGAGGATTACTTTAGGAAGGATTTAAATTGTTTTAGGAAGGTATATTTGAAAAATTGATTCCAATTTGAATTTTGTACAACAATTGATGAAAACGGCTATGAAAGGGGAATGGATTTGTTTTTGCAATGTTTAAATTTTTTTCTTAATTTTTCTTTGTAAATTTGAGTTCATTGATGTCTTAACATGCTAAATCATATCATTTTTAAGTTGATTATTATGTGCACCCAAATCGTACATTTTGATTAAATTTATTGCCAATTTTATATTTACAATGAGAGGTCTATTACTTTTAAATTTGTATACCAATTCTATTGTTTAAGTGTGGCATTTCATTTCTAATTTATTCTAATACATTTAGTTGTTTATAAAAAATAATTTCAAGACTGATTTGTAAGGTCGATTTCCAATTTAATATATTTCCAAAAGAGACAAAGCAATATACTTCCTTCATACATATTTCTTTCCTTTACAATTAAACAGAGATTCCAATCACAATTTGATATTTCAACTCAACACAATAATGCAAATGAGAGATGAACTTGCAATTATTTATTAATTCAAAAAGAGAGACATCTTTACATTCTTTCATTCCTTGAATGCAATTAACAAAATTCTATTTCTTTCCAAAAACAGAACAAAATATAAATGTCTTTCACAATTTGAATATCCACTTCCATAATCAATTACATACATCTTTTCTTCACAAGAATACATTACAATTTTCATCCACATCAAGTGGGAAAGGTTACAAATGAAGTATATTTCACAAGGGACTATCAAGACTGTAATTTTCCTTTGCTCCGAACAGCAACGTGTAAGTTTCTTTTTTTTCTCCAAGTTGTTCACAAAAAATTGGGGGAAAGGCAATGCTCTCCACCCAACCAAGACATTCAATGAAATGAGAAGCCTTCCTTCATCATTGGCCCTCGAGCCCCAACCAAAACACAATAATAGGTGAGATTCAACCCATGGAAACAACTGGCTTCCACAACACACAACATTCTTTCATTATGCATAATCCATATAAAACACAGTCCGAACAACAATAGTAGTTTACAACGGCAATTGAAAACAATCAAATCAAAACTCAGGATTGGTCATGCAAGCCAAAGGAGCAAGGACTATGGGGGAATCTTCTTATGCCTCCCAAATGGGAATTGGGAATCCACCAGAATGAACCGCCAAAATAATTCATCACACACACATCCTTATGGCCCCTAAAAATCCGTCCTTATGCCCCCCACATATTTCCTTATGCCCCCACAAAGTAAGAAATGCAAGCTATTTATTTTCCATGGTGGATCCCAAACCCAAACTCTCTCAAATTTTTTTATGCCAATGGCATTCCCTTATGTCCCCCACATAGATTCCCCATAGCCTTCTCCAACACCATTCCTATGGCGAGTCTACCTAACCAGCCAAAAATAAATCAAAACATGTATCATTCACACATCACAACAAGAAAATAACACCATGAAAGAAATGATAAAATCCTACCTCTCTATGGTAGCTTTTGTTTCCAAATAGTAAGCTTCAATGCCCAAAATACAATCCAAAACAGCAATTTCCAAGAATGCAAGGTTTTCTCCAAGATTCTTCCAAAAGTGAGAGCTTAAACATAAGAAAAATGTGCCCCCAACGAAGTTGTAAAATGATTCAACAACCCAAAACAAGCAAAGAGTTTGAATTATATAGAAGAGGGGAGAGAAGAGGATGATGTGGATCCATGTAGGATGCCACATCACACATCCTCAAAATTAAACACAAAAGAAAAAATTTCATTCCCCCAAGCACAATAAAGAGGTGGGTGAAAATATGACAAATTACTTGCACACTCTAAAAGCCCACACCCCAAAGGACTACAAATTAAATAAGATGTAAGAAGAGTGCAGTCAAAACTTTCAACAGGATTAATAAAATGCATTATAAAAGCCTAAAATCACCTCTCCAACCATAAGTATGGTTGATAAATTAAATTGAGAGGTATGGGACAAGTTTTACTTGTCCCACAAGCCTCCAAAAACAGCCCCCAAGGAAAAATTCGAGTTTCCAAGGAGGTGGGGTGTTTCATACTCCAAAATCAGACTTACACAACTCTTACACACACTTACACATCACTTACATATTAAATACAAAGGGACAAAAACTTCCATAATCACTTACCCATATCCCAATTTGACTTATTTAAATTTTAACCATATTATTTCTCACATTAATCTACCATATTTAATTAATTAAAATAAATGGACACTTCACTAATAAAATACATACAAACAATAAATAATTTTAACCACATTAATAAAATACACAAACCCATTGTCTCATATATAGGTGACCCCCCACGGGAATCCCTAACAAAACAACACACAACAAAATAAAACAAGTTTCCATGGTGACCTTGTCAAATTCACCTAGAATTCCATTGTGGTTGGTCTCTGATCCCCTCATGTTTTGTTGTGATATTTAAACTATAAAAAAATACCTCCTTCAAAGATTTTGGCCATATCAAAACATCTAGCATGATATAAATATAATCACAAAATCATCTAAGTATGTGAATCACAACAACATCAAGGCAATCTAACATTATCACATATAATTTATATCAACAACTATGTCATCATCATATAATATCCATTTTCTAGTCTACTCACAATATCCAAAAATCACATGTCCGAACAACATCCATAAAACATCCATGTCAAATAGTATATCATCATCCACATATAAGTGTCTCCAATAATTATCATGCATCATAACCAAATCAAGATCGACAATAATCCATGATAAAATGTCTAACATCATACTAAATCAAAACATGATAATGTCCATAATGTGATCAACTGTATCAGAATAAGTATCAGCATGTGTCAAAGGAAAGTGGGCACTACATCCCCTTCCCCTTAGACTCGACTTCCTCCCGGGAAGTTACTAGAAAAAATGTTGAAACCAACTCGTAATGAAGTAGCATCCTCCCATGTAACTACAGCCTTATCATATCTCGTCCCACCGCACCCGAACCTCGATCAACCTCTCTACTTAGAAGGCCTAGGGTCCTGTGATCTAAGATGTGAATGGGCTCCACCATCACCTGCCCTTGATCCTGCACCTGCAATGATGTCCAATCTAATACATGAGAAGGATCTGTAATATATCTCCTGAGAACTAAAACATGAAAAACATCATGTATGCGAGACAAGCCGGGTGGCAATGCTAGATGATAGGCCAAAGGGCCGATACACTCCAAGATCTCAAAAGGACCAACAAATCTAGGAGCTAACTTAGAATCTTTTCCATAATAGATAGGGCTCTTGTGTGGCCTAACATGAAGGAACACCTTCATGCCCACATTGAAACTACAATCAATCTTATGTTGATCCACATACTTATTCTACATGTCCTGTGCCTCCTACAATCTCTGCCGATCAACACCACCTACTACTCCATGTCCTAAAGAAGAGCTGGTCCAAGAGATACTCTATCCTCTAGCCTATCCCAACTAAGAGGTGTCCTGCACTATCTACCATAAAAATCCTGAAAAGGAGCCATGCCTATAGAACTCAAAACTATTATTGAAAAACTCCACTAAGTACAGGTAGTCCTCCCATTTAGACTACGATCAATTACATACATCCCGAGCATGTCCTCTAAAATTTGATTCACTCTCTCAATCTTTCCATCTATCTCGAGGGTTATATGATGTGCTGAAGTTCATTCTCATCCCGAGGACATACTGCATGGTAGTCCGAAATGTGAAGTGTACAAAGGATCGTGGTCACAAATGATCTTCTCAGTAGAATCCCATGCAACTTGAAAATCTCATCCAAAAATACTCGTGCCCGCTTCTTGCTCTAGCTATGTAAGTGGTTTTCACCGGAGAAAAGTGAGCCACTTTTGTCAATTTGTTAACCATGACCATAATGGCATCATGGTGATATCTTGACATTGGTAGCCCAATAATGAAATCCATGGAAATGGTGTCCCACTTTTATTCCAAAGATAGCATGAGGATAAAGAAGGCCTCACTGGATGCTGATGCTCATCCTTAACTCTCTAGCACTCTAAACATTGTGACACAAACTAGGCCACATCTTGACAAAGTCCTCTCTAATGATACAACTATCGCAAGGTGGCGTGCATATTCTTCACCCTGGGATGGATGAATAGGGTGCATGATGCACCTCTACCAAAATGTCCTCCCTCAAGACTCCATCTCTAGGAACATATATTTGGATATTTTTCCTCGTAAGACCATCTATCCGTAAGGAAAAACCATCAAACATCCCCTCAAGGGTCTCTCGTAACTCGATCTCGATTCGTATTGCAATGTAGAAGCTATCAAGAGGAAGCTGCTAAAGAATCCTACTCCACAAATCTATGCTCACTGAAGTGGCCATAGCCACATGTTTGCATTTGCTGAGAGCTTCTGCTACCACATTCTCCTTCCCCTTCACATGCTCTACCTCCATGTCATACTCACATAGCAACTCCATCCAACACCACTGACGAGCATTGATATTGGGCTACGTGAAGAGGTGGTAAAGACTAAAATGATCTGTCCTAAGTGTGAATCTCCTGCCAAGAAGAAATTGTTGTTAGTGAAAAATCACGCACTCTCCCGGATGCTTTGGTCGGGGTTTCTAGGTTGACCATACTATCATCCAGTATGATTTCATAACATTGAATCCTTTCTCCAAGTGTGGGACTTGAAAAGTGAGAAAGGATTCTCCAGAGAAGGCTAGTTCCTATTCCTCTGTTCAGATGCACACGAAATATGCAGAGGGTTTACTCGAAACCTAATCTATTTTGCCAAGGAGACAGGGTAAGAAGATGCATAAAAATAAATCTAAGCTAATAGAGGTGATGCACCGAGGAATGAAGAACACCTTTCTTGCAAGAAAACACGAGACCATTCAAATGTGGTATAAGATCATGCACGAGATAGCAAAACTTGCGGTGAAAGACCAGGAGGATACAAAATGAACACAGAGAGGTTGAGAATCATCCACAGACATGTATTACTTGCTCCAAAGATGATACAATGTGGACTACGAGAATGCCAAGAGGCGAGTCATAATACGGTTTCAAATGAGAGGTTTGAACTCCAAAATTTGCACGATAGGAGAAGAAGGGAGGAGCAAAAAATAGGAAATGTTTGACCTTTTGAAAGAAGCTCCTCTTTAAAATATATAAGAAGAATGAGAGAGGGAAGAGGGAGGAATCCAGAATTTGACCCAACCACTTCTAGGTCGTATTTTAAATCATCTCATTATGGCAGAAGCGGTGGATCCTGGCAAATGGTGCGATGTCTAACAGAGCGACGAATTGTATCTTTGCATTAAAGCTGGTTGTTGGAGCATCACTTCGGCATTACCACGCGCGTCGGGACGTTTTCTCAATTTCCTCTTCCCGCACTACACCAAAATGCAAGATTGATCCCAGAATCATGTAGAGAATTTCAACAGATTTCCGTTGATATAAATAACGTGCAAATCTGAGCTCTGGATCGAAAGATATGACGATCTGAAGATTGAGGGCAAAAACAGTAAAAAAAGATCGGCAGGAAAAATATTTGAACTTTCCCCGTGCTCTGCTACTTGGATGACACGTGGTAGGCTTTGATTCGGCTGGGAAATTCTCTCCTCCACCTTTCCGCGGGCTTTCCTTTGAAATTTCCTTGTGGGCCCTTAAACTTGGACACGTGGTATTATTTCATTGGTTCGGGTTAGTGCTTGAAACCTCACCCTTTGACTTCTGGATTTTCTCCCTTGTGACACGTGTCATGATTTGATTGGTTCTCGGGTCTTCCGGCTTTTCGCGTCCACCACGTCCATTTGTCCCGGATGTCCCAAACTGTTAGGGACAAAACTCCCGATCCACCAAATGGGCTTCCTTTGCTCTTTTACTCCGGTGCCACGTGTCATGATTTGATTGGCTCTCGGATTTCTCAAAGCAATCCGCATCTTCTGCGTCCCCTTTTTCCCACTTATCCCGGACTATTTGGGACAAATTTTTCAACCGCCCGAAATGGGCTTCCTTTTCTCTCACCCGCTTCACCTTTTTGCATCCTTCACGTCCTCACGGCCTAGATGTTCCTTTTTCTCTGCAGACTACCCGCGGTCTTTTGGCGATTCACGCCCGATGTCCCTTACGTCCCGATTGCGAGGACAAAGACTTAGCCATTTTTCTTGATTTTTCCCGACCCAAGCTTGTTTTCTACAACTTTTCACATTTTCTCGAACTTGCTCTTTTCTTATTGGAAAGGGGAGTTAGAAAAAAATTGAGGGGACCCTAGAAACATGATTTTTGCCCTGAATCAATCCATCTGCATGGGACTTGAGAATTTAATACATGTTATCAAAATTTACCCTGGGGGGTGAAAATTGGATAACAATTTGGTGACTCAGTAGGGGCATCTACCTGCTAGATGAAGTTACCAGTTGCCTGAAGCATCCATTGGGCATGGAATCATGAGTTGTAACCTGCAACTGATCTAAACTTTGAAAATCTCCTCTCTGAGCCACTTGAATCCATTGAACTTAGAGTTGTTCTTACCAAAATGCCACTGAATGAACTGTGCAAGAGCAAAACCAGCACCACAAAACTATGTACAGAACTGAAAATCATACATGCTCCAAATGGAACATGCAGAGTGTGCACAAGCACTTCTTCTACTGAAAGCAAATCTACCTACTCTACTCTAACTAGAGCAAAGGCAAGCTAAACAAACCCTGCAATTGGTTGTGAGAAATAGCTTCCCTTTCTCAAAAGTGGCAGCCATGCAATTGATTTGGAGCTGATCATGGCTGTTAGGATGAGTGGAAAATCAACAAGAAGCTGGTCTTCCACCTAGATCATCAAGGTATCAGCTGAAGGAAAATTCAATACCTCTTTTAGTTGCTCTGCATTTGGATTGAAGAGGTATGACGGCTGATCCTTGGTACTTTGTAGCTCACCCTCATGCTCAAAAGCAAGCATGACTGGTTTTGGTTTCTCCTTTGGCTCCAATGAAGACAAATACCGATTGGGCAAGGTCTGATCCATTTGATATGCCAATAGCTCTAATTTTCAACCCCAAGAATGGAGTCTTCTTGTAGACCCTCCAGAATGGATGGTGTGGAAGAAATGGTGAAATTCCTCTGTCCTTTCTCTTCCTCTAATGAGGAACATGAAAGATTAAATCCTTCCAATCTCGACTCCAAAGAGCTGTTATAAGATGCGAGAGCTACTGCAAATGAATGTTCTCCTTCATGACAGTAGACTCAAGTGTTTGGAATGTGGATGATGAAAGAGAGAAAGGTAGAAACTCAACCGGTTCTTCTCCATCAAAACAGTCCTCCAAGTCGACAGATAAACCGCCTCATGACTGTCCCGCTACAAATGCTCAACTTCCTCCATGGTGTCCTCTTGATCTCAGAACTTGACCACCATGGTTTCTTTCACCCTCCAACATTGAGTTTGAGAGATCAAACTCCTCTTGATATTAGAACTTGAGAGAGATGAAGTAGAAAGAAGAACTAAAGGTTCTTCTATAACCTGCTTTGTGCTCAAAGCCCTTGGACCTGCACTTTTCTCCTCCATAACTAGAATGTGCTCCTCTTCTTTTGGATCTAGAGCAGCTTCTCCTTCCTCCAATGTTCAAATACAATCTTTCTCTTGAATGAAATCTTCCTCCAGCATGAAGTTTGTCAAGTCAAACTCTTCAATCTACTACTCTAGAGGACAAGTTGGGACTGCAAGATCTTCTTCTTCTGCTACAACAAGATCAGCCCTGACCACCATTTTTTTAACCTTAGCCTCTTCTATAGGCTTAACCATCAAGGGGATCTTTTCAATTCCAAATTTAAGAGCCAAACTTACTAAGTTCCTAATCATTTCTTCTTTTCTTGGCTCTTCCTCTTGCTGTCCTTGATGACTGATTTTTGCAATTTCTTCTTCCCCACATGGAATTGGGAATGCAAGAGGAGGGATGGGTTGTAACTCAAATGGCTTGCAAATTTTTTGTGGTGGTGGAGGTAGAAACTCTTGTTTCTTTGGAGGGGAAGGCATTTCTATTAGCTCTTGTGGAGGGGATGACCGTTTGGAAGGAAAAAGGAAAGAAGAATTGAGGTGTGGTGGAAGACTGAGAGGTGGAGAAATGGATTCAACACTTGGG
Organism: Taxus wallichiana var. yunnanensis; assembly: GCA_018340775.1. Lineage (NCBI taxonomy): Eukaryota > Viridiplantae > Streptophyta > Pinopsida > Cupressales > Taxaceae > Taxus > Taxus wallichiana. The sequence continues at coordinate 617,263,752 of CM031239.1, read as the reverse complement.
ACAGCAGATGGAGAGTCTAAAACTTGACACTGCTGAGATAAAATAGATTGGGAAAGAGGAAAAACAAAGACATGAGATGGCGTGCTTACCCGTTGACAAGGCTGCTCAATACTCCTCTCATACACCTTTATTTCTTCAATCCACTGTGCAAGCAATGGCAGCATTGTCATCATGAAGTCCAGCTTCTCCTGAGGGTTAAATTGTCTTGGAAAAGGGCCTCCCCATGGACAAGGAGTCCTGCAACCAATTCTGAAAGCTCTCATTTGAGCTGTTGCTCTAGACTGCACCATCTTTACCTCCATCTTTTGGATTTTCTCCAACAGACCAGCATCTTGCATCTGATTGTCTTCATTACCAGCATACCCTTGCTCTTGATGTGCTTCATATCCAAACTGACTTTGGCACTGCTGCTCATATGGGTATGCATACTGATCTTGAATTTGTTCAAAATGCTGATTTGGAGGATTTGTAAAACATGTTGGAGGTGTGATAAACTGCTGTTGTTGAAAATGTGAGTTCCATGATGGAAATGAAGTCATGATTGCACAACTTCATGGAATGGAAAAGAATGAAAGAGATGGAAAGAAAGATGGATGGAAATGGATGGAAAATGGGTCTACAACTTCAGAAATGGGTTGCTGATCAGATGGAGTCACTAGATGTGTTTGTAAGTGCCTCCAAAGGCTGAAATCTTCACAGGAACACACCAACCTGCAAAAGATGAAGTGGAAGACCTCTAAGGTCCCACCGGGCGTGCCAAAACTATTAGTGCAAAATCACAGCACCCCTGGATGCTTTGGTCAGGTTTCTAGGTTGACCATACTATCATCCAGTGTGATTGCATAACATTGAATCCTTTCTCCAAGTGTGGGACTTGAAAAGTGAGAAAGGATTCTCCAGAGAAGGCTGGTTCCTATTCCTCTGTTCAGATGCACATGAAATATGCAGAGGGTTTTCGAAACCTAATCTAATTTTCCAAGGAGACAGGGTAAGAAGATGCATAAAAATAAATCTAAGCTAATAGAGGTGATGCACCGAGGAATGAAGAACACCTATCTTGCCAGTAAACATAGACCATTCAAATGTGATATAAGATCATGCACAGATAGCAAAACTTGTAGTGAAAGACCGGAGGATGCAAAATGAACACGAGAGAGGGTTGAGAATCATCCACAGAGACATGTATTACTTGCACCAAATATGATACAATGCACCTTTGCGAGAATGCCAAGAGGCGAGTCGTATTACGGTTTCAAATGAGAGGTTTGAACTCCACAAATTCACTGATATGAGAAGAAGGGAGGAGCAAAACAGAAATGTTCAACCTTTTAAAAGAAGCTCCTCTTTACAATATATAGGAAGAATGAGAGAGGGAAGAGGGAGGAAATCTAGAATATGCCCCAACCACTTTTAGGTCGTATTTTAAATCATCTCATTATGACAGAAGTAGCGGATCCTGGAAAAACGGCGGGCTGTCTAACAGAGCGACAACCCATCCTGCTGCTTACATTAAAGTGGTTGTTGGACCATCACTTACGGCACTACCACGCATCAGGGACGTTTTCTCAATTTTCTCTCTCCAGACTGCACCAAAATGTAAGATTGATCCCAGAATCATGTAGATAATTTCAACAGCTTTCCGTTGATATAAAGAACGTGCAAATCTGAGCTCTGGATCGAAAGATATGACGATCTGAAGATTTAGGGCAAAAACAGGCAAAAATAGGTCGGCGGGAAAAATATTTGAACTTTCCCGTGCTCTGCCACTTGGATGACACGTGGCAGGCTCTGATTCACTGAGAAATTCTCTCTCCTCCACCTTTCCGTGGGCTTTCCTTTGAAATTTCCTTGTGGGCCCTTAAACTTGGACACGTGGCATTATTTCATTGGTTCGGTCAGTGCTTGAAACCTCACCCTTTGACTTCTGGACTTTCTCCCTCGTGACACATGTCGTGATTTGATTGGTTCTCGGGCCTGCTGGCTTTTCACGTCCACTGCGTCCATTTGTCCCGGATGTCCCAAATGACCTGTTAGGGACAAAAACTCCCAATCCGCCCGAAATGGGCTTCCTTTGCTCTTTTACGCCGGTGCCACGTGTCATGATTTGATTAGCTCTCGGCTATCCGCATCTTTCGTGTCCCTTTGTCCCACTTGTCCTCGATTGTTTGGGACAAATTCTTGAACCACCCGAAATGGGCTTCCTTTGCTCTCACTGCTTTGCCTTTTTGTGTCCTCGCGGCCCGGATGTTCCTTTTGCTTTGCAGAGACTACTCCGCGGCCTTTCGGCCGGTTCGCGCCAGAATGTCCCTCACGTCCCGGATTGCGAGGGACAAAGACTTAGCCATTTTTCGTGATTTTTTCTGGCCCAAGCTTTTTTTCTGTAACTTTTCACATTTTCTCAAAGCTTGCTCTTTTCTTCTTGGACGGGGAGTTAGAAAAAATTCGGAGGGGACCCTAGAAACATGATTTTTTCCGTGAATCAATCCATCTGCACAGGACTTGAGAATTTAATACATGTTATCAAAATTTACCTGGGGGTAAAAATTGGATAACAAGTGTCTCCATCAAACCAAAGCATGCACAACTGCTATAATCTCAAGATCATGGGTCGAGATAATTAAGCTCGTGATCTTTGAGTTTGCGAGACTCAAAAGCCACTACTTTTCCCTTTTACATCAATACACCTCCAAGTCTTGCTAAAGAAGCATCATGCAAACAAAGAACTCACCCTATGGATCCAAAACTACAAGAATGGGTGTTGTAGTGAGGAACTCCTTGATGTCCTAAAGGCCTACTCGCATATCTGTCATGCAGATCGACAAATTTCTTCCCTTTCCTCTAAATGGAAGTGATAGGGTGCATAATCCGAGAGAAGTCTGAACAAATATCCTATAGTAACCTACTAATCCCATGAAGCTACGCACCCCCATCACCGTAGTGGGTTACGGCCAATCCATAATGTCTCTAATATTAGAAGGATCGATTTGTGATACCTTCCCCGAAATGATATGTCCAAAGTCTTGCACCTCTATCTAAAAGAATACACACTTCTCAAAGTTCTCGTAAAGCTGCTACTCCCAAAGACACTAAAGAACCTGGTGAAGGTACCTATACGTACCCAAAATTGTAAGGTACTTTACTGCCAGAACAGTGTAACAAGTGCCCCGATGATGATACAGGTCTCCTCACAAGGTGTTCGTGATTCAGAAAATCCCTCGGAGTATGCGTTAACATCCCGCATGCCCCGCTTAGCCCTCGCGCCCTTTGTTTTCCCCTATTTTCCCTCTTTCCTTGGCCTCTGGACCTTCAGTGACAAAACCGCCGCCGGCGTCCTGCACCCCACCACCCTACTCGAGCGGCGGTCCTGTGCGGATTTTCCAGAAGACTCTTTTGATGCGACTCGCGTGAAATATCACGATTCACCAGCTTTTCCTTGCCGACATGGGCATGCATAAATGTTTTTGGTCCCCTGGAACAGTGTTTTTTTCTTTGTTTATTGTTTAGGAGTTCAATTTGGTTTTGGTTTTTGAGTGTTGGAATTCCTATAAATGCATGGTTTGTGTACATGCAAATGGTGAAGAATTTGGTGAAGAATTTGAGCTGGAGCTTTTGGTCACCATTTTTCCTTGTTAGAGTCTTCTGATTTTTAGTGTTTTGGTTAGCTTGCTTAGGATTGATAGCATAGTTTATTTCATACTTGGTTAGTATTGCTCAGCTGTTGGTAAGCCACAGACCCATCTTGTGCAGGTAGTGCTGTTGTTCCATCCAATCCGGTTAGAAGCTTGCCTCTGAATTCCTCTTTGCTATAGATTTGTTTTTACTGTGACTTAGAGTTCTTAGTTCAATTCATTATATACCTGGTTAGCTTTATTCAGCTGTTGGTAAGCCACATATCCAACTTGTGTAAGCAGTGTCTTTATTTTGGAACAGAATAGCTTAGGAAGCCATTAAAGTTGTAGGTTTTGCTCTTCGTATAGGATAATCACGGGTTCTGGTCACTTCACGTTGCATGACTTGCAGTAAAATCCCACTAGGAATCGCATAAGCCAAGCTCAGCTCTTGCACTATCCCTCTCCTACTTGCATTCTTGATCCGCATTCCGAGCTGTCCTTATCCCAAAATCTACTCCTATCGGTGCTAGCATTACACGCTTTTCTGGATCCAAGTGAACACGAAAGAATGAGAAGATCATACTGAGGGGACGAGATCACATACACCATCGGATTCGCCACTGTTCTGCGGAGTCCAGGTTTTAAATTTCAAAGTTCTAGTCAGATTCATATCAAATAGAGTAGTTAATCACTTTATTTCATTCTATTCTCGACATTGCCAGGGAAGCTGTGGGGATTGATAGTTTCTGAGAAACTATGATTCACTCCTCACTTCTGAGGTAGGATCGAGAATCTTGCCGGTAGATTAGACAAACTGTTTTATTTAGAGTAATTCTACAAAATCGCACAGGCAAATAACTACACTCGGTTATCTTGTCTGTTTCAAATTATTGTTTAGTTATTATTTCTAGATACACTTAAAATAGTTTGCTTTCCTTAAAATTATTAGAATATTTCTTAGAAGAATAAAAGTTATATGCAGTTAGATTTATTTCATGTAGTTAGAATTTGTTTCATTACAGTTAGATTGCATTTTGTTTCGTATGACAATCACGGGACCTCAAGAGCCCAGGAATATATATTTGAGCCAATCGTGCCACAACCAAACCTCGTCACAGCGATAGTTGATATAGACCAAAATCTCAGGATACAAGTATTCCGAACAACCACAGATTTACAACTAATCAGTTCTCAGTTAAGAGGATTAAACATAGAAGACGACCAAGCACATGCGTTTTGGTCAAGTCAGCCAAACTACAGATTGCACTAGGAAGAATATCCATATGACTGTAGAAGGATTCGAAAGAGAACAAACATTCAGGTGTGATCCTTTAGTTCCACAGCCAGACGCTGGAGACACCCTCGTAGATATAGATACCAGCTTAAGAATCCAGGTCGCAAGAACACCTGTGGGGTATTCTGAGAAGATTGCCAACCGTTGGTTCTAAACGTATCAGAGTTTTAAGGCCCAAAGCTAACAAATCCAGGAAAATCTAGGGATTAGAACTTGATCCCGTCCTATGACCATAGGGGTAACAACCAAGAGCATATGGTTATGCGCGGATCCACGAAATCCTCCAGACCCAACGAGTCCACGAGGTCATCCGATATAGACACCGGCCTACGCACATCCGGGTATTCCAGAAAAAACGACTACCCCACTTCCACCTATCATTATCCAACAATTATCCTTATTGGATACGCTAATTAAGCGAAGCTAGGAATTGGACTAGGCGAGAAAAATCATCTGTAAGTCAATTGTATTCATCATCCACTATATGACCTTATTAGGACATATACACGAAACAATCCCGTGTCATTTTCCACGTATTCCGCATACCAATATATCGAATCACACCAGCTTGATATTGATTGGAGCCTTGAGCAGTCATCCTCGCCATTGATCTATCACACTAGTCCAAGTTAGAAGGGCCTTCTCTACCTTAGATTCGTAAATACCACTAGTGCGTGTCAAAGACATTAGGGCCATAACTAGTTTGTCGCATATTCTACCCCCACCGGGCTGTCTCGGCATGACCTCGAGAGGTCGGGTACGTGGAAGAGTCACTTGTAGATTCTCACGCTAGAACTTTTCCGACGTACACATCACCCCATGTGCTCCTCACACATACGTGAGTATATCAAAATGTCATCTAGGAGCATGAAGTGATCTAATAAGGTTATGAATACCCCATTCATCAAAATTATGAACAACTGGCCTCGGACATTAGTCAAACCAAAGGGCACCACTTTGTGAACTCATAGTGCCCATATCTCATGTGAAAGGTGGTCTTATGAATGTCCACCTCCAAAATACTCAGGAGATGGTACCACGACTTGAGATCAATCTTAGAGAAATCCATGGCTCCCTTCATCCGATCAAACAAGTCATTAATACACAAAAGGGGATAACGATTCTTGATCGTTACCTTGTTCACCCTAAAACTTCAGGTAATAAATACACAACCACAGGATCCATCCTTATTCTTCACAAATATCATAGGTGCAAATTCCTAAGGATACACTAGGATGGATAAGGCCTTTCTCCAAAAGGCCCTCAGAGTTGTAACTTGAGCTCACGAGCTCAGGTGGTCATCCGATAATGGCGCCCATGAGATAGGCTCGGTCCAGAACTAGATTTATATGAAAATCAATCTCACATGGTGGTGGTAACCCCAATTTTCCCGGGAAGACATGCAAACTCTCTCAATAAGGAATGATCATCTAGCGATGGCCCACTAGATCCATCCTCGGATCTATCACATGCTATGATGGCATACATCGAAACTCCGTCACACACATCGGTTAAGCTGCATAACGGAGATGGTGAAAATAGAAATGGGTCTCTTGACTCTTGAGATCACCGACTCAACTCCCAAATCATCTACACAAGATATAGTCTTGAGATAATGATCCATCCTGGCCCTTTGTGTAGATAACTATTCCATACCCAAAATGACTCCATACGAGCCCAAAGGAAGGATATAGAGATCGAGCTAGTGGTGAAAGGTCCCAAATCCACTACACACTCCTTAACTAAGGATTTTATAGAGATCTTGGCTCTTGCCATCTCGACATCCCAACTAAGGCCATGTTTAAAAACCACCACTGCTGCATCGTCTACTAAAGATGGTGGAATGAAAGAATTAGAAGAGCTAGAATCAAACAATATAGAGGTAGAAATACCACCAATGTTACTGTGGTCTCAATGAATGTACTTTTATGCTCTCCACCGGTTCTCAACCACTACATAAATCCTCTGGCTGCGGCCCATGTCACTAATAGTCGGCTCGAGGATCAACATATCTTACACTTATTGTTAGGGTTTTGTGGGTAGTCTCTGCAAAGTGTCCGGTAACTCCACAACCAAAACATCCTCTCGATCCTCCCCATGAGTAACACTTCTAGTAGGTTCCCTAGACTTCTATGGCATGGATCTTGATGATCTAGCTACGAGTCTGCTATTGTCTCTGTTGGTGAAATCCCTAAGCTCAGCTCTAGGTCCACCATGTGTCTTAATGGAACCCTTAGGAGGAGGCCCCATACTTTGACCTCTCTATGCATCAACTCTCTATAGAGGTCTATGAGGTGGGTGGGACTGATCTTGATGTTGTGGCCTAAAGGATGACTGTTTATACCACAGCCACCACAAGGAAGGGGTACTAACCCCCTCAATCTACCGTTCGCATCTCTTTTACTTATGCAGCTCCCGACTCGGTCTCTAGCCATCCCGTGGGTCTTCCCGAGTATCCTCTCTATATAGGCCTTCTCATTTTCCGCTTCAACTAATTTATGTGGTTAGTGGATCCACACTACACCTCGATATCTAAATTTAGGCCATGGATGAACCTATGAATCCACACCTACTCATCCTGCATATACTCAACATCCGTGGTAGATCCAAAATATACTCTCATACTCTCAAATTCCACTCTGCGTGAAAGAGATGCCTAACTAGGTCATGCTGACTCATCGATCCTCTATTGTATGAACCTCCATGAAAAGTACATGCTCCGAATCTCTCCTCAAATAGCTCACTTGTAGATTCTCACGCTGCTTTGTCGCTTTTCCGGCGTACAAAATTGGTGAACCCAACGTGAATCAAACAATTGTTTCACCTTCTCTTTGAGAAGTTTCATCTTCTCTCTTTCACCTTCGCTCCTTCCCATTATTCTACGGGTATTCATATACCCCCAGAATATGTTGGGATTCGATGCATATGGCAGACCCCTCCTAGGTCTTGAGGCATACTACGCCCAACAGAATAGGGAATAATCACCCTCGCTCTCAGTATGGGGTGACAACTATTCAACTAATCAGTTGTCAACACAAACCCCAAGAATCAGATATAGTTTATCTTTTCAAACTGAGGAGTTAGATCAACCCCTTCAACCCAACAAACAGAGCCTTCAGGCTCAAACAATATGACGTTTACCGGAGAATCTGGTTCATCTCCTGAAATGTTACTCAGAGCACAAATTAGTAGGTAATCAGATCCATACCTGGTCTTAGATGATGGACAGCCAACACGTTATCCTAGGAGTGAACAACGCTCCCGGGGAATGTACCCATCTATAGGAAGTTTACAAATACAACCCGAAATCTCTTTTCAAGAAAATACCTCTATGCCACTGCATACAGGAAATATTCTGGAGAAACTTGGCAAGATAGCAATTAGTTTATGACAGGATATCACGTACCTTTACAACACCAAGGTATACAACAAACACCACTCAGGAAAAGTACCGTGACTTCACCAAATGAAGTCATTTCAACGTTAGTAGAAAGAGTGAGAGGGTTAGAACTGGCTCAAGCAAGTCAAAATTCTTCGTTCATACAAACAGGAAGTTCCAATCCTCCATACCACTCGGTCGTAGATCTCCTTACGGGAGTAGGCACGTTAGGCATGCCTCCTCAATATCCACAACAAACGCCAACAAGGCCTACCATCTCTAACACTATTCCTCCAGGTCTAGTGTCAAACAATCCATTCCTTGACAATGCCCCGTCCTATTTAAACATGTACTCTAAATCACCACAAGGAGATATGTTCTCCTCTCCCGGCATGTTTGCTCAAATGCAGGGACCTCCCTATGCCCCTGCCAATGCGTACGTTGCACCGTATCAACAACCTATCCCACCACCACTCCCTCAGCAAACACCATCAATGGTCGAAAGCTATGCGATAGGGACTTATTCAGAATACCTAAAGGAACCCTTAGATTTCACCATACGAAGCGTCATGCTTCCAAGACCTCTCCCTGATTTGCCTAAGTTCAAGGGTGAGGGAGATCCAAATGCGCATATCAAAGCTTACGCTACAGCCATACGAGAATTACTCCCTTGGGATGGGGTTGTTGCTAAAATATTCCCCAAAACACTGGAGGGCATTGCTCTCGATTGGTATTATAGAATACCTGAGGCTTCCATACATTCATTTAAACAACTCGTGTCAGAGTTCATCAAAGCCTTTGACATGAACAAACTATTGAGAACAGAATCAGGGAATTCTTGCATATCAAACAAGAACACAATGAATCATCGCCCATTTCATCCAGAGGTGGCGTACGCTTCTTTACTCTTCAAAAAGTGCTCCAAACATGGATCGATGGAACTATGTGATTTATTCCTTCATTCTCTCAACGAGAGAAGTGAAGGAAGAAGTCCAGAGTTCCCACTAAGGACTTATGGTGAGGTACTTGAGAGGGCTCTGCAAATTGATCAAGCAGCGATAGATAGTGGTCGTAAGACATACGGAGCAAATGGGAGGTTAATCACCTCCACTCAAAATACTACAACTACCACAAATGTCAATCAAGGACCCAAAATCCTTAACAAAAATCATGGGGTAACAATGGATGGGGTAACCGACCAGCCCAAGAGGGTAAATGTCGTTAATACTCCGTCACAAAAAAACAACTAGCGAAACAACAACTTTACCCCAACGGTCAATACAGTGGATTTTAACCATCCACAACAACAACAACAACAACGGTGAAATCCCATACAAGGGCCAAGCCAAAGCTCATTTGGTTACCAAAACCAAAGTCAAAACCAAAAACAACAATTCCAAAACTTTGGTCCTAATAGGCAACAGTTTGATCGGAATTTTAGGCCACAATACACACCAAACCAACAAAACGGGAATTATAACCCCAATTCTTATTGTGGTTTCCATAAAATTCATGGTCACGACACTAGAACGTGCCGTGACTACAATAAATTTATGCAACGTTTTCCAGAAGAACAAAGACAGTTCTTCACAGACCTGTTCTTGGCAGATCCCATCTCATCATCACCAAATACTCTCGCAGGGGCAGTTTCTCCTCAGAATGCTCCCCTCAAGATCTTTAATGATCCGCTCCCAAATCATGACAGCAATAGGCTGAATCCAACCAAAAAACAAAGGTGCAGTGACGGGAAACAATGACCATGAAGCCTCAACTTCATTAAATCCGTCAGTCGCGCCACAGTTGGGAGCTCAACCGAGACCTAAGATAGTCAGTTTGGTAGAATTAGACGCTGAACTACCTATCGAAGCTATAACAAGAACACGAGAGTATTTCTCTCAACCAAGCCCAAGTCATCTGCCAGAGACAAATAAGAGTCAACAAATAGTTGAAAAACCCATCGATGCCTATGATTTAATTAGTGACCTAACAAAGACCTTTTCACACATTTCATTTTTAGACTTACTAAAGAACTCTCCCCCTCACAGAGCTGCTCTTTTAGAAGCATTAGGTCTGGGCCATCTAATTAACATCACTCCACCTCCCGAAACACAAGTAAATCACATAGATTTTGATATCCACCCTCTGGGGCAGCCGGACAAGGATGTCGAATTCATCTTCAAAATAATTAAAATGCCCACAGATGCTGAGATCACACGCCGAGGTGACCCAGCCTTACACTTGCAAGTGTGGGTTTATAATAACTATGTAAAACGGGAAATGGTTGACGATGGGGCTATAGTTAACATAGTCCCTTTCTCTTTCCTCCAAAAACTTGGATATGGAGAAACAAACTGTTCCTCTACATGAAATACCTTGAGAGGCTATGATAGCCTTAAAGCCACTTCGATAGGAACTATAATACTGCCGGTCACCTTAGGGCCCAAAACCATCTTGACTGAGTTTTATATTATAGATCGGGAAACTAACTATAATATGATCCTCGGCCAACCTTGGATACATCGAATGAAGGCAATCCCTTCCATGCTATTTCAAGAAGTAAGATTCTTGCATCTGGGAAAGGTATTTGTAGCCAAAGGTGATCCAAAACCTTTCGATTTGCACCTAGCTGATTTAAAGAAAAGACCGAGGTGCACTCAGAATTTGATCTGCCAACAAACCAACCAACTTAATAAACCCTCTGACCCAAAGCCAGAGGAAAAGTTGATACCTACGACGGATCTTGAAACTACCAGCATAGCCAAAACAATTCCAACCCCTAAAGGTAAAACTAAAGAAACAATATCATTAGGGACTACTGCGAAAATCGTTGAGTTGATAGAACAAGATTCACCAATGTTCTTACCATTCGATTCAGTAGGCATGGGATTTTCTCTAGGTGTTGGTTCCTTGCCAGCAGAGGATCTCTGTATGGTAGAAGTAGAGTGCGCAAATGCAGCAGATGCCCCAACATCTATACTCCCGGCTAAGTATTGGACTCTCCATTTCGATGGAGCTAAATGTCGTTATGGAGCGGGGGCAGGTATAATTCTTACTTCGCCCGAGGAGAAAGTCCTCCCATTCACTTTTAAATTAAACTTTGAATGTACAAACAACGGCGCTGAGTACGAAGCCCTCCTCCTTGGCCTTACCTTAGCCAAAAGAATTGGTATTGATAACATCAGAGTCCTGGGAGACTCGTAATTAGTGACAAACCAAGTTTCTGAGGTATATGAAACTAAATCCGAACATTTGCAACTCTACAAAAACGCTGTATTAGATTTAAGCAAGGCGTTTAACTTTATATCCATTGAAGCAATCCCTCGAGAGAAAAATCTTCTCGCCGATTCAATAGCAACCTCAGCATCACGTTTTACTCCAAGCAATGAGCTAGAAGATACTCACTTCACAGTATCCATTCGTGATGAACCATTGATAAAAACAATGACAAATCCTCTTTCAAGCGGAAGTGAATCTACCATCCTAGACCATGTTGGAAATGATGCGGCTACTTTGGATTACTTAAATGCCTATGCAGCATTACATCTCTCCTATCACATGCTAGATTTATCCCTGATTCCACATTCGTCTTCCTACTTCGGAAATCCCGTAACGGATCTTCCCTCACAAATGGAACCTAACATATACGCAATAGGAAACGGGGATGATATAGATTTACCTCCAGCACCACCTGAGTTCGAAGAGGGTAACGCCTCTTTAATCGAAGAAACAATCGATGTCAACATCGGGACAGAAGATGAACCAAGAATACTAAAACTAGGTTCTTCGTTAACACCAGAAGAAGTGGAAATACATACAAAGATCCTCAAAGAGCATCAAAAGGCATTTGCATTTAATTACAAGGAAATGACGGGAGTCGCGCCCCACATTGCGGTGCACAACCTCGTCACTAGATCAGATGCAAAGCCAATTAAACAAAAATCAAGACCCATGAAACCCAAAGTAGCTCTCATGGTAAAAGAGGAAGTAATAAAACTCCTTCAGGTAGGATTCATCAAGCCAGTTGACTACTCCCAATGGGTATCTAATATCGTTCCCGTTCTCAAGAAGAACGGAAAGATACGCATTTGCATAGATTTCCGAGACATCAACAAAGCGTGTCCTAAAGATGATTTCCCATTACCATCCATAGACGTTATTGTTGATGCAACAACTGGTTTTGAACTCTTGTCTCTCATGGATGGATTCTCGGGATACAACCAAATCAGAATATCCGAGCAAGATCAAGCTAAAACCATGTTCATAACTCCTTGGGGAACCTATTGCTATGCTGTCATGCCTTTTGGTCTCAAAAATGCCGGTGCTACCTACCAAATGAGCTATGACTTATATATTTCACAATTTAATTCATAAAATCGTGGAATCCTACGTAGATGACTTGTTGGCTAAGGCCAAGAAGCATTGTGACCATCCCGAAGTACTCCGCGTCATTCTTTCACGTTTAATAGAATACGGAGTCACACTAAACCCAGAGAAATGCGTCTTTGGTGTAACAGGAGGAAAGCTCCTAGGTTACATCATATCATCACGAGGGATTGATGTTGATCCAACCAAAATTCGGGCTGTACTCGAAATGGTCCCACCTTCGGACGAATCTGGAATCAGGTCATTTCTCGGAAAGCTAGGTGCAATCCGAAGATTCATCCCGGACTTAAGCTTCGCTATTCATCCAATCAACAATTTACTCAAGAAATACTATAGCATTGATTGGACCGAAGACTGCAATGAAGCTTTCAACACAGTTAAACGTTTCTTGCTGTCACCACCTACGCTAATGCCACCTAAGCTGGATCACCCGTTAATCCTATATTCGCGAGCTACCAATGTCTCGCTGGCCTGTATGTTGGCCCAAGAAGACGATAACAAGAGAGAACGTGTGATTTATTTCATTAGCCGAACACTGCTCGACTATGAAACACGCTATACACAAGCAGAGCAAGAATGTCTTGCCATAGTCTTTACTACTAAACGTCTAAGACATTACATGTTGAATCAAGAAACAAAGGTCATGGTAAAGATGGACCATTTACGGACTTTTCTCACACAAGGTTCCTTATCCAAAAAGGCTGGACGTTTTATAACCTTAATGGGAGAGTTCGAATTAACATTTGTAAATCAGAAGTCAGTTAAAGGACAAATCATCGCGGATTGGTTAGCTGACAACCCATTAGACGGAGGCGATCTAGTAGATTTGGATTTTCCAGATGAATGCGTATACTACATCGAAACTCGACCTGCTATCTCTGAGTGCCCTTGGTACACTGATATCATTAATTATATCATGGACCATACGTACCCAGATGCAGTTACACTGCAACAAAGAAGGTGATTACGCATAATCATAGCCAAATATGTCATTATAGAGCAGGTGCTCTATCGAAAAGCATTCGATGGAATGCTCTTAAGGTGTGTCGACACAGAAGAGTCCAAGAGGATTCTCCATGAATCCCACAGTATATGTGGAGGCCACTTCGGTGGCCATGCCACTGCTCAAAAATACATCGAATGGGCTATTTCGGCCCACTCTAGAACATGACACGATAGAGTTTGCATGCGGGTGTCATAAGTGCCAAGAATTCTCCCACGAGATCCACATGCCAGCACAAGCTCTACAACCAATCGCAACTCCATGGCCCTTTTCTACATGGGGCCTGGACTTGATAGGGAAGTTCTCTCCCTCATCCACAGATGGCCATAATTTTATAATCACGGCCACTGAATATTTTACCAAATGGGTGGAGGCCATGCCTCTTACTACTGTACCTGGTTCTGTAATCGCTAAGTTCATTTTAAATCAAATCATTTGCAAGTACGGTATCCTGCAAATCATTATCTCAGATAATGGAACTTCTTTCAAGAATGAGGAAGTTCGTGAACTATGCAACAAATTTAAAATAAGCCATCATACGGCTTCCTTGTATTATCCCCAAGCCAATGGGCAGGCTGAAGCAACAAACAAAACGAAAGCCATTCTCCTTAAAATGGTGAAAGAAAACAAGTGAGATTGGCATTTGAAGTTATATCCGGCCTTGTGGGCCCACCGAACCTCAATAAGAACACCAATGGGAGCAACTCCTTTCTCACTAGTATTTGGGGCAGAAGCAGTTCTCCCGCTTGAGGTCGAAATACCCAGTCTCCGCATTTCACTACAAGGGATTCTGGATGAAGACGCTTACAGAGAAGCACGTCTTTCCCAATTAGAAAGCCTAGATGAAACTAGGTTAGATGCTGAGTAGTGGCATAGAGCTTATGCTGACTGAATGTGCCGGTAATATAACAAGAAGGTCTATGAACGCGATATATACGAAGGTGATCTAGTTCTAAGACTAGACAGCCAGATCGACAAGAAGACCGGCGAAGGAAGGAAATTCCGGCCCAAATGGTTGGGCCCATACCGAGTCATGAAGGACTATGGAAATGGTGCATACCTCTTATGCACGCTAGAAGGTGAGGAATTTGGTGAAACAGTCAATTCCCTGCACCTCAAGCGTTTCTACGCATAAGCAGCTAGCACTGCTTATATAACTATCTACATTGCATCTTCATATAGATTTAGATCATTTTGTCCACTTGTTCTTACACAAATTGTGATCAAGGAATCTATTCTCAAAGTAATTCATTACAAACTCATGATGTTGTTGGCACAAAACTTTCTAATCATATCTCTCCATTTTCACGATATCATCAAGTCATCTTGGAATCTTTTATCAAATAAAATCAAACATGACGAAGTCCTAATGGTAACCATACCAAGATCTGCAAGTTTTTTCTCACTTTGATTTCTTCTTAGGATAGGTGTCTTGCCTATGGTGCATTCTAGAAAGCTTCATGGTGTCACATCTATCCCACATACACATCTCTTTGGAAACAAGCATATACTGACATTTTACTCAAAAATACAAGTCAAAAAGTGATTAAACAGAAAATTTTATTTTTACACATTTCCTTGCCCTACCAACCTTCGGTGATGAGCTTGCATCTCTTACTAGTGATGTAGGGTTGGAAAAGGATGGAAATGCCCTTACTCGCCTATGCCTTGCCCACGGTGATAAAACCCATGCTTCTTACAGGTAGCATGGGGCAAAGTGTAGGGGGTCCTCTAGACAATGCAAACGTTGAGAGGTCATAAACAAACTATTCAAACTTTGAGTCAAAAACGAATGAATCGGATGTTCAAAATTCTAAGAGAGTTAAAAATCCTAAAACCAGATTTTGTCTACTATGTGGCCATCTACGGGTCTAAGTCTGGATTAACCGCAAAGCAAGTCGCACCCAAAACTATGAAGTCATTCAGGTAGAGTAAGCTTGTAGCTCTCAACTTGGTTCCACCAAAGCTTCGTCTGTCCTTCATCACTATCATTTCACCATATTTCATAACTTGTGCCCTTCTTGGCTCTTGGTGATGAGCCCTCGCATCTTACTAGTTGCGTGGAGTTAGGAGTGGGGCAAGTTAATCTGTTCATCATACTGGTTATTTTCATCACTTTTCCAAAACAAACATGAGGTATCCAAATTGCTCACAGAAGCTAAGATTTAAGATCACAATATATCTACAATATCATGTATCAGCATCATGAAACACAAAAAGAAAGCAAGCATTTGCATCATCTGTTCTCCATTGCATACATTCTAGAAAGCATATAAAACATACATCGTAGTATACACGAGGAAGCTAGAAACAGAAAGGGAAAACACAAGTGACAAGTTTTGATCCAAAAACGAATGCATATATATAAATAACCAATGTTTATATACAATGCCATCATGCTCTAGGCATGGTCAAAATGCTCAAAGAGCCCGTGATATACAAAAGAATTTACAGTACAAAGCATACAGGGCCAAGTCACCTCTCAACCCCTACGCGACCCCTCCAACGGTGCGTGCCCTCGCCTAGGACTCCGGCTACACCGGCGCTCTGAATGCATGGAGGGCTCAGGGTCTTGAGGAGCAGCTGCAGTCTCGCCACGAGAATGGCTCCTCATAAGATGCTTGGCTGTCCTATAGCCTGCGCTAACTCTGTACGGAGAGTCGACACCATCCTGGCCACGTGCCAAATAGGAGCGAAGATGTCGGTATGCCTGCCCAGCCTTGCTGAAGGCTCCCCGGCATCTACAGATAGCTCCGCACGGGTCTTATCCATAGGGATCATCAGAGAATCAGTGCATACCCTATGGATTAGATCCCACCACTCGTCAGCAGATCTCTGCAAGACAAAGAAGAAAAATGAATTATAAGTTAGGCAAGAGGCTAAAAATATACAAGATACAATGTCAAAACATAAGGAGAGATAGCAATTAAAAATCCTAAATTAAACAAACATTGAAAAGATGAGAGGATAACTTACTCGGATCACCGGGCCTCCAAGATGGATCACTGGGGCCGGCACCCGCTGCGGATGCCGCTGCCGACTGTGGAGCTGCTCCTGTAGTAGGAGCAACATGACGCCCCACAACTGACTCATCCTCTCCACCATGGCCCTGGGAGAGTGGCTCCTCTGAAGCTAGAGTCTCTCTCTCTGCACTCTGCTCGGCCCTCTCTGCCTGCAAAATATCCTGAGTGTCATGCCACTCAGGATCGCTATCATCTGTCTGCTCCTCCGACCCTCCCTCTGTAAGCTCCTCAGAATCGGAGTCAATATCTATAGGGTCATCGCTGCTATGAGCAGGACCCGCAGCAATCTGAAGCAAAGGTGCCCGAGGTGCACCGGCTCTCCCTCTAGCCCGAACTACCCTCCTGGCTACAATGGGAGTGCCAGGAGTGATCACTGTCCAACCACGGCCTCTAGGCCCCCCTCTAGCCTCGCGGACTGATCTGTAAACTGGTGCCACTGGGGGAAGCATGCCCACATATGGAAGGCCGAACTGCTGAGGAACTCTGCCAAAAGGGTGTACCTCCACTGTCCCCACGCGGTCGATAAGCTGCCTGTAGTGGAGCGGAGAGATCAATGTAAGGGTCTCCTCACCCCATATGCCGGCCATAAGCTGGTACGTTGTCACCTCCATATCTGCTGTGGTAAGGGAGGCAACTGGCTGGTGAGGTGCTCTAAGCACCGACATATCTGACCATCTAGCTGCCCTCACAGCCCCTGGGTCTGCCACCTCTACCCCTCTGCCATAAGGAATAAAATGCTCGTACACCCAACTCATGACTAGAGTCGGGTGGCTCAATGACTGTCCCTACAAACGGACCACCCTGTATAAGTCATGGTAGGTGGTCCCCAGAATATCTGCGCCCCAGGCATATATCCGGCCATGCCCCTCTATCTGTGTAATGATGGGGGCCCAGCAGTATAGTAAAGTATCTCCTCCCTTGTCCCCGATCAGCCTCGAGGCAAGGATCCCCATGATAGCCTGTCGAAATACGGGGATGGGCAAAGAAGGAATGGATCGAACTCTCACTCCCTTCTTCGACCCCATGGAGATGGCTGCATCCCCCATGTAGCCTGCCCACTGTGTAATCTGTGCTCGGGACCCTGCCGTCTCCAGTGTGAGTCTCCTCCTGATAATCGGGACCCCCAGGATACGGTAGACATCCTCCAAAGTGATGGTCCACTCACCGCGGACCCCTGGCAATCGGAAAGTGTTCCGATCTGCATCCCAATATGAGAATAAGTCACAAAGAATGTGACTAGATGGCGTGACATGGGGCACGCGCGATATACGCAATATACCGGCCCTCTGTAATGTATCCTCCTCATCCTGAGAAAGGGCATCCAACACCCCGGAGAGCCAGTCACACTCTCTCTCTCGGCTCCATCTGATATACTCTGCTCTCGCCTGCATACAACCAAAACACACAAAACAGAGCAAGTTAGTATCTAATCAATATCGAGAGAGTCATAAAAGCATATAGAAATGATAAAAGTACAAGTACAGTCTCCAAAATAGGTTCCTATTGCATTCTGTGCAAAACCGCCGCCCTGAGCAGAGGGGCGGTTTTGTAACCGCCTTCCTTAAGGGCGGCGGTTGTGTAACCGCCGCCAGCCCGAACAGGCGGCGGTCGCGTCCGAAACCACGCGGGTTATTAACCCCAAAAGCCCAAAAAAAAAAAAGACCATTTTAACTAAAAACAAGGCCTACCCGGTGGCGCCCCCTAGATGGACCTTTTGAACCTAACATTTTAAAAAATAATCCCCATTGCAAAAGAATTTGCCATTTCAAATTTGAACAGGGAAAAACACAAAATGGAAGAAAACCAACTTTGTGATCGCTGAGGTCGGTGTTCCGCTCGTGGAGGCATGATCACGATCTCGCTGCAAACATTTCGACTCTATTCGCGTGAGAAACCGTCACCATGGGTCCCAGAGCTCAAAATCAATCAAATCGACTCACGCAAATGAATAGGAAAATGGGCCCACTTTCATATATATATCATTCTATTTCATTTTAAAATGACTTTTTCACAGGTTTGGAGCATTGTTGGAGGTAAGTTTCTATCCCCGCACGAATGGTACGTTCTCCTTCCCTATTATTTTAGCGTTTATCTTCCAAGTTATTGCATCTATCTGCACTTGAGTTCTCTTTTCATTTTGCAGGTAGCGGGAATTTTGATGGCGTCATCTCAACACACGGACGAGTAAGGTATAGCTTCTGACTCCCCATTTCGGACCCACCGTTTTATGCCTCTTCATGGCTAAAACGCTTCTCCAAGAGGGAAATATGTACGTACCCAAAATTGTAAGGTCTTGTCTTGCCCGGAAACTTAGTGTAACAAGTGCCCTGATAATGATACAGGTCTCCTCACAAGGTGTTCGGGATCCGGAAAAGCCCTCGGAGTATGTGTTAACATCCCGCATGCCCCGCTTAGCCCCCGCGCCCTTTGTTTTCCCCTCTTTTCCCTCTTTCCTTGGCCTCTGGACCTTGATGGCCAAACCGCCGCCCGATCGGGGGCGGTCCCTGCGCATTTTCCGAGAATGCTCTTTTGACGTGACTCGCGTGAAATATCACGATTCACCAACTTTTCCTTGCCGACTTGGGCATGCATTAATGTTTTTGGTCCCACAGGCAGTGTTTTTCTTTGTTTATTGTTTAGGAGTTCACTTTGGTTTTGGTTTTTGAGTGTTGGAATTCCTATAAATGCATGGTTTGTGTACATGCAAATGGTCTGAATTTGGTGAAGAATTTGGTGAAGAATTTGAGCTGGAGCTTTTGGTCACCATTTTTCCTTGTTAGAGTCTTCTGATTTTTAGTGTTTTGGTTAGCTTGCTTAGGATTGATAGCATAGTTTATTTCATACTTGGTTAGTATTGCTCAGTTGTTGGTAAGCCACAGACCCATCTTGTGCGGCAATCTTTGTTGTTCCATCCAATCCGGTTAGAAGCTTGCCTCTAAATTCCTCTTTGCTGTATAGATTTGTTTTTACTGTGACTTAGAGTTCTTAGTTCAATTCATTATATACATGGTTAGCTTTATTCAGCTTGTTGGTAAGCCACATATCCAACTTGTGCAAGCAGTGTCTTTATTTTGGAACAGAATAGCTTAGGAAGCCATTAAAGTTGTAGGTTTTGCTCTTCGTATAGGATAGTCACGAGTTACGGTCGCTTCACGTTGCATGAATCGCGGTAAAATCCCGCTAGGAATCACATAAGCCAAGCTCTGTACTCTTGCGCTATCCCTCTCCTACTCGCATTCTCGATGCATTCTAAGCTGTCCTTATCCCAAAATCTACTCTTATCGGTCTAGCATTACATGCTTTTCTACGATCCAGTGAACATGAAAGAACGAGAAGATCATACGAGGGCGAGATCACATACACCATCGGATTCACCACTGTTATGCGAGTCTAGGTTTTAAATTTCAAAGTTCTAGTCAGATTCATATCAAATAGAGTAGTTAATCGCTTTATTTCATTCTATTCTCGACATTGCTAGGGAAGCTGTGGGGATTGATAGTTTCTGAGAAAACTATGATTCACTCCTCATTTCGAGGTAGGATCGAGAATCTTCTTTGGTAGATTGGACAAACTTTTTTATTTAGAGTAATTCTACAAAATCGCACAGGCAAATAACTACACTCGGTTATCTTGTCTATTTCAAATTATTGTTTAGTTATTATTTCTAGATACACTTAAAATAGTTTGCTTTCCTTAAAATTATTAGAATATTTCTTAGAAGAATAAAATTTATATGCAGTTTGATTTATTTCATGTAGTTAGAATTTGTTTCATTACAGTTAGATTGCATTTTGTTTCGTATGACAATCATGGGACCTCAAGAGCCTAGGGAATATATATTTGAGCCAATCATGCCACAACCAAACCTCATCACAGCGATGTGATATAGACCAAAATCTTAGGATACAAGTATTCTGAACAACCACATATTTACAACTAATCAGTTCTCAGTTAAGAGGATTAAATATAGAAGACGACCAAACACATGCGTTTTGGTCAAGTCAGCCAAACTACAGGTTGCACTAGGAAGAATATCCATATGACTGTAGAAGGATTCGAAAGAGAACAAACATTCGGGTGTGATCCTTTAGTTCCATAGCCAGACGCTGGAGACACCCTCGTAGATATAGATACCAGCTTAAGAATCCAGGTCGCAAGAACGCCTGTGGGGTATTCTGAGAAGATTACACAACTATTGGTTCTAAACGTAGAAGCTGAGAAAGCTTACTAATACTGGATACTAGGGATTAGAACTTGATCCCGCGTATGACCATAACAGGGCCGCAACAACCAAGAGCATATGGTTGTGATCCATAGATCCCACAGCGCAACGAGTCCACAAGTCAATCCAATACAAACAGCGCCTCCTACGCTTTGGTATTCCATTCTACCCCACTTCCACCTATCATTATCCAAAAATTATCCTTATTGGATACAATGGCTAACGAAGCTAGGGAATTCTGGACTAGGCCAGAAAATCATCCGTAGAGTCAATTGTATTCATCATCCACTATATGACCTTATCAGGAGATATACACGAAACAATCCCAGGTCATTTTCCACGTATTCCGCAACGAATAGATCAAATCACGCCGAGCTCGATATTGATTGGAGCCTTGAGCGATCATCCTTAGTGATCGATCTATCACACCAGTCCAAGTTAGAAGGGCCTTCTCTACCTTAGATTCGCAAATACCACTAGTGCGTGTCGAAGACATTCATTGCCTAACTAGTTTTTCGCATATTCTACCACCCATCGGCTGTCTCGGCACGACCTCGAGAGGTCGGAGCACGCGCGGAAGAGTCACTTGTAGATTCTCACGCTTGCTGTCACTTTTCCGGCGTATAGTACCCCATGTGCTCCTCACATATACATGAGTATATCAAAATGTCACCTAGGAATATGAGCATGAAGTGATCTAATAAGGTTATGAATACCCCATTCATCAAAATTATGAACAACTGCAGGGACATTAGTCAAACCAAAGGGCACCACTTTGTGAACTCATAGTGCCCATATCTCAAGTGAAAGGTGGTCTTATGAATGTCCACCTCCAAAATCCTCAACTGATGGTACCCTGACTTGAGATCAATCTTAGAGAAAACCATGGCTCCCTTCATCTGATCAAACAAGTCATCAATACACAAAAGGGGATAACGATTCTTGATCGTTACCTTGTTCAGCTGGCGGTAATAAATACACAACCACAAGGATCCATCCTTATTCTTCACAAATATCATAGGTGTACCCTAAGGGGATACACTAGGATGGATAAGGCCTTTCTCCAAAAGGCCCTCAAGTTGTAACTTGAGCTCACAGAGCTCTGGAGTGGTCATCCGATAAGGCACCCATGAGATAGGCTCTGGTCCAGGAACTAGATCTATATGAAAATCAATCTCACATGGTGGTGGTAACCCCGGTATCTCCCCTGGGAAGACATCTGCAAACTCTCTCAATAAGGAATGATCATCTAGCGATGGCCCACTAGATCCATCCTCGGATCTATCACTGACTATGGTGGCATACATCGATAACTCCGTCACACACATCGGTTAAGCTGCATAGCGGAGATGGTGCAAATAGAAATGGGTCTCTTGACTCTTGAGATCACCGACTCAACTCCCAAATCATCTACACAACATATAGTCTTGTGATAATGATCCATCCTGGCCCTTTGTGTAGATAACTATTCCATACCCAAAATGACTCCATACGAGCCCAAAGGAAGGATATAGAGATCTGAGCTAGTGGTGAAAGGTCCCAAATCCACTACACACTCCTTAACTAAGGATTTTATAGAGATCTTGGCTCCAGAAGCCATCTCGACATCCCAACTAAGGCCCTGCCTAAAAACCACTAGCCTGCATCGCTCTACTAAAGATGGTGGAATGAAAGAATTAGAAGAGCTAGAATCAAACAATATAGAGTTAGAAATACCACCAATGTTACCTGTGGTCTCAATGACTGTACTTTTATGCTCTACCTGATGGTTCTCAACCACTACATAAATCCTGTGGGTCTGCGGCCCATGTCACCAATAGTCAGCTCAGAGATCTGTATCTTACACTTATTGTTAGGGTTTTGTGGGTAGTCTCTGCAAAAGTGTCCAGTAACTCCACAACCAAAACATCCTCTCGATCCTCCCCAATGAGTAACACTTCTAGTAGGTTCCCTAGACTTCTATGGCATGGATCTTGATGATCTAGCTATGGTCTGCTTTTGTCTCTGTTGGTGAAATCCCACTAAGCCGAGCTCTAGGTCCACCCCGTGTCTTAATGGAACCCTTAGGAGGAGGCCCTACTCGACCTCTCTATGCATCAGCTCTCATAGAGGTCTATGAGGTGGGTGGGACTGATCTGCTACTCTGTTGTGGCCTAAAGGATGACCGTGTTATACCCCTGCCACCACGAGGAAGAATGTGCACGACCCCCTCGATCTACCGTTCGCATCTCGTTGTATGCAGCTCCCGACTCGGTCTCTAGCCTACTAGGTCTTCCCTTGAGTATCCTTTGCTATATAGGCCTTCTCGACGGCTTCAACTAATTTATGTGGTTAGTGGATCCACACTACACCTCTAATATCTAAATTTAGGCCATGGATGAACCTTTGAATCCACACCTACTCATCCTGCATATACTCAACATACTGTGGTAGATCCAAAAATATACTCTCATACTCTGCTACTGAAAGAGATGCCTATCGGAGGTCATGCAACTCATCGATCCTCTATTGTATGAACCTCCATGACAAGTACATGCTCCTGAATCTCTCCTCAAATAGCTCTCAAGTCACTTTCTATGAATCTACATGGATCTTCTGCTCCTTTTTCCTGCACCATACTCTTGCTCCATCCCTTAGTAGATGGATCACAACATGATATTTTGTGTTGCTAGAACAAGGACAAAGCTTAAAGCAACCGCTCAAGCTCACCAGCTAGGCCTCTGCCTGAAATCCACCCATGTCACCCGAGTAGTGTGAGGGTCGAAGCTTTAGGATCTCCCTGATGTGATTTGTAGTTATTGTTTGATGGCCTCTAGGTCTCTTTGCATGCTCATCCCTTAGCTTAGGTCTCCAAGACCTCTCTCTATGCTCTAGAACTCTATCACCCTGTCCCCTTAGTGGTGACTCTTCTCTTGCTAACTCCACATGGTATTTATCTCCTCTAATCTCCTTGCTGGGTTGAGGAGATACCTGACCCTCAATAAAAGGGGCTTTGTTATGACTAGCTGCATGTACTCCTCCAAATCCTCCACATAGAGCGGTATTGACATCCTGAAGAGTCTGTAAGATCTGGGGTAGGATAACTGCTACACCCTGATCTAGTGGTGGTGGTGGTGGTGGTGAGTCTAAGTCTCTTTCAACATTTCTATCACTCTGTCTATGCCTCCTGCACATACCAAAGTGAGAGTTAGTTTGTTTTGCTAAGTTTTATTCAATTTCCATGTTTGCTAAGATATGTAATTTCTAAACTAAGTTGTTTTCTAGTTTAAAAGGAAAATGTGCTAGGTTTAAGTTTCATGTCCAAAGTTTTCTAGTGTACCCAATAATCCAAGATTTTGAGCCACTTCTCTGATACCAAGTGTGATGCCCATTAAAACAACCCACTTGAGACCAAAGAAACAACCTAGGGTTAGACAGAAAAATTATGGAATAATTTTTTTATTAGAAGTGCCTACTGACCAAAGTTTGTTGCGAAGAAAATAGTTGACACTATCGGGTTCCGAACAAGTCTAAAATTACTAGAACATACTTTTCATTTTTTAACAATTTCTATAAGTCACTTTGTCCAAACTTTAGGGTTAGAAGTTTCAGTTAGATTCAGGGGTTAAAATATCACCATACCCATTCTCTAACAGGCACAAAACTTCAACTTAATTTTTATCACACTTAACACATTCAAAATTTCCCTAAATCATCCCATTCGATAGGAAATTTTCTCACCTTTCCAATGATATAAATAAGTCCTCCTAGCTCCTTGTAAAACTATATATATGGATAGGTGAACTTTAGGGGTCAAATTTTCCCCAAGGGGACATGTGTCAAGCGGGAAAGAAAAATAATTTTGGGTTGGCGGGTCGCGGGGTGGCATTTGGAAAAATTTCTTGCATTGGAGAAAATTACCATTTGTGCCCGCACCTCCACGGGTCCTCCAAGGACACGTGTTAGGTCCTGATCCAAAGCGGGAGAGGGTGAGGGAAGGGCAGAGTGGCGGGAGAGTTTGGGGCATTTCACCCAAGAGGGAGAGAAATCAATACAATGCCCACACACCCGTGGCTCCGCTAGGGATACGTGCCACTAAACATGCCATTATGGGGAAAAAGGAGAGGGAGACAGGTGGAGTGACTAGGAGATTTCGTGAAATTCACTAAAGGGGGAGATAAGGGAAAAATTAGGCACGCGGGTCCACGCATCCGCATAAGGATTCAAAAAGGGTAGGGGTAGGAGTGTGGGGTCGCAGGAAATTTTAGGAAAATTTTCCAAAACTAAATTTTGTAAAGATAAATTTTGCAAAGGTTCCACCCCTCCAATATGCCACATGGCATCCTTTGATTAGCTATGGGCCTATGTGGGAAACTTAACAAATTTTTCCAAAATTCTCAAAAAAAAGCTAAGGTAGAAAAAGGTGCCGGCCTCCGCCATTGCCTCGTGAGACCACATGGTAGCTTCTGATTGGTTTCGGGTTGGTGGGGTGGTGGGGAAAATGTTAAAAATTTCAAAAAAATTCTAAGGATATTACGATGGGAAATTTTTCGGGCCGCGGGCTCACCAAGGAAAATTTTCCTAAATTTTCCCGCCAAGGCAGGAAAACTTCAGAGGGCCATAACTTGAGCTAGAAAGCTTGGTTTTGGAAAATGAGGACTTTATGGAAATATCTCAATGCCCTCTTTGCACAGGAAATATAAATTTTACATTTTGATAAATTTTAAGGGTTAATTTTTCAAAAACTATATGCAGGCTTTTAAATAGAAAACTGGTAATTTCCAACTTATAAATTTGATTCAATTTGATCTCCTTCTTCACTCAACATGCCAAACAGACATGGAGGATTACTCTAGGAAGGATTTAAAGTGTTTTAGGAAGGTAAATTTGCTCAATTGATTCCAATTTGAATTTTGTCCAACAATTGACAGAAAACGGCTGTGAAAGGGGAATGGGTTTGATTTTGCAATGTTTAAATTGTTTTCTTAAGTTTTCTTTGTCAATTTGAGTTCATTGATGTCTTAACATGCTAAATCATATCATTTTCAAGTTGATTATTATGTGCAGACCCGAACTATACATTTTGATTAAATTTATTGCCAGTTTTATATTTACAACAGAGGTCTATTTCTTTTAAAGCTGTATACCAATTTTATCATTCAAGTGTGGCATTTCATTTATGGTCTATTCTAATACATTTATTTGTTTATAACAAATCATTTCAAGGCTAATTTGCAAGGTTTGATTTCCAATTTAATATATTTCCAAAAGAGACAAAGCAATATACTTCCTTCATACGTATTTCTTTCCTTTACAATTAAACAAAGATTCCAATCACAATTTGATATTTCAACTCAACACAAAAATGCAAATGAGAGATGAACTTACAATTATTTATTAATTCAAAAAGAGAGACATCTTTACATTCTTTCATTCCTTGAATGCAATTAATAGAATTCTATTTCTTTCCAAAAAACAAAAAAATATAAATGTCTTTCACAATTCAAATATCCACTTCCATAATCAATTACATACATCTTTTCTTCACAAGAATACATTAAAATTTTCATCCACATCAAGTGGGAAAGGTTAAAAATGAAGTGTATTTCACAAGGGACTGTCAAGACTGTAATTTTCCTTTGCTCCAAAATAGCAACGTGCAAGTTTCTTTTTTCTCCAAATTGATCACAATAAAATTGGGGGAAAGGAAATGCTCTCCACCCAAACAAGACATTCAATGAAAGGAGAAGCCTTCCTTCATCATTGGCACTTGAGTCCCAACCAAAACACAATAATAGGTGAGATTCAACCCATGGAAACAACTGGATTCCACAACACACAACATTGTTTCAACATGCATAATCCATATAAAATACAATCCCAACAAAAATATTAGTTTACAACTACAATTGAAAATAATTAAAACAAAACTCGGATTGATCATGCAAGCCAAAGGAGCAAGGACTATGGGGGAATCTGCTTATGCCTCCCAAATGGGAATTGGGAATACACCGAAAAAACCACCAAAATAATTGATCATACAGACATATTTATGCCCTCCACATATCCCTCCTTATGCCCCCATAGATTTCCTTATGCCCCCACAAAGTAGGAAATGCAAGCTATTTCTTTTCCATGATGGATCCCAAATCCAAAATCCCTCCACAAAATTCTGATGCTAATTGCATTCCCTTATGCCCCCCACATGGATTCCCCATAGCCTTCTCCTACACCATTCCTATGGCATTCTACCCAACCAGCCAACAAATAAATCAAAACATGCATCATTCACACATCACAACAAGAAAATAACAACATGAAAGAAAGGATAAACTCCTACCTCTCCATGGTAGCTTTTGTTTCCAAAAACAAGCTTCAATGCCCAAAATACAGTCCAAAACAACAATCTCCAAGCATGCAAGGTTTCCTCCAAGCTTCTTATAAATGGAAGATATCCAACATAAGAAAAATTCACCCCTAAGGAAGTTTTAAAATGATTCAACAACCCAAAACAAGAAAAGAGTTTGAACTATATAGAAGAGGGAAGAGAAGAGAATGATGTGGATCCATGTAGGATGCCACATCACACATCCTCAAAATCAAACAAAAAGGACAAAACTTCATCACCCCAAGTACAATAAAGAGGTGGGTGAAAATATGACAAATTACTTGCACACTCCAAAATCCCACACCCCAAAGCACTTGAAATTAAATAAGATGTAAAAAGAGTGTAATCAAAACTTGCAAGCAACATGATTAATAAAATGCATTATAAAATCCTAAAATCACCTCTCCAACCATAAGTATGGTTGGTAAATTAAATTGAGAGGTATGGGACAAGTTTTACTTGTCCCACAAGCCTCTAAAAACAACCCCTAAGAACAAATTCGAGTTTCCAAGGAGGTGGGGTGTTTCATACTCCAAAATCAGACTTACACAACTCTTACACACACTTACACATCACTTAAATATTAAATACAAAGGGCCAACAACTTCCATAATCACTTTCCCATATACCAATTTCACTTATTTAAATTTTAACCATATTATTTCTCACATTAATCTACCATATTTAATTAATTAAAATAAATGGACATTTCACTAATAAAATACATACAAACAATAAATATTTTTAACCACATTAAAAAATACACAAACCCATGGTCACATATAAAGGTGATCCCCCATGGGAATCCCTAAAAAAATAACACACAACACAAAAACAAGTTGCCATGGTGACCTTATCGAATTCACCTAGAATTCCATTGTGGTTGATCTTCGATCCCCGATGTTTTGTTGTGATATTTAACCTACAAAACAAAAATACCTCCTTCGACATCATGGCCATATCAAAACATCTAACATGATATAAATATAATCACAAAATCATCTAAGTATGTGAATCACAACAACATCAAGGCAATCTAACATTATCACATACAATTTATATCAACAACTATGTCATCATCATATAATATCCATTTTCTAGTCTACTCACAATATCTAAAAATCACATGTCCGAACAACATCCATAAAACATCCATGTAAAATATCATATCATACTCCACATCTAAGGGTCTCCAATAATCATCTGCATCATAACCAAATCAAGATCAACAATAATCCATGATCAAATGTCTAAAAACATACTAAATCAAAACATGATAATGTCCATAATGTGATCAAATGTATCGAATAAGTATCGACAAGTGTCAAAGGAAAGTGGGCACTACATATCTAGAGTCAATAAAGATAAGAAAATGAAGATCAAGTTGGGTTGTGGGGTGTGAAGGACCAAAGAGGAAACCAGAAAGAAGACAGAAAATAGGCCAAAGATAGATGTCATTACTCATTCTCACGTATGAATCATATAAATAGTAATACGTGATTATGACCTAGAAATGTACCCTAGTGTGAGATTTTGTGTCTACATTTTTCCCAAATTTATGTTTTTGAGTGAATACTTGATAACATAAAGTAGATAAGATATGTGTACTCGATAACCATGTATATTGATGGAGAAAGCGTCTTTGAGTTGACAAGTGAAAGCGAGGAGTGATATAAAATGAATCATGGAAGCTAAGGAAGTGACCCTAATGGTGAAGCATATGTGTTTTGTCATGTTTTTACATGTCATCATCGTTGTGCTTTGCTAATGTTGTGTTTCTTCTTGTTACATATTAAGGACATGCCTGCAAAAGAAGAGAGAAAGAGTAGTCGAGTCATGTGTTATGATAACTCTGTAAAAGTATGTAAAAATGTGAAAAAATTAGTAAAAGGAACATGTGCACATGATCCATAATGAGTGAAAAAGATAGAAAGTGCCTTGAACCATTTTAGAAGAGTGATTTTTTTGGGTGATCTCACGCGAAGTTTTTTTTTTTGGTGATCTCATGCCAATAACGAGTTTTATTGGGTGATCTCATGCCAACAAGTGTATGTTTTTTGGGTGATCTCATGCCACGTCAGAAAAGTGTTGAGGAGAAAGTTATGGTGTTATTCTCCATCCCTAATTGATTCCAAAATTTATAAACCACTACGGATGGTGTGATCTGCTTTGTTTCGTGTTCGATCAAAGTAGGAAAAGAAGATAGAATGCACTCGATTCTTGGAAGATCGTGCCTATACTATGAAAACTACTTTGTAAATTATTGAAAATGGTGCCAATCTAAGAAATTAATTGTAACTTAACCTATTCATAGACACCCGGGAAGGTCACGGGTACTAAGGTTCTCCTGTCATAGTTAGGCACTGGTGTCTATTCTAAATTGAGGACCCAAGTTAGAATTTAGGTTGTTATATATCTATATTTTTGTTATGTTCCTATAATGTGTAGGCATGTACCAAAGCTCTAAGCTGCTGTATGGGGTGACTAACTCACCCAATGTATTCCCTCTCATTTCAAGTGCATG
The DNA here is from genome assembly GCA_018340775.1 of Taxus wallichiana var. yunnanensis. Classification (NCBI taxonomy): domain Eukaryota; kingdom Viridiplantae; phylum Streptophyta; class Pinopsida; order Cupressales; family Taxaceae; genus Taxus; species Taxus wallichiana. Next base: position 617,233,946 of record CM031239.1, on the reverse strand, counting down.
CGACGTCGGTAGGAGGATGCGAATCAAAGGAGAGAACCCAAAAATATTTGAAATGGATACCTGTAGGGGAGGGAATGTGCATTATAGAAACCAAGGCACATGTAAACAAAGATGATAGATACACATGTTAGTGCAATCAAGACAAATACGCATATAGAAGACAATGTGTAGGCTAGCAAACAAGAAGAAAATGTAGACCGTGAAAAGTATGTTTTAAAATGGGACATCACTTACAATATTGCAAGACAATCGGGCCAAAGAGGATAAAAGAATATAATTAATGAACAAGGACTACATAGGGCATAACCCGCAAACAATGACATTTAATAGAATACAAGAGCAAGAAAAGTATCGATAAACATGGTGGAAAATAGTTCCTGTGAATAAAATGTTGCATGTGAAGCACACATTAACGTATTGTATTTAGACAGGATAAGAGTAATTCAAAGTGTATTTAGATTCATGGAAAATAGTGTGCTAGTAAGACTAGGAAGTGGTAAATAATGGAACAATAACACCAATGTAATGAATTAGAGTAAAAATTTAGATGCCCCCAAGATCCTCGGTCGAGTGGTAAGATGTATAGTGCAAAGCATCATTGTTGTGTGTGAATATATGTAGAAAGTATACATTCACAACTAGAGAACAAGTGAATGCGCATGTGTATATGATAAAGATAATGACATACTAGATATCCGGCTAACATAGTAAGTAAAGTGTAACATGTGAGTATAAGTAAAAAAATAAGTGCAACCAAGATATAAAGCATGTTGTGAATGTTTGATATGGAATGATATGTAATATGAATGTGATAGGAATAGTGTTCCCCCAGTGGATGTGTATGAGTATGAGATGAGTTTCATTTATAAAAGACCCCTTGAAAGTCAATTATAAACCACATAACAAGAGTGTGTCATCAAGAAATGGTTTGAAATTTCCTGCTAGAAAGATATATCATGAAGTGTAGAGCATGAAGTATGAATGCAGCGAGGTTCATTTTAGATTTAGACTGACAAAATTTTATTATGAACCATGGAAATAGAGTGCGTCATAGGGTAGTGTGATGTGTAAGAATGTGATGCAAAAAGAACATTTCATGAATGCATGGAGTGTGAAATGTGTCATGTATGATGAGAGTTTCATGGATGTAGTATGCCCTCAATAGTCTATTGTGAACCTTAGCACAAGATTGCATCATAGGGTGATGATGATATAATTTGTGTGTATCAAGTTGTGTAAGATGCAAGAGAAAGACTAGATGCAAAGCATATAGTGTAATACTAGAAATACGAGACACCTGATAATTCTAAGGTGGAGAAGCAAGCATGATTCCCCCAAGTGTATGATGATGAATAATCTATCTAAAAAAGGTAAGGCCAAGTGTCATCCACCCGATGCTTGTGAGGATAATGGCATGTGACCATGCTCTAAGATCGGTGATGTATGAGACAAATGACATGTCATTGAATGAGAACTATGTGCATGAGCCCTAGGAGGTGGTGAACACCTAAATGAAGGATATTTAGGAGGTGATGTACACCTATGTAAAATATACTAATGAGGCGATGTATACCTATGTGAATGAGACTAAGGGCGTGATGTGCACCTATGTGAAGGAGACCACAAAGGTGATGTATACCTATATGAAGGATCCGTTTGAGTGGTGGACCTAAGTTGATGAGATGGACTAGTGGATCGATGAGACCAAGTAGGTCATGTGCGAATAGGAGAGATAGGATTAGATTATACCTTAGATTTTATAGGTGAAGGGGACCTAGATGCTTTAGCAAGTACAATGAAAACCTTAAGATGAGGTTGTGGCCATGGTGTACATGGAAGAACACCTTTGATGGTTATAACTTACTTGTTGTGAATGAAATTTAGACATAATTGATTCATGGAAATGATAGCTTGAGTGGCACGGATCCAAGGAAGACCTAAGATCATGCCATACCCTTTTATTGAAGGTGTTAAAACAAATGGCACTAGCATGGTAAGAGGATCAACTTTAATTGGAATCTTGACATAGCCATAAAATTTGGGAACTGGATATGAGATATGAGTGAGTGGATAGTTGATAGTGAGTAGAAGTGTGATAGAGAACACACTCATATGAATCGATGGATTGATCATTATATTATTGATAGCATGAGGTATGATAGAATCATGATTATGTAATGTATCATAAGAGAGTTTTGCATGGTAACTGTGATCGAGAATGTAATGAATGGTGGAGATGCATCAACATTAGTAACTAGAAAATCAAGATCCCTTGATGGAGGAGGCACTACATGATATGTATGATTAATCAAGAATCAAAATCCTTCTTTTCATACTTAGGAAGAGGATCCTTATATATTTTGAGATTTTGGTTCTCATTAAATGAAATAGATGTCGAAGGATTAGGGATATCGATTAATTTTTTATCGATGAGATCTTGAATAATATGTCAGAGTTTGAAATATTGACCTATAGAATGCCCAATGCATTGATGATAGTCACATCTAATTTTTCTTTATAATTCCATCCTTTAGGGAGAGATAATGTAGCCAAATTCTAAACAAACTTGATATACTTTGCAAATAATATGAACAACAAAAAAGAAAATAGATCTCCTTCTTTTTATTGAATAATCAATTACAATGTTTCATAAATAGGAAAACAACTCCCAACTCAAGTTTCCAAGAAAACCCTAACTAACTTTGACTAAATCTACTCTAGGTGGCGAATTTACTATTTTTTTTGCGAGTTTACTTAGAACATGTTATTCTTAGTAAGTTCACATACTTATTCGTACAGGAACAAAAATTTCCACGCATCTTCTACATTTCTAAATTAGAGGAATTGCCAACTTTATAACTCATAATGCAACTAATAGACTAAAATTAACTAATGCCCAAAAATAGGAAAAATCGAACTACAACTTAAATCTAATTTTCAGCCTCAAGATGGCGGATTTAGGGCCCGAAAATGTGCCAAAACTTTCCCCAACCAATAGGGAGTAGGGTGGGTTGTCAGTGTGTTCGTCTCATCAAAACATGTGGTTTAAAAAAATGGACTCAAACGGACACTCAAAGCTCAAGTTATGACCTTGTCAAGTTCCCTAATTTTTGCGTATCAAGATGGATTTAGATTAAGTGGAGGAGGATGTGTAATAATATTCCTCTCAACAAGATGTGGCAATAGAATATGTGGAGAACAAGGTGATTTTGTGAATGTACGCTTTGGAGGTTGCCATTGAAGATTTTTAGGAGGAGAGATATTGTTAACAATATCTTTTACTTCATTAGGCTTAGTAGATGGCTTGAAAGTAGATTTTCTTTGAAACTAAGTAGAAGATGAAGCCTAGTTTCCCAAGATTTCACCGTGAAATATGAGACTACCCCTTTAAAAAAATTGTTCTTTTCAAGTAACGGGCCGTTTTGTGTTTTTTTACATGTAATTGTTTGCATTGCTTTAAGGTATCCCTAGAGAGTCATAAAAGCGAAATTACCCAAGTACCCACATGCTAAAACTCACTCTATCCCTTCGCTAGGTTTTGTCTAAGATAATTTAATTAATTGATTTATTAAATAAAAAAGTTTTTAAAAAATATTTTGAGCTAAAATTGGAGGATTTAGGTTATATAAAGCACTTCACCCCATCATTATTACCATAGAACATTCACTCGGGGGGAAGAATTTTTATAGATCAACTAATTAGAATTTTTTTAGCAATTTCTGCAGACTTCTTTTGTTTTGTTTTATTTCTTTGTCTATGTTTTTCTTTGTTTTCTTTGACAATTCCTGTAGCCTATTCATTCTTCCTACTAGATATTTCCCAAGTCTAGGGTTTTGAAAATCTATCCAAAGATTTTTAATTACAAATCTATCTAAAGGTGATCGAGCTCGATTCTTTCAGAAAATTATAAGAAGTTGCTTGGTCCAAAAAGGTGCAAAAATGGATTTTATGAAAATAAGAAAAATATTGTCATCAATGCGTAGAGCTTGAGAAAATATGCACTTTTAGAGAAAAAAACACCTAAAACGAAACCACGAAATGAAAGTTATGGCACATGCAAGTTTTTGCTGCTACATCTTCTTGGACCCTTTCCAAAAATGGTAAATTTTATTCTATAATTGTGTTTTCTTAACCAAAAATCCAAAAAGGAAATAAACGATGTCTTCATGCTAGTCGCAATTTTCAAGGCTTCCTTCCATGTCCAATTTCCACACTGCCTTAAGTGACAAATTTTCATACAATTTTAAAGGTGGAAGTCATAATGCAAGTTGCACTTTTGGAAAAGAGCTATCTTTCATGCAAGTCACATTTTTTTGGAAGGAATCACTTAAGTTGCCAATGGGAATTTTAGAGGTGGCAGACATGTGGGAATTTCTTAGCTGCCTAGCAGGTTACTTTTTCCCTTGATGAAAGTCAAGTCACTTAAGTGCAAATTAGGAATTTCTTAGCTACCTTGTAGGGTAACAATTCCTATTATGAAAGACAAGTTGCTTAAGTGAAAAGCATGAATTTTTGCCTTACTTAGAAGTCAAATATTCCCATTATGAAAGACAAGTCACTTAAGTGAAAAGCAGGAATTTCTTAGCTGCCTTGCAGGTAAAAATTCCCATTGCTTTGACTTCTTATTTTTAGCAATTCCTCTTGCTAAAAAGTGTGACCCATTATGGCATAGCTAAATGCCTAAAAGCTGATTTTTTTATTAATTGTCAAGAAGCATCCAGTTTTGGTGCCTAGGGTTGGAGAAGCTTTCTTTTTATTATTCAGAGCATCTGCATGTTGATGTGAGTGCATGGGTGAATAAAATAATATTTTTAGCTTGCTTGGCATGCAAGCAAAGTCTAAAAATAGAAGGCAACAAGATTTATAATCAGATCTAGAATAGCTTTATAATATTTCATAGCTGCCTTATACGGTAAAAATTCCCATTTTTTGACTTCTTATTTTTAGCAATTCCTCTTGCTAAAAAGTGCAACCCATTCTAGAATATCTAAATGCCTAAAACCCGATATTTTTATTAAGTGTCGAAGTATCCAGCTTTTGGTGCCTAGGGTTGGAGATGCTTTATTTTTATTATTCATGGCATCTCCATGTTGATGTGAGTGTGCAATGAATAAAATAATATTTTTAGCTTGCTTGACATGTAAGAAAAGTCTAAAAATAGAAGGCAACATGATTTATAATCAAATCTCAATGAAGAAATTAGATATTCATGTTATGGATTGCATACTTGTCTGAATTATTTGCAGGAATACTTCATTTATGCCCATATTGGTGAAGAAAGCAGAAGTCAATGTCTGATACATTGAATATATCTTCAGAATCAGAGGAAGAAATAGATCCAAATCTCATAATTGCAAAGGCTTCTGGCAAAAATTCATTCTCTTGTTTCTAATGCAGCCCATGTGGAAGTCATTGCATGGAAAATTCCTTTTAGGAGCTTGTGCATGTGCTCCCAATCTTCTAGTTGAAGCCTTCATTGAATTTACTTGTATTTTCCTTCACCCGGAGTGCTTTCCAGAATTTAAAATTGCTCATATGTAATTAAAAATAAAATATGATGAGTTTTGTATTAATTGTTTAGGGAAAACATTGCCTTTGGTGCATATACTTAGAGGATAATTGCAAACGCTTCAAGGATAAAAGGGGAAGACAAGTCAAAGGTAGCACCCATAGGAAAATCACATCCAACGCTTCCAGATCCAATTTGGTGAGAATAAAAGGCAAAAGAGTCAATCACATGCGAATATGGAAGAGAACAAGACTCAGAGTGTTACACTTTCTTCTAATTTCTTTTCCTCTTTCTTCTTCTTTCTCTTATTTTCTCCGACAAAGTAATTGAGTAATTGATTAAATTTTTAAACTTAAGTTATTTGTTTAAAATTTGCTACTTGAAGAAGTCAATTACCTAGAAATAGGTGACAGACTCAAAAATAGAAGGTTTTGTTTTTAGTTATAAATCATGCAAAGATTAATTCCAAGAGGAAGATTTCCAGTTGTCCCCTTTTCTATAGCTTCCGCATGTAGGAATTCATTTTTCCCTCTATACACTATAAATAGAGTAAGAACATATGGGTTTAATAAAAAATCAGAATTTGTAATCAACATTCTTATGTTCCAGACTTTGAGTTGAAACCCTATATATTTTTCTTAAAGCTAAGGAATTGAAAGGAGGCATATTTCCAGAGAACTTTGTGTCAACGGTGTATTTTTTTCTTATTTATGTATAGATCTTTGCATAAACTTTGTGTTATCTTAGATCTGGATCTGAAACTTTCCTTTTCTTTAAATTATGTATTTCAAGATCTATTTGTTTTGTCTATGTGCATGTGACCAACTCTACAAACTATTGGTTAGATTGCACATCTTCTTTCCTTTCTTCTCGTATTTAATTATTTCCCTCTTCTGCACATATTTCTTACAACTGCTTACTTGCTGCAAAATTGCCTAGCTATGGTGCATGAGCTACGTAGTTAAAGTAAAACCAACAGATAGATATTAGAAAATATAACTAATAAAATATTACATGGGTGCATTAATGGTAAATGAGGGAGATTTATCTCATGATGCCTAGGTTTTCAAGCATGCAAAAAATCTATCCAACAAAGCCTGATCATGATAGTTAAGCTTTCCCATAGATAAGAGTTTACCTTTACTTAGCTTAAGAGTATGACATAGTTGATCAAATGATGGAGAGGTCTCAAATATGATGCTCCCTTGCAAAGGAGGCAAAATAATTTGGACAAAAATATCTTGTAATTAATATTTTGTGACTACATTGGCCATCCTGGCTAATTTTATCTTATACCATAAAACATAGTCTATTATATGCTCATTAGATCCTTTTTTAAATTGTGTGAGTTGAGCATAAGAGATCTTATAACTGATATTGATTGAAAAATGAGTGAGAAAATCACCTCGGATAAATGCATTAACGATGTTACCAAATGAACAGGTAGATCATATAACAAACACATTGCATAATCTTGGAGGCTTATAGGAAAGATATTTTCTAGTAAAGTATGATCATTCGCATAATCTAGACATGCCACATGAAATTATCAGAGATTCTCTTGAGGACCACCATGGCCATTGAAGGTGGGAAAATTGGGAGTGATGAAGTTTGGAGGAAGTGTATAAGTGGAAATGGTGGGTGCAAAAGGAGTATGAAGTAGTAATTTGGAATCAAGAGATGGAGATGCACAAGAAGTAGCCTATTGCAGTTGACGAATTTGAACTTGGAGATTTAGATAGAGAGAGGTTAGGTCCTGAGTGTCGGTGGAAGAGACTTGGTATGTGTGAGAAACAAGAGGCAGAGTGAAGTGGTTGGTGGGAGTAGGAACAAATATGGGAATAATAGAAGTAGGTGGAAGATTGGAAGTAGAGGGTTGAGTAGAAATATACATATAAATAGAGATGTATGTAGAAGCATTAAGCTTAGAAAGATTGGTGGCCTCCTCACGAGTAACAAATAAGAGAAAATATAGATCTTGGGTATTTTCAACAAGATGATCATTGAGATATTAAAGGTGGGATTTAGTAAATGGTCTATAAGATGGATTCATGATAAAATGATGATGAAATACCTAGAAGTAAGGTTGGTTTTGAGCGATGGGTTCACAAAATGATTTAACAAGAATTGAATTTTGTAAAAGCGTAAAATATTGTAGAGTCATGTGTAAATAAACAAGTACACATCTGACACAAGCAATAAGCTATTTTTTTAAAACCCTAGGCGCAGAGAGATAAGGACTCGAGTGATTTCGTAATAAATATTGAAGTGTGATTGAATGGAAAACTGGTAAATGGGAGGAGAAAAAAATTGCACCGTGCCTATAAAATTATGTAACTTTTGAATAAGTTTTTACTAGGGAATATAGGAGCTGGAGACCTTTGTTGGGCACCCGTGACTTTGAAAATGGTCAAAAAAGGATTCTTCTTATGTCGCAAGATGGTCACTAATGTTCGTTGTTGGTTGCATGTATGTTGTTGGATGATTGTTGAGTTGTCATGTAACCTACAAAATAAATGGTATCTATGAAAACCCCAAAACACATCAAATCCTTATAAAAGAAAGATGTAAATGGGGAGTTGGACTAACCCTAGTGGTAACCTTATAGAGTGAACTTATGGCCAAGTGTTTCTCTACATCTCAGACTCCATGTAGTTCTTGTGCATGTGTGTATAAATCATGCCCTAGGAAACTCTTGTGTAAGATGCATTTGATAGCGAGTGATAGATAGATGTACTAATGTAGATAAATGTGTGGATGGAAAAATGAACTTCCCTTCCTCTAAAACAACCTTCTAAAAATCATGATGACTCATCCTAACCAACTAACTAATTTACCAACCTTCCAAAAATATTAAAATCCTAACCAAATTATCCCCATAACCACCTCTAACCTCCCACTCAACCTCTCTAACCAATTTAGATATTATTTCCCTAAATATTCAACCAACTAAGATAAAAAAATTTAACCTCCATATCTTAACCAAACTTGAACCTCCTGCAATTACTAGCGATTTCCCAAATCACCGACAATTCTTTCCTATTTTACACTATAAATATGGGCTCTAGGCCTCCATTTGAGATTTAATGACATGTGGATTTCACTTTATAGGACTTGAATCTTCTTAAATTGTAGACTGTTGTATATATCTACCCCCCAGGTAAACATAGACAACGCCAAAAGGAAAATATGTCGGAGAGGTCAAAAAACCCGACACAAGGAAAATATGTCGAGAGAGGTCAAAAAAACCCAACACAAGGAAAATATGTTGGGGAGGTTCAAAACCCGACACAAAAGGAAAATATGTCGGGGAGGTTCAAAAACCCGACACAAAGGAAATTCGGGTTTTGGGTTTCGGGAAACATGAGACATGAAGCATGCAGATCACAAAGGATGTCCCGATGCTTGAGAGTTCCACAAACCCGAAACACTTCCTAGGAAAATCGGGTCTTGGAGTCGGAAAACATGTCGGGAAAGCATGGGGCTGGAAACATGTCGAGCCACCTTCCAAACCCGATGCACATGCAGGTCCATTTTCTGACCCCGAAACAAAGGAAATCTTGGAAATACTGGCGGAAGCGGGTTTCGGGAAAACACAAGCATCAAACACATGTCGAGGCATCTTCCAAACCCGATGCAAATGCAGAGAGAACCCCGAACCTCGACAAGCGAAGACCACGACGCGGGAAATATTCAGATCGCCATAATTTTTCATAGGGAGCTCAGATTCACGCAGGGTCAGACTTTTTGGAAAGCTTGCAAGGTCCTCTAGCCCAACTATGACTGGATATCTTTAATTGGGTGGGAACAAGTTCTTAAAAATTCAAAAATATAGTTCGCCATATTTTGAGTTTGTTGGGGATCTCACCTACCGCCATAATGAGATGAGTTAGGTGCAGTCTGGAGGTGGTTGGGGCAGATTTCGAATTCCTCTCTTCTCCCTCTCTTTTTCCTCCTATAAATTGTAAGGAGGGGCTTCTTCTAAAGGTTGGACATTTTTGTTTTGCCCCTCCCTTCTTCTCTTTGGCAGGTGAACTTGTGGAGTTCAAACCTCCCATTTGAAACTGTAATGCAACTTTTCCTCTTGGCATTTTGTAGTGTGTTCTATCAATCTTTGGAGAAAATTAATGCATGTCTGTGGATGATTCTCAACCCCCTTTGTGTTAATTTGCATCCTCCTGATCTTTCACTGTGAATCTGGTTATCTATGCATGATCTTGCATTGTGTTTTTATGGTTTGTGTTTATTGGCAAGACAGGTGTTCTTCATTCCTCGGTGCATCACCTTTGTAGTTTAGGTTTTATTTTTATGCATCTTCTACCCTATCTCCTTGGCAAGTTAGATTAGGTTTTTGAAGTAAACCCTCTGCATTTTTATTTGTGCATCGAACAGAGGAATAGGAACCGGCCTTCATCGAAGAGATTTTCCAATTTCGCAGGTCCCACACTTGGGAAAAGCTCCATGTTATGGAATCACACTGAGATTCTTAACCCATCGTGTTGCAGACATTCAGGGGTACTGTGATTTGACACCAACAAGACCTCTCACAAAGAAAAAGATCATCCAATAACATCCAAATCTTCTTCAAATGTCATTCATACATCCAGAATCACATCAATAGTCTTCTTGCATCAACAATCTTTTTCTCTCGGGTAACTTCACCTTTTGTTCTTCTTTTCTCAAGTTATGAAAATTAAGATGATTCCCTTACTTTATTACATCATTATGCATCATTTATAATCTTAATCAACCTTTCTAATATTTATTTCAAGTCCCATTTTTGTCTACTTTTTGGCATGTACATTTTTACAGAAATCATTGGTGATTTACCAAAATCGCCAAAGATTGGCCCACTTGTGAGCGATTCACATACAATCACCATCAGTTCTCTACACCACTAAAAATATCTTGAAATCCACTTTCGACACATATTTCGGTTGTAAAATGGAGCTACGGTTCTCAAGTTATGGTCAAAACATCAGAGGGTGGTTTTTTATCAGATCCAGAGCTTCACCATCAACAAAATCATCATCTTTCAACCTTCACCTCTCCGGTAATCTCATCCTTTTTCTAGCATTGATTACCTACCTCAATCAGGTAAACATCTTTATTTATATATCATTGTCTATCTCTTTTATCAATCAATCATTTATATCAAGCTAACTATTTTGTTTATCAATTTGTGCACATTCACATGAATTTTCAGGTGATTCCTTCAATCACCAACGATTCTGTCTGTTAGACCTACTTTCAATTTTGATTGCCTTTACGATAACAAAATCTCAAACCTGACTATTATTCTACCTTTGCAAGCATCCATCAACTCCCATCTAGCTCCTCTGAGCCATCTACAACATTTTATCATTTAACCGAATCAAATATATTATACCACTTGCCTTTGTGAGCACATATCCATCCACACCTTTGCTCCTTTGAGCCATATCATGATTCCTCGAATCCCTTTGGATCAGGAACCACCATCAAACAAACATATAACCTTGGACCTCATATGTACATTTTTATTTTTATTTTATCATTTAATATCAATTCACTTTATCATTATTATATTAATTTCTTGACCACGGATTGACACCCTTGCAAGGAATTCCATTGATTTTCTGGGGACTGGCCTTTTCCAGGAAATCCACCACATATTTTACTAACTCCATCTTGTGTAAGTGTTTTTTATTTGTAGGATTGGTTGTACGGAAAAGAAGCCTTGTTCACATTATTTACGGAGCATAACATCTTACATTGTCTATCCACATCCATGGGTATCATGGAAACCCCCACCATATCGAGGTTTGGAAGGTCGTATCAGCTTTCTTGTAAACACAGGTTGAATACTGGTAAGATTTATCTTGAACATTTTGGCATGCCCAACATGACACCCGTTCCTTATTTCCTTTCTTCATTTCATTAATAAAATATCTTTTGTTTTTATGATTCCCTATGTGGTAATTATGCATGATTGGTCCATCACCGCGATTGGATCGTGTATTATTTTTTTATAAATTGCTTCACAATATATTTTTTTCCTATTGATTGTTAGTTTTCTATTTCTTCTAACCTATTTACGGTCACTATTTCTAAGAGAGCTTGCTTACTGCATCATCAAGATTGCTTACTTCTTTTCTAAAATCCAAAAAAATAAATAAAAGGAGTGATCTCACGGTAAGTTATAAAAACATTCATTTTCTTTCCCATTTTGCATTATTTTTTTCTATCTTCATTGAAATCAACATTTTGTTTTGGGTCTTAAAATGAACCATTTCATACTCCTTGATCACATAGTCTAATTAGGAAAGAAATTTGTTGCATCCACTTATTTCTTCCCCCACACACACGAAAAAATCACTTTGAAATAAAAAAACATTCAAATGATTTCCTACCGGTGGATACCTACTTAGATTTGATCACCAAGAGTAAAAGTTGACTCTATGTTATGGCCGAGTATAATCTCCTTTACACGGTATATTTTGGCTCAACACCGAACTCCCTTATTGTAGCGGGAGTTGTGAAGTGATGGGGTAGGAACTCCCATACCGATAGTAGTACATAGTTATGCCTCACGTACCTTTGGGTATATCGAGGAATCCATCCAAAAAATTCTTAAAACCAGCCATAGACAACTATTTCCTAGGACCTTCGTTATCCATCTTGCACATTTCCTTTTCTTAATTTAATTAAAACATTCTTCTTCTTGGATTGTCTATTAAATTTACAAATCTCTTAGGACTTTTCTTATTTTATTCTCAAATCATTACCATGGATCAAAATCACTCGCTATCATATCCTTATAGTCTTAATACATCATATTTAAAATTGGCCTCACATCCTTCAACATCCTTTTATCCTAATAATTTTCAAAATATTCCTCACCCAGGATCTAATTCTTATCAAACCTATCAACTTATCACACCTTTCTCAACATCATTTAGCTCTAGCATATCCCGCAACTATCTACAACATCTTCTTCCCCTTATGAACCATCTACATGTCAACCAATCCAAAAACATACAACAACACCATTCAAAAACCCTATGAATATCCTTCACATCCTTCTTTCCTCCAAACTATTGCTTCTCAACCCATGTCAAGTGCACTGCATCAGGAAGTCTCTCCCACATCATTTCCTTCATCAAAATGTTGTCAAAATTTTAATGTTTCCCAACCCTAATATAATCAACCTATTTTAGCTTCAATACCTCTGTCAACATCTCGGACATATCAAAATCATCTCAAAATTATACACATATCCCTACTCAAGTCCAATCAACTCTTCTCATCCAAAAAAAACAACATACTCAACATTTTCCATATCTCCCTACATCTCTTTATCACAACCCAATTCACAAATAATATCCTCTCAAGCTACCCCTCATCAATATTTACATCAACCTCATCTACTACAAAATTGTACTTGTTATCCAAAATAAGCCCATGCTTATTTTTGGCTAACTCCTCCTCCTTTTCCTTTTCTGGAACTTAAATGAATTTTTGACATGCTTCAGGGACTCAAAATTTTCTAGAAATGGCTCCATTAGATAGAGAATTTTCTCACCTTTCCAGAAAGGTAAAATTTTCCTCCTAACTCCTTGTACTTTTCAAGTTATGGCCCGACAGAGTTTTTTGGGGAAAATTTCCCTTGACAGGCCCGCGGCCAATGAAAAGGTGCCACGTGGTGGCAGAGGTCGGGCCGACGGAGGAAAGTTGGAGAAATTTCCAAGAAGGTTGGTGGAGGTGCAAGGGAAAATTTTGGCCTGCAAGCCCGTGGAGGGGAAGGAAGCACGTCGGTAGAGGTAGGGAGAAATTTGAGCACTTAGCCCTTTTGGGGTGAAAGTCAAAAAATCCAAAATTGGCCCGCAAGGAAGAAAATGGAGAAAAGTCATCAAGGCCCGCAGACCATTTTAAAGCTTCCACGTGTCATGGTGGAAGGGCGGAGGCGTGGAGCTGTTTGGAAATTTTTCCCAAAAATATAAAAAAGGCAAAAAGGAAAAATTTGAAGCGTGCCCCCGCCGAGTGAACCAGAGGTGACATGTGTCATCAGGACAACAGAGCGTGGGGAAATTTTGGGAAATTTTCCCAATGAAAAATCAAAGTGAAAAAGGCGAGGTTTGAGCCCGTGTTTCCATCAGCTACTAGGAAAGTGACATGTGGCAGGGGAGTGGCAAGTCACAGGGAATGTTTTGGAAATTTTCCCAAATTCAAAAAATGGAAAATTTTAAAGTTTCGGCCCGCCAACCCGAATTTTTCCATAAAATTGCCATTTTTTCCCTAAATTTTTAGAGGGGCATAAATTTTGATCCCAAGCTCGATTTTCATGTTATTTATATCATTGGAAATCTGTTGAAATCCTCTACATGATGGAATCTTCAATTTTGATTTTTTATGGAGATTTACAAGAGAAAAATGCAAAAAACATAGAAAACGACTCCAACCACCAAAATTAATGAAGTATGGGCCTCTGTTTTGCTCTGTAAAGCAATGTACTTTGAAGTATGGGATTTTTTATGGAAACCCATCATTTTTCAGGCCCATTAGATGAATCTTATCGGTGGTTGAAGTCCCAAATCAATTTTCCCATGTTTTCTCCTTTCTTCCATTCTGCTCGATGGTTAAAAGCCAATTTTGGCTCATTTGTAACGTTTGTTCATCATTCTTCTCTGCCTCTCCCTTCTTTTCTTCCCTAGGGTTGAAAATGGAGTTTGAACCTCCTCCCTTGCTCTGTAATGGCATTTTTTCCTGTTTCCAGTGAAATGATGTTTGTTTAAACTTGGAACAATAAAAATGTGTTTTGTGATGCATTTGTCCATCCTTTCTCATTTTTGCTTGTTTTCTTCTTTCCTCTCTTCATTGCAGGTATTTGTGCATGTTTGAATGTCTATTGTAGGTTTTGGGGCTGTGTTCATGGAGTTTTGGAACATTTTTGTGTGAAATCCATCCTTGGTTTTGTGATGCACTTGTCCATCCTTTCCATTGCTCACCTCTCTTTGTTTCCATGGTAGTTTTGATAGATGTTCAACATTTTCCTTCTCTGGTGTATCACCGTTTTAGTGTAGGCTCTATTTTTCCCTCTTTTCTCTCTCTTTGTCTCCTTGGCATAGTTAGATTAGGATTAGATTAGCTTTCCTGCACTTGGAATATCTTGTGGCAGGTAGTTTAGGAAGAGGAACCAGCCTTCTCTGGAGAGCTTTCCCCATTTGCAAAGGTCCCACACTTTGGGAAAGCTCAATGTTGTGCATTCACACCAAATGACATTGCCTTAGAAAAGCAGATCCATAGGTCATTTTGGGGGTGTTGTGAATTTGCACTAACAGTTTTGGCACACCCGGTGGGACCTTAGAGGTCTTCCACTTTATATTTTGTAGGTTGGTATGTTCCTATGAAGATTTCATCCTTTTAAGACAATTGTAAACACATCTGGAAACTCCATCTAGTAAATAACCCATCTCTAAAGTTGCAGACCTTCCTTTTCATTCATTTTTCATCCATTCTTCCCTCCATCTCTTCCATATTCTTTCATCCCATGAAGTTGTGCAATCATGACTTCATTTCCATCATGGAATTCACATTTACAACAACAGTATATTCCACCTCCAACATGTTTTACAACTCCTTCAAATCAGCATTTTGATCAAATTCAAAATCAATATGCATATCCATATGAGCACCAGTGCCAAAATCAGTTTGCTTATGGTTCTTTTCAAGAGCAGGAGTATGAAAAAATTA
This sequence comes from Taxus wallichiana var. yunnanensis, assembly GCA_018340775.1. Taxonomy (NCBI): domain Eukaryota; kingdom Viridiplantae; phylum Streptophyta; class Pinopsida; order Cupressales; family Taxaceae; genus Taxus; species Taxus wallichiana. Next base: position 617,218,705 of record CM031239.1, on the reverse strand, counting down.
AGACAAACAAATGGAAGATGCTGATTTTTTGGAGAAGATCCAAAAAATGGAGGTTGACATGGTGCAATCAAGAGCAACAGCTCAAATGAAGGCTTTCAGAATTGGTTACAGGGCACCTTTTCCATGGGTTGGCCCTTTTCTAAGACACTTCAACCCTCAGGAGAAGTTGGACTTCATGATGGAGATGTCTCCCTAACTTGCACAATGGACAATGGAGATAGAGGCCTATAAATTTGGTGTTGAGCAACCTTGTCAATGGGTAAGTTCTACACCCTAATCTAGTTTTTCTCCTTCCATTCCTCAAGTAGCACCATCTCATTTTTAATTCCAAATTCCAAATCCAGCCCATACTTCCCCAAGAGTTGATTCCATTTCTCCATCTCCTAGTCTTCCACCTCATCTCAATTCTTTTGTCCTTTTCCCTTCCAAATCCAAATCCCCTCCACAAGAGCAAAAAGAAATAACTTCCACTCCAAGGAAACAAGAAGTTTCATCTCCTCCACCACAAAAAAAATTACAAAATCAATTGAGTTACAACCCACCCCTCCTCTTGCATTCCCAATTCCATGTGGGGAAGAAGAAATTACAAAAATCAGTCATGAAGGATAGCAAGAAGAAGAGCCAAAAAAAGAAGAAAAAATCAGAAGTTTGGTAAGCTTGGCTCTTAAATTCAGGATTACAAAAATCCCCTTGATGGTGAAACCAATAGAGGAGGCTAAGGTTGAAGAACAAGTGGTGGTTAGGACTAATTTTGTTGCAGCAGAAGAAGAGAAAAAGAAGAGGCAGATCAACAATCAATTTTCTCAGAATGTAGTGTCCATGTTGGCACTCTACTTGAAGAAGATGTTGATCTAATTCAAGTTACACAATCATCCATGGAAGAGGAAAGCTCTAAAAGAGATCTTGCAGCCCCAACTTGTCCTCTAGAGCAGCAGATTGAAGAGTTTGACTTGACAAACTTCATGCTAGAGGAAGAGTTCAATCAAGAGCAAGATTGTCTTCAAGAAGCAAAGGAAGGAGAAGTTGCTCCAAATCCAAAAGAAGAGGAGCACATTCCAGCTATGGGGGAGAAAAGTGCAGATCCAAAAGCTTTGAGCATAAAGCAGGCTATAGAAGAACCTTTAGTTCTTCTTTCTACTTCATCTCTCTCAAGTTCTAGTGCTTTGAAGAAGAGTTTGATCTCTCAAACTCAATGTTGGAGGATGAAATAAACCATGGTGATCAAGTTACAGATCAAGAGAACACCATGGGAGAGGTTGAACATTTGCAGCAAGACAACAATGAGGTAGTTTATCTATCATATTTGGAGGACTATTTTGATGAAGAGGAACCAGTTGAAATCACACCATTTTCTCCTTCATCATCCACATTCCAAACACTTGAGCTTGTTGTCATGGAGGAGAAATTTCATTTGCAGCATCCTACATCTTATAACATCTCTTTGGAATCAAGATTGGAAGATTTAAATCTTCCATGTTCTTCACTAAGCGGAAGGAAAATGGAAAAAGAGTTCCATCATTTCTTCCACACCATCCACCCAAGAAGGTCCACAAGAAGACTCCATTTTTGGAGTTGAAAATCAGATCTATGGGCATATAAAATGGATCATACCTTTCCCAATAAGGTATTTGGATTCATTGGAGCCAAAGGAGAAGCCACCACTAGTCATGCTTTCTTCTAAGCATGAGGATGTGTTATAAAGTACCAAGGATCAGCTGTCATACCTCTTCACTCCAAATGCAGAGCAACTAAAAGAGGTATCTAACTTGTTTTCAATTGAAACCTTGCTAATATGGGTAGAAGACCAGCTTCTTGTTGATTTTCCACTCATCCTAACAGCCATGATCAGCTCCAAATCAATTGCATGGCTTCCCATTTTGAAGAAAGGAAGATATTTTACACAACCAGTTGCAGGGTTTGTTTAGCTCACCTTTGCTTCCAGTTAGAGTAGTGTAGGAAAGTTTGTTTTCGAGTAGAATAAGTGGTTGTGCACACTCTGCATATCCCACTTGGGGTTTGTATGATTTCAAATTTTGTACATAGTTTTTGTGGTGCTGGTTTTTCTCTCGCATAGTTCATTTCGGTGGGTTTGTGTGAAGATCAACTCTAGGTTTAGTGGGTTCCCAAGTGGCTCGGAGGTCGATTTTCATAGTACGAGATCAAAATCAGTTCATCAGGCTTGACTCCATGCCTAATGGATACTTCAAAGGCCACTGATCTTTCATCTAGCAAGAAGATGACCCCTCTGAGTCACCAAAAGTGTTATCCAAAATAAGCCCATGCTTATTTTTGGCTAACTCCTCCTCCTTTTCCTTTCTGGCACTTAAATGAATTTTTGACATGCTTCAAGGACTCAAAATTTTCTAGAAATGGATCCATTAGATAGATAATTTTCTCACCTTTCTAGAAAGGTAAAATTTTCCTCCTAACTCCATGTAATTTTCAAGTTATGGCCTGACGGAGTTTTTTGGGGAAATTTTCCCTTGACAGCCCACCTGCAATCAATGAAAGGTGCCATGTGACGGCGGAGGTTGGGCCGACAGAGAAAAGTTGGAGAAATTTCCAAGAAGGTTGGCAGAGGTGCAAGGAAAATTTTGGCCCACAAGCCCGTGGAGGGGAAGGAAGCGCATCAGCGGAGGCAGGGAGAAATTTGAGCACTTAGCCCTTTTGGGGCGAAAGTCAAAAATCCAAAATTGGCCCGCAAGCCCACAAGGAAGAAAATGGAGAAAAGTGGTCAAGGCCCATGGACCATTTTGAAGCTGCCACATGTCATGGTAGAAGGGTGGAGGTGTGGAGCTGTTTGGAAATTTTTTCCAAAATCTAAAAAAGGCACAAAGGAAAAAATTGAAGCGCACCCCACCGAGCAAACCAGAGGGTGACACGTGTCACCGGATAGACATCGGAGTGTAGGGAAATTTTGGGAAATTTTCCCAATGAAAAATCAAAGTGAAAAAGGTGACGTTTGAGCCCACATTTCCATCAGATAATGGGAAAGTGACATGTGGCAATGGAGTGATGGGGTGCGGGGAATGTTTCAGAAATTTTCCCAAATTCAAAAAATGGAAAATTTTCAAGTTTCGTCGCGCTTGACCCGATTTTGCCCTAAAATTGCCATTTTTTCCTAAATTTTCGAGAGGGCATAAATTTCAATCTCGAGCTCGGATTTTCACATATTTATATCATTGGAAAGATGTTGAAATCCTCTATATGATGGATTCTTCAATTTTGATTTTTGATGGAGATATGTAGGAGAAAAATGGAAAATAATATCTGGCATGCAAAAAACATAGAAAACGACTCTAACCACCAAAATTAGTGAAGTATGGGCCTCTGTTTTTCTTTGTAAAGAAATGTACTTCAAAGTATGGGATTTTTTATAGAAACCCATCATTTTTCAGGCCCATTAGATGAATCTTATTGGTGGTTGAAGTCCCAAATATATTTTCCCCTGTTTTCTCCTTTCTTCCATTTTGCTCGATGGTTAAAAGCCAATTTTGGCTCATTTGTAACGTTTGCTCATCATTCTTCTCTGAATCTCCCTTCTTTTCTTCCCCAAGGTCGAAAAATGGATTTTGAACCTCCTCCCTTGCTTTGTAATGGCATTTTTCCCTCTTACCAGTGAAATGATGTTTTGTGCAAACTTCTGGAGCAATAAAAAACGTGTTTTGTGATGCATTTGTCCATCCTTGCTCGTTTTTTCTTGTTTTCTTCTTGCCTCTCTTCATTGTAGGTATTTGTGCATGTTTGAATGTCTATTGTAGGTTTTAGGGCTGTGTTGATGGATTTTGGAACCTTTTTTGTGTGAAATCCATCCTTGGTTTTGTGATGCACTTGTCCATCCTTTCCATTGCTCACCTCTCTTTGTTTCCATGGTAGTTTTGATAGATGTTCAACATTTTCCTTCTCTGGTGTATCACCGTTTTAGTGTAGGCTTTGTTTTTCCCTCTTTTCTCTCTCTTTGTCTCCTTGGCATAGTTAGATTAGGATTAGATTAGCTTTCCTACACTAGAATAGCTTATGGCAAGTAGTTTAGGAAGAGGAACCAACCTTCTCTTGAGAGCTTTCCCCATTTGCAAAGGTCCCACACTTTGGGAAAGCTTGATGTTGTGCATTCACACCAAATGACATTTCCTTAGAAAAGTAGATCCATAGGTCATTTTTGGGGTGCTATGAATTTGCACTAACAATACTACTTCACATTTTCATCAATCAAATTAATCGTATCCTCTTGTCAATTCCTTCAAATTTAATCTTACAAATGATTCCGGACAAGATTTGTAATATAGATTAGACACTTTAGAAACCACTATCAAATGATCCAAATAATTTCTCACTTATGATTAGGTTTGTAATGAACCCATCCATCCATCAGTACCGTATAAGCCCTATCCTCCGCATTGGAAATTTCATAAATTTACTTTATTCCATGGTCAGGAGGATCCTCAGCAACACATACTATCCTTTAGACATTCATTTTATCTCATCATTCATGATCAATATCTCATGCTTAGAACCTTTCCTATGTCACTAGCGGGACTTGCTTTGGATTGGTACAATTCCCTCCCTCAACACTCCTTTCTCTCTTTCACTCAGCTAGCCATGTTATTCCTTGATCATTTCACTATAAATGTCACTCACAAAATCACCATTTCTGACCTTGCCACATCAAACAATCCAAAAATGAATCTCTTGGAGACTTTGTAACTAGATAGAAAAGCACTATCACTCAATTATCTTTTACACTTCTACAGTTGGAATTAATCAAGTTATTTACCCAATCATGTTCCCATCACATATCATCCACTCTTCAAAACCATACATTTTGCACCTTCGACAAAGCTTTTGCCATGGCTAGGAAGTTAGAAATACAAGCCCTCAAAGAATGCCATCTCAATCCTCAATCTACACATGATCCATCTAATTCCCCCAAGTCTTCCTACTATTCAAATGAGACTACACATGTTCTATATAATTCCCCTGGGTATTCCTATGATTCAGATGAGACTACACATTTTTTTATTCCCCTAGGTCTTCCTACGATTCAGATGTAGACACTTAAAATTGGTTACTCAATTTAATATCCCCCATGTTCGCTTACCTGTTCTATTCTCGGGTAACCCGGTGCACTTTTGTATCACTAATTCTCTTAGGGTATTAATTAAATATCTAATTTTAATGTCTATCCTAAGTTTGTTCCACCCCATTATATTTCACCCATGGGTAATTAAAATATTAACCATGTAATTCTATCTTATACATTTATTCCACTTCTACTTATTCACCCCATATCATTTCCCAACCTCTCATGCTATTATTATCTATCCATCCCACCTATCTATCCTCTCCCGGAACCATACAAGAAGATTCTTCTCGTATTTGAGTCAGAGGAATAATATTTTGATCCTCACAACTCATCCCTTTTCTCCACTTTGGGAGTCTTTTCCCCCGATCGATGTCTACCGTTTCTGATTGACACCGATTTTTTTTTGAACGGCACACTTATTTTACCTCGGTCAGCGCCGACTATAAATACATGACCTGAACTCAGTTCTGGTTAGATGGTAGAGACTTGAGAAATAGTGAAAAACTTGAGTGAATCTTGAAATTATCAATTGAGAGAGAGAGAATTCTATCCAAATCAATCCTAGAGAGGTGCACCATTATTCTACCCACATAATATCAATATCATTAGGTTCTTTAGCCTTTGGGTGACTTCCATTTCTCCCTCTAGCCAAGGCAGAACTTTGCCCACATCTCCGCAGCTCCTGTAGGTTTCCACGATCAGGTCTAAATCAACCAACAATCAAGTTTCTCGTAATTTTCCCTTGATCGACATTGACCCACTCCATTCGACGTTGATTATCATCAATCAATGCTGATTATCATCAATCAACGCTGATCACCATATCGATCGGCGTCAAACGATCTGCAGATAGGTATAGAATTTAGGTAACACAAGTTCAACTTTGTTTTTCCAGTTTCCTAATTTATTTTAGTTTTTGCTCCGGTTTTTACATTCTGTCTACTATTTTTAATCAAAAAATCTAAATATTTATTTACATCTTTCATCATGTATGTCTTTACTCTTAATTGAAAATGTGAACTGACATCCACCGAGGAAGCTAATCGCTTCCCAGACCCACTTTCCGTAGTTCACCTTATATCTTCTAACGTCATCTTTTTCTGTCAAGTATTCATGCATCACAGGTTTCTAGATCTACTCCAGGATTGCTCGTGTGTGCCCATCTTAATTCCATTAGGCTTTCTCTCCATCTACGTCTTTGAATCTTGTCCAATTAATCAAGTATCAACTTTATTTGAGTTTTTCAGGGTTTTTGTGTTTAGTTTGGTGCATTAACTTGGACAGGTAACAAGCATGGAAATTCTTGATCTACATTCTGGCACACCCGGTGGGACCCCACCAAATTCCCTTATTGGTAAGTTCATTTCTTTTCCAATTTTGAGCTTTGTTCTTTTTCTTCACTGATTTTCATCAGTTGCTTCTTAAGCATTTCCTTTCATCATTTTGGTCTTGCTTCTTTCATTTCTAAATTTGCAAAGTTAGGTCCCTTCTTTTTTTTTTACAAATCTCAATTTCAATTTCTATTTCTAAAATTAGTAAATCCTTCATTTTATTTCAAAGTTGAATTTTTATTCATCTCTTTATGCAAAATTGTCATTTCCTTGAAGGTTTTCTAGTTTCTTAAAATAGAAATTTCTTTCCACTAGTATCTTGTTTGATTTGTTTGTTTTTTTGCTTAACCCTATTTTACGGAGTGGTTTTCTTGTTCGTGGGATTATTCGAGGGGAAGATCTCAACAACACACTTTTTGAAGTCCACACACCTTGGAGAGCTAAATCTACAGGTATTTCTCTTTTGCGGTGTTTTCTCCTTTTTAAGAACTTAAAAAGAACTTGTTTGTTTTTTTTTATCACACTCAAACACTTCGGTTTTGGTCCTTAAAATGAATTAATCACATTGGGAAAGAACTTGTTTGACTTGTCTTCATTGAAATCAAACACTTCAGTTTTAGTGCTTAAAAAGAACATTTTATTTTTCATTTCTATTGTATGTTCTTCACCTAGTTCTCTAAATAGGTTGGAAAATTGATCAAAATCGTAGTGACACTATTTGATTTTTTTATTTTTCACCCTTACACACAAAGCCAAAATCACTAGGTATAAAGCATTTAAACAAAAATCCTTCCCTGGCCTCACCTACTTGGAAGTGACATCCAAGAGGAAGAGCCTACGTGGTACTCGGGTCCATGCTATAAATTCACGAGAAGTTATCGTATATATTGGCAAAAAGCACCCACTCCTTATCGAAATAATGTGTGAAGTGTGGGGGTAGGCCCCTATATCAAGCCATACCAGTCTTTTACTGAAGTGCCTTCGGGACTCCTCACCAAAACATTCCCCAAACCATCCTTAGTTTGGCCAATTGAGTAGTCCCCATTCTAAAAATCCTTCCCTAACATTTTCTTTCTTAAAAAGCATGAAAATTTAAAAGAGATAATCACCTACGCTGCTTGAATTTTCTGTGCATTAATTAGGTTAATCTCTTTCTATGTTTTTGCTTGTTTATGACGGTCATCACCCAGTCACAATCTAGAAAAATGGCTCAACTAGCCTCTTCCTCATCCGAGACCCCCACTAATGTGGATGTTTCGGCACCCCTTGGGTCTTCTTCGGGACCACTATTAGTTGGTTCCCCATCTTGGTCATATAATCCTTTCTATCATCCTAAAGTGATCCCATCATGACCGGCTTCCCCCAGTCCTTCAGAGGTGTCATCTACTTCTGATATAGAGTATGTTCCTTGTGGAGATCCTAAATTTTAGGCACTCCTTGACCACAACCCGGTAGCCCTTATGGATTACTTAGTGCATAAGTCTATTCAAATATCTGATCAGGGACCACCGATCCAGCAGGGTTATGATTATTCTCATGAGCCATCCTAGGCTTTCATAGAGCAGTTAGCATGCTTCTTCTCACCTCAAACCATGAAAGAAGGTGGCACATCTATGCCTCCTTTTTCTCTTCCACCAACCATGTCAACTAGTTCTCAAATGACCCTACCTATCCCTAGTGCCACAGCTACCTCAGCTACCCCACAACCTACTTTCGAGAGGCCCTCTTCTTCAGCTATGATGAGTGCATCCACACTCCCACAAATTGTTGTTAATTCTTCTATGTTGTCTATTGCATCTCAGGGTCAGTATCTCTCTGTGAGCCAACCCCCTCCTACGAGTCAGTCGGTTCCTCCTTCTCATCTTCCAATTGATCTTTCTTCCAATGCTCTAATGACAGTGACCTTTACCCATCCTTTGGCATCGGCACCATTAATAACTAATCGAAACCAAAAGCCTCATTCAGAGTTTGTTTCCCACCATATCAAATCAAATCAACACCCACATTCCTCAATCCATTCCGATTCAGTCACAAGTGTAGGAACCCACCAACCACAGGCTCCATCTTTCATTCAACCCCCTTTCTCTCAACCACTCATCATCTCACAGCCTGTTTATACTCAAGCTCCTCATACCAAATACCTCACCAGGCATCACCCAAAATGCCTGGTTATTCCTCTTATCATCCTATTAATCAGAAAATGAATCCCCCATTAACGCCTCAACAAAACATACCATTCGCTTCTCATATACGGGACATATCAACATGCCCCCTCCTCAATCTAATGTCATCCAACTTATTTTCAAGAAAATCATAGACCTAGAAGCCTCCACCAAAGGGGCTCACCCTTCATACTCTTTTGAAGAAGTATGTAATGAACCGATTCATCCATCAGTGGCTTTTAAGCCTTATCCTCCCCAATGGGAACTTCCTAAGTTCTCAAAATTTCATAGTTGGGAGGATCCTCAACAACACCTATGAGCATTTAAGCATGCTTTCTACCTTATAGTCTAGGACCAGAGCTTATGCTTTGTACCTTTCCTATGTCTTTAGCAAGGCCCGCTTTAGACTGGTACAATAACATACCCCAACATTCTCTATTTTCTTTCTCTCAATTAGCCCAGATGTTTGTTGAAAACTTCTCAATAAATATCACACATAAGATCTCGATCATAGATCTTTATAACATTCATCAATTTGATGACGAGTCTATTGTAGACTTTTTCACTCGTTGGAGAGGAATAATAAATCAGTTGTCCTTCTCCCTCCCTCAATCTCAACAAATCGAGTTGTTTACTCGATCTTGCGCTAATCATATTTCTTCCACTTTAAGGATTCAAACCTTTTATACATTTGAATAAGCCTTTACGATGGCACACAAACTTGAGTCTCGCACCATCAAACAAGGGAAGTTAAAACTTTGTTCTAAGTCTAAACCAGATTTTTCTCGGTTTACAAAATCAAACCCTTCTTCTTCTAACAAAGACAAGAATCAGGGGTCCACCAACACTATCGTATTAAAAACATCACGATCTGATAACACTTCTAATCAAACACCTCGAGAGACTCTTCATCTTCTCGAAAAGGACCTCCATCATCTCGGTCTTTTACTTCATTGGGGGAATCATATGCTTCTATCTTAGAAAAATGTTGGAAGTTCACATGATCGAACTTCCTCCTATTAGAAATTTTGATGAGAACCAAGAATGACCATTCTGGTATCATGAAAATGACTTCTATCATTATCATAGAAGCAAAGGCCATGACATTGAACGATGTCAGACCTTCAAAAATATCATCCAAAAATTCATTGATAAAGGCAAGCTCATTCTAGATAATCCAAATGCCCCCAAATCAGGCGCTTGACATTTTTAAACAACCTTTTCCAAATCATTCCCCGAACAATGATGCTTCGGGGTCTCAAAAACCAAACATGCATACTATCAGCTCCATTTCTACTGATAGTTCTTCTTCTAATTCTAAGCCATCCACAAACATGTCGACTGAATCAGAACTTCCTTCCGCTCCTTCAAATTCCGAGATTCCACCCTCCTCGAGGGTCCATCTTCGAGTCTTCCTTTGTTTTTAGAAGTAGAATCATCTCCTTCTACCTCTCTATCAGATCTTCCACCTATACCCGAGACAATATCATCCTCATCTATCTCATCATCAGATATTCTTTTGGTGCTTGAGTCATTTACATCCCTTCAAGTTTCCACTACAGATACTTCTACTTCTATTGCTCCCATTTTTCCACGACCATGCCTTTGGTCAACGTACCCATAGTTGTACCAACTTCTATGCCTTTGGAAGCATCTTCGATCTTGACTCTTCCTGTCTCTTTTCCTACAGTAATTACACCCACAATTACTATGTCTGAAGTACCCTCCTCACAAGAGGTTGCTTCTTCATTACCTACCTCTTCCACCATCAGTGCTTCCTTTCCTATTAAGGAAACATCTAAAGAGATAGCGTCAACACCTATACTTCCAACTCCTGACTCAAACATAAACAATTGGAGTTTAAGCCTAGGGTTACATCATCGGTATCATCTCCTTTACTTCCTCTGAAATGGTTACAATCACCTTATGCGGTCGAAGTTGTCACCATCCCTGAAAAGGGAAAACCAATATTTCGACCATCAAAACTCTTGGTGCCCTTCCTCAAAAATCCCTCTCTGCACCTCATAAAAGATTGGATTTATCCACTAAAAAGGTGTCTTCTTCTACAACACCATCTTCACTAGTGCCTCGTAAAGTGGATTTACCTACTAGAAAGGCATCATCTCTTTTATCAGAACCATCATCTTCATCACTAAAAACCAAAGCACCTTTTGTGCCACCTATCAAATCTATTTTGGGAGCTCCTCCCCCATCTAAATCAGTCTTATCTAAATCACCATCTATTTTGGCCAAGCAGCCTTCTTCATCTCCGAAGACTAAAACACTTGTCATGTCTTTGTCATCTTCAAAATCTATCTTAGGAGCTCCTCCTCCACTAAAATCAATCTTTCCTCACTTGCTTCCATCTCAAGCACCTAAGGCTACTTCTCCCAATGTTTAGAAAAGAAAAATAGTCCCTAAAAAGACTGTCAAACCAGATATGCAGGCTCTTTTACCTCGTAGATCTGCTAAGGCTAAAGAGGTGCCTTCTTCACCTTTGTCCACATCTTCATCTACCAGATTCTATATTGAAATCCTTCACCAAATTATCCAATCTTCATCTATATCACTTCCTCCAATCAAACCCTATAATCCCAAAGGAGTAAAACCTTCATGGTTCAACTCTGATTTGATTTGTGCTTACCATCGCACTCTAGGTCATGACACCGAGGGATGTAAAGCCCTTGTAATCTGTCATTAATAGCCTCTTGGAAGAAAGTGATCTTCTATTGGAGGAGGAGGAGGAACAAGTGTCTCATGTCATCCCAACTACATCTAAGCCTGAATGGTCTACTTAGCCCCCAATTCTATTGATATCACTCTAGATGATCTTCCACCTTCTCAAATCGACACAATTCGTATCGCCACTAGAACACAATGGTATGATAATCCATCATCTTCTACAGCCTCTCGACCATGAGTCATTATTTTTGCTGCCCCGAAGGAGTTCCTCCTTCCTCATCAGCCCCGAGACCTCGGTCTCTATTCGTGCTTCACCTCGGCTCAGATTCCCATGTGTCAGTTGAGGAGAGTGTTATGAAACAACTCACCCATGCTCCGTCAAAATGTCTCTTTTTGACCTCATTCAGTCATCTCCCCAACATCGCCAGGCTCTGATTGATAATCTACACCACATCATAGTGAATTCAGATGAACCCAACCTTTTGAGATGGTTGTTGGATTGAATAGACCATCAACCACCATCTCCTTCAAGGATTCTAAAATTCCTCCCCTTTCTCCTGAGGATTTAGAAGCTCCTCTCTTTATCATAGTCCAAATCAATAACACTATGTTAAAACGCACTATGATCGATAGTGGCACTACACTCAATGTCATTTCCTCCCACACATTTGAGCAACTTAAGTTACCAAAGAACGTAGTGTCACCACCACCTTTTCGCCCTTCGATCATTTAATGATCAACTGGTGGTTACTTTAGAAATTGTGGTCCTGCCCATTCGGGTAGGCAAGAAACTTCTTCACGAGATTTTTTACATTGTCAAAGGAAATTCCACTACAATATGATCCTCGACACTCCTGGATCCGTATAATGCACTGCGTCCCATCAACCCTCCATCGATGCATAAAATATCAGTATGAGGGAAAAATCTATACTCATCTAGGAGACCCTTTTCCATCCACACAATGTGACATGACCACAAGGTCTGTCCCTCCAAAGGAGAATGTTGATTCTCCTAATGAGGCTTCATCTTCTTCCATACCTACAACAAAACTACTAGATCTACAAAATCTAGAAGATACATTGTAGCATTTTTTTTGCTAGGAGAGCTTCCCCTTCTCTCTTTTGATGCCCATCTCAAACCTAATGAGTATGGTAGGCCAGAAAAACAACCTGAATATCAACCAAGTCTTGGCCGCATCATCACCATTGGTCTACCCAATCAATAGACTAACTTCATCTACGGTGGTCTTGATACACCTCACTATCATCTAGATTCTCCTCCTAGGGCCAAACCCTATTCGGCAGGGTTTGATTATCTATAGAATCCTACATTCGCAAAAACTTATCTATATCGATGCGTGTGGAAGGGCTTTGGCCTGGGAAAGTATGAATAGGGTGTGCATGACCTCGCATCCATTCCAAATCTTAAACCACATCAAAAATTGGTTTAGGGTTCAAACCTCTCTCAAAGCCACCGTCACCATTCTTCACTGAGCCTCTTTCCATTGAGGAACCATCTTCTCCTCAGGTCTAAAGCATCGCTCGATGTGGATGACACCATTTCTATCCCACCTAACTTTTTTTTAGTCAATACCATTTCCTTAGGTCCACTAACCTATAAGACTAATGGAAAATCCACTTCCATACCATTAGTCTTCCCCAAAATAGTCGAGATGATTCTCCTACTATCAATACTATCCACTATTCGATGATGATTATGTCCTTACCTATCTAGGGGCAGAGGATTCTTATCTTCCTAAAACCATTCCTTCTAACACATCTATGCTTCTCAACGAAGCCACTGTCGACCTTAATATAGGGACTTCTGAAGACCCTCGCATCATTAAGGTTGGCCAATCTCTTAACCCACAGGAGTTAGGAGACTTCACCGCCTTTCTTTCCAACCATCACCAAGCATTTTCTTGGTCATATGAAGATATGCCAGGCCTCGATCCTAACATCATGGTCCACAATATCGTTACTCTTCCAGACATCAAACCAATTAAACAAAAACTACGTAAGATGCATCCTCGTAGCTCTCCTCATTAAAGAAGAGTTGCAGCGCTTGCTTTCTGCCAACTTCATCCAACCCATTGACTATCCACAATGGGTTTCAAATGTAGTACCAATAACCAAAGCTACTGGGAAAATTTGAATTTGCACCGACTTTCGGGATCTTAATCTCACTTTCCCGAAAGATGATTTCCCTCTACCTAATATCAACCAACTCGTGGACTTAACTATAGGTCATGAGATGCTTTCTCTTATGGATGGTTTCTCTGGGTATAATCAAATTCTCATCACACCAGAGGATCAGCACAAGACTTCCTTCATAACTCCTTGGGGACTTTTTGTTATCGCATCATGCCCTTCGGTCTTAAGAACGCAGGGGTAACTTATCAACAGTGTAATGACCTACATCTTCCATGACCTCATACACAAAACTATAGAAGATTACATCGACGACCTCCTCGTGATAAGTCCAAACACCGTCAGATCATCTTCTCATCCTTACGCCTCTCTTTGAGAGACTCATTCATTTTTGTCTTCACCTAAATCCATCTAAATGCGTGTTTGGCATTCTCACTGGTAAACTCTTAGGCTTTATCATTTCTATCAAGGGTATTGAGGTCGATCCCACAAAAATAAAGGCTATCATCGAGATGCCTCCTCCTTCCAACTTAAAGCAGCTCATGGTCTTCAAGGATGCCTTCAATCAGTGCATCATTTTATCTCATAACTTTCAGACCATTGTCAACCTTTTCATCATCTCCTCCGTAAAAAATTCATTTTGAATGGGATGAGCATTGTCAAAAAGCCTTTGATGATCTCAAAGCTTATCTTCTTTCTCCACCTATGCTTACACCTCCACGCGAGGGGAGCCATTCTATCTTTATATTTCGTGACTAACCATGCTCTAGGAGCCATGATCTCACATCGAGATGCTAATGGTAAAGAACAAGTTGTCTATTATATCAGTCACACTCTTCATGAGTATGAAACTCACTATTCTAAAGCTAAAAAGTTGTGTTGTGCTCTCTTCTTCGTGACTTCTAAACTTCATCATTACCTCCTTAATCATAAAACTTATATTGTTACAAGTGTCAATCCACTCAAGACAATGCATGTGAAACCTTATCATAGTGATCGTATCACTCGTTGGCTCATGCTCATGACAGAGTTTGACCTCGAGTTCATCTCATAGAAATCTATCAAGGGTCAGGTTATCACTGATCAATTAGGCTAATGCCCCTCTTCCGACACTCAAGTCCCCCTCACTCAATTCCCAGATGAGTACATCCAACAAATCAATTTTGGTCTATCTCCATTTAAAGTAAAACTCTTCTTTGATGGGTCCAAGTGTCAGCAAGGGGGAGGTGCAGGTTTCGTCATGATTCCTCCTTGGGGTGCACCTATCCCTATCACACACAAGCTTAACTTTGAATGTACCAATAATATGGCTGAATATGAAGCCCTCATTTTAGGTCTTCAAAATGCCATTAATCTTGCACTCACCATATCGACATCTTCGGTGACTCTGAACTCATCATTAATCAAGTCACTGGTGTCTATCAGTGTAAAAATGATATCCTTCAAAAATATCACGATATCATTCTCTTTCAGCTTCAATCTTTCGATAAATTTACTATCCAGGCTATTCCTCACACTGCAAACCAATTTGTAGATACGATGGCTTCTTTAGCCTTGCTTATTCCTCCATTCACTAAAGACTCACGAATTTATGTGGTTGTTCAACGTTTAGATCAACCATCTCATCTCAGGAAGTTAACTTCATCAACTTGTCACAACTGACACTCAAGATGAGTGGTATCAACACATTTTCGATTATCTATCCTACTCAGTGCTTCCTCCATATTTGACTTCCAATGGCAGAAGATATTTTATCCAATGCGCAAACCGCTATACTATTCTTGGGTAGAATCCTTTACAAATGTGGTTTTGAGGGTATTTTTCTTCGGTGCCTCAAAACCCCTGAATCATCTAAGGCTATTCAGGAGGTCCACGATGGTATCTAGTGGTGGACACTTTGGTGGTTTGGCCGTGGCTAAGCACATCCTACATTTAGGTTACTATTGGCCTTCTCTTAATCAAGACTACTACGAATATGTCAAGAAATGTGTCAAGTGTCAACAACACACTAATCTCACACATATCCCTAGCCAGCTTTGCAACCTTAATGGATTTGTGGCCTTTTTCACAATGGGGTCTTGATCTCGTTGGTCTCATCAATCCATGCACTCTTTACAGTGACATCACTCTATCATTACTGCCACAGAATACTTCACTAAATGGGTGGAGGCTATTCCTCTTTCATCGACCAAAGCTAAACCTATCGTTGATTTTATCTATCAACACATCATTTTTCACTTTGGTGTTCCTCATAAACTCATTACAGACAATGGAAAGTCTTTCAAAAACAAATATTTGTAGAAACTTTGCGACACCTTCAATATTAAACTCATCTTTTCTTCTCCATACTATCCACAAGCTAATGGCCAAGCTGAGGCTTCTAATAAAACTTTGCGTAATATCCTCGCAAAGGTAACTAGTCGAGCTGGTAGGGATTGGCACTTACACATCCCTTTTTCTCTCTGGGCTTATCAGACTAGCATTCATACCCCTACCGGTGCTACTCCCTTCTCTCTCATCTATGGGTCTGAGGTTGTCCTTCCTTTGGAAGTCTAGATTCCCTCTCTTCGCATCTCTCTCAGAGAGTTTGTCTCTGATGAAGACTATCATCAAAACCATCTAGCACAACTTGAGTTGTTAGATGAACATCATCTCAATGCTCTTGAACATCATCAAGTCTATCTTGAGCATGTCAAGCATGCTTATAACAAGCATTTGCAGCAGCATGACTTCCAAGTTGGTGATCTTGTTCTTAAAGAAAACCAAAATGTCACTACTCTGGAATGGAGTCAACGTGGTAAGTTTTCTCCTAACTGGATGGGACCGTATGTTGTCACTCATAAGTATGGGTCCGGGGCTTATCACCTATCTTCCATGGATGGTATACCTGAAATGGAACCTCTTAATGCTTTGCATCTAAGGCCCTTCTACTGTTAAAATCTATCTTACACGATCTTAGTCAAAATAGATCTTTCATCCATCTGCAACTAGTCATGTATATCGTAGTGATTTGGAACTATGTGGTTCTCTCATTATTTCTTTTCATACCTTAAATATGAGTACCATGTGGCTCTACTCATGGAATTTTCCTTATGATTTGTTCCTTCTCATGGTAGGAATACCTTAATCACTACTCCATCTGCCCTAGGTGTTCATCTTGATCAAATCCACTTGGGGCATGAGTACGTGCTTATATATGTTTTCTTCCCCTCTATCTGATCTATCTGGTCTAAACTCAACTTCTTCCAAAACTCAAAAAAAAAAAAAAAAGAAAAGATGCTATCCTAGTCCCAAAAGATAGACTGATCCCTCGAAGGACAACTATCCATGCCTTATCAAATAAAATAAAAATGTAGACCATTCCTCGAAGGATGGCTACCATCAAATTCACAATATAGACTACTCCCTTGAAGGACGGTTGTTTGTTTTATGGAATTTTTTTTTGCAGTAACAAACTTCCTCTCTCGCTAGTTTGTTCATTTGTTAGCATCTCTGAAAGACTTCCCATATTGATCAGTCTTTCCATATCTAGCAAACTACCCGCATTGATCAGTTTTCTTTTCTATCAAAAGAAAAATCATGAAGCTGTGATGTGAGACCTTTTTGATCATATGGAGACCCTGTTTTCCCCATATGAGCACGTACTTAATCCTTCATGTGTTCTGATGAGATGCATACCTATCTCTCATCCTTATCTCCTTCCTAGATCTGGTTTGTGACTAACTAGTGTCAGGTTTATTTTATCCGTGTCTATGGCCTTGTGTGCATCATCTTTCGATTTACCATCAAGGTCTCTATTTATGGTCGGTTAGGGGTCTAGCTTATCATTATTTTTCCTATCTAGGTGTAGTGATTTTTATTTCTAAGGGATAAGATCATTACATCACTTTCTTTTCATCAAATCAAGTGGACATTACCCATGTTCATTTGTTATTTATCCAGTTAAATTGACATTTGACATGTTAATTTAATCAATCAAATCTATCATCTATCTATGCTCATCTTATCTACTTCATCTAAAAACATCAAAGCAACATATATTATGTGGATCCATCTATCCATCTATCTATAACATGTTAATTTAATCAAATATTCATCTATGACAAATCAAAATTAAATCACATCTATCTATCTGTATCTATCAAAGTTAAAAGCATGAGTACAATCACATGACAAAAGGATGCACATATATATATATATACATATATATATATATATATATATATCTGAATGGCTTCAAATCGAGCCATATACATCATATCAAAAATGCCTTCAAATCAGGCTACATCAGTATCTCTCTACAAATCATATCTCTATATAGTAAAATCAGATAGGTGGAACACGTTGTCTCCTCCACCCTCCTCGGCACAAGAACTCTCTCTGACCAGCACCTACAGAGCTGGAGGTGCCTGCAGTCATGACTCTATGACCTCCTCGGTCTCCCCGGTGCTCGCACACCCTCCGATGCACACCGCGCGGTGGCTGTCCTCCTCCTCACTCCATAACGAGGCACATCTGGGGCATGTTGTGTCAAAGCATCCTCGTAATATCTCACCTCGGCAAGGAGAGCCTGATAGGTACTCAGACTCACCATGTTGGGTGCTCTCAATGGCTTACTACTGGTGGTGGTCCTCTCTTACGGCACCCAGTGTGCCTCGACTCGAGGTGGTGCCTATATCACCATATTTGGCCCTGAGGGCCTCTCTGTGTCTGTGATATCAATCCCTCTGCTAGATCATTGTATCCCACTCCTGACGAGTGGTGTCTCTCTCCTATATCAAGGTGTCCCTCTCCTCTCTCAGAGTCCTAATCTCCTCAAGAGTAGTCTGGTGTGTCTATACTAGGGCAGCATGCTCTCTCCCGTAGTCTCTAGCTCTCTATCCTCCTCATCTCGTGAGATGTCATGGTAGCTCCTCGTGATACCACGCCTCGTAGCCCTCATCTACTCCTACATCATCATCATCATCATCATGGGAGGTAGGGCCTCCCTGAGTGGATCTGCTGGGACTAGTATCGATAAATCTATCTCCTTGCTATCCCATCTGTATGGCATATATACAGTTAGAATGATCTATATCAATCCAAACTATCTCATCACCCATAAAAATGGGACCCACTCTAAAATCTCTAGCCTGCGGCCCCTAACTACTTGTTGCATCTCAACTCCACTAGGTGGGCATCCTGTCTAGCCCATGTAGGGTAGACCCTGTATGGCCTCCATATAACCTATGCTAGTGTCAGAGTCCTGAATCTCTAGGCATACCACTCTGATGATCTCCTCTGTATCTCCAGGGGCCATGTCTTCCCACCATCATCAAAATCCATAATCAAGGGCTCCCTCTACTCCTGGCATCCATGGAAGTCCGGATGGTCTAATCACTGATATATGCTCGTAAGCCCAATAATGGAGTACAAAACTGACATCTATCCTAGTCTGCCTACCTGTGGTATACATCCATAGCTCATGATATATCTGTGCTAGTAACGCATCAATCAAATGCAAACACCTGCATGAACTCTAAGATATCACAGACACAGTCAAGCAGGAGTAGTGGGAACCGTCCACCTCCGAATCTGGTAGTGCATAATATGAGATAGCCATCTGGATCAAGGCTATCAATCTACTCCTGGGGTCATCCTTCCGATATTGTGAGGCTATCCTCACACCCCAACACTATCTCTGCATCATCTGCCCTATCCCCATATAACCATACTAGGGCCCTCCTCTGCTACTCTCGGGGAGTAATCTCTATCAGGTCCCCTATAATCGGCAACTTGAGGATCCTATAGATGTCCTCATGGGTGATGGTCATCTCACCCATCCAAACCAAAATGTGTAGGTCTGGCTATCCCACCACTGCACCAATGCTCACATGAGCTCCACGTCTCGGGGCACCCATTGATAATAACAAAAACCCCCTAGTCCAGCTAACTCCAGATGGCGCCAATCAGCATCTGTCACATCTGGCAAGTATAGTCTCTAAGTAGCTTGGGAATAACATCCCACATGTGTAGGACCTCTCGTGCCTACATCACATCAAACATCGTCATTAGTTTCAAATTTATCAAAATCAACATCATTAAAATTTCATCAAAATCTTTCTCAAAAGATTCCAAATGTCTCATCTTTCCCATCGTCCCGACTATTTTCCATCGGCACCATTTACTTTATGGTCGACACTGATTGTATTACAATCGATGCCAATCGCATGATAGTCGGCACCAATTTTTTCAATCGACGCCGACTAGAAGGCAGAGCACTAAAAAAACCCTCTTGCCTCCTACTACACAAAAACATGAAATTACACAAATGTACAAAGCTAGGGGAGGACCACTTACCCCTGGCCACATCCTCTTCCTCTTCTGACCACTCCTAGAAGCTTCCATGTTGCTCAAATTCAATTTTTGACTTTTTCTAAATCAATCATCACAATGCAAATGAATCGTTACCATTCACCTTTTCTATATTTATAGGTTTTTACCTCGGTCGGCGCCGATTATTTTGGTCGGTGTCGATTCTTTGTGGTCGACATCGATTCATTGAGTCGACGCCGATTGGAGCCTATCGGGCCGATCGAGTATTTTGATATATTTTCTCATCTCATCATACCAGGATGTGCTTAGTTCTCATCTGCTTATCCTGTCTTGCGCATGTGTCACCCGTAACACATTGTCACCATCATTGAGCCTTTATTTTGGGTACTTGTACCTTGTCACCTTACATTGCCCCACACGTGTGTCACTCGTAGCATGGATTTTCTTGTCATTCCCTACTTGGGGCATCTCATCATTATATCTTTTGCATGTGCCACCCATAACACACTTGTTCTACCTAGTCTGCAACATTTCTATTACAAAGTCCACTATAGTGGCCATATGTCGATTTCCATGGTGGCTCTCCTCTCGAGGCCATCACTTCATCCTGCTTGTCTAAGCATTGATGCTTGGCTTTTTTATCTTGATCATTGTTATGACCTTATTTCCACCTTTTGGCATATTTTTGGTGTTATCACCCATTCCGAGTTTTTCCTATACATGGGTAACTCACATTTTTTTGCAACCTAGAGATAGCGGGTCTGTAGGCACTAACATCATCTCATTCAAAGGTCGTCTAGTTGTCCCTACCAATGTGTCACTCTTTGGTTGTTATGATCTTGTAGTCACCTTTAACTCACAAGTCTGTAGCCACTAACGTCGTCTCATATGAAGACCGTCTAGTCTACCCTACCAATGTGAGTTCCTTAGGTCACTTTGCCTTTTTTTTTTTTTGTGTGTCATCATCAATGATCAAATCTACTCCAGACATCTAGCTAGGGCATCCTCTCTTCTATTCTTTTTCATCTACCTTTTTCAAACTCGGGATCGGTTGGATTTTTTGGGGCCACCCCATCCCTAGTTTGAGGGGGAGCACATCATCAATATTCTTCCTTTTCTTCCAACTCCTTGTTTTTGTCTCATAGCATTGCTTATCGCAAGTTACTCGACAAAAAGGGGAAAATGTAGACACATAAAATTGGTTACTCAATTTAATGTCCCTGTGTTTGCTTACCTGTTCTATTCTCGGATAACCCGGTGCACTTTTGTATCACTAATTCTCTTAGGGTATTAATTAAATATCTAATTTAAATGCCTATCCTAAGTTTGTTCCACCCCATTATATTTCACCCATGGGTAATTAAAATATTAACCATGTAATTCTATCTTCTACATTTATTCCACTTCTACTTATTCACCCCATATCATTTCCCAACCTCCCGTGCTATTATTATCCATCTATCCCACCTATTTCTCCTCTCCTAGAACCATGCAATGGGATTCTTCCCATATTTGAGTCAGAGGGATAATATTCTTATCCTCACAACTCATCCCTTTTCACCACTTTGGGAGTCTGTTCCCTGATCGGCGCCGACCATTTCTCGATCGACGCCAATTTTTGGAATGGCACCAATTTTACCTCATTGGTGCACGACTATAAATACATGACCTGAACTCAGTTCTAGTTAGATGGTAGAGACTTGAGAAATAGTGAAAAATCAAGAATGAATCTTGAAATTATCAATCGAGAGAAAGAGCAATTCTATCCATATTAATCCCTGAGAGGTGCACCATTATTCTCTACCCTTGTAAAATCAATATCGTGAAGGTTCTTCAGCCTCTTGGAGATTCCATTTCTCCATCCAGCCAAGGTGGAACTCTATCCACATCTCTGCAGCTCCTACAGGTTTCCACGATCCGGTCTACATCAACCAACAATCAAGTTTCTCATAATTTTCCCTCGATCGATGCCGACCTAGTCCAATCGATGCCGATTATCATCAATCAACACTGATCACCATCTGATCGATCATTGTTGACCAACTATCGATCATGCAAAGGTATAGAATTCAGTAACACAAGTTCAACTTTATTTTTATAGTTTCCTACTTTCTTTTAGTTTTTGCTGCGGTTTTTACATTCTGTCTGTTGTTTTTAATCAAAAAATCTAAATATTTATTTACATCTTTCATCATGTATGTCTTTACTCTTAATTGAAAATGTGAACTGACATCCTCTCGAGGATAAGCTCATCGCTTCCCGACCCTCGCTTTCTAGGGTAGTTCACCCTTATATCTTCTAACATTATCTTTTTCTCAAGTATTCGTGCATCGTAGGTTTCTTGGATCTACTTCGTAGGATTTCTCATGTGTGCTTATCTTAATTCCAGGGTTTTTGTGTTTAGTTTGGTGCATTAACTTGGACAGGTAACAAGCACGAAAATTCTTGATCTACATCGATGAAACTTCCACACATGATGACATTACCTATCTTCCTGACCCAACACCTTTGATAGATTCAGTCCCTATAAATGTTGTGCATCCCTCGAGCTACATCATCAACAATATTACATGTGATCTTCCCTATAAGAAGACCTGTTCATCACTGATGCTTTCTCCTAAAACTTAGAATCACTAGATCCTCTTTTTGATGATTCTCACACATCGATATCACCCATTACCTCCGCACAACCCTTAGATTCCACTTTGGACGTCGTTACTAAAGAATCCTTTGTAATTGAAGATCTCGATATTCAATCACTTATAGAATTAATCAACAAACTAGAAAACTTGTGTAATCCACCTCAATCATGTCTAGAAATAACACCTCCCTCATCTCGAATCAGACCCAATCATATCCCCAGATACTCACTTACCTTCCATTCTCGAACAAAGGCTCTGAACCAAACACTACACGCTAAATACCATCATACTCACAGATTCATCCTCGTCATTTTACATGAGTCCCTCTTATCTATCTAACAAAAATGTTACGAAATCAAAACCGATCACATTCGTTGCCTCATCCTCGTCATCCATCATTAAAAACCCTTCTTTACCTAAAATCAATACTAAAAAATCTAAGTACACGCCATCTAAGGTTTCACCTTTACCATCCATTTTGGGACCTCATCCTTTATCACAATCCAAGTCTATCAAATATACGGGTCCACCCTTACCATCAATTTTGGGACCCCATCCTTTAGCTCAATATCATGGCACAATGTCAAACCCTATACCATCCATCAACCATCCCTCCTCCTTTATTTTGGGACCTCATCCATAATCTAATATTATCAATCACACATGTTATCCCTTTCTTGGGTCATATTCTCCCTCTTATCAACCTCAAAATATCCCTATGATGTTCCAACACCATAAAACATCCACGAATCCACCCCCATCCAAAAATAAGACATGTCCTCCTAAGCGCTCTCGTAAGCCAAGGTCAAAATATGTTAATCCAAATCCCCAAAAGGGAATTACATTGATATCCTTGATAGACTCATGCAATCCTCTCTTATCACATTACCACCAATAAAAACACCCCATCTCCATACTCAAAACCTTTACTAGTACGATCAAGACAAAACTTGTGCCTACCATAGATGCTTAGGGCATAACATGAAGAGTTGTAAAGCACTTAAAGCCATAATCCAATGACTCTTCCTTGTTGATAATATTATTCTTGAAGAGGATATTCCTAAGCCATCATCAACATCACCGACATCATCACCTTCCTTAAAGTCCTCACCGACATCTGTAGGAAAAGGAAAACATCCTTATTCTATCATCAACCAACCTTCGTCAGATATCTCATTAGCACCTTCCTTTGAAGGTCCATCAATCTCGTCAACACCTTCCTTTGAAGGGCCATTATCCTCATTAATACCTTCTTTTATCCATATTTGGTCCCCGGAAAAATTGGATCACCCATGACCCCATGTAGAAAGAAATTAAAAAAATGGTTCCGTCGAACGAGCTCATGCTTCAAATCCAACAGACAAGTAAGGAGGAACTCAGGAAGGCTCTAAAATGGAATAACAGGGTTGGGGAAGGAAGTCAAGTAGTGTCAAAGAACCAAAGGCTCAAAGGAAAATAAACGGTGAAGATTCAAAGTCTTCGGGCTTCGTAAATGGTTCAAAATGGGCCCAAAAATGACTAAGTATGGAGGAGACAATGGAAGCTGCCAAGTGTCCAAATGATGCACCTCCAAAGATTAAATCCAAAGGGGACCCAAATGAGCACCAAGATTCCATGTGTCCAGAGCCCAAAAAGTTGCACCATCCATTGAAAATTCTTCGACTCACTGGAGGGTACCAAGTGTCTTACCGATGCACATTCAAAAGTGGGATCCAAATTGGGCACTCAAACTTGCGCCACCCTCCAATTAGCAAATGGTAAAAAGAGGTAAAAATAAGAGTGGACCTAAAATGAATAAGTATAGAGTGCAGGAAAAAGGAACCAAGTTTCAACACAACACTGTTTATAGGTAAAATTTGGGGTGGGTTTCCAAACAAGCGCTAGGCTACCACATGTCCAGGGTCGGAACTTTGGCCCCATCAAGCAAAAATACTCAAGAAAAATACAAATATGCCCAAGGAGCTTATAGAATCTGCCACGTGTCAGTCCAACATGATTTCAAAACTGAAAGGAAAGGGCCAAATCTCCAGTGCGCGATGCTACCACGTGGACTCGATATGGTAAACTGTTTAAAATATTATGTGCCCGCGACCCAAATATTCAAATGGCCATATATTTTGATTGGAGACTCATATTTGGATGGGAGAGGACTTTTTGGAAATGTCTCGACACCATCTACACCATGGAAACATAAAATATCATTCTTAATAGGATTTGGTGGGTGAAAAATGGGAAAACTTCTTCTAGGCAAATTAATACAGAGCTCAATTTCTCCAACTATTAGATCTGATTCAATTTGATCCACCGGGGAACCAGACATGATAGATTTGGGGTGGATTTGAGAAAGGAATTTATTTATAGTGGTTGAGATTTCAAAGTAGGATTTAATGTGTATCTCTAGGTGGTTGAAGCAAGATTCAAATTCTTCCCTCTTCTCTCTCTTATTCTTCCTATATATTGTAATGAAGGGGAATATTCAAATACTTGGTCGTTGTTTCTCCTCTTCCCCCTCTCTCTTTCTTCCTTAGGGTAGAACGTGGAGTCTAAGCCTCCTCCCATGGTTTTGTAATGCTTTTTTTTCCTCTTTCCCACCGATGATGTACTTGTGTAACATTTTGAGCAATAAAAATCTATTTCGTGATGCATCTATCCATCATTGGCTTATTTTGTTGTCTCTTCTTACCTATCACCATCATAGGGCATGTTGTGCATATTTTGATGTTCATTAAAGGTCTTGGGAGCTATGTTTAATGGGTTTTGATTGGTGTATGTGTGAAATCTATCTCTTCTCCATGGTGCATTTTTTCTACCCTCTCCTCTGCTCACCTCTCTCCACTTCAGGCGGTTAGGTCTATGATTCAACCACTTCCTTTTCTGGTGTATCACCGCTTAGTGTAGGCTCTTTCACCCTCTCTCTCTCTCCCCTTGGAATGGTTAGATTAGGATAGAATAGGTTCTCCCTTACTAGAGCATCTTATGGCATGTATATTAGGAAGTAATAACCGACTTTCTCTCGGAGGTCCATCTCAATTTTTGCAAGTCCCACAGCTTGAGAGATGGTCCCATGTTGTGAAATCACACCGAACACTTCACTTCACTATTGGGCCATTCGGGAGTGTTGTGATTACTCGTACTAACACCTTTCTTTTTTAAGGTCGATCAATCTTGTCAACTCCTTACTTTGAAGAACCTTTATCCTTGCTAGCACCTTCCTTTGAAGGGAAATTATCCTCACTAGCACCTTCCTTTGAAGGGCCATTATCCTTGCTAGCACCTTCCTTTGAAGGACCATTATCTTCATTACCACCTTCCTTTAAAGGTACATCAATCAATCTTGTCGATTACCTTCCTTTGAAGGACCATTATCCTCATTAGCACCTTCTTTTTTGGGTCCATCAATATTTTCATCACCTTCCTTAAAAGAACCATTATCCTCATTAGCACCTTCCTTTGAAGGTCCTTCAATATCGTCAATGAATTCCCTTAAAGTTCCATCAATCTCAGTAACACCTTCCTTTGAAGGTCCATCAACCTCATCAACACCTTCTAATGAAGGTCCCTCAATCTCATCAACACCTTCTATTGAAGGTTTCTCAACCTCATCAATGTCCACACCTTCCCTTAAAGGTTTGTCAACCTCATCAACATCTATGCCTAAGCCACTAACAATGTCTTCACCAAAATTTACAGAACCAAGGGGTCATCCTCAACCAAATCTTGACAAACCTTCCTCATGCATTTTCCCATCACCTTTTAGTGAAGGTCCCTTATCTCAAACCAATATAATTCACCCACCTATATGAACCCAAAATCAACATACAAAAATAAAAGGAAAAACCAAAGCTTCGTCATCTACCCTCTTTATCAATTGTCTTCTTATACCCCATCCAAATTTCCCACAACTCCTTTGTCAAGGGCTCCTTTATTTACCATACACTTGATTAATCAAGACCAAAAATTCTATCATCCTTAGGACATCATTCCTTTTAACACATGTCATTTCTATCCACATTATTATGTTGGGAAGGATCCTATCTACTGAGACTTTAAAAGTCTTACTTTACATGCCTTCCCTTTACACGTCATCACCAAACTTATCCTATCAATCTAATCAAAATTTCATTACTTTAGAGTAAACGTGGGAAGATCTCCCTCAACTGGATTGGTCCATATAGCATGGGGAAACCTTTGAATGTCTTGCACTTGCATCCTTTCTACTATTAACACATCAACCATCATGACAATAGTCACACAAAAGAACTTATCCCATCATTAGCCAACCATTTTATCATCGTAATGATTTGAGAGCATGTGGTTTTCCGTGAGCATCCTAAGTACACCGTAAATATGAGCACCACGGATATGTTCATCGAATATTTCACATGGACAAGTTCCTCTTTAGTAGGAACCCCCATAATCATTACATCCATCCACCTTGTCTACCGAATAAAGACATGTCATGGGGCACACATGTGTAGTGCGTGTACACATTTATTCTCCCCTCCTTGAAATGGCCTATTAGGGTCTTTCTCTCAGCTCAAAATAAAGTAAAACATATCTATGGATGCTTCCTATCAAATTGTTTCACCTTATTCTACAACATTTCTTTAAATATTGACGCCAAGTAGATAAGGGTAAAGGGCTAGGAGGAATACCTATTAAAATGCTAGTTGAAGGTTGTTGTGTGTGTATGAATTCTTGATCCACAACTAATCATGAGAGATTCCTTTTGGATTGGAAGAACTACCTAAAATAGAAAACAAGACCACCAAATAAAAGTGAAATAGTATATGTAGTGGGCTAAAGAAAACAAGATACTCCTAGATGGACTATCAATCCACTATTTAAAACAACTCAATGTTAACAATAAAGGAAATCCTACTATAGTTAAAATGATTTAGGTGTCTCATTCGACTACAATAAGCAAATTCATTCACAACAGGCTAAGCTATGACTAAATTTGAAGGTCAGGGTATCTGTCAGAGTATTGGTACTAGTCAGGGTCTGATTCTAGGCTACTTTGGGTATTTGGTGGAGGTTTTAAGCTCTGTTCTTGGTCTGAAGGTAAAATGTCAGAGACCGATGTTGGTCTGGTATGACCGATGTTGATTTAGGTTAACCGACGATGGTTGTGGGTAACCAACATTAGTATGGTCGGGGTATAGAAACCCAATAAAAACTTGATGTGAGGGTAGATCTAAAGCTAAATGGAAATGGAAAGGGTAATGACAAGGTCTGTGTAGGTCTTAGGTGTACTCAAGGAGCTCTAAGAACCAGGTATGGGTAGATTCAATGGTGTGGGTGAAAGAATGGTCAAGTTTGCATGGAGGTAAATGGTGGGGAATGGGAATGGGAGTAGAAACTAATAACAAAGTAAAAGAGTCTACTAAAATGATAATGGACAAGTGTTGGTTAACAAAACACTTACTATTGTATGAGCTTGATGTCTGGTTGGCAATGGTGGGTGATCAAATGGAAGGAACTTGGTGTGGTGCTAGCGCTTCCCTAGATGCTCCCGTGAAGGAAAATGGCTCTATGATTGCTTCTGGTGTTGGCTGTGGATGCTCTAATGTGTGTATGAATGTTGGTTCTACTTGCATGCAACTTTGGTTTTGTCATTTTTTTCTCTCTCAAAATGTGTCCAACCTCCAAATAAGGTTGTTTTGGGGATTAAATGGTAACCAACGATGGTTCTAGGTTGACTGGTAGTGGTTTAGGGTAACCGACGCGTTGTTTAGGGTAGGATTTCCTAGGTTTTCTAAAATGGGTAGATCCCTTTGATTTTCTTGGATCTCATTCATTTTATTTTATGGATTAGAATGGAAGCTTCCTTTCTAATGGGTGGGAATGTGGTTAGAGGGAATGTAGGCTTTGATTTTTAGGGTTTAGGTAGGTCTTAGTTAGTTATGGCAACATACTAAGAATAGGTCTTAAGGTGAGGTGGTGGTGTGTGGGCATTATCCAATTAGGATATTTAAATAATAGATATTTGTGAGATCATAAATTAATTTAATTAAATTAATTAAATTAATATTAGAGTGGGGTGAAAGGGGCCATGGTTAGGTGAGTGTGTTCGAGTTGGTTATTTGTCGAGGGACCTAGGGAAGTGTGACCCAATTTTGGTGTCTACATTTTGCCCCTTTTTGTTGCATAGCTTGTATTGGTAAGTGACGTTGACAAAAATAAGATGTGGTTGCCCCATGTGTGGGTGAAGGTGATCCCCTCAAACCAGGAACTAATGAGGTAGATGGAAGAATCAGTGAGTGGTTTGATAAAAGGTGAATGTGATGAAGAGGAAGGTGGGAAACAAGGGTAAAGAGGGGTAAAGGTCTAATCAGAAATCTAGGTAATGGGTCAGGGTCAAAGGTAGTAACAGTCAAATGCACACACATGTATAAACTGCAACATGGTACTAGGTTGAAGAGTAGGAAAACTCTACATTGTCTAAGGTCGCTAGGTTTATCAAAACAAGGTTGAGGTGATTTCAATATCCAAGGTATAGGATATGGTCAGGAAACACGATGTAGGTTAGGTGTAGGAATGTTTAGGTATGTTCTGTACACCAAAGGTTAGGTCAAGATAAATGGTCACGGCAAAGAGGCAAGGTAAGGTCAGTATGTCCAAATCAACATGGGTAACAATGCCGTAAGGTATAGCAAACACATGAGGTCATAGGTCACTAGCGATGTTCTAGGTCCAAGTTACTAGGTCATGGCATGGGTAGGGCCGAGGTATGGGTAAAATAATGAGTCCCCAAATGAGGACGAGGTGAGGGGGTAAATGATAAGGTCAAGAATATAAAGTGAAGTGTCCAAGTGAGGTGTGGGTGAGGTAAAAAGGATTCAGGTCAAAATTAGGGGTAGGGGGTAGGAAAAATACTAAGTCGTAAACCGATGATGGTTTGAAGGAACCAATGCCGGTTGAGATGGACCAACCACGGTAAGCTAGGGCACATGACCGATGTTGGTTAAGGTAAAACCATCACCGGTCAAGTCGGGTAGGTTATAAAAGAAAAAATTGCCATGTTTTTCAAATCATTTGTCATTTACCAAATTGGAGAAAATGACAAGTGAGAGAGAGAAAAGTGGAAATAATCCATGTGGAATGGAAAGCTAAGTTGGCAAGCGGTGTAGCGGGTGATTGGCTAGTGGATAGGTGGGTCCACGAGATCGATTGATCGATTCGATTGGTTGGAGGTGAGGAGATTGATTGGGTAATGGTAGAGGCAGGAGAGGGGTCGGTGGACCACCGGTGCAGCAGCCCGACGTGCCACCATGATGATGGTAACGTGATGAGGTAAGGGTCAATCCTACTCTTTGTTTTGTTTATTAGATTTATTTAGATGTCGGTGGGTAAAAATAGGTTTTTTGGGGGAAATGAATTTTGAATTGGTGGGAGGGAAAATCAGGTTAAATATGAATGGGAGAGAGAGTGATTGGGTGAAGGAGGGGTGGGGAAGGGTGGAGGGGGGATTTGGGTAGGATTGGGTGGGTAAAGGAGAAAAGGAGTTTTGAGGAAGAATGGGGTTTGTGTGTTCGCGGTTTTGGCGGCGATGATTGATGTTAGTTGAAGGTTAGCCAATGTTGATGGTGGTGCGAACCGGTATTGGTCATGAAACAGGTGACCAATGCCTCGGTTAAGGGGACCGGGTCGTTAGGAGTAACCGGTACCGGTCATGGTTTGGGGAAAAAAAGGGGCCAAAAGTGCCCGAGGTTGGGTGGGTGAGGTAGGTAGGGGTAAGAGAAGTGGTTTTGGTGAAAATCATAACATAGGTAAGGGGTAAAAATAGGTAAGGGTGAATGGTAGTGGATTAGGGTTGGGTTGGGTAGATAGAAGATGTGATACAAAGGTAAGGAGGCCTAGGAAAGAGAGGTAGGGTGGTAGGTATAGGTGAGGTGCTAAGTGAGATTGTGGTTATGATTAAGGTATATTAATATGATGTTTTTATCTGGATGCAGGTGAGAGATCAGCTTGAGGATGCGAGATAGGGTGCCACCCCTACTCTTGATAGTTCATGGGGCTGCGATAGTTGAGGAGTGGAGGCATGTCATGATGTTGGCCTAAATGGGGTCAAGCACTACCGGCATGTAGTCCGATGATCCGAAGTCTCGATGGTCACTCTCATCGATATATGGGATTCAATGACCAACACGTTCCACCTACCGATGGGGAGATGACAATCACCCCGAGAGGACGTGTACAGGATCCTGCGGTTACCCCTATATTGGGATGTAGGTATATTCAATCTCCTCAGAGGCATCTAAGGAGTTGATGCTAATGGTATTTGGTGAGGGATTGGTGGAGCTGACATTCCACAATGCTAACCTAAGTTATGGAGAGATGTACCTAGCCCATCCAGAGGAGACGAGGCTAGTAGTATTATTGATGGAGGTAGTCTATTGTTTTACACTACCGGATGCAGAGGGTGGGAGATTCCCATGATCACTGATGGGGTCCTACATGATATGATGATGGACAGACCTACTTTGCATGGGCACCAACATTCCTCATGTAGTTATATAGAGAGCTATGGGCATATGGGTGGCTCACAGGTTCAATCTGTGCTACATATTTATTCTTCACTATTGGGCCTATGAGCACATTATTTGTGTTCATCCGATTGGTATGCCCCGGAAGATGCATTTGAGCCTGGTTTTGTTTGGGTGGGGTATAGGTGATGGGTGCCTATGATAGGAGAGCATCGAGAGCATCGAGGCCTATTACAAGTGAGCAAGTAGGGTTACACATGATGTGGCCTATTACAGTGATTACTAGAGGGATTTTTCAGCATGGACATTATTTGGAGACCGTATGTGGGCTATCCCTCATATAAACAGATGGTCGATGAGTTAGATGGCCTACAGATACTCAGATGGATTGAGGGGCATCATGTGTAGGGGAGCACGAGATGATCCCAGTAGATAGGGTCGATGATGGTAGTTTGGGTTACTCAGGATATACCACCACCTTTCCCACAATACCGAGAGAGATGATGTGGAGAGACCACTACCACTACCACAACCGATAGTACCTATAGGGTAGGAGGAGGAGTAGGTTATAGACCGGCGTATCGATGATGTCAGGGTGACTGATAGGTATAGATAGTGGTGGGTGGCTCATTTATGAGTAGTACCTCCTAGGCCGGGGCAGCCATATTTAGCCACCATCACCATGTAGAGAGAGACACCCTATAGGGGTAGGTGGTGACCCTGATTACATAGTTGGGGATGGTACAGGGGCAGTTGGTAGGTTTAGAGGTGGAGGTGGCCATGTTGCATGCACAGGTGGCTAGTCTACAGCCTAGATGGCCTAGGGTGGAGATGGAGATGGAGATGATGAGCAGGTGGTCACCCTACAAGCACATAGTTATAGGTTTGTAGGGCCATTTGGCCACTACACAAGTGTAGATTTAGGCATTACAGGCTCAGGTATAGGCACAGGGTGCGGCCGATGACACCTCCATAGGCACCAGATAGGGTCCTAGTTCACAGGTAGGGGTGGGACAGGTCCCACAGGATAGCACAGGGTGAGGCCGATGGGGCCACCACAGACAATACCCATATCTAGGTTACAGGATGCCTTAGGTGAGGCTAGATATTACTAGATCAGTTGATGGCAAAGACGGATAGATTTTCTATCCTATGGAGAGTACAGGCATAACAGGCCTCGAGTGAGAGGACCAGATCCCGTACCCATAATGTGGAGAGCACAGGGGCCATCGAGCCCCGAGATAGGATCAAGGTGAGGCCACCAGTTCACGGAGGCCAACTCCAGGTGATGTACTAGTAGGGACCCAGCCATGACCCATGGCAAGTGGTGAGATGTTATCAGGCCACCGAACAGGAGCCGAGAGGGAGGAGGAGATGGGTGAGATAGATATGGAGGATTTCCGATAGATGATGCCTGATGCACATCCCTCCATTTTGATGTATTTTATCATTTTTGATATATATTGCCTACGTGCCAAAGAGAGTGAGGATGTATATGAGAGTTTTGTATATTTTTTATCATATACCACCTTCAAAGTGGTGTGTTGAAGATATTTGAGAGTTATGTATATGGATACACATGTTTGGATGTTTTTATTTATAGAGATGATGATGATTATGGTCATTATGTGTATACATGGTTGTGGTTATCTTGCTATTTTGATTTGTATATGTGATGGAAACCAAGTAGTGTAGGCATGATAGAGTCCAGTCATAGGCATGGATCGAGTCAGGTTTTAGGCATGGATGGAGTCAGGTTGTTGGTTTAGGCATGGATTGAGTTAGGTCATAGGCATGGATTGAGTTTAGGCATGGATGAGGCATGGATGGAGTCAAGTTATAGGCATGGATTGAGTCAGGTTTTGGTTTAGGCATGGATGAGTTTGAAATGGGTTGAGTGTGTAATTCATTAATTTGTGCAATTAATGATGATATGGGTCACGTTTGAGATGTTTTATAGTAACATGCATGATAATGGTAAAGAAATGGTAGACATAATGAATGTATGTTTGATGATGATAAAGGTGTAAAGTAATTTGTTGTTTGTTTGGTTTAATTTCCAATTATTGATATAAAAAGGAAACTAACTAGGGTAGAATGTGATTTAGGAAAATGAAAGGTGAATTGGTTAGGGTAGAGAGTGGCCGAGCTAACCTCCAAGGGCCCCATGCCCTCGGAGTGCTGCCTACATAGTCCCGGTGAAAAGGGACCTCAAGCCGATGTAGTTCTCCCATAAGCTAGGGAAGAATGCAAGGAGGTATGAGAATGAGTTGGTGGTTATAGGCATGATTGAGTCTAGGTTTTTGAGATATGGGTGAATTTTGGGCACATGGGTATGGGTGATTTTGAGTTGATTATGGTGAAAGAGGAAAATTTATTACCCAAAGATAAGCATCAAGGATCTAGTCCTATATAAGGTAATCAATACATAATGAAGAAGGTTAAAAGATAAAAGGAGGCAAGAAAGCCACCTAATTGGTAGGGATCATAACGAATGGGTCATACCTTAGATAGGCTAGTAAATGTAAGACCCTAAAGACATTACATGATTGATTATTCTAAAGGTGAAGAGTAGTCACATGATCACCAAATGTCACTAGTTCCAGTAGGTCCCTTGAGGTGGTAGGAAATGAAAATGTGAATGGTGAGAGGGTGAAAAGTGGTTAGTTTATATGGTATTTGGTAGCATGCCTTGTGGCAAGAGATCCAAGATCATGATGGGCAAGTCCATGATGAAAAAGTTTTTTCTGTTTGACTTGTATTTGAGATAGACTGATCAATGTGGGAAGTCTATATGGGATGAGGAAATTAACTCCTTGAGGTCTTCAAAGTTGATCGATGCGAGAAGCTTCAGATTCTTTTTTTTTTTAAAGCACTTTACATAGTTGTCCTTCGAGGGAGCAGTCTATTTATAGCAGATGATGTAGAGAGAAAGATGTCCTTTTGAGGGAGTCATCTTTTTATTGGAAGTTTGACTCAAGGAGTTGATCCCATGTGAGGGATTTTAAGTCATGGACAAGACTAAGGTGAAGAATTGGATTCTTGTTTAGAAAGAAAGGTGAAACGACCATGGGATCTCATCTAAAAGAAAAAAAGTATCCATGAGAATCATGCCATGTGCAACGCCGTGGTACACATATTTAAGAGAAGATAAAAGAGTGATGGGTATGCACATGATTCTTGTTTAATCATTGGTGATGGTGTAGGAAGTGGATAGTGCTCAAGGGATGAGCATGGAAAGAGGCAGAAGGTGAGGTAGGACTAAAATTCAACAATAGAATGGTCAAAGATGCAAGGCATTAGGGGCTCAGGTTTGGGTTTACCATCGAGTGAAGATAAATGATATGCACCTGATCCATAAGCATGAGTCATGATGTATGGTCCAAGCCAATTAGGAGAAAATTTCCCCATTTACTTTTTTTTTCTACTTTGGTTACATGTTGATTTTCTTTCAGACAAGGTCACCGACTTGGAAGGTTTGTTCATGAACACGTTTGTCATAGGCACGTTTGATACATTTTTGGTAAACTTGAAGATGGTCAAGAGCATTAAGATGATGTTCATCTAATAACTCAAGTGTGCTAGGTGGTCTTGAAAAAATCATCATCATTGAGCATGTCATGAAGAGAAATACGAAGTGAGGGAATCTGACTTCGAGAGGTAAAACAACCTCTATACCAGTAGACCAGAGAAAAAGGTGTGGCAGCAGTGGAAGTGTGAATACTAGTGTGGTATGCCCATAGGGTGAAAGGAATGTGCGTATGCCAATCCTTCCCAGTATCGTTAACCACTTTCATGAGAATTTTTTTAAGGTTTTATTAGTGGATTCAACTTGGCCATTGGTTTGTGGGTAATAAGGTGATGAGAAACTGAGTCTGAATGCCAAAGGTGTCACAAAAAGTTTTTGCAAGGTTTTATTTTTGAATTGTTTTCCATTATCAGTGATGAGGTGATGTGGGACACCAAAGTGATAATGATGTGATGATTGATGAACTCACATATTTTCTCAAATTTCATGGAGATGAGAGGTATGGCTTCAACCCATTTGGTGTAATATTTGGTAGTGATGATCCATTGATGTCACTAGGAAGAATGGGGATTGATTTCTCCAACAAGATCCAAACCCCATTGAGAGAAGGGCCAAAGGTCACGGGTGACCTATAAGGCATGACTGGGTGTATGATGAAGGTTGGCATGTTGTTGGAATTTTACACAACACTTGACGTATTCACAACAATCATGGTTGAGGGTCAGCCAGTAATAGCCTAGGTGAAGAATACGCTTAGCAACAACAAGGCCACTGAAGTGACCTCCACATATGCCATCATGAACTTCCTTAATGGTATAAGGAATTTCAGAACTCGTAAGGCATCGTAAGAGAATACCATCAAAGCCATGCTTATAGAGGAGGCCACCCATGATGACGTAATGAGAGACCTTTTAAGAAAGGCATGTTGTCCATTACGAGTGAGGTCGGGAGGCAAGATGGAGAGGGAAAGATAGTCTAAGTACTATTTATACCAAAGGTCACTCGGTCGGGAGCAAGTGGTTCTAATGGAGTAAACTTCATGAGGTAAATAAGAGGGTGATTGAGTCTTTATACAGTGACAAATATTTTAGATTCGGTGGGTGAAGTGGGTATCTGGGAAGCCAAGAAAGCCATGGTATCTCAAAATTTTTGGTAGAATGTGGGATGGTTTGAAGGGCATAACGGTCAAAGGTGGTCAACAAGTATGTCCACATGATGTTTATACTATTGAAGTATCTCGTTACAACATTGGTATATACCATTGACTTGGTTTACGACCAATTGAGAATCACCAAAGATGTTGATTGACTTAACATCTAAGGCATAGGCATCCTGAGACCTAATACGAGCACTTCATATTCAAAATATTGTTTGTGTAATCAAAATCGAGTTTGAAAGATAAAGGCATGGGTTCACCATCAAGTGAAATGAGGATAACACTAGCCCCACCCCCACGCTGACACTTGGAACCATCAAAGAAGAGTGTCATTTGGTAAGTGGTTCATCCATCTAGGAAAGGGTAGCAATTGACTCATCTAGGAAGTCAAAGTTAGAGGGTTGATCCCTGGAAATAGGTGTGTCAACCTATTTTTTGGTGATGACTTGGCCCTTGATGGAATTTTGATGGATGAATTCAAGGTCGAGGTCGGTTAACCAAAAGCATAAGCCAATGTGAGACACGTTGATTTTGGTAAGGTTTGGCATACATGAAGTGTAAGGGGTCAGTGTTGGTCACAACATAGGTTTTTGGTTGAGTAGGTAATGTCAGAGTTTTGTGGCAATGAAAACTAAGGCTAAGAAAAAAATTTCAGGTGTGGGTATATCAGGTTTCGTAGTCCAAAAGAGTACGACTTATGTAATAAACCAAACCACTCCCCTATGTTTGTTCATCATGATGAGCAAGCATGGCCCCTAAGGAGTGATCAGCAGAGATGTATAGGTAGAAGGGTTGATCATCTTTAGGTGGAATGAGTATGGGTGGTTAGAGAAGGTATTGTTTTAAGGCCTCAAAATCTTTATGGTAGTCATCATCCCATTTAAAGGATACATCCTTCTTGAGAAGATGATGAAATGGTTGACACTAATCAAAAATTGTGAAATGAAGTGGTGAATAGATTGCAACTTACCTTGTAGGCTACGGAGTTGTCTAAGATTGGTGGGTGAGGCATTTCAAGAATGGCCTTGACTTTAGCAGGGTCAACCTCTATACCACGTAAGGAAACAATAAATCCCAGAGCTTTCCCAGAGAACTACGAAGACACATTTCTTGGGCTGAAGGTGAACATAATACTTAATGAGGTGGTCAAAGATGGTTTTTAGGATGGTGAGATGCTCAGAGTGGCATTTAGATTTGGCCAGGAGATCATCTACGTAATCTTCCAATATACGATGCATGATGTCATGGAAGATGTAAGTCATAGCCCGCTGGTATGTGGCACCAACATTTTTAAGGCCAAAAGGCATGACTCGATAGCAAAAGGTCCCCCAAGGGGTGATGAATGTGGTTTTGTGTTGATCCTCCAGAGCAAGCAAGATTTGGTTATAACAGAGAAACCATCCATGAGTGATAGCATCTCATGACCAGTGGTAAGGTCAACCAGCTTGGTCAATACTGGGTAGAGGAAAATCATCTTTCGGGCAAAGCTAGGTTGAGGTCATGGAAATATGTGCAAATGTGAAGTCCCCCTATCACCTTAGTGACAGGGACAATGTTATAAATCCACCGGGGATAATCAATGGGTAAGATGAAGGAAACAAAAAGAAGGCACTGAAGTTCTTCTTTGACCAGAAGCGCAATGTGAGGGTGCATTTTCTCAACTTTTGTTTTATGGGTTTAGCATTGGGAATGGTTACGATATTGTGGACCACTATGGTGGGGTCAATACCGGGCATGTCTACGTAAGACCAAGTGAAAGTGTGGTTATGGTTTTTAAGGAAAGAAGTGATGGCTTCCTATTCAACAATATCTAAAGATTGACCAATCTTTAGAATGTGCAGGTCATCCTGAGTATGGATGTTGATTTCATAGTCAATTCATTCAACATGGTTTGCATCTCAAATGGTAATGACCGATGAATATATGAGTCTTCAGCACCAAGGTAGGTGAGTATAGATTCATCATCCTAACATTGAATGACATTAATCGAAGGTGTATCATCATCGATCATTTCAGGATATAGGAAGGGAAGAGAAGAGGGAGCCTTGCCCTCACATTGATAAGTCAGAGGCCCCAAGGAAATGGTGTTTATGAAAAAAAAGTTAGGAGGAATGGATTTTGGATCCATCGACTCCATCAAAGTGGGTGGTGAAGAAGGTGGAGCGGGTGAAGAAGGTGGAGAAGGGCTGATGTCCTCAATGAGTTCAATGCGGGCCTTCTTGGTAGGTGGTTCAACAAAGCCGAATACCACTATGGTCATTATGTTTTGGGTAGTACATGGAATAACAGTATGGCGGCCTTGCTCATAAAATCCAAAACCAAAACCCTTCCACGCACATCGCAGAAGGTGTGGGTGAAATGGTGATTGGTGAGTGACTGGAGGTCGGCAAAAAATGGGTGGGTTTGTGATGGTGGTTCAGGTGTATAAGTGGTAGTATCAAGTCCCCCATAGGTGAGATTGGTACAAAGGTGGGGAGGACCATAAAGGAGGCACTCCTATATGGTGATCATAGCGAGGGTGTTGGTGAAGACTTCCGTACTCTTGTGGAGTAAGGAATGTGTTGACACTATATAGGCGATACTCCCCCAGAGTGAGGCATTGAAAAATGCCTTCTAAGGGATCGGTGGTCGATATGTGGGTAGCTGGGATGGATGATGTGTTAGAGGTTGGATCGGAGGTGGAGAAAACTAATTGGGAGGCTGACGGGTCAGCCGTGGAGGTTGTGGCAGTGGTAGGAATGGAAGATGTAGGTGTGAGGTAGGTAGTGGCACCGGTGAGTGAATGTGTGGTGAAGAGGAAGTGGTCATGGAGGTAGATGCTTTAATGGGTATAAGCATGTCATTGGGTCAGTAAAGCATGTTGTAGGTTTTGAAGGGTGATGGGTCAGCTGGAATGGTATAGGTGTGTCCTTCATGCTCAAACTTTACACAACGATGCAAAGTGGAAGGAACACAACCCATGACATGAATCCAGGGTCTACCAAGCAACATGTTATATTGAAATTCCCCCTCCAAGATGTAAAATAGATTTGGAATAGTGTGGGGGCCCATGAAGACATGGAGGATGATGGTGTAAAGTGTAGAGGTGATAATGTCATTAAATGAATGCAACATGACATGATGTTTATGCATGTAATTGTCAGGTATGCACATTTGGGCAAAATGCATGGGAGAGATGATGTTAATGCTAGTGCCCCCATCAATCATAACACGTCGTACATGTATATCATCGATGTGGAAAGAGATGAAGAGAGTTGGATCTGGTCGTTGGTTTGGTGCGGTGTGATCTCTTCATCTGAGAAGTTGAGTGTGGCTACTTGGTGAGTAGGTGGAGGTGTAGATGAAGG
The DNA here is from genome assembly GCA_018340775.1 of Taxus wallichiana var. yunnanensis. Classification (NCBI taxonomy): domain Eukaryota; kingdom Viridiplantae; phylum Streptophyta; class Pinopsida; order Cupressales; family Taxaceae; genus Taxus; species Taxus wallichiana. Next base: position 617,179,818 of record CM031239.1, on the reverse strand, counting down.
TGGTAATTTGGTGAGAGAGGCTACATGATGGGGTGTAATAATGGAGGCTACGGTGTAGGATCATTGGGTAAGACCTCAATAGATTGAAGGAACTCCATGAGAGCTTGATGATGGGATTCGAGGTTTGGATGAGGTCATATAGAGACATTTTGAGGGGGATTGGTGTAATTGTTTGAGCATCACGTGATGTGTAAACCCATTAGAAATAGGATATGTGGCCATGCGATAGTGACTTTAGGTGTGGGTGCAAATGGTATGTTGGGTATAGGGTTGGTCGGTGGGTCGGTTGCCTTTTCCTTTGCCTTTATCCTTCTGAGCATGGGTAGCAACATGGATCATGTTGATTTGAGGCAGAGAGGTAGGTGAAGTAGGTGAGCCATGAAAGGTGTAATGATAAGAAGGGAAAAAGCCGAGTGGCGGGAAGGAACCTTGTGAGATGAGTTGGGCACACCGACATTTGGGTGGAGGTTTGGTGAGTTCTCTGATGTGAACCATGTTAATTTTGAATCTTGGGGGTGGCTCTAGGAGTTGTGGGGGTGGAGGTCTTGGTTGCAGAGTAGGCAATGAGGGAAGAACTATGGGAATGGGTGTTGGTGAAATGGGGTCCTCATCGAGAAGGTCATCATCATCAAAGTTTTCTTCGGGAGGACACAACTGGATAAGAATGGTTTTCAAAGCCTTGCATTTCTCTACATCGTGCCCTGGCACATGATGGTAGGCACAAATTTTGGTGTCATCAAACCCCTTTGGTTTGGGTTTGAGTGGGTCATAAGGTCTGAGAGGCAGTAATGTGATGAAAAAAGTTTCAAGGAGGTTGGTTAAGATTTTGGCATAGGATCCCGCTAGTGGATCACAATGGGAAGTGAAAGTGGGTTTGGGTGTAGGTGTGGCTGACTATAGAGGAAGGGTCTTTGCATGAGGGGAGTGGGTCAAGCTATGGTTTTAGGTGTTGGTGTGGTCTTAGGTGTTGGTCATGTTTTCTTGGGTAGGGGTATGGTAGATGAACTGGAAAGAGAGTGTGTGGTTGGTTTGACTACCTTATTGGAGGGTAGTGGATTTTTGTCTTTAGGTTACACCTTCTTGGGTAAAGGTGATACGGGTGCATGAGATCTAGAGGGAAAAGTAGATGGTGGAAGAGGGTGAGTTACCCATGGGGATAACCGAGGTGTTGTGAAGGTAGATGGCACAGGTCATGCAGGAGGTGTGAGGGAAAGAGACTGAAGTGTCATGGGTTGTGAAGAAGTTATCGATGGTATTGGAGGTATGGGTGGTAAAGATGTTGTAGGTGTGGGCAGAAGTCATGTCGAGCACTTGGGTATGTTAGAGGTCTGTGAGGGAGGAATGGGATGCTGTGTTTTTAGTTTACCGGTGGGTGGAGGTTTCTTAACCATGTTGGAAGGGCGAGGTCCTAAGACGGATGGAAGGGGTGAAGGTGATGAAGGTGTGATCGGTGAGGTTGGAGTATGAGATCTATGGGATTGGTTCTTCTATTTGGGTGTCGGATTAAGCTTGGTGTTGGCTTTGGAGGATGTAGCTAAATCTAATTTGATGGGTGGATGAGTAAGGCTAGCCGTTGGGATGACCCCTAAGGTAGTAATAGGTTTAGGAAAGGAAGATGATGTAGGTGTGGGTTTAGATGTAGATGCATGTTGGGTTATGGGTAGGGGTGTGAGTTGAGCCATGAGTGGTATCATGGAAGAATTTGTGATAGTTATGGTTGTGTTTGGTTCTGATCGGATGAAATATTTTTGGATAGATAGTGGAAGTGTCAATGAGTGACATCTACATTTGTGTTGAGACAGGAAGTAGAAGACCCCCAAAGTAAGGCTCTATCCACATAATCCAAGCGGTCAAATAAGTGTGAGAACAACACTGTAGTGGGGGTGTGGTTGATGAGGATCCAATGGTGATTCTCATAAAATGTGTCTTAGAAATGGGGAATTTTCTAGCTTCACTTCATGTGGGTAAGAGAGCCGAAAGTAAGTCCACAGGATCTTGGGTAGCTGATGGAGAATGGTCACCTTAGAGGAAACAACATTTATAAGGGATCTTTGATAGGTGGAGAAGAAAATGGGTGCTCTTCTTTGGGTGGAGGAGATAAACAAGCATATTTTTGGGTCAAGAGGGATACCATGGGTGACGTCTCTCTAGGTGGAGAAGCCAAAGGTGAAATGGTCTCAATGTTAATAGAAGGCTCCTTCACAGGTGAGGGAGGAGACGAAGGGTGTTCCTCTATGGGTGGAGGAATAGGTGAAGTGGGTTCAAGTGTAGGTGGAGGACTTCGGCTAGGATTTCCTCTATGGAAGGAATATGAGGTAATTGGGAAGCAACGGTGCGTCACTAAAAATAGCATGGACCTCACGGGTATGGCTATCATGAGTTGAGGTCTCTCCGGTTTGATCAGAAGAAGGGGCATGATTAGGAAATGGTTTCTTGAAGATGTGTAGGTTTTGATTGGCAAGGTGCATTAGGATTATCCAAGGTTAACTCACCTTTCTCGAGCATTTCTTGGACAATGTTTTTGAAAGTGATGCAATTGTCATCACTATGACCTTTTACCCGATGATAGTTATAGAATTCATGCTCTTTGTACCACGCAGGTGTGGGGTGAGCAAGATCAAAACTAGTGTGTGGTTTTATAGGAGGAAGGTGATGGCCCCAACTTTAATGAGATTTTCTAAGACAAAAGAATAAGGCTCCCCAATTGGGGTGTATTTCCATTGTTCTCATCTGAATTAAAAGGTCTAGACATGAGAAAGATTAGATGAGGGATTAGTCGATTTGATGGATGAGCTGGCCAGCCTTGAGTACCACTACGTTAGCGGTTCCCTTGGCTTTTGAATAATTATTCTGTGGTTTTGAAGAAGAAGAGGTATCATTTGACTTAAATGTCAAGTTCTTATTATGTAGTTGAATTTTATTTTCTTCGATGGCCCGAATCTCTAGCTTTCGTGCCATGGTGAATGCCTCATCAAAGGTTCAAAAGTCTACACCTACAGGGTTGGTGAGATATGTCTAGCACAATCCCATGTGAAGAGATCTATGAGTTTGGTTTGTGGTAGTTGGAATGTGAGTTGATTGATCAGGCTATGCCAACGAGTGAAAAAATCTGCGATAGATTCATCATCATATTGACACGTAGAGTAGAGGTCAGTCATGGTAACCTTCTTAACAACATTGATGGAGAAGTGATCCAAGAAGGCTTGGGCTACCTAATTGAATGAGAAGATAGAATGTCTAGGTAACCCACTATACCAGTCTAATGTGGGCCCAGTCAGAGACATGGGAAAGGTCCTCAAAAGCAAAGCATCATCATGGGTGATCAGATAACAACCATGTTTGAAAGACCGCAAGTGTTTGCATGGGTCCTCTTTGCTATTAAAGTGGTTAAATTTAGGCATTTCCCAATGTATGGGATATGGATGAATAGGAATAGATGGGTGGATGGGCTCATTACAAATCTCATCGTAGGTGAGAGAGTTGCGTGTGCCAGAGATCGATGCCTCTAGTGTCTGCATCTTGTCCATCATTAACTTGATTAGGTCATTGGTAGGTTGTGATGTATGGGTACCTCCTATAGCATAAGGAGGTTGGTGTTGGACATATGATGGAGGTGGCATTCTAGTATATGGTGATGTCGTATAGGTAGATTGAGAAGGAGGAAGTGAAATAGGGGTATGTACCCAAATGAATAATGAGATGATGAAACGAGAGGTCATGATAGTAGACGTATATCAAGGAGGTGGAAGGGTCATGTGGTGACCCTAGTAGCAATGGGGGCTAAGGACTATGGAATGGAAAGGACAATATTTTGAAAAGGGGTGGAGGTCACCGACACCGGGGTGGTCAGTGTAGCTACATTATATGTGAGATAATAGGTGCATGATGAGGTTATGTTCTGGTGGTTGGCGAAGGTATAGTGGATGTAGCGGGTGTAATAGATGTGGCAGACATGGCCATCATAATGTAGTATATTACTGCCTAGCTGAAAACGACGGGGGCAAGGTAGATGCTAGTAGTACGTAAACCGAGAGGGGCCACGACAGAAGTAGGAATGAGATTCGGGGATAGATATGGGCATGCCATATATCAACTGACCTAAGGCATCTCGAGTGGATGAGTGGGAAAGATAAAACTACAAGGCGGTAGGGTTTTGGTCAAGGAGTCGTGTGAACTCCTCATCCCTTGTGGTGATAGTGATAGGTTGGGTAGGATCCATGGGTGATAAAATAGAAGGTGGTGAAGGACTAGGTGGGAGTGGTTAACAACTAGCATGGAATATGAGGTGTTTTCTTGGCTATGCATTAGCACCATGTGAACAAGTATTGATGTGGTAGGACTGCTTTCTGTAAATGACATAGAAATACAACAAAGACAGGAAAAATAGGTGGTGGTAGGTAGATTAGATACAAAATGTTAGTTGGAATTTTGAAAAATGCTACCTGATTCCTGTTAGGGTAAACCGACACCGGTTATAGGTAACCATGTGGTCGGTCACTGTGGAAAATGGACAATTTGTCAAAACAAGGAAAAAGGCTAACAATCTACTAAGTAGATAAGTTGATGAATTTGTCAGGACAATGAATATGATGAGAGTGATAGAGACTCTAAACAACAAAGAAGTTAAAGTAGGTGTCCTTTTGGATAGGTTAACCAAAAGAATAATAAACCGATGCCGGTTGGGTAAAACCAATGATGGTTAGAGGGTAACCGACGATGGTCACTAGACCAACACCACTGTGAAATTGAAATAGAGATGAAGAAAAGGTGGTTGTGATTTAAGATCAGATGTGGAATCAAACCCAGAATTCTGAGAATAATGAAAATAGGGTCCAGGCACACTCAGATGAAGTTGGAATACACCAACTATGATGAGGATCATGCAAGGGAAATAAGAAAATGAAGAACATGTCCTCTCACCTCAAAACGCAAGCCAAGCAGAAACACTAAGAAAAATATGATCCTAAGAGTGCTTTTTCTATTATGTTTGTTCATCTTATGCTATTAAGGACTGACTCATGAACTTTAGAATATAATTTTTGGTGAGGATGGCTTCCTACAAAGAAGGAGATCTACAAGGAGAGGTTTCAGGTATGTTATGGCGGGGTGGGCCTTCCTCTGAAGTATGACTCGACAGAAGTAGCGAGTTGGGAGTACCTACCAATCCTCTGATCAGTGCAATCGTTAACAGGCATTCCTAGAAAGATGTCATTTAAGAATGTGTATATTTTTGAATTTGTGTAGTTTGGTAAGACTCGAGAGAGAGAGAGAGAGAGATAAAATGTGTTTTATATGATTCATTTGTCAACCATCAGCTGGGAATGACTTCTAGCATATAGGTTGCCCTCAATTAATGTGAACTAATGCAGAAAAGTAGAATGAACTGAAGTGATTTTAAAAAAATCCAAATCAAAATATTGAATTCGATAACGCAAAAGGATGAACAGAATAGGATGCTCTTTCACTAATGTGATAATAATGAAAGGAAAGAAATGTTCATTTTAAAGCACCAAAATATGATTGCTTTTAGATAATAGAAGAAGAGAAGATTCCAGGGAGAAATTTTAATGTGAGAACCTTTTAGAAAGGAAACAAACATGCAACTTTTCACCTAGAAATGAAGAAATGCAAAGAACCCCGAATGGGTCCCACCGGGTGTGCCAAAATGTTTCACCTGATTCTAGAGTGTTTCTTTGAATATTGACAAAACAGATAAGGGTAAAGGGCTAGGAGGAATACCTGTTAAAATGCTAGTTGAAGGTTGTTGCACGTGTATGACTTCTTGATCCACAACTGATCGTGAGAGCTTCCTTTTGGCTTGGAGGAACTACCTGAAATAGAAAACAAGACCACCAAATAAAAGTTAAATAGTATATGCAGTGGACTACCTAGCATATGCTAGATCTGGGAAGTGTGATACTCCCTAGACGGCTGTCAATCCACTATTTAAAACAACTCAATGTTAACAATAAAGGAAATCCTACTGTAGTTAAAATGATTTAAGTGTCTCATTCGACTAGAATAAGAAAATTCGCCAACAACAAGATAATCTATGACTAAATCTGAAGGTCTGGGTCTCTGCTGTGAGTCTTTGAGTACTTGGTCAAGGTCTGATTCTAGGCTGCTTTGGGTATTTTGTGGAGGTTTTAAGCTTTGTTCTTGGTCTAAGGTAAAAACTCAAAGATTGATGTTGGTCTGGTATGACCGATGTCAATTTAGGTTAACCGGTGATGGTTGTGGGTAACCGACGTCGGTATGGTCGGGGTACAGAAACCCAATAAAAACTTGATGTGAGGGTAGATCTAAAGCTAAATGGAAATGGAAAGGGTAATGGCAAGGTCTATGTAGGTCCTAGGTGTACTCAGGGAGCTCTAAGAACTGGGTATGGGTAGTTCAATGGTGTGGGTGAAATAATGGTCAAGTTTGCATGGAGTTAAATGGTGGGTGAATAAGAATGGGATTAGAAACTAATAACAAAAGTAAAAGAGTCTACTAAAATGATAATGGATGAGTGCTAGTTAACAAAACACTTACTTTTATATGAGCTTGATGTCTGGTTGAGAATGGCGGGTGATAAAATGGAAGGAACTTAATGTGGTGCTAGTGCTTCCCTAGATGCTCCTATGGAGAAAATGCCTCTGGTGGTTGATTCTAGTGTTGGATGTGGATGCTTTGATGCATGTAGGAATGCTGGTTTTGCCTACATACAACTCTAGTTTCGTCCTTTTTTTCTCTCTCGAAATGTGTCCACCTCCAAATAAGGTTGTTTTGGGAATTAAATGGTAACCGATGATGGTTGCAGGTTAACCAGCGGTGGTTTAGGGTAATCGATGTTGGTTAGGGCGGGATTTCCTAGGTTTTCTAAAATGGGTAGATCCCTTTGATTTTCTTAGATCTCATTCATTTTCTTCCGTGGATTAGAATGGAAGCTTCCTTTCTAACGGTGGGAATGTGGTTAGAGGGAATGTAGGCTTTGATTTTTAAGGTTTAAGTAGGTCTTAGTTAGTTATGGAAACATACTAAGAATAGGTCTTAGGGTGAGGTGGTGGTGTGGGCATTATCCAATTAGGATATTGTTGTCAAAATTTCACCCCCACAGGTAATTTTGATAACATGCATCGAATATTCAAGTCCTGGAAAATTGATTGATTCGGGGCCAAAAATCATGTTGCTAGAGTCCCATCAAATATTTTTGAAGTTCCTGTCTCGAGAGGAAAAGAGCAAGCTCTAAGAAAATGCGAAAAAAGGTTGTAGAAGGCAAGTAGGTTGATCCAGGAAAAAATCATAAAAATGACCAAGTCCTAGTCCTAGGGGCAGTCGGGACATTTGGGACAAAAAGGCCCGAACCGGCTGGCTCGGCCGAAGTAAGCACAAACAGCCCACAAAGCAACAGGGACATCTGGGACAAAAGTACGCGGCGGGCGCGAAATGCCGGTTCGACCGAGAAAAAATTGGCTAACTGCTGAGAGGGACGCAAATGGGACAATCGGGCCAAAAAGGCGCGAACCGGCCGAACCGGTGAAAAAGGGCCAGACAGTCCAAAATCAAATGGGACAATCGGGCCAAAAAGGTGCGAACCGGCCGAACCGGCCGAAAAGAGTCAAGTCAGTCCGAAGCAAAGTGGGACAAGCGGGCCAAAAATGCCCGAACCGGCCGAATCGGCCGAAATGAGTCCAGAGGGTCCAAAATCAAATGGGACATCTGGGACAAATGGACGCGAAATGCCCGAACCGGCCGAAATGAGCACAAAGGGCCCAAAATCAAATGGGACATCCGGGACAAATGGAGGCGAAGTACGTGAAGGAGCCGAAGGAGCCGAGGACCAATCAGAAACTGCCACGTGTCCTCACAGGAGAAAAAGTCAAAAGGTCAAAGGGGCGAGTTATCGAGCACCGATCCGAACCAATGGGATAGTGCCACGTGTCCCAGCTAGGGCCCACAAGGAAAATTCAAAAGACAGCCCGCCGAAAGGTAGAGGAGAGAGAATTGCGCGACCAATCAGAGCCTGCCACGTGTCGTCTAGGTGGCGAAGCGCGGGAAAATATTTTGAAATCTGTCTTGAGTCTGTTCCGTGCCCTAAATCTTCAGATCGCCATATCTTTTGATCCAGAGCTCATATTTCCACGTTCTTTATATCAACGGAAAGCTATTGAGATACTCTACATGGTTCCGGGATCAATCTCGAGTTTTGGTGTAGTCTCAAGAGAAAAATCAAGAAACGGCTCTGACATGTGGTAATGGCCAGAAGCGACCTTTCAACAACCCGTTTTAATGCTAATGGGTCGCATTCTTCTTCTGCACGGCCAGAAGTGACATTTTAGCGACCCAATTAATGCAGAATGGGTCGCATTCTCCTCCAAATCAGTCAAGGATGGCAGGGTATGGGTTGGTAAGGTATCCTATGCCGTTTTAATGCGTTGGCATTCAATGAGGAATGGGCTTACACGTTTTCCCACATTTTCTGTCCCCTGGGCTCGACCCATGCAATGTAAAAGCCAGATTTGGCTCATTAAAAAAAAAAGGTTGTTCATTCTTTCGGCTCGGCCCTCCCTTCTTTTCTTCTCTAGGGTTGAAAATGGAGTTCGAGCCTCCTCCCTGCTCTGTAATGGCATTTTTTGCCTTTTACTAATGGAATGATGTTCTGTGCAAACTTCTGGAGCAACAAAACGTGTTCTGTGATGCATCTGTCCATCCTCTCTCATTTTTGCTTGTTCTCTCCTTGCCTCTCTTCATTTGCAGGTATCTGTGCATGTCTAAATGTTCATTGTAGGTCTGGAGCTGTGTTCATGGAGTTTTGGGACATTTTCTGTGTAAAATCTATCCTTGGGCCTGTGATGCATCTGTCCATCCTTCCCATTGCTCACCTCTCTTTGTCCCATGGCAGTTTTGATAGATGTTCAACATCCTCCTTCTCTGGTGTATCACTGTTTTAGTGTAGGCTTTTGCTATTTTTCCCTTCTCTCTCTCTCTGTCTCCTTGGTATGGTTAGATTAGGATTAGATTAGCTTGCACGCACTTTGGAATAGCTTGTGGCAGGTAGTTTAGGAGCAGGAACCAGCCTTCTCTGGAGATTCCTCTCTTGGTTTCACAAGTCCCACGCTTGGAGAGAGGTTTCCATGTTGTGCAATCACACTGGATGCCTGAACATCAACCTAGAATCCCGATGTGCATCCGGGGTGCTGTGATTTTTCCCTAACAATTTTGGCACGCCCGGTGGGACCTTAGAGGTCTTTCACTTCATCTTTTGCAGGTTGGTGTGTTCCTGTGAAGATTTCAGCCTTTGGAGGCACTTGCAAACACATCTGGCGACTCCATCTGATCAGCAACCCATTTCTCTGAGCTTGCAGACCCGTTTCCATACATTTTCATCCATCTTTCTTTCCATCCCTTTCATTCTTTTCCATTCCATGAAGTTGTGCAATCATGACTTCATTTCCATCATGGATTTCACATCAACAACAGCAGTATATTCCACCTCCAACACGTTTTACAAATCCTCCAGATCAGCATGCATACTCATATGAACAGCAGTGCCAAAGTCAGTTTGGCAATGGAGCTTTCCAAGAGCAAGAGTGTGCATACAATGAAGACCATCAGATCCAAGATGCTGGTCTGTTGGAGAAAATCCAAAAGATGGAGGTGGGGATGGTGCAGTCCAGGGCTCAAGCACAAATGAAAGCTTTTGGAATCGGTTATGGAGCACCCTGTCCATGGGTGGGACCTTTTCCAAGGCATTACAGCCCTCAGGAGAAGCTTGACTTCATGATTGCAATGCTGCCTTTGCTTGCACAATGGACAGCAGAAATAGAGGCCTACAGACTTGTTGTTGAACAACCTTGTCAATGGGTAAGTTCTACACCATCATCTGGTTTTTCTCTTTCCATTACTCAAGCAGCATCATCTCATTTAAACTCCTCATCTGCTGTCCCATGTGTTGAATCCATCCCTCCATCCCCTAGTCTTCCACCCCATCTCGATTCTTCTTTTCTTTTCCCTTCCAAACAGTCATCCCCTCCACAAGAGCTAACAGAAATACCCCCTCCTCCAAAGAAACAAGAGGTTTCACCACCTCCACCACCACACAAAATTGTCAAATCAGTTGAGTTTCAACCTATCCCTCCTCTTGCATTCCCAATTTCATATGGGGAAGAAGGAATTGAAAAAATCAGTCATCAAGGATAGCAAGAAGAGGAGCCCAACAGAAAAGAAATGACAGATGACTTGAAGGTTTGGGCTACCAAATTTGGGATGACAAAGATCCCCTTGATGGTTAAGCCTACAGAAGAGGCTAAGGTTGAACAAATGGTGGTTAGGACTGATTTGGTTGCAGCAGAAGAAGAAGATCTTGCAGTCCCAACTTGTCCTCTAGAGCAGCAAATTGAAGAGTTTGACTTGACAAACTTCATGCTGGAGAAGGAGTTCAATCAAGAGAAAGATTTCCTTCAAACATTAGAGAAAGGAAAAGCTGCTCCAAATCTAAAAGAAGAGGAGCACATCCTAGCTGTGGAGGAGAAAAGTGCAGATCCAAGGGCTTTGAGCACAAAGCAGGCTACAGGAGAACCTTCAGTTCTTCTTTCCACTTCATCTCTCTCAAGTTCTATTACTGAAAAGGAGTTTGATCTCTCAAACTCAATATTGGAGAGTGAAGCAAACCATGGTGGTCAGGTTGCACATCAAGAGGACACCACGGAGGAAGTTGAATACGAGCAGCAGGACAGCAATGAGGCAGTTTACCTGTCAGATTTGGAGGACTGTTTTGATGGAGAAGAGCCGGTTGAGCTTTCACCTTTCTCTCTTTCATCATCCACATTCCAAACACAAGAGCCTGCTGCCATGAAGGAGAGCTTTCATTTGCAGTAGCCTGCATCTTACAGCAGCTCTTTGGGATCAAGATTGGAAGATTTTTATCTTCCATGTTATTCATTGGAGGAAGAGAAAGGACAGAAGAATTTCACCATTTCTTCCACACCATCCATTCAAGAGGTCTACAAGAAGACTCCATTCTTGGAGTTGAAAATCAGAGCTATGGGCATATCAAACGGATCAGACCTTGCCCAATCAGGTATTTGGCTTCATTGGAGCCAAAGGAGAAGCCACAACCAGTCATGCTTGCTTCTGAGCATGAGGATGAGCTACAAAGTACCAAGGATCAGCTGCCATACCTCTCCAATCCAAATGCAGAGCAACTAAAAGAGGTATTGGATTTTTCAGTTGATACCTTGATGATTTGGATAGAAGACCACTTCTTGTTGATTTTCCATCCATCCAAACAGCCATGATCGGTGCAAATCAATTGCATGGCTGCCAATTTTGAAGAAAGGAAGCTATTTCTCACAACCAGTTGCAGGGTTTGTTTAGCTTGCCTTTGCTTCCAGTTAGAGTAGAGTAGCTAGGTTTGCTTTCAGTAGAAGAAGTGCTTGTGCACACTCTGCATGTTCCATTTGGGGCATGTATGATTTTCAGTTTTGTACATAGTTTTGGTGTTGCTTGGTTTTGCTCTTGCACAGTTCTTTTCAGTGGTTTTAGGTGAGAATGACTCCATGTCCGGTGGGTTTCCAAGTGGCCCAGAGGGGAGGTTTTCAAAGTTCAGATCAGTTGCAGGTTGCAACTCATGACTCCATGCCCAATGGATGCTTCAGGCTATTGATCATTCATCTAGCGAGCGAGATGACCCCGCCGAGTCCCAAAACGTTGTCAAAATTTCACCCCCCTGGGTAATTTTGATAACATGCATCAGAATATTCAAGTCCCAGGAAAATTGATTGATTCGGGGCCAAAAATCATGTTGCTAGAGTCCCCTCAAATATTTTCGAAGTTCCCTGTCTGAGAGGAAAAGAGCAAGCTCTGAGAAAATGTGAAAAAAGGTTGCAGAAGGCAAGTAGGTTGATCCAGGAAAAAATCATAAAAATGACTAAGTCCTAGTCCTAGGGGCAGTCGGGACATTTGGGACAAAAAGGCCCGAACCGGCCGGCTCGGCCGAAGTAAGCACAAACAGCCCGCAAAGCAACAGGGACATCTGGGACAAAAGTACGCGGCGGGCACGAAAAAGCCGTTCGACCAGATAAAAATCGACTAACCTGCTTTGAGAGGGAGCATTCGGAAATGGGACAATCGGGCCAAAAGGCGCGAATCGGCCGAACTGAAAAAAAGGGCCGAGCAGGTCCCAAAATCAAATGGGACAATCGGGCCAAAAGGCGCGAACCGAACCTGAACCGGCCGAAAGAGTCAAGTCAGTCCAAAGCAAAGTGGGACAAGTGGGCCAAAAATTCCCGAACCGGCCGAATCGGCCGAAATGAGTCAAGAGGGTCCAAAATCAAATGGGACATCTGGGACAAATGGACGCGAAATGCCCGAACCGGCCGAAATGAGCACAAAGGGCCCAAAATCAAATGGGACATCCGGGACAAATGGAGGCGAAGTACGCGAAGGAGCCGAAGGAGCCGAGGACCAATCAGAAACTGCCACGTGTCCTCACAAGAGAAAAGTCAAAAAGTCAAAGGGGCGAGTTTTCGAGCACCGATCCGAACCAATGGGATAGTGCCACGTGTCCCAGCTAGGGCCCACAAGGAAATTTCAAAAGATAGCCCGCCGAAAGGTAGAGGAGAGAGAATTGCGTGACCAATCGAGCACCGCCACGTGTCGTCCAGGTGGCAAAGCGCGGAAAATATTTCAAATCTATCTTGGTCTGCTCGTGCCCTAAATCTTCGAGATCGCCATATCTTTGATCCGAGCTCGGATTTCCACGTTCTTTATATCAACGGAAAGCTGTTGAGATGCTCTACATGATTCTCGGATCAATCTCGAGTTTTGGTGCAATCTGAAGAGAGAAAATTGAGAAACAGCTCGACGTGTGGTAATGGCGAAGCGACCTTTCAACAACCCGTTTAATGTTAATGGGTCGCATTCTTCTTCTCGCGGCCCGAAGTGACATTTTAGCGACCCAATTAATGCGAAATGGGTCGCATTCTCCTCCAAATCAGTCAAGGATGGCGGGTATGGGTTGGTAAGGTATCGTATTCCGTTTTAATGCGTTGGCATTGATGAGGAATGGGCTTACACGTTTTCCCACGTCTTCCCCCAGGCTCAACCCATGCAATGTAAAAGCCAGATTTGGCTCATAAAAAAAAAAAAAAAAAAAAGGTTGTTCATTCTTTCGGCTCGGCCCTCCCTTCTTTTCTTCTCTAGGGTTGAAAATGGAGTTCGAGCCTCCTCCCTGCTCTGTAATGGCATTTTTTGCCTTTTACTAATGGAATGATGTTCTGTGCAAACTTCTGGAGCAACAAAACGTGTTTTGTGATGCATCTGTCCATCCTCTCTCATTTTTGCTTGTTCTCTCCTTGCCTCTCTTCATTTGTAGGTATCTGTGCATGTCTAAATGTTCATTGCAGGTTTGGAGCTGTGTTCATGGAGTTTTGGGACATTTTCTGTGTGAAATCTATCCTTGGGCCTGTGATGCATCTGTCCATCCTTCCCATTGCTCACCTCTCTTTGTCCCATGGCAGTTTTGATAGATGTTCAACATCCTCCTTCTCTGGTGTATCACCGTTTTAGTGTAGGCTTTTGCTATTTTTCCCTTCTCTCTCTCTCTCTCTGTCTCCTTGGCATGGTTAGATTAGGATTAGATTAGCTTGCACTGGAATAGCTTGTGGCAGGTAGTTTAGGAGTAGGAACCAGCCTTCTCTGGAGATTCCTCTCTCAGTTTCACAAGTCCCACGCTTGGAGAGAGGTTTCCATGTTGTGCAATCACACTGATGCTCGAACATCAACCTAGAAGCTCCGATGTGCGTCCGGGTGCTTTGTGATTTTGCCCTCAACATGATATTTAAATAATAGATATTTTTAGATCATAATTTAATTTAATTAAATTAATATTAGAGTGGGGTGAAAGGGGCCATGGTTAGGTGAGTGTTTTTGAGTTGGTTATTTTTCGAGGGACCTAGGGAAGTATGACCCAATTTTGGTGTCTACACAAAGTCAAAAGCAATAGATTGATCCTCGAAGGAAAACTATTCACATATCATATTGTCAATAATAAAAGTAGATTGATCCCTCGAAGGACAGCTACTAGTCAAAATAATAGACCGATCCCTCGAAAGATAGGCATTTTTATACAAATCAAAATCTAAATATTAAAAATGTAGACCATACCCTAAAAGGATGGCTACCCATGTAAAAGAATTCCCACATTAATCAACCTTTAAAAATCCAAAAGTCAAATCATCCTAGGAAAGCTTCCCACGTTGATCAACTTTCCCATTTTTAGCAAACTTCCCACATCGATCAATTTGCATCAAAAATAAAAATGTAAAGTCGGGGGCATTTCCCTATGAAACTGTTGAAAGGAGAAACCTATTTTCCCACACAACCTACATATGTCAACCCTTCTCATGTCCTAGGAAGGTACACTCTATCACTTTAATTTATATCCAAGATCCTAAGTGTGACTACCCATTATTAGTCATCTGTTAACATTCGTTGTAAAGGCCAAAAATGCAAGCGCCTTCACTTTGTTGTTTCCTATCATATATGTATTAAATCCAATACAAATAAATCAATCCATGTTTCATTCTTGACCATGTTTTTAACAAACATTAAATCACTTTAACATCAATATCGAATACACATCATACATAAAATGTAACTTTAACATTTGTTAACCCTTCCACATCAACATCTATCAATTTTTTTACCAAAATCTATTAATCACATCAACATCATACATCAACAAAATCTTGAGCACATCTCAATTTCACATCACTGTGTTTAAAACATCACATCTAATCCTTAAAATCAACATTTATCGCTTAAATATCTCCTTGGGTGCTACGTCCTTGATCATTTCAGGACCCCTATATAGTCCTTATAAGCCCACCTTTGTGGCAACATCAAATTCTTTTCTTTTGACCTCATCAAATTTTCATATCATATTTTGTTGTTGTTAAGTCATATATCTATAGGACACAAACCATTTGGTTCCCCTATCACTTGACTTCTTGGCCTTGTAAGCCCACCTTTGTGGCAACATCAATTTATGGTAATTTGACCTCATCATATCATATTTTTCACCGTTAAGTCATATGTCTATAGGGAAAAAAAATTTGATTCCCCTATCACTTGACTTCTTGGCCTCATAAACCCACCTTTTTGGAAACACCAATTATTGGTCCTTTGACCTTGTCAAAACATCTTGTCCATCGTTAAAAGTCATATGTCTATAGGACACAAACCCTTTGGTTCCCCTATCACTTGATTTTGTGATGACACCCATATTTTTAACCTCATCCTAGGGCATCACCTAATCATCTTTCTATGCTTGCATTTTCCATCTATCTCTTTTAAGCTCATGATCGATTCACTTTTCCATCAATCCCTAGTTTGAGGGGGAGAACCTCATCATGTAATTCTTTAACATTTATCTGTCACATCTCATTTTTGTCTTGTGGCTTGACTTAAAACCCCACAACAAAAAGGGGAAAATTTAGACACCTAAAATTAGCACCGCTAATTCCAGTTTTGATGTCGGCCATCCATTACTAAGTCTCCTTCATTATCACATTACACCCCTCATATTTATTAAATATTAACATGATGCGCCAGAATTAGCAGGAACTTGACAAGGTCATAACTTGAGCTCCGGGTGTCTGTTTGAGTCCGTTTTTTTGAAACCACGTGTTTCGATGAAACAAACACACCAAAAAATCCCCTACTAGTTGGGGAAAGTTTTCGACACATTTTCAGGCCCTAAATCCGCCATCTTGAGGCCGAAAATTAGGATTTAAGTTATAGTTCGGTTTTTTCCTATTTTTGAGCATTAGTTAATTTTAGTCTATTAATTGCATTGTGAGTTAGAAAGTTGGCAATTCCTCTAATTTAGGGATGTAGAAGATGTGTGGCAATTTATGTGCCTGTAGGAATAAGCATGCGAACTTACTAAGAATAACAGGTTCTAGTAAACTACTAAAAATAGTAATTTCCGCCACCTAGAGTAGATTTAGTCTCGAGTTAACTAGAGTTTATTGGGCAACTCGAGTTGGGAGTTGTTTTCCTATTTAGGAAACATTGTAATTCATTATTTGATAACAAAGAAGGAGATCTATTTTCTTTTGGAGTTCATATTATTTATAGAGTATATCTGGTTGTTCTTAATTTGGCTACATTATCTCGTATCGTAGCGGTTCAAGTATTTTTTTATTTATTTAAAAAATGGAAGGAAGAGGAAAAGGAAGGGGAGGCGTGATGCCTGTAGATGAATAGAAATATGCAAGATCTGCAGAGACAAGTTGCTGCACTTGTTGCAATGATAACCCGAGAGAGAAATCAAGGTGGAGATGACACGATGAAGAAGTTTGTGAAGAGGAGGAAACAAAAGCACCACCATTAGCTTTTGAAGAAAGGATGCTTCGAGCATTAGAAGGAAAGAATGATGGGATAAGAGTTGATGTTTCAGAGTATGGTGGTAGTCTAAAACCAGAGGAGCTGATAGAATGGTTGACTAGCATGGGAAATTTTTTTGAGTGGAAGGCTATGTCAAAAGAAAAGAAGGTAAAATTTGCATGCACGAAATTGAAAGGTCATGCTATGTTATGGTGGGATCACCTACAGAAAGAGTGGTCAAGAAAGGGAAAGAAAGAATTAGGACGTGGAGTAAGATGGAGAAGAAGCTGAAAGATAAATTTCTCCCTGTGGATTATGCACAAACCCTTTACAGGAGGTTTCAGAATCTCAGAAAGAACTTACAAACAGTGCAAGAATACATAGATGAGTTCTACAAGTTGTCCATTCATGTAGAGCATGAAGAAACTGAGGAAAAAATGGCTACAAGGTATGTTAATGGATTAAAATTTTCTATTCAAGATGAGATAAGTATGCATAGGATTAAAAGCATGGAGGATGCCTATCAATTAGCCTTAAAGGATGAGGAAAAACAAAATCATCAAAGTTTTAGGAGATCACCTGGAATGAATAGGGGGCCTCATCTTCCTTTCGAGGGATGAGTGGTTTCAGCCAAGGTAGGGGAGAATCATCTCGTGGATTGGAAAAGCAAGAGGATACAAGAAAAGATTTCCAGAATCAACAAAGAGGTAGAGGATTTTCTAGGGGCAGAGGATATGCTGGCGATAGAGGATGGGAGGCTCCACAAAGACCATTTTTTTGTTACAGATGTGGTGAAGAAGGGCACTAGGATTTTGAATGACCACATACTTATACACATGACAAAAGGCAAGGAGATGCTCCGAGAGTAAATCTTGTTGAAGCTGAGCAAGTAGAAGATGAACAGACCTTAAAATTCCACCGATGTTTGAGAAACTCTAATGATCAAGAGGACGATGATTGCTCCAAGAAAGGAGGTCAAGGGGATGCATGACTGCGTACAAATATTTTCAGAACAAGATGCACTTCAAGAAGAAAGGTATGTAATGTTATTATTGATGGTGGTAGTTGTGAGAACATGGTTTCAAATGAGATGGTTGATAAATTGGGTCTACATTGTGAGAAGAATCCTAACCCTTATCGTATTGCATGGTTTAAGAAAGGTAATGAAGTTACTATTGATAAGAGATGTTTAATAAGATTTTCTATTGGGAAAAGTTATAAGGATGAGATTTGGTGTGATGTTATTCCTATGGATGCATGTCATATGCTACTAGGAAGACCATGGCAATTTGATAGAAAAGTTATTCATGATGGGGAAAAGAATACTTATACTTTCGGAAGGATGGCAAAAAAATAGTTTTTCTACCTCTTAAAGAAGAGGGAAAGGCTGAAAATATGCTTTCTACAAAGGAATTTGTGAAGGAAGCAAAAGAAACTGTTTTTGTTATGCACTAGTTGTAAATAAGGATGAACTTGTAAGTGCTCAAATACCAATAGAAACATCGAATTAATAGAAGAATTTTCAGATGTTATTCCTGATGAGCTACCAGATGGATTACCACCCAAAAGAGATATTCAACACCACATTGATTTGATTCCAGGGTCTTCACTCCCAAATCAAGTGGCTTATAGGATGAGCCCGACATTGCATGCAGAGTTGAATAGGCAAGTGGCAGAGCTCATGCGAAAGGGGGTCGTAAGGGAGAGCATGAGTCCGTGTGCAACACCAGCTTTATTAACACCAAAGAAGGATGGAACATGGAGAATGTGCACGGATAGCAGAGCGATCAATAAAATTACAATCAAGTATCGGTTCCCAATACCTCACCTTGATGATATGATGGATGTGCTTGCTGGATCTAATTATTTCACCAAGATTGATCTTCGAAGTGGTTATCATCAGATTCGGATTAGAGAAGGAGATGAGTGGAAAACAACATTCAAGACAGGAAATGGATTATATGAGTGGTTGGTGATGCCATTCAGGTTATCCAATGCACCTAGTACTTTTATGAGATTGATGAACACCGTGTTACGGGAGTATAATGGTAAGTTTGTTGTGGTTTATTTTGATGATATCTTGATCTTTAGTAAAACTAGAGAAGAACATTTGAGGCATCTAAGGTTGGTATTTGAAGTGTTAAGGAAAGAGAAACTCTATGCAAATATGAAGAGGTGCACATTCATGCAAGAGAGCTTGGTATTCTTGGGCTTTATTATTTCAGCAGGTGGGGTACAGATGGACTCAAAAAGATAAAAGCAATTATTGAATGGCCTACTCCACGGAGTATAACGAGAGGTAAGGAGCTTTCATGGTCAAGCAACATTTTACGAAAAATGTATTAAAATTTTTAGCAATATTGTAGCACCTATCACAGATTGCACAAAAGGAAGGGATTTTTGTGGACAAAGGTAGCTAAGGATAGTTTTCAAATCTTGAAGAAGAAGGTGACAAAGGCACCCATTTTGGCACTACCAGATTTTGATAAAGTGTTTGAGGTTGATTGTGACGCCTCACATGTGGGTATTGGTGTTGTTCTAAGTCAAGGAGGAAAGCCAGTAGCTTTCTTTAGTGAGAAACTAAATGAGGTAAGAAATAACTACTCTACTTATGATGTGGAATTTTATGCAATTGTACAAGCATTAAGGCATTGGAGGCATTACTTAGTGCTTAAGGAGTTTGTGTTATTTACATACCACATAGCCATGAAGTATGTGAATACACAAAAGAAGTTGAATAGTAGGCATGCAAAGTGGGTATCATTTTTGCAGGGTTATACTTTTTCTCTAAAACATAAATCCGGAAAACAGAATCAAGTTGCAGATGCATTGAGTAGGCGTGTGACTTTGTTTACCACTATGGAAAATGAGGTGGTGGGTTTTGAAGAAATAAAAGGTTTGTATTCTTTTGATTCTGATTTCAAGGATATTGTTGAAATACTAATTAGACCATTATCGAGACAATGCGGGGATGTCCTAGATGAGTATATTTTATAGGATGGCTACCTATTCAAGGGACGCCAACTATGTATTCTAGTTGGGTCTATGAGAGAGAATATAGTGAAAGAGTTGCATAGCGAGAGGGTTGGCTAGGCATTTTGGTAAAGATAAGACAATAGCCTTGGTAGCAGAGAAATACTATTGGCCAAAGCTGAAAAGAGATGTGGTAAGATATGTGGAGAGGTGTCGAATTTTCCAAGTCTTGAAAGGCCATGCACAAAATACAGGGTTGTATATGTCGTTGCCTGTTCCTAAAGGGTCATGGACAGATCTGAGTATGGATTTTGTTTTGGGATTACCAAAACACAACGAGGTAATGACTCAATTTTTGTGGTTGTTGATAGGTTTTCTAAGATGGTTCATTTTATTTCCTACAAGAAAACAAGTGATGCAACAGGCGTAGCAGATTTGTTTTTCAGAGAAGTTATTCGTTTGCATGGTGTTCCAAAAACCATTACTTCAGATAGGGACACAAGGTTATTAAGTCACTTTTGGTGGACTTTATGGAAGAAATTTGGAACTCAACTACATTTCAGTAGTGCCTATCATCCGTAGACTGATGGGAAAATAGAGGTAGTAAATAGGAGTTTGGGAAACCTGTTAAGGTGCATTGTTGGGGAAAATATGAAACAATGGGACTTAGCATTACCACAAGCTGAGTTTGCATATAACAGTTCCATAAACACATCCACGGGAAAGTCTCCATTTTCAATTGTGTATGGGAGTAATCCAAATGGGGTGTTATATTTGGTACATACTTCCATTGATGGCGAGTCGGTGATGATGCGAAACATTTGCCGAACATATACAATAATTGCAGGAAGAAGTGCGGAAGAAGCTGCAGAATAGTAATGATAAGTATAAGGAAATAACAGATGTGCAAAAATGGAGAAAGGTATTTACAGTTGGTGAGTTGGTTATGGTATGTCTTCGGAAGGAAAGGTTTCCAAGAGGAACCTATAATAAGTCAAGTACAAGAAGATTGGTCCCCGCAAAATTGTGAAAAGAATAAACGATAATGCTTATGAGGTAGAATTGCCAAGGAATTTTGATATTTCTCCGTGTTTAATGTTTCATATTTGTATTCTTTTCATGGGGATGGTGCGAAAGGGTTATTGATTTAAGTAGTAGATTGGCGCGCAGAGTTTCCGGTGAAGAAGAAAGAAGAAGTGGTCGATTCTAGACAAAAAAACAATGGACACGCGACATGGGAAATACAACAAATATTTGGTACATTGGAAAGGACTGAAAAGAGGAAAATACTTGGGTCACGAGTGGGAGATTCGAAGTTGGATGTAGATAAATGGAAGCAGTTTGAAGGCATAACTTGCGGGAGCTGCATTTTTTCAAGTAGGGGAGAATGATGCGCGAATTAGCAGGAACTTGACAAGGTCATAACTTGAGCTTCGGGTGTCCGTTTGAGTCCATTTTTTTAAACCACATGTTTCGATGAAATGAACGCAGTGGAAACCTGCGCTGCTACCAATTGGGGCAAGTTTTGACACATTTTCGGGCCCTAAATCTGCCATCTTGAGGCTGAAAATTAGGATTTAAGTTATAGTTCAATTTTTTCCTATTTTTGAGCATTAGTTAATTTTAATCAGTTAATTGCATTGTGAGTTAGAAAGTTGGAAATTCCTCTAATTTAGGGATGTAGAATATGCATGGAAATTTCTGTGCCCGTAGGAATAAGCATGCGAACTTACTAAGAATAGCAAGTTCTAGTAAACTGCTAAAAATAGTAATTTCGCCACCTAGAGTAGATTTAGTCTGAGTTAGCTAGAGTTTACTTTGGGCAAATCGAGTTGGGATTTGTTTTCCTATTTAGGAAACATTTTAATTCATTATTTGATAACAAAGAAGGAGATCTATTTTCTTTTGGAGTTCATATTATTTGCGGTATATCCGGTTGTTCTTAATTTGGCTACATTATAACATTAACATCATTGTTATACTTTCATAAGTCCACATCCATCATTAATTAAACCGGACCCTCCATTTATTGATTAAACAACACTCCATGACCTAGGTCACCCACTTCTACCCCTTAATTAATTTAATAATTATGTCACCACATCCCTATCCCTAAAATAAATAAAGTAAAATAAATTAATTATATCCTCACACCTCATCCTCACACTTCACTATGCTAACTGGGACACCTCGCTAACCACCTAACCTCCTCTAAAAATACCTTCTAAGAATCTCTAACTTCTTCCTAACCTCCTCTAAAACAACCTTCTAAAAATCATGATGACTCATCCTAACCAACTAACTAATTTACTAACCTTCCAAAAATATTAAAATCCTAACCAAATTATCCCCATAACCACCTCTAACCTCCCACTCAACCTCTCTAACTAATTTAGATATGATTCCCCTAAATCTTCAACCAAATAAGATAAAAAAATCAATTTTAACCTCCATATCTTAACCAAACTTGAACCTCCCGCAATTCTTGGTGATTTCCCAAATCACCGGCGATTTCCCAAATCACTCATGCGATTCTCTCCTATTTTACACTATAAATATGGGCTCTAGGCCTCCATTTGAGATTGAATGGAAGGTGGATGTGACTCTAGGACTTGATTTTTCTTTCATCTTAGACCTCTCACAAAGCCATAGATTGTTGAAAAATATCCAAAGATTCTTCAAACGTCGGTCATACGTCCAAAAACACATCAACAATCTTCTTGCATCAACAATATTTCTCTCTTGGGTAACATCACATTTTTTTCTTATTTTCTCAAATTATGCAAGGTGAGTGTCTTCCCTTACTTTATTACATCATTTTGCATAATTTAGAATATTAATCCACCTTTCTAACATTTATTTCAAGTCCCGTTTTCATCTACTTTTTGGCCTGTACATTTTTTATAGCAATTGCTGGTGAGTTTCTAAAATATCCAAAGATTGGCCCAATCACTAGTGATTAACATACAATCACTGGAAATTATTTACACCACTTAAAATATCTTTAAATTATATTTCCAATGCATCTTTTTTTTTTTTTTTCAAAACGGGCTACAGCTCTCAAGTTGTGGTCAAAACACCAAAGGGTGGTTTTTTATCAGATCCAAAGCTTCGCCATCAACAAAATCATCATCTTTCAACCTTCACCTCTCTAGTAATCCCTTCCTTTTTCTAGGATTAATTTCCTACCTCAATCGGTAAACATCTTTATTCATGTATCATTTTCTCTCCCTTTTATCAATCAATCATTTATGTCAAGCTAATTAGTTTTTATCAATTTGTAAACATTCACGTGTATTGTCATCGATTCCTTCAATCGCCGTCGATTAGCCCAATTGCTAGTCATTCCTATTTATTAGAACTAATTTCA
This sequence comes from Taxus wallichiana var. yunnanensis, assembly GCA_018340775.1. NCBI lineage: Eukaryota > Viridiplantae > Streptophyta > Pinopsida > Cupressales > Taxaceae > Taxus > Taxus wallichiana. Next base: position 617,157,101 of record CM031239.1, on the reverse strand, counting down.
ATTCTAATTTCCTTTATGATATCCAAAGGTCATACCCGACTATTATTATGCCTTTACAAGCGTCCATCAAATCCCATCCATCTCCTGTGAGCCATCTACAACATTTTATCATTTAACCGAATCAAATATATTATACCGGTTGCCTTTTTGATAGCATATCCATCCACACCTTTGCTCCTTTGAGCCATATCGTGATTCCTCAAATCCCTTTAGATCAAGAACCACCATCAGACCAACATATAACCTTGGACCTCATATATCCCTTTTCCTTTGCATTTTATCATTTAATATCAATTCACTTTATCATTATCAGATTAATTTATTGAACGCAAATTTACACCCATGCAAGAGAAGTCCATTGATTTCCTGGGACTGGAATTTTCCACAAAATCTACCACATATTTCAATAACTCCATCTTATCTAAGTTGTTTTTTATTTTCAGGGCTTTCTTACGGGAAAAGAATTCTTGTTCACATTCTTCACGAGTGCAACATCAAACATTGTCCATCCACATCTGTGGGTATCACGGAAACCCCACCATATCGAGGTTTGGAAGGTTGTATCATCTTGCTTGCAAACACAGGTTGAAGACTGGTAAGATTTATCCCAAACAAGGACCTAGAAATGTACCCCAATGCATGATTTTGTGTCTAAACTTGAATCTCTGTAATTTCTCAAGTGATTCCATCATTCTCAACTCATCCGAGAAGTAGTGAGGTGCAAGAGAAATATCACGAGATGACTTATATTTCCAAAATGGTACCATGAACCATATGAAACTCCACCATTCACTCTTCCATGTTCAAAAATATATTTCGTAGTTTTATGAATTTTTTCAGGGAATCGAGACAAAATTTTACCAAAGAAGCGTAAGGATAATTGATTAGATCACCAATTTCTCTTTGAGATATTGCATAGAGCCCATTTGATTTTATTCACCAATTAACTTATAAGTGATCTCTTGGAATAATTCCTAGATCACACACATGATTTGTTCTCCCATATCTTTCACATCATAAAATTGTTCTTGGACATCATCAAGTACCATCATCCCGAACTTGGAAAAAATCAACCATTCAAAGTGATGTCCACGATGATTTAAATCTAGGATTCCTTCATTGAATTGAGATGAGAATCCCATTTATGCAAGCTCTTAGATATCGGGATAAATTTTTTCAAGTTTTTTTATTTTGACCTTGAGAGACTCTCTAAAATGTAGGATAAAATATAGATGAGTCTAAACCTTATCATAGATTCTTATAACTTCATGAATGACCCGAAAACCCTATATCCGAACATTGTCAATCCATGCCTTGGTTACACAATCCATATTGTTTATTTCTTTGGATAGTGAAAGGGCATATTGATCTAATACCACCACTATAGTATAAATTTGAATAGTAGAATAAATCAGTTTGATGAGGTGTTGTACATATGCAATTAGTTGTCGATTTTCTTCCTTGAGATGGATGGTCTAAGATTTATATTTCTCCATCTACCAAAAAATTATGTCGATAGATTATAGAGCATGAGAAACATCATTTTCCATTGTTGATTTTATGAGAGTCACTCTTGGGACTTCGTAATTGGAAATGGTCATTTCCTCTTATCCTTATCAACAATTAGTCTTTCTATGTTAGCATATCAAATTCCATACTTGTTGACTACAACTTTGGAAATGACCTTGGGTTTTTTAGGCCTTAAGGAATATATAATTGATGCAATATCCTCAAGATTAATCATGATTGGTTTGATGATTCTTTTCCTCTTCTTGATTTATCCATTTAGCCGATAGGGTATCTCTTCAATTATCTCAACACAAAATTACGGTATTGGGTGGGAGTTTCTCATGTGTTGGTGGAAGAAATTCAAATTTAGGTGGGGATGGGGAGTTGCCATAACATCTTCATGATGTATGGGAAAAGGTTTTAAAGTATCCTTGGGATGTGAATTATTAGGTGAATTAAAGATTTGAATAACCAAAATTTGCGTCGATATGATACCATGAACTTTAGAGTGGTGTTTTTAATCATCCCTTTAGAATTTTAATTGTTATGAGTTGATGAATGTTAGCTTGATTGTGAGATCCTAGAAATATTCTACTTTACCAGATTTTATTCTTTCCACCGCTCGATTCGCTAGCCATCAAATGTTGATCTTGAGGTTATTTTGATTTCCATTGCCTCTTACTTTCTTGTGTATGGGATGAAGCTTGTGTAGCGGGGTGAGAGGATGATTGAGTGGATTTTGCAATTCTCTTCTCATTCTGATTGGTTGGCCTCCAATCCTCATGTGTATTTATTTCATTTGCAGTACATCTGGCCAATTCTCTCTCTAGATAACTTGTTGAATTTTGTCATCAAGCGACATGTCATATCTAAACAAATTGAATTTGGGAAGGGGTGATGAGGAAATTGAATAATATGCAAGATCAGTCATGTTAAGGATATTATTAGTAACTCTTCATTAGACATATTTCAATATGATTTTGATAATTTGATTTAGAGTCATTCATGAGAAGTCGCGATGTCGAGCCTCAAATTCATCTACACAATCAACCCAATAGTCTTCCAACTCTAGAAAATGTATGTACTTGTAGATAATAATCCTCTCCATTAATCCAAAAATATCAAATCCCCACCTTCTCATGAATGGGTGAAGTGTTCGAATGGTCATCTCTTTATTTATTATCTCTACAAAGGTGCGGTGAAGAAATATGAACACTTGTACACACCAATAGAGATAAGGAAACAAATAGTAGATCTATGTTTTTCATTGAGGAAGAAATTGACTAATGTAAGTTGTCGAGAAAGTTCCATGAGGGCCCACCTATCACTTACATACTTTGGCAATTTTTAGGGCATGCCATTGTATCCATAGACATAGATGTATGAAAATGAGGGAAATTGGATGAACCATGTGCCCCATTTTGAAATCACCTCCTTTTGGTGATGTGAAAACCTTTCCTATGGCTTGTTTTCAAGCATTCTGATGACATAGAAGAGGAAAACATCGTTGACCCATTGGAAATGATGCATACTTGGCTTGAATTATAGTTACAAGTAAAATTTAAAGGAACCATTTTGACTTGGTGCCATTATGCCTCTAGTCTCCATACTAAGAAAGATTCTTCTTCAGGACACACCATATACTAGATAAGAAGTCATGTAGAAATGGCCATCATCTTCCACACCAATCAACTACTTGTGTAATGTGTCAATTATGATCATTTCCAAATGAATGTGAACTTTTTGATCAAGGATGACATAAATGAATTTGTATCTCCACTTTCCACTTGGAATTCAATGTGCGGTAATTCTTTTGGAAGCCAATTGGTGGGAGTCCTCTTAGTGACTAACTAGTGTTTGTTGATGAATTTGGAGTATTGCAACATGTCTTCATCCTAATATTGTTGTGCATTCTAGAATTATGTGAATCTCCTCAATGTGCTCGGGATTGACTAGGAGGATGGGATTAGTTTTTCTATTAAAAACCTATCTTTTCGGGGGTCATAGTGTTTCGTGTACATGATGACAACCTTTGGAAATCAAACAGACAATGGGAAGGCTACTTCTTGTGGTAGACTGGACTATTGTACAAACATTAAGAAAATATTGTGTGATCTTCACACCAAGTTCTATCGCAAAATTGAACCATATTAATGTGACCCAAATTGGTGTCGATTATATGGTTGTAGTGTGAAATGAGTACGAGAATGTGTGTTACACCTTGGAACTCGTATTCCAATGCCAATTTTTGGTTGTTGACATTTAAAATAAAAAATTAGAGAAAAATAAACAATAAGAATAAAACTTGTGGTGTTGGGTCACTGTCTCGAAGTTCACTACAGAAGAGGAAAAATGAGATTTTATTGAATTTTCACTTTATAGTATGAATTTCATCTCATTTCTAATCATATGATATTTGTATGATTTCAAAAATAAACATCCACAATAGTCGTTCTCTTCTTTCTTTCCTATGCCATGTTCTTGGCTTAGTTCACATCGATTTCCATGAATTCTGGTGTTTAGGTGGATTATCTTTGGTATATTTTTTGTTATTTATTTGCATACATTTGCCAATTTATTTGTTCAACCAGCCAATGTACTGTAGTATTGTAGAGAGTTAAAATATTCTCCTCCATGCATGAGATTCACTACCTAAATTATTTGTTCTAGTTTTTCCATTGACATCTTGCACGCACAATGACAAGATTGGGAGTATCATTTATTCTCTTCATTTCTTGCAGCTTTTCTCTTTCTTCTTCTATGTGGCTAGCTTCTAAGTTCTTTTCCATTTACACATTTCTTGAATATCTACTCATTTTTAAATCTTCTTGCACATGTTTTCTCTCTTCCCATATGGTTTTATTTGGCTGAGTTTTGGTGGTTCTTCCATCCTCCTCTTTCCTCACACAAGTTCCGACTATATTTTTCTCTATTATGAAGCATCTGTTTCGGCTTTATTTTGACTTTTCTCCATGCATTCTATGTGGGATTCTTCACTGGTGCAGGTCCAGACCTCCGCACTTTTGTTTATTTTCTCCAATTTTGTGTAGGTTTTAGTTTCCTTCCTCTTTAATGTGGTCTCTGAACTTTGTTTGTCTCATGCGAAAGTTTTTTCTCCTTCCATATATACGCAATCTTCTGATTTGTCTTCTCCACGCTTTTTTATTTTTCCTTTGGTGCAAGTTTTGAATTATCCTTCTACATGCATGCGCTTTGGTTATCCTCCTGCTACATTGGTGCAAGTTCTGAATTAGTCTTTCATTCGCACATTTTCTTGAGCTTCTACTGATATATTTATGTTCTTGCGAAGGTTTATCTTCTTCTTTTACGTAAGATCAAGTCTCCATGTGGTTCTTTATTATCTTTTTCTACGCTTTTGATCTTCTATTCATTCATCCACGTGGATTTGTCTTGGATCTTCCACAAAATTTTATTCTCTAATCCAACGTAGGTCTGTCCTCTCCTCCATGTTGGTGCAGTTTGGACCTACAAAAGCAAGATAAATAAGAAGAAAATGTAGATAACCAAGTCTGTGTGTTGTATATGTTTTATTTCTTTCCACACAAATGCAGGCGTCTGATTTGTCTCCTTGTTTCTTTATTTTTATTTGCATGAGATTTAATATTTGTATGTGTTGCAAAGGGGGTTGTCTGTATAAGTTCCATGCTTGTGCCAAATACCAGTCAACATAACTTGGCTATCATTTAACTTTTGCAATATTTTTGAATCTCCTTCTCCATTTATTCTTGGCTCATAATTTTCAATGATAATATGTTGCCCACTATTTTTCAGGATGAATGGATGATATTCTATTTTATCGTATCAAAAACCACTTTATACTCTGTATCCTTTGTAATTATCTACCGTGGGTTAAAATTAAAATATTGTAATCGTGCGTGATAGGAATGAGTGCTTATCCTTCACAAAACTTTATTAGATCAACACAATGAACATATTCTATTTCCTCCTACAAATGACCCCATTCCTTGTGCCATGAATACATGCTTCTTTGACACCGAAGACTGAGAGAAGAAATTCATCAATTTCATGCATTTGTTAACCATTTCCTTTATTTACGGGAAGTGGAAAGTTGGGAGAGTTTTTCAGTTACCAAATTTTACATTTGGTAAACATCCCCATGGATAACAAGGAAAAATTTCTTATCTCGGTTTTATGTGGGAAGTTTTTAATTATTATTGGATTGGCAACTGGTGGATGGTGAAGTGGGAGTGAAATCCCACTTGACTTTCCTTTGTTTGATAGTTTAATTGATTAAAACAATTAATCAATGTGTAAACACAAGAATTAGGTCATCCTAATTCCCACACACATCTACATATCCTAGGGCTTCCCTCCATAAACCCGATGACCACTTTCCCCATTTACCGACCTATATTCACAATTTTACCACCCACAATCACCCATAACCAAAAAATAAACAAAAACAAAAATCCCGAAAAATATATGGTTAGAATGAAATTCAACCATTCTCCTCGAAAAAGTAAAAATCATTGTCGATTCCACTGAATCGGTGTCGATTGGTGCTAATTCAGTTAAAATGGTAGTGATCCTATAAAAGGTGATACAAGCCACTACCCAAGGATTTCAAAAATTTACAGGTGACAAGTGTGAGTTTTGAATGTTTATAGTGATAAAGAAGAATATACTATCTACATGAATAAGCCCGAACACCCTATTTTTTTACTTTTCTTTGGATCAATCATATTTATCAACTCGATCATTCATGTCACCTCTATCATAACGGTATGTATCTAATTAAATGTTTAAACCCTTGTTTTCAAATTGGATCATAACACTATTTCCCTCATTCAAGTATCCAATCCCAAAGAACTTTCATCTAATCATACTCTCTAAAAATCCTCGCTATTAAATATTTGTAATTTTATACACAAAAATTAACACCAATCCTACATATCGACATCAATCTAGTAGATCAACGCTGATTTTTGTCGAATACCCAACTTTGCACTCTTAATACATTTTCCTAATATTTTCAAATCATGTCTAATGTTCTCTTGCTTATAATCTTGGTTCTCTGTTAGATGACCATTCCAAGAACATCTTACAAGCCCACAAAAATTTACAATCTCTCCATATTTCGTCAACCATTTGTATGGGAACAATAGGATATCAACCACGACTTGAGCATATATGTTATCGTCCTTATGCCGAATCTAGATGACCTTCCTGAACAATTGTATCTTCTCCTCAAGCATAATGATGAGGTCAACCTATACTCGGACAACATTTTCAATCCACCTCATCCCATCATCAAGGACATCGATTGAATCCTAACATCCAAACATTGTCTATCCATAGTTTATTTTTCACATCATTTTATATAATTGGATGTAATCTTATTATTGATTATTCTTGGCTTCACTATCTAAAAATTAGTTGACATCTGATTAAAGTAAGTCCTTTGGTTCTGGAATTGGCCTTTTCCAAGAAACTTGCCTCATAATTATCTAATATATCTTTTGTCAAGATGTTTATGTGTATGTAGGTTCCCATTTCTATGGAAGAGGCCTTTGTGCATGCATTTGGATCTTCCATATTTTCTTCATCACCTCGCAGTTTCATTAAACCCTATAATTTTTGAGTTTTAGTGATTTATTTCATAAAGTAAAATTGAATCCTAAAATATAATAAAACATATGGAATGCCCAATGGGACTCTAGTCTTTTTTATTAAATTCTACATTTCTATAGTAGATTCCATTTCTTGTGTACTTCTTACAAGTTGATTGACTTTTAAGACTAAATTCTCTCCCGACTTCTTAGAGAGTGAAAAAGGGGTTTTTGGTAAATAGAGTTATTTCTTTTTCTATTGTTTCCATTCTTGTTTCAAGAATTAAATTTCACATGTCCTCATTGAAAGGAAAATTTCTTTTCGAACTTAAAATGAACTTGCATTTTCATCTTTGTTTGTTCATCTAGTCTATGTAGGGCTTAAAACTTATGTTCACTAATTTTTCCTCCACACACGAGCAAACCACTTATAATAACATATGCATTCTAAAAATCCCTTCCCATGGCTACTGCTTGGATTTCATCACAATGGGGAAGAAAAATCTCTTGATCGACAAAATGTTTCTCTAAGGATAAGACACACAAAGGATGCGAACAAGACACATTTGAAGGCATGGGAATATAGGAAAGGAAATGTGCGCTAGACCACTTTGGCTCAGGGATTAGCCATTTTTATGGATAAGGTATATTTTTGGAGATAACGTGCAGAGCACACATAAATATGAATACTTACACTACGTAGATAATGGTATTTTAGGAACACGTGGCAAATGAGCGCCATGCATAATTTAAGCTAATAATAGGATTTCTACTTGGATTTAACTATATGACATCTATTGTTAGAGCACTTGCATGTTGTGCATACTATTGTAAAGGTGCATGGCTATTATTAACATGTGACCTATTTTGAGAAGTGCATGGGTGGTGAAGGGCAAGTCCCCACCCCTATAAATATGTATTGACTTGCATAGTTTAGTAGGTGGTGAATTATTGTAGAGTTGTGCTTAGTTTTAACATGCACATGACTCATGGAGATATTGATATAGTGTAAGAAGCTTATGTGTTTTACAATATTAATGCAATGGAGTATATTGGTTGGATAATGGTGTTAGACATGACTAAATCTGGTTCTTGTATGGTTAATCTTATCATAGTTATTGTTTAGTTCATTTATCATGATTATCTAAGATTTACATCTGGATTATGCATTATGGAATGTTTATGTCTAGTTATGAATCTGAATATGTTTAAACATCATCACACTAACATCATGTACAAGAAACTCTAAAGAGGGACCTGGTAGCTTTGTGTGCTTTGGGTGAACGCTCAACTTAGGCTGAGTGATGTGCCAATGCACTTGGGTTATTCACAAGAAATTCAGGGAATTTAGTCAATCAAAACAATACAATTTTATTATTTTAGAGAGAGATATTTATACAGATATTGATCCACAATATATGGGATCTAATCCCTATCCTTATCCTCCCACAAATCACTCCAAACCGTACAAACAAATAACAAACTACCCATTTATTTACCTCATGGTATATTACTAATTTACCATGGAAACTCTAATTTCCCAACATTCCCTCCCTTAGAGTTGACATGGGTAGATACAAAACACAAACAACTCAAAAAAGATAATCCTCATCGCTTGAAAAACCTTCAGTATTAGCATTTGTGTCTTGTTCTTCAGTATCATCTTCTTCAGTAGCCATGGCCTTGTCAGATAGTTTTCCATCAAGTAGATCTTTTGCTCTTTTCATGCAGTTGAGAATAACATGTCCTGGCTTCCTACAATAAAAACATATACAGTTTTTGATATGTTTTGATCTTTTATAGGAATTACTTGATTGACTAGCTAATGCTGCTTCTTCTTCTTCATCATCCTTGCTTTCCGTATCGAGTAGCGTTGCTATTATGCTCTCCAAGCTTGGATTTAGTTTACTTAAAGTAAACACCATATTGGACATACTTTTAGGCATGCTATTTAGTAATATGGCCTTTGCATCATTGGGTTTCACCTTTTCGTTAATGCCATCCAGTTGGGCCATTAGAGAGCGGAACTTGCTGATATGAGATACAATATCTCCTCCTTCTTCCATTTTCAACCCATATAATTTCTGCTTCATATTTATCTCTGCATTGTCAGTTTTTGATCCAAATAATTGATTCAATGCTTCCCATATTTCTTTGGATGATTTTTTGAAATCTACATGATGTAGATACGGTTTGGATAATCCGAGGCCAATAATGGCCAAAGCTTTTTTATCTTTGACTTTCCATTTTTGGAGTGCGTCTACATCTGTTGGTGCAACCGATCCTCCATCAACAATGTCCCAAAGATCCTTTTCAATCAGCAACAGTTGGATTTGGATTTGCCATGTATGGAAATCCTTTCCATCGAATTTTTCTATCTGGTTCATTTTTTCCATTACCAAATCACCAATGAAAAAAATAATAAAGTAATCTTTAACAACTCAGAGAATTGATTTGAAAGATACACGTCCAAATCTAGTAGATCTGTCCTCTGGATCTCCCTTTCATGCACAGCTGGAACAGGTCGCTGCAGATCTGATATGTGGATGTCGATCAAATCCAATCTGCAGAATATATATATTCAAATATCAAAAAAAGAAGTTGTGGGGCGCGGATCTCATGATGTGATGTAAATAATGCCGTAGCAGGAGCTTGATATTCGACCAACCATAGGAATGACCGATGTATTCCTTAAACCAAATGTGCAGATCAATTGGAAAAGAAAAGGATCCGCATACAATTAATACAAATGCATGTACGCAGCTAACACAGAATGTAAAAAAACTGCTATATCAATCGACCTCCTCAAAGCTGGAGTCACATGTGAGAAGTAATTTGAATCTGAGAAAACACTATGCTAAGCAGTTCAAAGCTATCATTGAATATGGATCCAATAAATACAGTCATCGATCCAATACAGTCATCGATCCAATATAAATACCTTCATCGATCCAATAAATCAACGCAATGAATATAGATGTATATCAAGCTCAGGGAGCTTTCCAAAAAGAGTTTGACCCAGAGACTCTTCTGACGCTTCAAAACAGAGATCTAATCCCTCAACGTATCTGATCTGCAGGGCTCAGCGTTGTAAATCCGTGGAGATGTGGACAGGATGGTAGGTCGAAGCTACCATTGGGGACGTGGAGAAGTGCCAAGCGGCCAAACAAATATATACACCTATGCAAAAGTTTACACAAAATGTAAATCTGATATCTCCAGCTACTAGTACTGAGAAAATATCTCCAAAATAATAATAAAAATGTCAATAATATTCACAGTGGTCTGCACTGTAAAATTATTGGCAAATAATAGCCTCTCAAATGATAGGACCAATTGACATGGTCTACACTCAAAGGATCCTGTAGGGAACAAGGCCAGAATTACAGAGAGGTCCCTCACGGTGCCTGCTCTGATACCAAATCAGGGAATTTAGTCAATCAAAACAATACAATTTTATTATTTTAGAGAGAGATATTTATACAGATATTGATCCACAATATATGGGATCTAATCCCTATCCTTATCCTCCCACAAATCACTCCAAACCGTACAAACAAATAACAAACTACCCATTTATTTACCTCATGGTATATTACTAATTTACCATGGAAACTCTAATTTCCCAACATAAATTCTAGGTGAATCATTGGTTCCTTTGTTAGGACCTCTTTTTCAGTTGTTTTAAGGATGTTTCGTGATGAAGACGTACCAGTTGAACCTATCAAGTGTTAAGGAGTGGATAGTAGATCTGGAAGAAGAATACACTCAAAGATTCAACACTAGATCTGAGTTTGACGTGTGCATGTGGGTAGAGTAGAACTTGTATGACTATTTATATGAAATTTTCTTTGTTATCTTTTCGATAGAGTTATACGAGTGGCTGGTTACTTATGCATCTAAAAGTAATTGGAGGTTTTGCACACTTATCTGGACATAGGAATAATTTTAGGCCCTCTATGATGTTGATCTGATTTGTATGCGCACTTTGTGGACACTTGGTTTCATGGTGTTCTAAATAGCTATATTATGGAGTACTCAATTTCCACTTATTATTTCCTAGAGGTAGCTGAGTTCCGTTTTTACATTATCCCAAGGGAACCTACCTGTAAGGCATCCCACTTGTGATTAAAATATTGATGGTAACCGTGAATTTGGAAGAGAATTTGATGGCTAGCTAAACCCCACCACACACGGGGAAGGATAAATTTTGGTGAAGGATGGAGGACCTAGTAGCGAGAGAGGAAAAGATAAGAAAGCCGGCTTGATTACAATGACGTGCACAAGAGGGAGTTAGGGAGTAACACAACGAGAATGGATGGTGTTGAGGAGAGAGATGGCTTGTGAAGGATTTGGAGCTCACATAGAGGATGTGGAGCCAAAGTATTTGGAACTCATTTGTATGGGAAAGTATGAAAGGGAACCCTCATCGACTTCTTATGAGAGTGTGCCAAAAGAGATGACATGGGACAAGCACGCATCTGAATCTACCTAGCAACCTAGCCCATGTGCTTGGTTTTCTAGATTTTAGTATAACCAGTAGTCAACAAAATAGTTTGGGTAGTAGAATATATGAGTAAATAAAATAACACGTACATCTATGGCTAGGAAGAGTTATTTCTTATTATTTGGAGGTACCTTTTCAGGAATGCCATTGGCACAGAACTCAGGCGCATGGAATTTTGGACTCATCTTTGAGAGTAGTACCACCTCGCATACTATAGGATTTCAGTTTAGTACCGCTGTTTGAACATAGGGAAGCACATATTTTGGTTTACTTCCTAATACATGTGGAGGATCACGGGGCATAGGTGGCTCTAGTTCTAGTGGATCTAGTGGGTCTGGAGGAAGAGGTAAGACATGAGGTTTTGGATCCAATGGGCATGGTCATCACCAACCCCATAATATTTACATGGAGATGTCACTTCATCTTCCAGAGTATAGGGGAATAGAAGATGTTGCTAAGAATGTGCACATGTGTGAGATATTGTGGCATGCAAAAGGGATCATGACTTCTGAGCACAAGGAAAGTTAGTTTGTAACTACATTGTAGGGATGCACATACAATTGGTATAGGAAATTTGACCCTGATCAGACTTACATAGATTATACAACATTACAGGATGCTTTCCTTAAGGAATTTTATATCCTTGAGTTCAAGCAGAAGAGTATAAGCGCACTCAAGGATATTAAGCAGGGAACTACTGAGAGTGTTTGAGAGTATGATGCACATTTCAAAACTCTTTTGTATAAACTTTCCTATGATATCCATGCAAGTCAACATGCACAAAGTGGTTCATCGGAGGTGTGATCAAAACTTTTAGGAGGGCGTTGTCACATAATATGTATAGAGATCCATGCAAAGCACTTGAAGTAGTGTTGAGTGTTAAGGCGATCGAAGTATAGAAACTGGAGTGAGCCCAATCCTAGAAGCTTAGATTGTAACTATGGTAAAGAAATTGGAGAAACTATTAGCCAATTAAACACATGAGACATGAAATGGGCATACTAAGGATAATTGTCCCCATAGGTCAAAGGTGCATTCATTGTTCCTAGATCAGAGATATGTCATTTATACCATGATGCAACTTGTTGCCCATTGTTACAATGTGTGATAAGGAAAAACATATCTTGCTTCTTTAAATATTTTCCAGTCCATGACTCACAATACCAAATATTTTAGGTTGATTGATTAGATCCATTATGCCATTGATATTGGTGTACAAAATCTAGGAGTATTGAATAATTCTAAAGGTAAAAGGTAGCACCATGATTGTGATGACACTCAAGGGCTCTACGATCGTAACAAAGGGTTCTTTGAAGGAGGTCATGGTTGAGGTCAAGGATACCATGGGTGGTTCAGGGGCTAAGGATGTGGTGGTGGATGAGGTGAGTTTCCTTGTGGAACATGTTATACATGCAGATCTCCTAACCACTACAAGTGTGAATTCCCTCAAAATATTACTTTTTCTTTTTGTGGGAAGAATCATAACTATGAGGAATGCTTGAACTTATATGAGCATCTTAGAAAGAAACATAAATAGGAGAACAAGGGCACATGGATGGTTAGAATAAAATACGCCATAGAAAATCAATGGATGCCAAAGTTGGCATCGGAACCTGAGGTAGTACCTGTGAAAATTACTACACATGCTTTGAAGCTATGCGCGTTAGAGAAGTGTTGCAACAAAAGCCTACCATTACCAAGGAAGAGGTATTGCATGCAAGATACCTAGATCCTACACATCAGAAGGAGGTTTATTAGGAAACCATGGAGGTACTCAAAAATATTTGGGGTGAGATATAATGTTTAAAGGAAGTCATGGAATTTGGAACAAAATAAGGCAACAAAGACGATCCAATTAGATGTTGATGATTTAAAAGAGGTATGCAAGATGCTGCGCTAGGAGAATATTATTCCATTACTAGGGAATTGGTTAAAGGAAACACTCTATGTGTAGGTATTGAGAATGGATGGAAGATCCTGCATGATAATCCCCCTCATAGCTTGGATTATGACAAGGAGATCACTCTGAATGCTATTGTGGATGGGTGGATTTTGAGTAATATATTGATTGACACAGGCACAAAAGTTAATGTGCTTACTTTAGATGCATGGGTATAGATGGGCATACCTCCATTACAACCATCCTCTAATGTACTATTTATGGAAAATCAAACTAAGGCCACTCCAATAGGGGTTTTAAAGGATGCATCCATTACTATACAAGGGGCCAAGTTCACTAGGGACTTTGAGGTTTTAGCACTTGAAAAATTAGACAACTTCCCAAATCTACTTGGGTACCCTTGGTGTTAAGAAAATAATAATTATCTACAGATTCAATAAGAGGTATATAAGATTTGAGAACAAGGAAGAACGAGTCATTATCCCTTTGAAATATGATAAATTTACACCTTATATTGAACCTTTGAGTGAGGAAGACCTGAACAAAATTTATGTGTGTGCAATTCAAGATCTAGAAGTACTTAAGCCATATAAGGAAGGAATTCTCTAGTGGGAAGATACATAATCTATTAGTGATACTATAAGAATTTCATGTGACAATTGGGCACATGAAAATTATGAGATGGTTGGTTGCAAAGTAAGGAGAACATCTACACAAGGAGGTAGACCTCGTAATATTAGGAGGATAAGTAATAACTCTTTACCCCGGTGCATTTGAAGAAGGAGACCTTACGGTATTCCTACCCGCCATGGAGGAACAATGGAAGGTTCAAGTGGATAGAAGGAATATGTTAGTGTATACCCTCCATGGGATGACAACGAGATGGTGGATGGTTCACGGGGATAACCTTATAGAATAGAATGAATTCAGAATTTTTCTAAAAACCCGCTTTCTCATGACAAACACATCTAATCAAATCTACACATATGATGGTAATCATCCTCTTGACACCACGTTCAGCGGTGTGAGAGACTCTGGATAGGGGGAAGATTTACCACATTCACTATGGGTGCTATTATTCCAAGATTTTGATTTTGAAGTTGTGGTAAAACTAGGTAAAAGTAATTATAGCCTAGACCACTTATCAAGAATTCAATCAGGAGAGGACGCACAGACAATTGAAGATACAATGTTGGATGTATAATTATATAGGTTAAACTACGTACCTTGAATTGGAGGATATTGTTGTCTTTTTACATAGAGTTATGTTGCCAGAAGGAATGAAATCCTTGGAAAAGAAACAACTTGCAATTCATGCCATACCTATCATGTTGATCAGTGGTGACCTATAAAAACTAGGACGAGATGAAGTATTGCACCGGTGTGTACTAGAACATGAGCATATGGAAATCATGGAAGAGGCTCATGGTGGTATTGCAGGTGGATACTATGTAGGTGACGCCACTGCATGCAAGATTCTACTCACTAGTTTATGGTGGGAGACCCTATACAAAGATTGTAAAGAGTATTGTAAGGCATGTGATCATTTTCAGCACCTTGGAAAACCTAGGAAAAGAGATGAAATGACTTTAAGGCCTATTACTAGTGCAGAACCATTTGAAAAATGTGCAATAGACTTTGTGGGTCCTATTAGTCCATCGTAGGTAGAATCTGGATCATGTTACATCATCACTTGTATAGATTATCTTACAAGGTGGGTAGAAGCAACACCTACAAAGGATTGTACAATGGCTACAATAGCAAGGTTCTTATGGGAAAATATTCTTACTAGGTATGGATGTCCATTGAGTCTGACAAGTGATAGGGGCACACAATTTTTGAATGAGAAAATTAGGATATTAATGGATGAATTTATGGTCGTGCACTACAAGAACACACCTTATCACCCTCAAGCAAATGGGATTGTTGAGGCCTTTAATAAGATATTGAGAAAGACCTTGACAAAAATTTGTGATGTTGGAAGGAAAGATTGGGATGATAAATTTTTGTTGTACTTTGGGCATATAGAACAACCTATAAAAGGTTGAATAAGGCCACACCCTTTCATTTGGTGTTTGGAACAAAAACATTTCTTCCTATAGAATTTATGTTACCTTCTTTACGTATTGCATGTGTTGGAGGTCTAGCTGATGAGAAAACTTTGGAAGAGAGAATTGACAACTTAATACAACTAGATGAGAGACATGCCATAGCACGTTGGAGTCATAAGTAGGAAAAGGCTAGACAAAAGGCATGACATGATAGAAATATCAAGGAAAAGAAGCTTGAGATTAGGCAGATGCCACTTCTTTATGATTCAAAGTTTCTGCACCACCTAGGCAAGCTTAAGGTGCATTGGTTGGGACCATATGTTATCACTCACATACTTGAATTAGGTGCTTTCCAGTTAGAGGCACTTGATGGAACACGGTTACCCAGTTACTTCAACGGGAGTAGGCTGAAGCCCTACTATAAATAAGCCTTCTTGGTGTTTGTAATAAGGTAGTATTTCCATTTAGTATAGATTTACCTTACTGTATTTCATTTAGCATTTTTCCTTCTTCATCACTATGCTTTGTCAATTTAGTTTAGTGTTTTGTGTAATAAGTGTGTTTGCGCACTAGAAGATGATTACAATCTGAAGTGTTTTTATGTGCAAAGGACTACACATACCCTTAGTGTGGGGTGGTTTTGATTCAAACATAGTTACACATAAGAAAATATTGTTACAAGTGATTTCTCTTGATTAAAAAGTACAGATAGTATGGAAAGGCGTTGTTAGAGAGAAAATTGCTCCTAAAGAAGATCATAGCTGAAACAAATGAATGAACAATATAACGTGAGGTAATCTACAGCCATTAAAACTACTCGAGGAAGGTGCGATGGTGAGTTACTTTGGCACATGGAAGCACATGGAAAGAGTTTTGTATCTAGAAGGTAGGAAGGCATGCTAGAAGGTTATAGTTGGGGCGCATAGGTGTATTGCACAAAAATTAGGAAAATGGTAAATTAATGAGAGGATCAATTATAGGTAAAGGAGAAATAAATGCGTTAAATCTCAACTCTATATAAAGACGTGGTGCAGGTTCATTTCTACCTTTGCAATCACAAGTATTCGAGTGAGCTAGTTGTGACCAAACCAAGTGAAACACGTTAAGGTGCAAAGAGCTATGAAACTAGGTTAAGAGGGTATATTTGTGCATAGAATTGGCTTGCATCCCTATTGGAGTAGGGTTTAAGAAAAGTAAAAGCATTAAGAAGGAGATAGGGAACTCGGTTTTGAGCTAGGGCATGTGGTTTCGAGCTAGGGCACGAGATATTTCTCGACATAGGAAAAAATCACTCGGGACGAATTGGATGCAATAGCCACAAATATTCTGAGAAAAAAAGGAATGTGCTAAGTGAGTGACATAAATTGGAGGCTGAAATCAAAATTGAATATCTAGAGTTAATTCTTCTCATTGAAGAGGGTGTTGCGAGTAAAAATTCATTCTTTTATACAGTGTTTCATTAATTCTTTCAATGCTTATTATTTATTATTGGAGACATCAAAAATAATTCCCATTTCCTAAATTCGAAATGTACTTTAGTGTGGGGTAATGTTGAGCGAAAAGAAAGTTTTCTAAGGAGAAGACACACAAAGGATGTGTGCATGGGAACAAGGCACATTTGAAGAAACACTCACACGAACACTTTGGCTTAGGACTTAGCCATTTTTATGGATAAGGGCTATTTTTGGAGATAACGTGCGAAGCACACATAAAGATGAAGACTTACGCTGAAACACAATAGTATTTTGGGAATAAGTGGTAGATAAGTGCCATGTATAGTTTAAGCTATTAATAGGATTTCTACTTGGAGTTAGCTATAGGACATATATTATTATAGAAATTGCATTTTGTGCATATGATTGGAAAAGGCGCATGGCTATTATCAGCATGTGACCTATTTTGAGAAGTGCATGGGTGTGAAGGAAAATTCCCCACCCCTAAAAATATGTATTGATTTGTGTATTTTAGTAGGTGGTGAATTATTGTAGAGTTGTGCTATTAGTTTTAATGCACACATGACTCATGGAGATACTGATATAGTGTAATAATCTTATGTGTTTTACAATATTATTGCAATGGAGTATATTGGTTGGATAATGGTGTTAGACATGACTGAATCTAGTTCTTATATGGTTAATCTTATCATAGTTATTTTTTTAATTCATTTATCATGATTCTATGATATTTACATCTAGATTATGCATTGTGGAATGTTTATGTCTAGTTATGAATTTGAATATGCTTAAGCCTCATCACACTAATATCCTGTATCAACAACTATAAAGAGGGACCTATTACATTTGTGCATTTTTGGTGAGTGCCTAGCTTAGACTAAGTGATGTGCCAAAGCACCTGGGTTATTCATAGTAAATTCTAGGCTGCATAAAAATCATTGTTTAGGATGAGTATAAATAATTGGTACAAGTGGTATATTGGCTAAACACTTGACACCCTTATCACTACATGACTGTGAAGTGAGGGTAAACCCCAATACCATACCTCATCACGACACCATTACAAATTTGGGACTCATTTAACTTCAAGTATTTCGAGGACTCTCACCTAAACACACTTAAGTCCAATTCTTAGTACCTTCTATAAATTTATTTTGTATTTTCACATATTTTCTAAAAGTAATTAAGATAATTAAAAATTTCTTACTGATTGTGTTATTTTAATTAAACAACTATATTCTACTCATTGTTTATTTTTTTTATCTCATAGTTCTAACTTGAAAATAATCACAAGACTAAAATATAATCGATATGTCAAAACTTGTTATAAAAATCCATTGATAAAACCCAAGTACCACCATGCTCTCCCAGTGTCATATTAGATACATAAAAAACTCCCAAACCACCCCTCCCAAAGTTCTTTTCTAGTGGAGATCCTACCTTTGAAGAAATTATAGACACCAATCCTATCACCATTAGTAGTTATCTCACTTCACAAGCTATATGTATTCCCCATCACAACCCAAAACATGACCAGAAATCAATTCTATTACTTATAACCCCACTTGGCATTTTGATCCCATCAATCATCCATTCATTAAAAAAGTTACTTATTATCATGCCCTCAGCCATATAAAAACATAAAAATATATCTTTTCAACCCCTTTATTTAGGTTTGACATTAATACCATCTCATCACAAAAACTCTTAGTAAGAAAGGAACCCTATAATTCACCTCTTTAACCAACTCTCATAGTACTACATTGTACATGACTACCCTCTTGCATGTAATTATCCATACGACTTCCACTTATTCCCCTCTCTCTATAGGATCCTTTGGTGTGCCACATTCTGTGAGCTCCTTGGTCACATCCTAGAAAATGGGCTCCTAACAATACTCATCCGCAATCCAAAACGTGATTGTATGCATCCCTAAATCCTTACCACCTATCAATATGAGTTTTATCACTAGCACTTGTTCCTTCTCACAACCATAACCCACATCTAGTGTCCTATATTATAGTTTCATCCCACCTCAACAAAATCCACTTTCCTTACACCTCTTCCTCAACAATTTTGTTACCAAAAATTACCAAAACTCTACACTTCATCATAAACATTAGATTCATAGCCAACCAACCGATAGTGGGCTAGAAACCTTCCCCTTTTAAAAATCCTCCTTTACTATATCAACAATACCAATCAAATCCTTTTATCTATAAATAGAATAATATTTCTGTTGAGCCCGGAAAATGACCAAGTCCTAAAGTAGAGGATGAGCAATTGTGGAAGACACTATGGATAAAATCACGTGAGAGATCGTACACAAGTAGAGATAGGTTTGTGCGTGGAATCAGGAAAGGTTTTAAGGGTTTAAGGACTTAGCTACATTTCAGTTAAAGAAGGGTATCACATGCAAAACACGTGAAGTTGTGGGTAGGTGTAATGATGACAAGGTTGTTACATGGAGACTTGAAGCTCAAGAAAATAATATTCCAGGAATCATTATGGTTATGAGCTATAAAGTGAAGGTTGTTATGGCTAGTTGGAATCTACATGGCTTGGAAACTTGAGTATACCAGAATATGATGACATTTGGCATGTAGGATTTCTTTTGGAATGATGATTAGGTGAGATCCTATCCTATTTAAGGAGGCATTTGGATCTAGAAAAGTGTGTGTGTGTGTGTGTGTGTGTGTGTGTGTGTGTGTGTGTGTGTGTGTGTTGTGTGCGAGTAGAGAGATGGAGGTCGAGTGTGAGTGCATATGTAATGGTGTATGCATAGTGAAGAATATGTAATGGTTCTAGGGGGTAATATAGGGTTTCTAGATTAGATCCATGGGAAGGGTAGGATGCTAATGGTAGAATGATGTAACTGATCTGTTGTTGAACCTTTTTGATGTAATCTAGTTATTGTAAACATTTGTTAATCAATATATAAAGGGTTGTTATGAATATCTATGTTTATGGGTTCAAACCCTAGTTCTCTTCATTTTTCTCATGATTCAGATATGATCTCTTTGTGATGTTGTAGTGTTTACTTTTGCATTATGATGCATCTGTGTTTAAAATCTAGTGTCTTTACTTCTATGTTAGAATGAATACATGTATTTTTGCACCTACACATATTTCCTCCATTAATGGTGAAAATTCTTACAAGGACCACATAAAGGAGGGGCTCAACGCCTATTTGAAAATCAGGTGAGTTCCCAACTAAGGTTGGGTGATAGGTCGATGTGCATGGGGTTTAAAGGAGAGTAAAGAAATAAGAGTACATTTTGGTTTTGTTTCTGGGACCTCTTTTGAAGATGTTGTGAGATAACAAAATGCTTGGCCTTGGACAATGTTAAGACTTGGATTAAAAGGATAGAGGATGCGTTTACACGAGAGGTTTAGCACTATATATGAGTTTGATGCACGTAAATAGGTAGAGGAGCACATGTATCATGGAATCTATTAAATATTCTTATATTGTTTCCCAGTAGAGTTGTATGAATGGTTGTTAGCATATACATTAAGGAATATTTGGTATTATAGACCTCATGTTTAGACCTAAGAAGAGTATCATAGGTTGCATGATGTTGATTTGACCTTGACTTGTGCTTTTGATCAGCGGTGGAGTGGAGTGTTAACTAGCTATACCTTGGAATACACAATTTTGAAACATTCTTTCATGGAAACTACTGATGTTAAGTTTTTAAGGGAGCCAAGAGGATCCTTTTTGCATGTTATACCATTAGAAATTAAGATCATGATCATCACTATGAGTATGGAGGAATTTCCTATGACAGACTAACTTCCCACTAGGTGTGGGGTGCACAAGTTGGTGTGGTAATAGATGGCGGACCTTGCGGTGGAAAGAGAGAGAGAGGAGAGGAGGTTCAAGTATAAAGAATTGTGAAAAAGGAGTTGGAAAGATAGTGTAAAGTTGTAGGAGTGATGGAATTATGGAGGTAGACATTACGGGAAGGATTTGAGGTTCGTGTGGAGAATGTGGAACTTGAGAAGTCTATGCTTCCCCATCTTTACAAGCGTGGGAGAGAAACCCCTCGACTTCCGGTGAGAACTTGTTGTATGGAGAAAGAAGGAGAGCCATAGGAATGCATCTTAGCCCACTTAGTGACAAAACCCTATGCTTAGTTTTCCAGCTTCCTAATATAAGTGTTGTTAACCTAGTTGATGTTAGTATTAGACGTGTTGGTATCTAGATTTAATCTCCTTCATAACTTGAACAACATCATGAACTTACACAAGACACTCAAGGATAGATAGATGGTTTTTATGTCATTTTTATCTAGGGAGCACACCTATCTGCTTGTTTGCATTCAAGATTTGAGGGATTGGATAACACCTTCAAAAGGGTTTTGATCTAACCCTCACTATTTTAGGTTGTGCCTATCAACCAAGGCAAGAGAACCTATATTGCAGCCCTTATATGGTAAAGGAGATGGAGATATCCTTGTGTTTTGCATATGGTATGGAAGAGGCCTTGTGAAAACATGATCAAGCATCCATTATCCAAACTCAAAGGAGTTGTCACTACTAAATGATGGAAATGCTTTCAAAACAAGGATAAGGATGACAAAGACATGATGAAACCCTAATATACTTTGTGAATTTTGGTTGAAGGATTGTATTCTTTTTTGACACATTTTGCTATGTAGGGGTAGTGTAAGTAGGATGAGTTATTTTGAATGAAATTTTGTCGGGGATGTTTTAGACAAGACTAGCTTGGGAATTACCAACTTCTTTGAGAACCTTTGCAAGAAATTTGTAACACCTACACAACAAGAATACCTCCAGAGGTTTTAAATGCTCCTTCAACCAGGATATGTGCACAAATGGAGGCCTAGATCTACACTCTTCCACACAACCTTTGATAACCTGTTACAAAAAGCTTGAAGTAAAATACCAACAAAGTATCCAGGAATCCCTGTTTAATCATGACCTAAGGTGCACCCAAAGGTTTATAAACAGTCTCATTATTCAGGGACAGTAAAATGATTTTAAATCTGTTTATCTTCTATCAGATGAAAGCTCTTCTAAATATAAGATTGCAAATTCCATTAAACCATCAACAAGAAATGAGACCCTATATGATCAAAGAGATTCTAAACACAAGATTGCAACATGAGCAAGAAACATAAAATGAAAACATTTTGAAACATAAGTATATGCAAACTTTGCCAAGAGAATGAACTAGATAATCTAGAAAATGATCAGATACATCAGTAGGGGAAAGTCATGAGAACAATCTCAGAGCCTGTTGATGGATTTACAACTGAAACCAACTCAACATGATGAAATATGATACAAAAATGGAATTGAAAATGGCTCTCAGGTAGTTTTCTCCAGAGAAATGGATTTCTTCCAGCTTTTTTGCTTGAAAATTCTGAGTCTTTTTCTCTCTTCTATCTCCCCTTTTAAAAATTCTTGAAAAATACATTTTATACCTCATGCTAGCTTGGATCCTTGCATCCCAAGCAAAGAATATGCTTAGGGATCAAATTTGTTACAAGAAACCTTATCCATTTCATGAAAATGACATTAAACTGTAAAACAGCTCGTAAAATGCCAGGGATGCACAAATATTTTAAAATATTACATGAATTCAGATCCTTATCCATCCCAGGGTCACATTTTTGGCATTCAGACATGCTAGCATGCTTTGCAATCATTTTCCACCTTTTACTTCATCATTTTCACCTCTGCAACTTTAATTTTCACCTTTCACATTTTTACATGGGCCTGAATAAAAATTTCATCAAAAACACCATAGGGCACTGAATTAGCTCATAAAAATGATTCCATTGCATTCAAAAGGCTGAGGGGATGCGAAACCATATAAAATTTCATGTGATTTGGTGAAGAAATGACAATTCCAAGCTTCCTGGAGCTCCAATGGCGTAAGAAATGAAAACACACAAAGAATCTGTTGATTTAAAAATCAACTTTTAATATTAGCCCCTCACGTGTCTAAGATATTCCCCTTTTTGCCTTTGGACAAGGTGGACATGTGTCCAAACATGATTGGAGTGGGTCCCCATCTTAAAAATGCATTTTTAACCCTTTTTGACTTTTGGAAAATTTTGAAAATTTTCCCCGCTTGCCCCTTGACCCGCCACGTGTCCACATGTGGGCCCTACCAAAACTGTAGGCCAATTTGATGAATTTTTCCACCATTTTGAGAAAAGGAAAATTTTCTCAAAAAACTCCACAGGCCCGAACACCCACTCTCTCCTTGCCACGTGGTGGTCTCCCATTCGTTGTGGAGCCGACCCTCCAAGTTTTCCTTCAACCATCCACGAGCAAAAAAACCTCTTGCGGGCCCATGCTCTCCTTTTTGCCCTTTGCAATGTGCCACATGTCACCCCCTGATTGGATGTGGGGGCACACTTCCAAATTTTCCTGTCAGGGTAAGAACCTCTACCTCCTTTTGGACACGTGTCCTCCTCTAATTAGACACGGGCCTTCAGAAAATTTTTGCTTTGTAACTTTGAGACCAAAAACAAAAAAATTCTAAGTTCCTACTTCTCCGTTTGACCTTCTGGACATGTGTCCACTTTTCATTGGAGGTGGGCCCATTTTTCAATTTTTTACCTTGCAAACATAAAGGAAAAAATTCATAAAATTTTCCTTCGGCCCCTTCTTCCATCTCGCCTCCTGGACATGTGTCTTCCTCCAATTGGTCGCGGGCTCTTGGGCCAAATTTTAACTTTAATATTTTGAAGTTAAAAACTTCAAAATTTTCACAAACTCCACCCCTCCATGCTGACTTTCCTAGACACGTGTCCACTTCTTATTGGAGGTAGGCCTTTGGGTCAAAATTTTACCTTAGCATCCGAGGCAAAAAACAATAAAATTTTCCAAGTCCTTCCTCCACCCGCATGCCCTCCGAGCCACATGTCACCTTCCCATTCGTTGCGGGCCTTCGGGAAAAAAAATTAGATTTTGAGAAATTTGCAAAAGTGAAGGAAAAATTTCTAAGTGCCCTCCGCCACCCGCCGATCCTCCAGCCAATCAAATTGTGCCACGTAGGCATTTCACCAGAAGAATGCAGGTCGCGAGCAAAAATTTTCTTTGTCAAAATTTCAAAAAGTAACAAGTTAGAACATTCTCCCACATATCCTTGGCCAATAGGATCCTGCCACATCACCAAATTTTTTTGATGAATAATTTTATGGGAAAATGACACCCGTATGCCTCAAAACGTAAAAAATACATGGGATGCCCTAGAAATCAAATTTTTCACAAGGAGGATAGATTTCTTGGTTTTAAACCAACTGAATCATGTTTTGACATTAGTTTCGACTAGGGGATTGGGATTTCACTTGCACATAAATGGAATTCGATCAAATCTGAGTTTCTTGCACATTTTGAAAAAGGAAAAATGACACATCCCGTGGAAAAGAAGAAATTAGGGCATAGAGGGGGAGCTTGAAATTTTTTTCAAATTAGGGAAAAATAATAACAACCTAGGAACTTTTGAAGGATTCCACTAGGATAAATGAGTTTCAGATCATCAAATCGAAAAAATGAAACTTTTGTGAGAAAATTTGGACAGAAGAAATTAGGGTACATTATGAAAACTCAATAATGGGGCCAACATTAGCTCTTGCTTGGGATGGGAACTCCAAGAAAGTGCCAAAATCCATTGGGCAAGGAGTCAAAAATGTAGAGCAACCCCAAAAACCAGAAATTTCACCAAAAACAGGTCAAAAAAACTAGACCAAAAATGGTTTTCAAGGACAAAAGGGCAAACCACAAGCCAACAACAACGAAAAAAAAATCAAAACAAGAGGCTATACAAAATGTACAACTTGTGCATACCTCACATGGGGATTTAATCCAATAAATGTTTTAAATTTCTGCCATTAACAGCAGCTCCAACAAATCCCCATCCAAATCCTTGAGAAAAAATGTATTTTCTCCAATCCTGACATCAATGGCGTAAGGGCCCATCCATAGAGCATCAAAATTTCCATGCTTTCCCTTGTATTCATGCCTACTATCCCACAGAAAAACCAGATCTCCAACACTGAAGGCTCTAGGGGTGACCTTCTTATCAAACAACCTCTTCAATTTCTCTCTAAATCTGATATGCCTTTGATGAGAGGCTCTCCTTTCTTCATCCAACTCAATGATTTGATTGATCCTTGATTCATATGGGCCATGTTCTTGATCTTCCAACTGCTGGGAAAACTAAAAGTGGATAATTGTAGGTGTAAGGGCAGCAATGCTTGAGTTCCATACACCAATTCAAATGGACTTTTACCAGTTGCTCTTTTTGGAGTTATTCTATTAGCCCAAACTACAAATTTCAATTTCTCTCCCCACTTCTTCTTGTTGATTTCCAGGGTCCTTCTAATGATCTTGAGCAAGTTCTTGTTACTTGACTCATCTTGTCCATTCCTTATGGATTGTAGTTTGAAGAATAAGTCATATTTATCCCATATTCATTTCACATTGCCATCAAAGGCTTGGCTATAAAACACATGGCATTATCAAATACAATATTAACTAGAACTCCAAAAATACATATGATATGATTCAACAAGAAATCCATTACCACTTAGTGTGTTACCTTTCTAGATGGAATTACTTCAACCCACTTTGTGAAGTAGTCAGTAGCTACAAGGATCCATTTATGACCAACACTAGAAGGATCTAAAATCTCACCAATGAAGTCCATTCCCCATTGTTTGAAAGGAGCTTCAATTGATATAGGCTACAAAGGAAGGGAGCCTGAAGCTTTTAGTCTTCCAGAGAAATGTTGGCAACTATCACACTTTCTAACCAGCTGGGTTGCATCTTTAAAAAGAGTAGGCCACCAATAACCAGCTCTTAAAATCTTATGTGTTGTCACTCTCCCAGAAAAATGTCCTCCACAAACTCCCCCATGGAAATCAGAAATCAACTTGGGAGCTTCATCTTCAGTTATGCATTTCAAGAGGACACCTTCAGGGTTCTTCCAAGCCAGCCCAAGGTCTGTTATGATATATTTTTGAGAAGCCAGCTTGAGGGCCCTTTTCTGATTTTTATTCAAGTGACTAGGACAACATAGGTGTCTGAGGTATAAAATCACATATTTTTACCACTCAAACCTCATCAATGTGTCAATAATATCTTCCCTTTCTTCCTCTACCTGATTCACTTCTACATTTTACAAATTGCTCTCAGCCATGAGCTTGGTTACCAACTTTGTTGTTTGGATGTCTATATCATATTCTTGTAATTTGTTGACCTATCTACATCTCTTGCTTGATATCTCCATGTCTGATAAGATGTCCTTAACCATGGTGTGGGGAACATAAGCAACAACCTTTGAACTCAAAATGTAAGGCCTAAAAATCTTTGTTTCTTTCACTAATGCAAATGCTTGTTTTTCCATGATTGTATACTTCAACTCAGCTGCTTGTAAAGCCTTGCTAAAGAAGGAAATAGGCCTCTCAGCTCCATTCTCATCCTTTTGTAACAAAACTAAAGCAATAGTGA
Source organism: Taxus wallichiana var. yunnanensis (assembly GCA_018340775.1). NCBI lineage: Eukaryota > Viridiplantae > Streptophyta > Pinopsida > Cupressales > Taxaceae > Taxus > Taxus wallichiana. The sequence goes on along the minus strand of CM031239.1, from coordinate 617,130,594 downwards.
ATTTAGAGGCAAAAGAAAAGATTTGGAAAGGCCTCTTATAGTTTGGAGCTACTAAAACAGGTGCATGCTTAAGTGCATCCTTTATTCCTTCAAAATCTTGAATGGCAGCCTCCTCCCACTTGATAACTTGATCCTTTCTTAGCATTCTTGTGATTAGAAGAGTTAGCTCAGCAAAATTGGAAACAAATCTTCTAATAAAATTGATTTGGCCAAAGAAAGATTGGATATCTTTCTTGGTTCTTGGAATAGGCACCTTTTTTATTGCTTCCACTTTCTCGGGGTCTATTATAACACCTTCTTTGGACATAATATGTCCCAACAACTCGGCCTTTTACACGCAAAAATGATACTTCTTTGGATTAAGTGAAATTTCATACTCTCTACATTTGATTAGCATCTTCTCTAGGTGTGTCAAATGGTCTCCTCGCTGCCTTGAAAAAACAATCACATCATCTTGGTAAACTACAATAAACTCATTGATATAACCAGCAAAGGCAACATCCATTGCCCTTTGAAAATTATCGCCAATATTCATCAATCCAAAAGGCATCCTTACAAAAACATAATTCCCCAAGGAGGAGTAGTGAAGGTTGTCTTAAGTCTTTCTGATTCTTTGACAACTACTTGATTGTATCCGGAGAAACCATCCAAAGTAGAAAGCATCTCTGACCTTGTTACAAGCTGCAACATATTCTCCATGTTTGGCAAGGGGTAATTTTCCTTCATAGATGCTTTTTTAGATTCCTAAAATCCACACAAAGTCTGATATCACCATTCTTCTTTCTAACTAGCACAAGGTTTGCCACCCAAGATGAGTATCTAGTAGGCTGAATGATACCACCATCTCTCAATTTCTTCAACTCTTCTTGCATCTTCATAGAAAGAAGTGGATTGATAGGCCTTTTTCTTTGTCTGAATGGCTTAGTCTTGGCCTCAAGAGGGATCTCATGTTGGAACAAGTCTTCCCTATATGCCTTTAGCTCTGAATAGGACCAAGCAAGGCAGTCTTGATATTTCTTTAAAAGTTGGGCATAGGATTGTTTTTCTTCTTTGCTTAAATTACTACCCAACCAAATATTCCTTGGTTTATCCTTGGTTCCCAAGTTATGCTCTTCCACATCCCTTGAAGCAGACATATTTCTATTTATGATGCAATCAACATTGTTAAAATTTTCCTCAAGTGCAATAAGACCTTTAGGAATGGTATTTGTTTTCAATTGGATAATATCCTTGTCAAACAAAGTTTCTCTACCTTCATTCATGCATACCATTGGTTCCCAATCAATGTTATAACTAGTAAAATCACCTTGGAATTGTAAGAATCTCAACACTTGTGCATCATCATAAAAAATCTGCCAATGTTTCACATTATCTGGGACAACTGGCCTTGTTAGCACTTCAATGTCATATTCACAAAAAGGTGAAATGGTGAAATTTTCGAATATATAACCAAGGATAGAAAACTTATCAGAAGTAGCATTAAGACTTTTATCATGGTAAACAATGTTAAAAAAATCAAACATTTCAATCACGTCCCAAACAACATGCTTATATTATTTCATACACTGATTTTTTGTAGCATACAACTTTCTTACTTGCTTGACAACCAGCTCTGAATCCCCTTTGGCAACAATATCCTTCACTCCATACTTCCATGCAATCCTTAATCCCAACAACAATGCCTCATACTCAGCAACATTGTTAGTGCATTCAAAGTTAAGTTTGAAGGAAAAAGGAAACTCTTCCAAACTAGGAGAAAGCAAAACTACACCAGCACCATTTCCAACTTTGGAGAAAGCTCCATCAAATAACAAGGTCCAAGGAGAACCTATCATATCAAGGCATTCTGATTTATCCATCTTGTTCTCTTTTCCATCAGCAAAACCAATGAAGTTGTCAACATCCACATCAGCAAACAACACTTCATAAGAAGCATTGTTGGGATCTTCAATCAAGTGCAACATCTTCTTTTCACCATAGAGTTTGACAAGGCTGCCCTCAATGGGAATGGTGGCAAAATAAATTTCCATTTGAACACTACCACCAACACTTGCAACCCATTTTCTTGACAAAAGCATACCCCATTTGGTAGGGCAATCAACAATTACAACATCAAGTTTTAAATTCTTACCCGGATAGGGTGCAAGTTGCACTACTAAAACCTTCACACAACCAACAATCGACACTTCCCTTGAATCCATGGCTGTACATTTCCCATATTTTGTTGTCACCTTGATATCCAACTCATTCATGACTTCTAGAGGCATGAAATTACATGATGCACTAGAATCAAACATGCAATTGTGAAGCAACCTATCTTTTATGAGCAAAGTTGTGAAGAATGGATCAACATTCAATTGGGAATCAACCAAGGATGTCCCCAAATATACTTTAGGTGCCTCTCCAAGATCTTCCATTGGTAGTGGTGTTTCAAGGCCAACAATGTTTTAAAGAGGAGTCTCAACAACATTTACATTTCTACTTGGGGTAATCTTTTCTTATTTCAATCCCAAGTACTCAAATGTTCTCTTCTTATGCTCAGGAGTTCTAAGCAATTCAATAATTGGAACACTCACTTTAATTTGGCTTAAAACCTATGCTATATCATATGGAACATTATTTGGTAAAATGACATTGGAAGGGAAACAAGAAGGTTCATCAGATGGAGAAGTATTCTTGGCAGCTTGGGCATGAAGAGGACTGATATTTTTACATGGGACAACAAGGTTCTTAGCAATTGTTTCTTTTCTAAGATTGTCCTTGGGAATGCTTGCGAGCAAGGGTGTCTTTAGCTTTGATTAAGGACCAGCTCCTCTAACAAAATTTCTTCTATTATTGTACTCTTGCTCTTTACCAACCACATCATTGTCTATCTTCCTCCGAAGGAATACCACCATCATACTTCTTGATAATTAATGCCATTAGATATTCAAAGTCATTATTAGGAATTTCAAAGGCTTGAACTAAATCTACATCATGAGCTTGAGGAAGAGAAATAAATGGTACCCTCTTTATGCAATCCCAAAAGGTTGCAGTAGTCCTTAAACTTATCACATCTGTTTATGTTGTTGCTTGTTGTGATCTTGAAGAGCTATCCATCATACAAATGTCATCATCCATTTAATCTTCATTATCATCATCAATATCTTGCTGGTACATTTCACATGGAGGATGAGGAAGAAAACATCTATCACACCAATCCATATCAGCAATTTATTGAACAATAGCAACTCTTACAGTCACAGGGTCAGGCACCGCTCTATTTTCATGTGCTTGGGGTTGTCTATTTGCAGATCCAATAGGCCCTTTACCTCTATCATCTTGTCTTTGATCACCCCTAGGATTATTTCCAAATATATCATGGTTTTGAGTTATTTTCTGTCCTTGTGAACTTTTCCCAATACCTTTCTCAGCCCGGGCTAGTTTGTAAGAGATTTCTTTGATAGCCCCTGCCAAAGTTTTAACAACATCTTCCAAATCAGCACCCTTGCTAGCTTGAGGCTTCTTAGGGTTTATCAGCTTCACACCATCCCTCTTAAGTGGTTTACCAACATATTTAATATTATTTTCAATTTGGAGTGCCATGGTGAAAGCTTGCCTCAAGTTTGTAGGATTTTTGTCTCTCAAGTAATAGGCTGCCTTTTTATCAAATGCATCTGCATATTTGATCAAGAAAGATTCATCACAAGGCCTCAAAATGATAGGAAACCTTCTAAATATTTTATTGAATCTTGTATTGAAGTCATGGAATGTCTCATTTAGGTTCTTCTTGATATTTTCAAATTCGACAAAAAGAAATCTAGGATCACCTTGTCACCATACTCGCAATCTAAATGCAATTTTCATCTCGGTTCATGAATGAATAGAGTTATCAATTAGAGCCTTGTACCAATCCCTAGAATCTTCTTCAACTGTATGGATAAACAAATTGATATACACATCCTCAAATTCTATCTCAAAATCTTCCATCATATTATCAAATAGTTTGAGATGCTTTGATCACCGGTAATGACATTGTTACCTTGGAATTTTGGTAACCTATTTGTCACATCTTGTGGGACAAAGATTTGGATAACCATCCATTCCTCCAAAATTTATAGGACCAAAGTTGTTAACAATAAATGGAGGTCTATGCTGAGCCATATTGTTTTGTGGGGGTGATCTTGGAGGTGAAACAATTTGGTGAGTAATAATGGGTCCGATTGGAATAGATGAGTGATCTTTAAAATGACAACCCCCTAAAGGCTCTCTCTCTGATAAACTTTAGCAAACTTAGAAACCACAGGAGTAGATTTAGGAGCAAGTTTTTGAATACACAAGAAGGTCCCTCACCTAATGGAGAATGTAAATCAGCAAGAAAATTGCCCGAATCAGATCTACTTGAAAAATAATTATGATCTTCAATAACAGGATGCTCTCCTTAAAATTCAACTATGGGGATTTCTTTTCTTACAACCAAATCACCAACCACTTTCCACACTCTTCTTCCTTCTAGTTTTGAGCTTCTTGATTTTGTGAGAAAATTCTTAGAAGATTCTTTGATGAAGAGGGATCTCCTTCCCTCCAACTTGATAGATTTAAAAAACAAGTTTCAAATGACAGAGATGTATAAGACAACTGGTATTTCAAGATCCAAACAACATGGAGTTGCCACAAAGTATTTCCACCTTATTTGTGTAAGAAAGCACTAAAATTTTCTATCAAATGTATGCTATGACTGAAAACTTTGCAAGGGTTTACAAATCAGATCTTCTTCTTCTCAATTCAACCAAAAACAATGCATCCAAATTATATAAACTGCTAGTAAATGAGAAGAGTAGGTTGAGCTTTGAAACTTTTACCCAAAACATGTAGATCTGAAGTATGAAATGATATCTCAAGAATGTAATATCTCAAATACTTGATCACACAAATTCTCAAACCTTTCAAACACTTCAAAACCACCAAGAAATCAAAACAATTCCCCGAAATGGCACCACTCGTGTTGGTATCTAGATTTAATCTCCTTCACAACTTGAACAACATCATGAATTTGCACAAGACACTCAAGGATAGATAGATGGTTTGTATGTTGTTTGTAGCTGGGAGCACACCTATCTGCTTGTTTGCATTCAATATTTGAGGGAGTGGATAGCACCTTCAAAAGGGTTTTGATCTAACCCTCATTGTTTTAGGTTGTGCATATCAACCAAGGCAAGAGAACCTATATTGCAGCCCTTATATGGTAAAGGAGACGGAGATATCCTTGTGTTTTTCATATGATATGGAAGAGGCCTTGTGAAAACATGATCAAGCATCCATTATCCAAACTCAAAGGATTTGTCACTACTAAATGATGGAAATGCTTTCAAAATAAGGCTAAGGATGCTAAAGACATGATGAAACCCTGATATACTTTGTGCATTTTGGTGGAAGGATTGTATTCTTTTGTTGACACACAATGCTATGTAGGGGTAGTGTAAGTAGGATGAGTTAGTTTGAATGAAATTTTGTGGGGAGATGTTTTAGACAAGACTAGCTTGGGAATTACCAACTTCTTTGAGAACCTTTGCAAGAAATTTGTAACACCTACACAACAAGAATACCTCCAGAGGTTTTAAATGCTCCTTCAACTAGGATATGTGCAAAAATGGAGGCCCAGATTTGCACTCTTCCACACAACCTTTGATAACCTACTACAAAATCTTGAAGAAAAATACCAACAAAGTATCCAGGAATCCCTGTTTAATCATGACCTAAGGTGCACCCAAAGGTTTACAAACAGTCTCATTATTCAGGGACAGTAAAATGATTTTAAATCTGTTTATCTTCTATCAGATGAAAACTCTTCTGAATATAATATTGAAAATTCCATTAAACCATCAACAAGAAATGAGACCTTGTATGATCAAAGAGATTCTAAACACAAGATTTCAACATGAGCAAGAAACATAAACTATAAACATTCTGAAACATAAGTATATGCAAACTTTGCCAAGAGAATGAACTAGAAAATATAGAAAATGATCAGATACATCAGTAGGGGAAAGTCATGAGAACAATATTGAAGCCTGTTAATGGCTTTACAACTGAAACCATCTCAACATGATAAAATCTGATACAAAAATGGAATTGAAAAATGGCTCTCGGCGCTTTTCTCCAAAAATGGATTTTCTTCCAAATTTTTTTTTCTTGAAAATTCTGAGTCTTTTTCTCTCTTTTGTCTCCCCTTTTTAAAAATTCTTGAAAAATACATTTTATACCTCATGCCAGCTTGGATCCTTGCATCCCAAGCAAAGAATATGCTTAGGGATCAAATTTGTTACAAGAAACCTTATCCATTTCATGAAAATGACATTAAACTATAAAATAACTTGTAAAATGCCAGGGATGCACAAATATTTTAAAATATTGCATGAATTCAGATCCTTATCCATCCTAGGGTCATGTTTTTGGCATTCAGACATGCCAACATGCTTTTGCAATCATTTTCCACCTTTTACTTCATCATTTTTCACCTCTGCAACTTTAATTTTCACCTTTCACATTTTTACATGGGCTTGAATAAAAATTTCATCAAAAACACCATAGGGCACCGAATTAGCTCATAAAAATGATGCCATTGCATTTAGAAGGCCGAGGGGATGTGAAACCATATAAAATTTCATGTGATTTGGTGAAGAAATGACAATTCCAAGCTTCCTGGAGCTCCAATGGCGGCAAGAAATGAAAACGCACAGCAACCGTTGATTTAAAAATCAACTTTTAATGTTAGCCCTCCACGTGTCCAAGATATTCCCCTTTTTGCCTTTGGACAAGGTGGACACATGTCCAAACATGATTGGAGCGGGTCCCCATCTTAAAAATGCATTTTTAACCCTTTTTGACCTTTGGAAAATTTTGAAAATTTTCCCGCTTGCCCCCTAGACCCGCCACGTGTCCACATGTGGGCCCTACCAAAACTATGAGCCAATTTGATGAATTTCACCACCATTTTGAGAAAAGGAAAATTTTCTCAAAAAAATCCGTGGGCCCGAACACCCGCTCTCTCCCCTACCACATGGTGGTCTCCCATTCGCTGTGGAGCCGACCCTCCAAGTTTTCCTTCAACCATCTGCGAGCACAAAAACTCTTGTGGGCCCACGCTCTCCTTTTTGCCCTTTGCAATGTGCCATGTGTCACCCCCTGACTGGATGTAGGGGCACACTTCCAAATTTTCCTATCGGGGTAATAACCTCTGCCTCCTTTTGGACACATGTCCTCCTCTAATTGGACACGGGCCTTGAAGAAATTTTTTTCCTTTGAGACCAAACAACAAATTTTTCTAAGTTCCTACTTCTCTGTTTGAACTTCCTGGACACATGTCCACTTTTCATTGGAGGCGCGCCCATTTTTCTTTTTTACCTTGGAAACATAAAGGAAAAAATTCATAAAATTTTCTTTCGGCCCCTTCTTCCATCTCGCCTCCTGGACATGTGTCTTCCTCTAATTGGTCGTGGGCTCTCGGGCCAAATTTTAACTTTAATATTTTGAAGTTAAAAACTTCAAAATTTTCACAAACTTCACCCCTCCATGCTGACTTTCCTAGACACGTGTCCACTTCTTATTAGAGGAGGGCCTTTGGGTCAAAATTTTACCTTAGCATCCGAGGCAAAAACAATAAATTTTCCAAGTCCTTCCTCCACCAAAGATGCCCTCCGAGCCACATGTCACCTTCCTATTCATTGCGGGCCTTCGGGAAAAATTAGATTTTGAGAAATTTGCAAAAGTGAAGGAAAATTTTCTAAGTGCCCTCCGCCACCCGTCGATCCTCCAGCCAATCAAATTGTGCCACGTAGGCACTTCACTGTAGCAATGCGGGGCCGCAGCAAAAAAATTTCTTTGTCAAAATTTCAAAAAGTAACAAGTTAGAACATTCTCCCACATATCCTCGGCCAATAGGAGCCTGCCACATCACCAAAATTTTTGATGACTAATTTGATGGGAAAATGACACCCGTATGCCCGTCAAAACGTAAAAAATACATGGGATGCCCTAGAAATCAATTTTTTTCACAAGGAGGACAAATTTCTTGGTTTTAAACCAACTGAATCATGTTTTGACATTAGTTTCGACTAGGGGATTGGGATTTCACTTGCACATAAATGGAATTTGATCAAATCCAAGTTTCTTGCATGTTTTGACAATGGAAAAATGACACAGCCCATGGAAAAGAAGAAATTAGGGCACAGAAGGGGGAACTTGGAAATTTGTTCAAATTAGGGAAAAATAATAACAACCTAGGCACTTTCAAAGGATTCCACTAGGATAAACGAGTTGTAGATCATCAAATCGAAAAAATGAAACATTTGTGAGCAAATTTGGATAGAAGAAATTAGGGCACATTATGAAAACTCAATAATGGGGCCAACAAGTAGTAGACGTTTAAACACATGATAGATATAATTTTTCATTTAGTTCATCTATAGCCGCATAAACATTTCTTGTGTTTAGAGGCATCCTTTATGGCACATCATTTTGGTAAGGTGTTCATACACATATTTTAGGTATCACGTTTGGAAGTGGTTAAACATCATAGACTATCGACATGTTATTTAACGTGATTGTGGGTACACAGAGCGTAAATGAATTAGGACCCTTACCTGCATGGGAGGAGCATCCGGTTGATCAAGGGAATAGAAGTTAGTGGATCTAGTAGTGGTGGTAACATAGGAGGAAATCAAGCTCCTGCATTTGGTGGGAAAATATCTTAACCACCTCAGTAAGTGTTTTCTGAGATGTCTCTACATTTGCTTTATTATAAGGGTGTGGAGGATGATGAAGAGCATGTGCACAAATGTGAATTACTATGGCGTGCTAATGGTATCACCGCTCCAGAGTTGAAGGAAAGTCAGTTTGAAACTATGTTATAGGGGCACATGCATAGATGGTATTGGAAGTATGACTCACATCAAACGGTGGTGGATTATACTACATGGCATGATGCCATTTTGGCAGAGTTCCACATTCCTGAGTTTGAGAAGAGAAGCATCAGCTCTCTGAAGGAGATCCATCAAGTAATGAAAGAGAGATTACAGGAGTAAGAAACCCGCTTTAAGACTCTTTTATTAAAGTTTTCTTATGATATCCATCCCTCACAACATGCTCAATGGTTCATTGGACGATTGATAATTCCTTTCAGACAAGCACTTTCCCATAAGACCTTCACAGATCCACATAAGGCCTTAGAGGCTTCTATGCATGCTGAATCCATCAGAAGCATTGACACTAGATTAAGTCCCTTTTTGGAAGTACAAATCACTTTCATGGCAAATAATCTAGAAAATTTGTTTGCAAACTCATCTCATGAGATTCGCATTGGACTATGGTGCATAGATTATGAGGTATAAGGAAACAACAAAGATAGTTTCCCATGAAATTCAATGCATGTAATGTCATTGGATTGTGAAATTTGTCATGGAGATCATGATCCAAGTAGATGCCCATTGTTACAGTGCGCAATCCATAAGAATGTGTCTTCTTATTGTAAGATTTTCTCATCTATGACTCACGATACAAAGGAATTCTGATTGATAGACCAAATCCATGATGCCATTGATATTGGTATGTGCCAAACTAGCATTGGAAGTAGTTATAAGAATGAAGGTCATCGTATGAAGGGCATGGATATGGAGGTGGTCAAGGAGGATGTTTTCACAGAGGATTTAGATTCTGTGGTGGTCAAGGATGTAGGATTGAATTTCTCAATGGAACTTTCTAAATTTTGGATCTACTAAACACTACAAGCGTGAGTGTCTAAATTTTTACAATGCTCATGGTATAGAAATAAGCATAAGTATGAGGAGTGCCCTAAGTTGTATGAGCACATGATCCAAAACTAGAGGAAGGACAAGGGCACGGGGATGGTGAGTGTGAAGTGAGTTGATTCGTAGTGGATGCCTAGGGTAGCACATGACCTTGAATTAGAACCTGTATTAGTGACTACATGAGTTGAGGCTACGCATGCCTAGGAAATACTAAAGCAAAGGCCCCTCATTACAAGAGAAGAGGTATTACATGGGAAATACTCGATCCAAATCATTAGAAAGAGGTCTACCAAGAGACCATGGAGGTGATTAGAAACCTGCAAGGGGAGATTCAATGTTTGAAAGAGAATCCATGGAAGCTAGAGAAAAGAAGAGCACCAAGGTCCCTATAAAGGAAATGGATAAGGTCATAGATGTGTTTTGGATGTTCCTCTACGATAATATTATCCCTCTATTAGGAGAGTGGCTAAGAGAAAAAGTACCATACACTGGAGGTGAGCACGAGAGGTAGGTCTTGCATGCTAATCTACCCCCTCATAGTATTGATTATGACAAAGAAATCACATTAAATGCAGTTATGGATGGATGGATCTTGAGAAACATTCTGATTGACATGGTGAAAAGGTAAATGTTCTCACTTTAGATGCATGGAATTAGATGGGAGGCCCCCATTACATCCATATTCAAATGTGTTGTATATGATGAATAGGAAAAGGCTATGCCCATCGAGTGTTAAAGGATGCATCCATAACCATCCAAGGGGAAAATTTTACTAGAGATTTTGAATTCTTAGCACTTGCCAAGGAAGATAAATTTCTAGCCTTACTTGGACACCCTTGGTGTTATAAGAATAATGATAAATTGTGCTTTAACAAAGGGTACATGAGTTTCGAGAATAAAGAGGAGGGCATCATTATTCCACTGATGGATGTGAATTCTATGCCCTATGTAGAACATTTGGGAGAAGAGGACCTAGATATAATATATGTGCACACCATTAGAAACCCCAAGGTTGTCCATCCATCAAGAAAAGGAGTCATTCAATGGGAATATTCTCAATCCATGAGTGATATAACTAGCATTACATGTGACAATTGGGTGCATGAGACCTATGAGTTGGTTAGAATAAAATTGAAGGGCACTATGACTTGCATCACTAGGGCATGCTTGGTTAGGCACCTGGGAGGAAGGTAGTTACCCAGTTACACTAGAGAGGGTAACCTTGATGTATTTTTTTGCACGATGGAGGTATAATGGACATATCAAATAGAAAGGAGGAATATGATTACTTATACCTTACCCAAAACAAAAATGCATTGGTGGGTGACCCATCGAGACAATCTTCTAGAGTGGCACGAAGTGAGAATTGTGTTCTCTATTAGGTTTCTCTAGAGAAATGTACCTTCTGTAATACACGACTATCATGGGAAGGAGTCCACCTCATTCCACGTACAGGAATGTGAGAGATCCTAGATGGTAGGCCCAAAATCCTTACCTCCCTCACTATGGGTGCATAAGTTATATTCCACCTTGTAGGGTTGTGCGCATGCATGGTATATCCATTCAAATCAATATCATCGATAGGAAATTGGAAAGAGTTGATGATGAATATTATTCAAGCTTTTGAGTATCTAAGTCATAAGCCATCATTGAATGAGGTCTTGTAGGTATTGAAGCACCTTACCTTGGGATTTTCATGGTCGAGGAATGAATCCTTTATTTTTAGGAGAACTTGAGTTGGGGTACGCTTTGTAGAAGAATAACCGGAAGAAGGAGATACAATTTGAGCCCACCTTCCTTAAGAAGGAAAAAGAAAAGTTGGTGTACTGATAGACAATTAGGAGGTGAAAACTTGGATCTTAACCATATAGAAGGTACACATGAAGTATTGGATAAAGTATATCTGAAAGCACACACATGCCATGAGCCCTTTTAAAAAATAAAGTTAACATTGGTACAAAAGTAGATCCTAAAGAAGCTATCATTGGAGATCACCGAGCAGACTGGAGGTTTAAAAAATAGGTGAGTTGTTGCATGAATTTTAAGACTTGTTCTCCTTGCAGTACCATGAATGAAAGTGATTTCATCACTCATTAGGAGAAATGTGGATTAAGTTAAAATAAGGTTTGTGCCCCGTCAGAAGAGGACATACAAGATGAACCGGAATTTACGTGTAAAAGTTAAGGAGGAAATTGATAAGATGATAGAATCTAGAATCATTGAGACAATTGAGGAATCTGAATGGGTAAGCCCAATGGTGATTAGTATCAAGAAGGATGGGAGGATAAGGATTTGCATTGAAAATAGAGATTTAAATACTTCATGTGTGATAGATTATTTTCCAACCCCGTTTACTAAGGAGATTTTGGAAGGTGTCACAGGGTGAGAAATCTATTCTTTAATAGATGGATTCTTTAGATATCATTAGGTAAGAATCATGGAGGAAGACTAGGAAAATACTACTTTCACAACTGAGTGAGGAATTTTTACTTACATGGTTATGCCCTTTGGGCTTAAGATTGCACTGTTGTATTTTCACGCATTGTGGTGTAGGCATTTCAAGACTTCATCCACAAATTTCTACAAGTCTACCTGCATGACTTGACACTATATGGATTGGAAAGGGATCATTGTGATAATTTGAGGTTGATGTTTGAGGGTGCATGCAGTTAAGTATCTCTCTAAACATTAATAAATTTGTTTTTCTACCCCATTTTGCACATTACTAGGTCACATTATATGTAAGGAAGGCTTATTGGTAGACCCTGCCAAAGTTTTTATTATTTTAGGGTTGGAGGAGCCTACCACTCGAGAGCAAGGCGTGGATTCTTAGGGAATACAAGAGATTATAAGAAATTTATCAAAGGCTATGCCAATAGTGTTGCGCCATTGGAAGAGTTGTTGAAACATAAGAGTAAATTTCATTGGGGAGAGGTCTGCATAGATGAGCTTTGACATGCTAAAGGATCGACTCACTCTTGCACCATTTTATGATTTCCCTCTTGGGATAATCCCTTTCATGTGCATATGGATGTGGTAGGTATGGCAGTAGGATAAATGTTGGTATAACCTAGAGAGGGGATTGTTGATCACCCTTTGTGTTTTGAAAGTAGAAAATTAACTCCAGCTGAGCGGAATTATAAAACAATGAAGAACGAAACATTTTCAATGATTTATGGAATCCATAAATTTAGGAAATACTTGTTGGATACTCTATTTCTCTTTTACATAGATCATATGATGCTCAAGTATCTAGTGAAAAAGCATGTCTTACAAGGGATCATATGTCGATGGATCTTGCTATTTCAGGAGTTTGACTTTTTGGTCGTTGTAAAACTAGGAAAAATCAATTTAGGACTTGACCATCTATCATGGATTAACTCAGGAGAGGATGCGTAAATAATTGAGGACACAATACTAGATGCACAATTGTTTATATTATAACATTGCTCTCTTATTTAGAGGATATTGTTGTTTTCTTATGAACGAATGTAGCACCTAAAGGAATGAAGGGCTAGGAAAAAAGAAGTAGGTTGTACATATCGCGCCCTATATGTTGATTAGTGGAGACCTATACAAACTAGGTCAAGATGAGGTTTTGCGCCGGTGTGTTTTAGAACATGAGCATACTGTAATCATGGAAGAAGCTCATGGTGGCATTGTAGGAGGACACTATGCAGGAATGCAACCGTGTGCAAGATCCTATTGGCGCCTTTGGTGGGAGATAGTTTATAAGGATTGTATAGAGTATTGTAAGGCCTATGACCATTTCCAGCACCTTGGTAACCCAGGGAAAAGAGATGAAATGTTATTAAGACCTATTACTAGTGCATAACCATTTGAAAAATGGGAAATTGAATTTTTGGGACCTATTTCCCACTGTGCACAAGAAAAATTTGTGCTATATTATCACTTTCATAGATTATCTTACTTGGTGGATGGAAGTGGTGCCTATGAAGTATTACACAATAGCTACAACAACTAGGCTATTAAGGGAGAATATAATCAACAGGTATAGATGCCCGTTGAGTTTAACAAGTGATAGGGGTACTCACTTTTTGAATGAAACTATTAGAATCTTATTGGCAGAGTTTATGGTGGCCCATCAAAAAACTACACCCTATCACCCTCAGGCTAATAGAACTACTAAGGCATTTAACAAGATATTGAGCCACACATTAACTAATATTTGTGATGTTGGAAGAAGGGACTAGGATGATAAAGTCTCTACAATACTATGGGCATATCACATAACTTATAAAAGATTGAACAAAGTCACTCCTTTTCAATTGGTATTTGGCGCGGAGGTAGTTCTTCCTATGAAATTCATGTTACCATCCCTACATATCGTGCATGCATGAGGATTGGCTGACGAACAAGATCTTGAGGAACACATAGAAAAACTAATGTACTTGGATAAGAGGCATGTTATAGCCCGATGGATCCAACAAATGGAGAAAGCTAGGAAGAAGGCATGACATGATCAACATATTAAAAACAAGAAGTTTGAGGTTGGGCAGATGGTTATTCTATATGATTCAAAGTTTCTACACTATCCTAGGAAACTCAAAGTGCACTGGTTGGGACCATATGTTATATATTATATGCTTGATTTGGGAACTTGTTGTTTATAAGCATTGGATGGAACACAATTTCCTAGTTATTTTAATAGGAGTATGTTGAATCCCTACTATAAGTAAGGATTTTGTTTGTTTGTAAATAAGGAAACATTGCCATTTAGCTTAGGATTCCCCTTAATGCATTTTCCTTATATGTGTTTCCTTTCATTGTTGTTGTTCTTTTTATTTTCATTTTGTTTGTTGTGGGCATCTTGCGCATTGGTAACTAGTTACTATCTAAAGGGGTTTTATGCGCAGAGGACCACACATCTATTTAGTGTGGGGTGGAGAGCGTAAAAAGATTTTTAATGAATAGTGTGGTATGAAGCAAGTGTTGCAACTGATGTTGATTGGTGGTCTGAATGAGAAAATAAAAAGTGCATGGGTTCAGAGGAGCATGCATAACATAAGTGATTATGGGTAGAGATTGGTGTCAAAATATTTATAAAAACCACATACATGGATAAAAGTGTAGAGAAAATGAGGTAGGAAATGATAAGAACTAGGTTTAAGACATAGAGGAAGATTGAATTTGGTACTATGAGTGCATTCAAGGTTTTTTGGTCAATGTAGTTTTGTGTACCAAAAGGTTGTTGGAGTTTTGTGTGAGTTTGTGTGCGAAGAAAAAGAACTAGACAAAATGCGTGGGAGGATAGAGTTTGAAAAATATGACTTTAATGTGATTGTACAGTGGTAGGTGGCATGGGAGTTAATGTAGGAAAAATAAAAAATCTATAAATAGAAGGTCAAGGTAAGTTATTCTTTTTACCTTGCATTTGTTTGTTGAAGAGATATTGCAAACTAGGGCATCCTTGCGAGAATTTGTGAAACATTGTGTGTGAAGTGGAGAATCTGGAATATTTTTGAAATAGATTGGAATAAAGTACATGGGCATGCATGGAGGAAATTTTTGTGGATTCTTGTGAGTGTTTACACTATCTCTCGGAAGAATATTTTTCCAAGTTAGGGTTTGCAGAGATAGGGCATGGGTTTTGAAGAATTTTTGCAGGAGTGAAGCCAAGGGATTGAGAAGTGTTAAAGAAAGACACAAGGAAGAAATTACAAGGGATTGATGAGAAATATGGCACCAAGGAAAGGATCGAACACTTCACCAAAGAAGGGAAAGGGTAAGGGAAAAGGAAATCTAGTCGTATCAACAAGTTTTAATGAAGAGTGGTATGTAAAGATGCAATACCTAGATGGCATTTTAATGGGGATGAAATGGGTCTCTCACGTGTGCAAGATGGTTATAAGTGATTATAACCATAGGAAAAATACCACTGAGAAAGAGATGGAATTAGAGCTCGTTCACCCAATAGGAGAGAGAACACATGATGAAAAACTAGTGTATGATGACTTTGTGAAGACAAAACTGGAGAAGGTTGGGCTTTTGTAACTTTTTGAGTTTCCATTTTTTAGAAAACCTAAGAGATTATATGAATGTATCATGTTTCAAGTGCATGAAGATCACTTGTACTTTGCGAGGAGGATAATGTGCATAACCCCATAGCTGATCTTAAGGTACACTAGACTTATCTACATAGTTGAGTCACTGGATGATGACTTGGATGACAAGGAGGCTATCATGGAGACAATCATGTTATTTAATTTTCACACTCCTACAAAATGGTCTAAGCTACAAGATTGGAAATTTGTAGCTAATGGAGAATGGTTTGCTAACAGGGTAACTTATGGCAAGTCAAGAGCCATGGCGAAGGTATGACCCAAAAGTGGAAAACATGGAGGTAAATACCACTTTGGTAGCAGGAACAAATGTTATCAGCTAGTAGAAATCTTTTGTGCTACCATTCGGTAGCAAAATTAGTGGGTCACAGGAGGAGAAATGACACAAGAGAAATAGTAGCATCCTTTGATGCTACCGGTCAGTAGCACTCAAAATGCTATTGGCCAGTAGCATGCATGAATGTTACCGACTGGTAGCAGATAATGGCGATCTCGATGTGATCAATGAAGCTATAGGCGGTGGCATTTTTAGCATAACCATCTAGTTACACAAAGGAGATGATGGAGTATTTGATCAATAACAGGGTCACCGGTAGTATTTGTATGGATGCTACTGGTGACAATGGATTTTAAACTAGCACTCAATAACAGGGGAAAGCATGTTACTAACTCCGTTGCATTTATTTAAGCAGTCGGCACAAGGAATAAAATGCTACCATATGGGAGCAGAAAATATGTGCAACCGACAAAGCACATGAATGAACCATGCATTAATGAGAGTGGTACATAGTTAGTTCAACTACCAGTTTAATGAGGTATGGTACCCATGGCCACCCATGTAAACAAAGTACCAAATTTGTATGGCCTCCCATACCTCTTTAATGCATCCTGCCAATTGGTGACCCAAATTGCCTATATATTGTAAATCCACCTCATTTTGAGGGGAGATTTTCTTGAGAGCAAAGGAAATCTATCAAAATTATTACAAAACTATTGTGAGCTAAAGGCCTCGAATTTGGGCTTATTGTAAAGGATTTTTCCTTGTTCCTATATTATAATGGATTGTGCATGTTTCTGAGCAATAAAATTAGTGTTTTGTGGCTTTTCTTTCCCTAATTTGGGTTATATTGCATCTTTTTCCTTCCATTATGTTTGTAGGTATATTGTGCATGTTTATATCTCTTTGCAGGACCTTTAATTTTTTTTGCTTTATGAATCTAGGGAGATGAATATTGTTTTAGCTATGGTGCTTCTACTCACCATCTCATAATTTATTTTCTCTCTATCTTTCACTCACTTGGATTGTCTCACCCTTTTTGGTGCATCATCTTCACTTAGAGTAGTTTTACTTCATGCATCTTTCTATCCCTATCTCCTTGGAAAGTATTAGTAGAGGATTAGATTAGTTTTTCATTCTCTCGCACTTTGGAGAGTTGATACTAGATTAGGAGAAGAATCCAAATTTCTCTCGTAGGATTATCCTACTTGCAATGTCAAAAACCATGATAATCCCCTATTATGCAGGTTACACTTATTGTCTCACACATGAATCACAAGCAATCGGGGTGCTGTAATTTTGCACTAATAGTTTTGGCACACCCTGGGACAAAGGTCAATCTTTCTAGATTTTTCAAGATTGAATGTGCATCTTGGAAAACTTTAAGCTTTTAGAAACCTTGTAATAGCACATGTTGCAACTCCTAGGATCAAATTTCAGGTGGTTCTAGCTATATTAGTGGCCCAAGTATATGAGAAGGATACAAACTCATTCAAGAGCAAGAGAAGAAGGTGTCTTTGAGCACTTGCGATTATCACCGTAGACGATGAAGAGGAATAAGAGTTCAATGCTCTCCATCTCAACCAAATAGAACATTATCCACCCCTCCATCTAGTAGAGGCTTCGTTCAATTGACCATGGTTCTTAGGCCAATCATAATGGCACATCTACAAAAATTGTCACCACTACTATTAAACCCATTTGTCAATTTCATAGGAAGCAATCCACTTGCCCTCAATGAACATTATCTTATTCTATTGGAACCTGTTGAAGAGGATTCCTTAATTCAATGGGGAGAATCATATGACCCCCATTGATCATATTCAATACATTGTAAATGTTTGCACCATTCACGAGATCAACGAGATGGATGTTACAGTGAGGCTCCTTACTTCTTCTCTCAAAGGTAAGGCACTGTAATGGTTTAGGAGCCTAATAGTAGGGTCGATTCCAAACCGGGATGCATTATGTTTAGTTGTGTGTAACCAATTCAAAGAGAAGGAAAATAATATGTCTTTGTTGGAACAATTAACCACAATCAAGAGGGCATCGAATGAATAAATGGATGACTTCAACTTTATGTTTCAGCGGACGTGGGATTGGATTCCAATTACCATGAGGCTAGTAGTGGAAGGTGCATTCCTCTACTTTTTGAGGACTCTAAATTCTGACATAGCTATGATGATACAATCGATGGGGGAACAACACTACCAGGGGCATATGATATAACTATCAGAGTAGAGACATGATTAATTCAAGTACGTAAGTGGCACCTAGACCATGTATGTAACGTCTTGGTCATGACCATTACTATGATGACTTCCAATTTTGACATTGCAAACATAGACATGTGATTTGTCTTAGGAATGTGTATTATTTTGACGTTGAAAATCACATTTGCAATGGATAAGTTATTATTGTTCGAAATTCATGCTATTTGTAATTCTTTTACTTGGAAGAAAAACCATTATGCTATGTGAAATATAGGTTGTAAATCTATACTGTTGTTTCACATTTTCCATATGCTAACAACACACCTTGAATCAATTCCATTGATCCAAGGTATGCTTTGGTTCTTCTTTATTTTCATCTTGTTAATTGACATGATGAATGAAACATATTATGGAACCAAGTAATATTTTGTTATAAATTGTGAAGGACCTAGCTTCAGGTGTCCTTACTCGGCATCATGCTATAAACTATAAATTTGGACCTCCTTTATTAATGTTTTGTAACACTGATCAATGTGAGGAGATTAAGGATCTATTGTGGGATAATAAGGTAAATACCTTAACCTTTG
The DNA here is from genome assembly GCA_018340775.1 of Taxus wallichiana var. yunnanensis. Lineage (NCBI taxonomy): Eukaryota > Viridiplantae > Streptophyta > Pinopsida > Cupressales > Taxaceae > Taxus > Taxus wallichiana. The sequence continues at coordinate 617,111,649 of CM031239.1, read as the reverse complement.
TTAAAATGTGTTTTGTTATTTGGATTTGACCCAAACTATAATGTTTCCCTATTGGATTTTTTGACCTAAGGTAATAATACTTACCTAGGACCTATTACTAAACTATTTTGGTTAATGCCCAAAACTAGGTTGTGGTTCCTACCTTAATAAATTATAATCTAAGAGGTGATAAACTAACCTAAGGAGGTATACTATAAGGCTAGGAGTCTTGAACTAACTTAAGAACTTAGGTGGAAAAACCTAACCAATGCTAATGTAACCTAAACTATTACTAATATGAAAAGGGGAGCTAAGAGTCACTTGGAAAATGGAAGGATGGTGGTGGTGGTTTCTAAGTTATTAATGTCAATTGATTTCATTCCTTACATATTAAATTTTCAAAGATTGGTAGAGGTATAAGAAGATGGTGGGACACCTAGCTAACATCATTTCTAAATTTAAAATAAATGGAGTTCTTGAATTTTGTTTCACCAAATTTGAAGTGGTGGTGGCATAAGGAAAGAGGGGGAAATGACATTCAATGCTTTCAATGCATTCAATACATTCAATACCCTTAGGATCAATGGAGGAAACTGCTTAGGAGTTAGGCAAGAGGAATTGGAGAAAGTTGTTCATTTGGATCATTTTGGTTTTTGCGCTAGATGAGAGTTTAGGTTCTTGAACTAGCAAGATTTTTTTCAACCCATTGGAATTATGGGTATCTTCGGGTTGTTTCTAAACCTGTGGAAATGTAGAGGAAGTTGGGAGATTTGACTATTGACATTGGTTGAAAAGAAGAGATTCTTGAGAAGCTCCTGGAGATCTTCTACAAATCAAAAAGAAATTGTATCAGGCTTGATATGCTCTTCTTGTTAAATAGTTGTAATTTTTATCAAGCATCTTCATTAAAATAACTCTACTCTTAGAAATGAATGGTTTTTTGGAAATTCCTTGGTGTATTTTTGCTAAGATCTTCTGCTTGAGTTTATTGTTTGGACAAGATTCAAAATGGGTATTTTTCTTGATGCATGTTGAGTAAATTATGTTTGTTTATTTGAAACAAGATGGTTGCTTAAGTTGTGTGGACTTATGAACTCCTGTGCTAATTTTTTTAAGAAAAAAAAATAATTGGTTTTAAAATTTAATTGAGAATATTTTCCTTTGTTAGGAGAAGGTAAGTAAAATTTATGTTTCAGTTAAAATCTAAAGTGGCTTCGAATTTTATCACTGTTGTTAAGCTATGTTGAAATGGGTCTTGGATTTGTTGTTTTGTTGTGGATTCAAACTTGTTTTAAAGTAACAGTTATATGTTGACACCTTTTGAGCTTAATACGTTTTGAATTTATGAACTTTTTGTAACTGTTAAGAGAGGATTTCATTCAGTTTTATTCTTCCTTGCTCGAAATCTGGTAAATTACGATTTAACTTCTTCTCTTGGGACTATGTGAGGATATTGATGTTTCTCTCTCTCCTCCATGTATGAATTAGTTTGTGAATAATATTTTGATGTACATCTATAGAAGTTGTTGAAAGAATGGATTAATTATGTTTTAGTTAATTGAAGTATATGAGTTAGAAGGGTTTGATTTTACTCTTCTCCTTCTTTTGGGTTCGATTTTGAGAACCGACTTGGGGTTGAACCTCCCTTTGAATTTCCTTCATCTTGTTCAAATCTGGGATGGAGCCCTTTCTTTCTTACATATGGACTATTTCTTTGATTCTTGTTAAGTGGGTACATGGATGGCTTGGATGTATCTTGTATTCATTTTTCTTGAGTACATAGGAATACCTTGTAGGTTTCTCTCTATTTGGGAAATGAGGAAACGTCTGGACCGAGGCTATCTTCACTGAAATGAAGCTAAGGAATTAGTTTTTAAGCTTGTTGCCTTAGAAACTTGTATCAATTTTGTGTTGTTGTGACTGTTCTCTTTACTTGATGAGAATCCCTCTCTTTGACCCTACCTTGTTTGATTATGTTGTTATCTTATATCGATTCAATTTTGAGTATGTTGTTTGTGTGGTAGTGGTTGTTGGATCTGGATGCTATTAGTTAAGGATCGGTTCACTCTTATTGGGATGCCGACTATGTTTAACCTTTTAATAGGATGGATTATTGGGATCTTCTCTCTATTTTTGAGCTAGGTATGCATCGTTGTTTTTCTTCAAATGTAAGAAGGATTTGCATTCGGTTCTTTCTCTTCTCTCACGAATTATTGAATACCATGTTGTTTGTTTAACATTGAAGGATGAATTAAGTTGTTTACTTTTCAACCGCTGTCTTTCCTTTATATTAACCATGTTGAGGCTGAATGGGTAATTAAGTGGGATCCACGCACTTCTTATTTCCTTGAATCAATAAATTTGAATTGGTTTGATATTGATTCAAAGTTGGAAAGAAGGGAATTATTATGTAGATTATTAATTGGTTCATCTTAATTCCATCCTTTTTGATAGAATGAATTTGGCTTCGATATTATATGAAGAGTTATGTTAGTGTTGTGGATTATGATTAATTGCTTCTTCAAAATAGTTCTTTTAGAAATGTAGCATGTTACCATTCTTGAACACTTATTTGAATCAAGAAATAATTGCATGCATCTATAGTATGAGTTCGATAAGTAATTGATATGTATTATCACTTATCTGTTGTAATCTGTCTTAGGAAATTCTTGGTTGAAGAGTTGCTACTTTAATCATGATACTTACATAATGTATTGTGGATTGATTATTTTGACCTTCTTGTTAGGATCCTCATTCCTTTATGAGATATCTATCTGAATTGCTAAATGTTTCATAAAAGCAGAGTTCTTTTTATGAGATAGTTAGTTGAAAGCACATTGTTTTAACATTTAGTGCTTATCATGCTCAGTTCGATGAACTGACCCATGCTAGCAATTTTTGTAGATGGATTCTGTAAGTGACAAAAGAAGACAAGTTATTTTATGATGCCTCTTGTGTTTACCTAAAGGCTACATATTTTATGAGGAATTATTATTCTTATTGTAATATAATTGAAAAAGGGAAAAGTTGTATTCTTGTTTGAGTTTATCAATGCAGATTGGTAGGAATGAAGTCTGAATGTTTAGACTTGTAAAATGTATAATTTACTTGAGGAATGGGAAAAAGGATTGATTGTTGTTTGTATTTGATGTATTATTCACTTTGGGTTACTGTAAAGGAAATTTTGTAAACTTGTCATTACTCTCTAGTGAACCTATCTGTTTTGAATCATTTCAGTTGAACTCAAATGAAACTGATAGGAAGGGAATTGATATTTTATTCCTTTATCAAATGCAACTCCTAAGTTGGCACAAATAGATGGAAACATAACTAGATAATGAATGTTTGCTAGATGATGCAAATAAGAGGGAAATCTATTTATAATTCTTGTATAAAGTAAATGGCAGCGATGAACCCTAAAATAATATAAAGATAAAAGAAAGGAAATTATTCTAAGGGGATAAGCATTTGTTAATAACTTTTGAGAAAACATACTCCCTCTAGTTAAATCAAATCAGAATATGGCAACTGAAATGAAATAAATACATACGTAATGAATAGAATTCATCTTACCGAAGTCTATTAACAAGGAACCATAATCTAAAATTAATCATGTTTAAACTTGGTTAAACAACGTAAGATAATCTTATCGTGGTATATTAATTTTTTTATGAGTTTTAATCTTATGATAAGATACCATGAAATGAAATAAAATCCTTCGGGAAGAGGGATTGATCACATATTTATCTGCATGGTAACTATCAATCGTTAATGGTTAGCAACCTTAATGAACAAAGAAATTAAGGATTCAACGGGGTTGCTGAATTAGAATCTTAATTAAGAAGATAAGTGTTTAAATTCTTAACTGGATATGTACTTCTAGATGAGGTGGTTATGTAGGATGTTGGTACACGCTAAGTGTAGTACTATGACATCATGAAGATCGGGGTTTTTCATAATGGCATAGTGTTGTAGCTGACACATCACAACACCCTTCTAAATTGGATCATCTAGATCTACATAAACTTGGACTTGACCTTAGTTTTACCTTAGGTTAGGTTAGGGACATGCCTTCGTATAGGGGAAACTCATGATGACTAAAGGTAACTAGACACACACAATCAACTTGGGTCAACTGAGTATGTCTATGTACCCTTAGTCACCGCGAGTGATGCTCTATACCTTTTTATGTTGCTAATCTGGGTTATGGTAAGCCTTGGACAAGAGGACTGACAGGAGTCAGTGAAGACCATTCTAGATAACAGATGAAGTGGGGGTGAAGGATGTATTCCATTGACGAGTATGCCATCTAGGAATATGATCATGCAAAGCATGTGAAAATATTTGGCCAAAGTATCACAAGTTACTGGTTGCATTGTCCTATATCACCTAGTTTAAGAAGTAGGATTTTAGATGAATATTGGTAACAAATATTCAGATAGGCCTCTTAAATGGAACACTTCAATACCCCAAAAAGGGTAAGAGAACCAAACATACTTAGTATATAATACATTGAGTCAACATGAAGGATCGGTAAGAAACGAGTCATGAAATGAGAGACCGATGAAACTCTGAGTCATGAAATGAGAGATCGGTAGTTCATCGAGTCATTACAGACTGCATATGGTTATCTGTTATGAGATTGATTGGCATGGAATGTGTGTTCTAAATCATGATCATTTAGAATAGAGAACATTATTTAAAAACTTGAAACATGTGTTCTAAATTATGATAATTTAGAACAAAAACACTATTCGAAAAAAAAAAATTCCCTTGTTTCTAAAGCTTTAAAATGGGAATGTTACATCTTGGTATTAGAGCTGACGGTTATAGCTCTCAAACCTATTGTGTCCATAATCTGATAAAAACTTAAATTTTCTTGTAAAAAAATGGTTAGAACAAGAGGAAATGCTGCACACAACCCGTCACAAGGTGGAGAAACAACTACTACCTAGCAAATTGATGAGATCCTTGCTTCCCTGTTGGACATGAGGGATTGTCTGTTTGTATTGGAATAACAAGTAATGGGCAATGAGTTATCTATAAACTCTTCAACTTTGGAATTATCCATAGAATCACAATTAATTGATGTTATTCTACTTTCTATTAGAAAATAATAGAGATAGCTAGTGAATGAATTAAACTTATGCTTAGAATCAATAATTTTCGAAGGGAAAGAATATATCCTCATACACCAACAATTTTATCCTGGAAAACCTCTAGAGGATGAAAACCAATCGGGAAGGGAAATTGCTCTTTCTTCCCACTTTTAGTGGCCAATCCAATAATAAGTACAAAAACTACAATAAGTATGGAAGATAAGTAGATAATATCTCACACTTCCTCCTAGTTACTTGCTTGCTTTCTGTCTCAATTATTCCTTGCTTATAGAAATCACAATTCCAACACTAAGAGCTTCTTACTCACTCGCTTCATGCTTCAATTCCTTTTTTCTCTTCAATAACATTCATTTATAGCCTTTCTCATGTTCTCTTATGCACTAGAGAATGGGAAAGTTCATGCGTAAGAAGAGACATGGACACCCTTTAGAATTCTAGGATTGTTCGTGTCATATTTTATTTTTTTCCCGTAAGAGACATGACCAATTCCCAATGCGGACTAGAAGTCCTTGGACCACCACCCCAGTGGGGCGGGCGAGTGTTCTGAACCGCCACCCTACACAAGGTGGTTGTCCTGTCACTAAACAAAATGAACCTCTATGTATCATGTTTCTTCTTCTTTGTGTTGGTTGATTTGACAAAGTAAAGTCATTTTGATCCCTATGGATCACACCTCCCCTACTTAGGATGATTTTTGTCCCGAAAAATATTATTTGGGGAGTAGATGAGGAAATAACTCCCTCACTTTCTCCTTTGGGTACCACCGGCTTTGCCTTGGTGTCTTTCCTTTTAGTCCAATCCACTAAGACTCTGCGGAACTCTCCTACTCTCTCTAACCTTCTACTGTAGTAATACATCCTCCTCTAATTTGCCTTGTGAGTCCAAGATGTAATCCTCAATGGAAGGTAACAACCGTAGTTATTCATCTTCATCTAGCATGGATGGCTCATATAGGTGCAACTTCTCATAGTTTACTATAGAGTACATCCTCATGAATGATGAAAAATCAATTCAAAAAGCATTTTCTCCAACCTGCTCCAATATGGTGAAGGGTCCATATCGTAGTAGCTTGAGATTCCGTGATTGACCTTGTAGTCTCTCCTTTCACAATTAAAGCCAAACTATATCTCTAATGTGAAGCTTATGTTCCCTTCTATGCTGATCGTGCCTAGATTTGTGCTTGGCCTGAGATTTCTCTAGTTGTTTCTTGACTTTGAGATGGATTTTTTGGATCCTCTCAATGAATTTGTTTTCTCTAGTCACCTATGTTTCTAGTGTATCCTTCTCATCCTATTGTCCAACTACTATGTCCAACAGATTTATAGGTAGATATCCCAAGCATGCTTTAAACAATGACTTCATAGTGGATGTGTGTACTGCCTACTTATAGGAATATCGAATGTAGGCTAAGGACTCATCCCAAGTCCTTGGGTATTTGCTATTATACCCTTTGATCAACTATACCAAAGTCCTTTTTACCACCTCTATTTGTCCATCTATCTATGGATGGAAAGTTGTGCTTCTCTATAACCTGGTATCCATCTTGTCCCACAAAGTAGTCCAAATATTCCCCAAGAACTTGGAATCCTTGTCAGAAAAAATAGACTTTGGCAAACCAAAATGCACCCATACATTAGCAAAGAAAATACCTTCCGCCTCATGTGATTTTACTATCTTTTTACATGCCATAAGAATACACATCTTTCTAAATCTATCAACAACAACATAGAGATAGTCATGGCCATGTTTATACATAGGCGATCCTCCTACAAAATCCATAAAAATGTCCTCCAATGGATGAGTAGGTATTGGGAAAGGCTTTTACAAACCTTCCTTCCTAGTCTTAGGCTTGCTAGTACAACAAATTTTACATTCCCGTATAAATTTTGATACTTCTTCTTACATATTGGGCCAATACACGTACCTTTGCAATTGGGCTAGGGTCTTACTAACACCGAAATGTCCCACTAATTTCAAGGTATGTGCTTCCCTCATCAATAGAATTCACTCTTCTTTTAGCACGCAAAGCTTCCCCATTGGTAGAGAATCCCATCTTTGAGATAAAAATCTTCAATCCCTATCCTTTCAACCCCTTGGGATTGCAACTACTAAAATTTCACCCCAAAGTCTTTGTCCTGGGTATATGCCTCTTCATAAGCTTCCTTAATGAAGGTATCGATCTGAGATATAGTGGCCAAATAGGAAAACTTCTCCTATTTGGGTGGCCTAGACAACATGTCTCCATAAATTTTGTTCTACCTTTCTTGTATTTAATCACCGTGATGGAACTACCAAGGAACCCCATCCACTTGTAGTGCCTTTCCTACTGTAATTTAGATTGTGCTTGCAAATATTGGAGAGGTTTGTGGTCAGTATGCACAATAGTTTCTTTACCCAACAAATAATGTTTCTATTTTTTAATTTCCTGAACTAGTGCATACATTTCCATATCATATACTAAATATCCTTTAACTGCTGAAGTGAAGTTTTAGAATGATAACATACGGGTTTACCTCCTTAAAGAAACATTATGCCCATGGCGTAATCATTGACATATGTCTCTACTTCAAAAGGTTGTTGCAAATTAGGAAGAGCAAGTACTAGAGCATGACTAATCTTGTATTTCAATAACTCAAAGGATTTGTCTTGTTCCTTACCCCAGTCAAAAATCTTACTCTTTGCGGCCACTGTGTGTAGAGGTGTTGTGATCATGGAGAATCCTGGAATGAACTTCCACATGTACTGTACTTCTCCCACAAAACTCCTAGTTTTTGTGGCTCTTATTGGTGTTGGCCAATTAGTGATGGCTTTCACCTTCTTTGGATCCATGCATATCTCTCCTCCTCCAACCATGTGCCCAAGATAGACAAGTGACTATTTGGAAAATTCACATTTCTTCATATTACAAAGAAAATGTTTCTCCCTGAGAACTTGCAAGACTTGTTGTAAATAAGTTATATGTTCCTCCCATGTGGCACTAAAAATCAAGATATCGTCTAGATATATAATGAGACATGAATCTATTAAATCCCATAATACATCATTCATCAATCTCATAAATGTAGCGGGTGCATTGCATAAACCCAAAAGGAAGTACTAACCATTCATACAAACCCTATTTTGTCTTGAAGATAGTCTTCCATATATCCTCCTCCTTCATTCTGACTTAGTGATAACATGAATTGAGATCCAACTTCATGAAAAATTTGGCATACTAAAGCTGGTCTAAGAGATCATCTATGTGGGGAGGTGGATATTTTTCTTTATGGTGATCTTGTTCAAATCATGGTAGTCATTGCACATTCTCCAAGAACCATCCTTCTTTAGCACCATCACAATAGGTGAACCACATGGTGAGGTACTCGGACATATCACCCCTTGGTCTAGTAGTTCTTAGAGTCATTTCTTTACTTCATTACTCTTGAGAAAGGATTACCTATACAACTCGATGTTTAGTAGAGGTGATTCTGACAATAGCTGAATCTCATGCTCTACTTCCCGTTTTGGCTGTAACCCACTAGGAGCCTAAAATACTTCCTGAAAAGACTGAATAATACTATCCAAATCATGCTTTCCTTGGTTATAAATATCTCAGTAACTTCTACCCCATCTTGTTTATCATTTAATAAATAAATCTGATTATGATTTTCTTGAATAAGTCGTTTTTCTTGGTTAGCACTTACCATAGTAACTTGTGTGTTACTGTTGGTGTGCTGGATGTTATAGTTGATCCCATATTTGACCCATCTATACTAGTTTTCCCTCCTCATAAATATGACATCCCTAACATACAAGTAAGGACTCCCAAATACATCATCAAAAGCATCAAGTGGAATAACACTAGCTTCATAAACATTAATATATTGGGAATTGATCCCAAACTTGAACTTACATCTTCTTGTTACCTAAATTTCAACACCCTTCTTCACCCAACCCAAAGGATAAGGATGTGGATGCTCGTAAGTCTCAAGACTAAGCTTCTTTACAACTGATTCAAAAATCAAGTAAGAATGTGAACCGGTATTTACCTTAGTTCTCTTGATCTAGAATAGTCTACTCATCTCCTCTTCCCGGCTATCCATGTTGGTGGTCACGTGCGTCCCAGGCTCTTGTCTTCTTTAGAGTCAACTTCAATTTCCACCTCCCCTTATGTTTTCACATGTGTCATGGAATTATTTAAGGCCTTGGTTTGGTTCTTCAAATGTAACTTCCAACATGTAGTGTCAATATGACCGTTGATATCATAGTTATTGTAAACATTCTTGGGATCTTTACAAGTATTCAAAGTAGTGGAAGCTTGTTTATATTTCCCTTTCCACTTACCCTTGTGACTTGTTTTCCCAAAATCTTTCTTCTACTAATTTTTTGAATTCTTTACCCTTGGCTCTACTTCCCATTGCTTATTTTCATCATCTATGTAGTACACCTATACGCATGCTTTGTTGAGATCTTTTGGCTTTGTGGAGATGACTTTTCTTCGAATGTGAGTGTGATGTCCTCCCAAGTACTTGGTCAGAATATCCTCATCCTCCAAGTCCATGCTAAGCAACATGACTTGCCTCTGAAACTCCGTAGTATAGTCCTACACACTTTGACCATTGCCTTGTCTAAAATACTGCCATTTAATCATTTAGTTAGTCTTATGGCCAATAGGACATAAGTTAGCTCTAAGTAATTCTTTAAATTCTTACCAAGATTTCACAATAGGACACTTCTTCTTTTCACAAGTGGCTAGATCAGTTTCCCACTAATCACGAGCATGTCCCTCCATCTTGAGACGTGCAAAGGTGATCCTCTGTGCCTTAGTGACATTATGGATGCTAAAGTAGACTTCTAACTATTTTAACCATTTATCAAGAAACTTTGCATCTACTTGTCCTTCAAATATTTTAATCTCAACTTTCATTTCAACTTTAAAAGGAGTATGATCAGATTTTACCTTTTCTCTTGTGTTAGAAGTCTCTTCTTCATGCTCTTCCCCATAACTTTCCTCATGTTGGCTCCTTACTATGCCAAACTTTTTCAGCTAAGCCCTCAACCACCGAGTCCATAAAGTCTTGTTTGATAGAAGCCATATTTTGTAAGTTAGAAATATCTTCTTGCCTTCTAAACATCCTATCCATCATGGTCTCTAGCATCTCAATTCTACAAACCAAGTTCTCTTCCTCCAATTCTCCCCTGAATTCTCTATTTCCACTTCTTTGTAGAAAATTTTGGATCACAAGGTAAAGCCTCTTCACCTTTAGATCTCGTCACTATCATACAAATACAAGAATGAATACCACACCAGATAATTGTTAGCTCTGATAAAAAAATGATCTGGAAACTCTTCAACTTTGGAATTATCCACGAATCACAATTAATTGATGTTATTCTACTTTCTATTAGAAAATAACAGAGAGATAGCTAGTGAATGAATTAAACTTGTGCTTAGAATCAATAGTTTGTAGAAAGGGAAATAATATAGACTCATACACCAATAATTTTATCCTAGAAAAACTCCAAAGGAGGAAAAACCACGGGAAGGGCAATTGTTCTTTCTTCCCACTTTTATTGCCAATTCAATAATAAGTACAATTTTTATAATAAGTATGAAAGAGAAGTAGATAATATCTCACACTTCCTCCCGAGCTTACTTGCTTGCTCTGTCTCAATTAATCCTTTCTTATACAAATCACAATTCCAACACTAAGAGATTATTACTCGCTTCATGCTTCAATGCCTTTGTTCTCTTCCATAACATGCATTTATAGCCTTTCTCATGTTCTCATATGAACTGGAGAATGGGAAAGGTCATGCAGAAGAAGAGACATGGACACCCTTTGTAATTTTGGGACTATTTGCTTCATATTTTATTTTCTATCTGCAAGATCCAGGACTAATGCCCAATACTGATCAAGCGGTCCCAGGACCACTTCCCTGCATGGGTTGTAGTCTTGTCACTAAATAGACAAAACCTTCGTGTCTCATTTTTTTTCTTATTTGTGTTGGGTGATTTGATAAAGTAGAGTCATTTTGGATCCCTATGGATCAAAGAGGAGGAGGAATAAGATGTTGATAATGAAAATCATCCACCTTCTGTGGACAACACCAATGAGAGAAATCTAGGTGTTGATAATAGTAATGTAAACATACCCGATCAGCTCAAAATAAACAGGCAAGATTAGAAATGGAACTCACCAATGATATAAAAAGAATGAGTCCTAATTGGCTCAGTGAAATGGAGAAGTACTTTTCTATAAGAAACTTCTTTGAGGAAACAAAAGCAATATGGGGAGTGTATCATCTTTCTCATGAGGCATCTTTGTGGTGGGACAGCCATAAGGATGAGTTGAATATGATCGAAGCAGACATAACTTGGGATAAATTTAAAAGTTAATTTAGGCAACAGTGGCTACCTCAACTTTTCTATGATCAGAAAATGACTGAATTTCAGAACTTATCTCAAGGAAAGTTAACTATGACAGAGTATTGGGAAAGGTTTACTAAACTCCTTAAGTACATGCCTCAATATCAAACTGATGAGAATTTCAGATATAGAAATTTATTATGGGATTAAATCCCATTATAGGAGGCAAGGTGGATTTTCACAGTCCAACCACTATAGAAGGGGTTGTTGAAAAATCCATAAGGCAAGAACAGAAATTAAGAGCAATCTCTACTCATAGAGAGGAAATTAGAAAGAAGGTTCCAAACTCTTCTTCATCTCTTGCACCTAAAAAGGGACCTTGGAAGAGGTTTGGCATGAAAAAAAAATTCCATTGATAATAATAAGAGAACAATAAACAAACATGTTGCTAGTATGCGGAACAACTTTTTCCAAAATAATAATAATAAACAAAATTCCTATGGAAGCCAAAATGATAACTTCAAGGATGGAAATAAATTTGAGCCTAGGAAGGGGATTGTTGGAGGCTGTTTTAATTTTGGAAAGGATCATTACACGAGTCATTTTCCTTTGAAGAAGGATGACCACAATCATCAACATAGGACACACACTACAATAGCTTACAAGCAAGCCAAAAATCAAGTCACACCCATAGAAGTTCCGGGTAAGTTATTCAATATACCTGTGACTATACTTTTTGATACTAGAGCTACTAAATGTTTTATCTCTACTAAGTTAGCTTCAAAATTAAAAAGAAAATATGAGAAAATGGATAAATTGTGGACTGTGCATTATGGAAATAATGCTACTCATATGGTTAGTATGTGTGTTTTTGGAGCATTCCTTGACTTTCCTAGTTTTTCCACATAAGTTTAACTTTATGTTGCTCCTTTGGGGTCTTATGAAATAATCATAAGTGTTAACTGGCTAGCTAAGCATAAAGCAAAGGTTGATTGTTTTGAAAAACATATTAGTTGTTTAGATGATATGTAGAAATCAACAGTCATTTAAGGTGTAAAACGTGATATTTTAGTTAGGAAGTTGTCGTGAATGCACCTTAAAAAGGACAAAAACATAGTTTGTACCTTGTATTTAGTAAAGATTTCCAAAACTGTAGAAGAAGGTAATGATTTTATGGAAAAATATCCTTTGTTACAAAATTTTAGATATGTATTTCTAGAAGAGTTACTAGGTCTTCCACCCAAACAGAGTTTGACTTCACAATAGAGATCAAACTAGGAACCGAGCCTATATCCAAGGCACCTTATAGAATGAATACCATTGAATTGGTAGAGCTTAAGGCTTAGTTATAGGAAATTTTTTCAAAAGAATTGATAAGACCGAGTGTCTCACCTTGGGGAGCACCGATAATCTTTGTGAAAAGAAGGATGACACACTTAGATTGTGTATTGATTACAGAATGTTGAATAAGGAAACTATTAAGAACTGATATCTGCTTCCTAGAATTGATGATCTATTTGATCAGATGCGTGGAGCATCGGTGTATTCTAAAATATATCTTTGATTGGGATATCATCAGTTGAGAATAAAGGATGAAGACATACATAAAAAAATTTTAGAACAAGGTATGGGCATTACGAATTCACATTTTTACCTTTTGGGTTGACAAATGCACCTGCCGCTTTTATGAATTTGATGAATAATATTTTTCAAGAATACTTGGACAAGTTTGTGCTTGTATTCTTGGACGATATTCTCATATACTCTAAAAGCATTGAAGAACATCATGAGAATTTGAAGATAGTTTTGGAAATCTTAAGAAAGATAAAGTTGTATGGTAAGTTGTCTAAATGTTCCTTCTATGACATAGAAGTACACTATTTGGGACATGTAATAAGCAAGAATGGAATAGTTGTAGATCCTTCAAGATCATAGCTATAACCGATCGGATCTGTACCCAAGAATGTGCATGAAGTTAGAAGGTTCATGGGTCTTGTTGGTTACTCTAGAATTTTTGCTAAAGACTTTTCTAAGATTACTACACCAATAACTTCATTACAAAAGAAAGATAAAAATTTGTTTGGAATGACAAATGTGAATCTACTTTTAAGATTCTAAAGGATCAGTTAACTACAACACCTATTCTGACTGTACCTAATCCAAATGGGGACTTTATTGTTGTAATGAATGCATCTGGAGAGGGCCTCGGAGGTATTCTATTATAGGATGACCATGTCATAGCTTATGAAAGTAGAAAACTCAAGTTACATGAATGGAATTATGCTCCACATGACCTAGAGATTGCTGCCATTATTCATGCCCTTCAAATATGGAGGCATTATCTTCTCGATAGGCCTTTTGAACTAAAAACTAACCATCTTGGGTTGAAGTATATTTTCACTTAGCCAAACCTGAATGCAAGATAGTGAAGATGGTTGGAATTTCTATCTCAGTATGATTTTGATATAAGCTATATTAAAGGAAAGGAAAATAGAGTAGCTGATGCTCTAAGTCATAGGAAGCACATTTTTGCTCTTATAACATTAAGAACTCAGTTTAAAGATGAGGTGAAAAATGTCATGGAATCTAATACTTATTTTTAGCAAGTAAGGATAACACTTGCTGCAAATCCAAATGATGTGAGATATAAGGGTTTTCATTTCGACAATAAAGGAATTTTGTGGTTTGAAAACTGGGTATACATACCTTTGGCAAATGATTTAAGAAAGAAATTATTAGTTGAATTTCACAACTCACCTTTTTCTGGACACCCTGGCATTACAAAGATGTTGGCTGATATAAAACAACAATATTTATAGAAAGGGATGAAAAAGGATGTGATGGAAATTATGACACACTGTTTATAATGTCAACAAGTTAAAGTGGAACATATGCATCCATCCGGTTTACTTTACCTCCACATAATTCCGTAGTACAAATGACAAGTGATAAATATGGATTTTTTTCAAGGGTTGCCTATGTCAAAGAATAAACATGATGTTATTCTGGTAGTTGTTGATAAACTAACAAAGGTAGCACACTTTATTGCTGGTAATATAAAGGATGATTCACCTTTATTAGAAAGAAGATTTGTGCATGAGATTTTCAGGTTACATGGAATACCTGAATTAATCATATTAGATAGAGATCCCAAAATGACATCAAGATTTTTGCAAATGCTTAATGCAGCTCCGGAACTAAACTGAATTTCAGTTCTGCATATCACTTGGAAATGGATGGATAGACTGAAAGAGTTAATTAAGTTTTAGAGGATATGCTAAAAATGTATTGTATGGATCAATAGTATAAATGGGAGGAGTACCTTCCATTAGTTAAGTTTCCTTATAATAATACTTATCATGTCTCTCTAAAAATGGCACCTTTCAAAGCACTATACAGAAGGAAATGCAGAACCCTAGTTAGCTGAGGACAACATTGAAGATAGAGAGGTGATAGGGCCTGAAATCCTTACAGAAATGGAACAAGAAGTTAAAATGATTCATGAACACTTGAAGGAAGCTGTAGATAGGTAGAAAATTTATTCGACTTAAAGTGGGTGGATAGGAAATTTAAACTTGGTGAGAAGGTCTTTCTTTGGGTTAAGCTGAAAAAGAGTTCTATAAATTTTGGTAAGGTTGCCAAGTTATCACCTCGTTATGTGGGACCCTTTGAGATAGTTGAAGTAATCAACCTTGTAGCTTATCATTTAGCTTTACCTCTTGCTTTATCATGAATGCATGATGTTTTCCATATTTATTTTCTTAAGAAATACGTTTTAGATTTATCACATGTGTTGAATTGGAATTCCTTACATGTCCAAGAACCAGAACAATCATGGTTAAACCAATTCAAGTGCTAGAAATTCACCATTGCACTTAAGAAACTATGAAATAAGTTAAAGTAAGGTCCAGGGGGACTAGTTTAATAAAGAAAATACAACACAGGAAAATCTCAAAGATATGAGATATGCTTTTCCATACTTGTTTGATCAGAATTGATTCTGAAAATTGATAAAATCTGAAAAATTTAATTCATATTTTGATGTTAGATCTGCCAAGATTGGGTAGTTAATGAAAACTTTGACAGCTATTTCAAATACTATTTTGAAAACATGAATTTTTCAAATTTAGTCCTGTTATGGACATATGAATGGGAGGACAATAATTAAATTTTTTCCTAAACCCTTAATGGTTTGATTAATTTAATCATTGGGATGATGATTCTTTTAAGGAGGAAGGTATGTAACGTCTTGGTCATGACCGTTACTATGATGACTTCCACTTTTGACATTGCAAACATTGACATGTGATTTTTTTAGGAAGGTGTATTCCTTTGATGTTAAAAATCATGTTTGCAATGGATAACTTATTATTGTTCATAATTCATGCTAGTTATAATTTTGTTTACTTGGAAGTGAAACCATTATGCTATGTGAAATATAGGTTGTAAATCTATACTGTTGTTTCACATTTTTCATATGGTAACAAAGAAACCTTGAATCAATTCCATTGATCCAAGGTATGCTTTGTTCTTCTTTATTGTCATATTGTTAATTGACATGATGAATGAAACATATTATGGAACCGAGCAATATTTTGTTATAAATTGTGAAGGACCTAGCTTCAGTGTCCTTATTCAACATCATCTTGCAAACCAAATTTGGACCTCCTTTATTAATGTTTTGTAGCGCTGATCGGGATGACGAGATTAAGGATTTGTTATGGGCTAATAAGGAAAATGCCTTAACCTTGGTTAAAAGGTGTGTTGTTATTTGGATCTAACCCAAACTATAATGTTGCCCTATTGGATTTTTTTGACCTAAGGTAATGATACTTACCTAGGACCTATTACTATACTATTTTGGTTGATGCCAAAAACTAGCTTGTGGTTCCTACCTTATATAAATTCTAATCTAAGAGGTGATAACCTTACCTAAGGAGGTACGTTATAAGGCTAGGAGTCTTGAACTAACCTAATAACTAAGGTGGAAAAACCTAACCAATGCTAATGTAACCTAAACTATTACTAAGATGAAAAGGGGACCTAAGGGTCACTTGGAAAATGGAAGGATGGTGGCGGTGGTTTCTAAGTTATTAATGTGAATTGATTTCATTCCTTACATATTAAATTCACCAAGATTGGCGGAGGAATAAGAAGATGGTGGGACACCTAGCTGGCATCATTGCTAAATTTAAAATGAATGGAGTTCTTGAATTTTGTTTCACCAAATTTGAAGTGGTGGTGGCATAAGGAAAGAGGGGGAAATGACATTCAATGCATTCAATGCATTCAATACATTTAATATCCTCATGATGAGTGCAAGAAACTACCTAGGAGTTAGGTATGAGGAATTGCAGAAATTTGTTGGTCATTTGAATCATTTTTTTTGCTCGCATGAGAGTTTAGGTTCTTCGAACCATCAAGCTTGTTTTTCGACCCATTGAAATCATGGGTATCTTCAAGTTGTTTCTGAACCTGTGGAAATGTAGAGGAAGTTGGGATATTTAACTATTGATGTTGGTTGAAAAGAAGAGATTCTTGAGAAGCTTGGATGGATATCTTCTACAAATCAACAAGAAATTTTATCAGGCATGATAGGCTCTTCTTGTTAAATAGTTATGCTTTTTATTAAGCATCTTCATTAAAAGAACTCTACTCTTAGAAACAAATGGTTTTGTGGAAATTCCTTGGTGTATTTTTGCTGAGATCTTCTGCTTGAGTTTATTGTTTGGAAAAGATTCAAAATGGGTATTTTTCTTGATGCATGTTGAGTAAATCATGTTTGTTTATTTGAAACTAGAAGGTTTCTTAAGTCGTGTGGACTTATGAACTCCTGTGCTAAAATTTTTTAAGAAAAATAATAATTGGTTTTAAAATTTGATCGAGAATATTTTCCTTTGTTAGGAGAAGGTAAGTAAAATTGATGTTTCAGTTAAAATCTAAAGTGGCTTCAAATTTTATCACTGCTGTTAAGCTATGTTAAAATGGGTCTTCGGATTTGTTGTTTTCTTGTGGATTAAAACTTGTTTTAAAGTAACAATGATATGTTGACAACTTTTGCAGCTTAATACATTTTGAATTTATGAAATTTTTGTAATCAAGTAAGAGAGGATTTCGTTCAGCTTTTATTCTTCCTTGCTCAAAATATGGTAAATTATGATTTAACTTCTTCTCTTAGGACTATGCGAGGATATTGATGTTTCTCTCTCTCCTCCATGTATGAATTAGTTTGTGAATAATATTTTGATGTACATCTATAGAAGTTGTTGAAAGAATGGATTAATTATTTTTAGTTAATTAAATTATATGAGTTAGAAGGGTTTGATTTTACTCTTGTCCTTGTTTTGGGTTTGATTTTGAGAACTGACTTGGGGTTGAACCTCCCTTTGAATTTTCTTCATCTTATTCAAATCTAGGATGGAGCCCTTTCTTTCTTACATATGGACTATTTCTTTGATTCCTATTAAGTGGGTACATGGATGGCTTGGATGTATCTTGTACTCATTTTCTTGGGTACATAGGAATACCATGTCAGCTCTCTATTTGTGAAATGAGGAAACATTTGGACTGAGGCTATCTTCACTGAAATAAAGCTAAGGAATTAGTTTTTAAGCTTGTTTCCTTGGAAACTTGTATCAATTTTGTGTTTGTGATTTGTTCTCTTTACTTGATGAGAAGCCCTCTCTTTGACCCTACCTTGTTTGATTTTGTTGTTATCTTATATCGATTCAATTTTGACTATGTTGTTTGTGTGGTAGTGGTTGTTGGATCTAGATGCTATTAGGTAAGGATCAGTTCGGTCTTCTTGGGATGTTGATTGTGTTTAACCTTTTAATAGGATGGATTATTGGGATCTTCTCTCTATTTTTTAGCTAGGTATGCATCGTTGTTTTTCTTCAAATGTAAGAAGGATTTGCATTCGGTTCTTTCTCTTCTTTGAATTGTTAAATACCATGTTGTTCATTGAACATTAAAGGATGAATTAAGTTGTTTACTTTTCAACTGTTGTTGTCTTTCCTCTGTATTAACCATGTTGAGGCTGAATGGGTAATTAGGCAGGATCCTGCACTTATTATTTCCTTGAATCAATAAATTGGAATTGGATTGATATTAATTCAATGTTGGAAAGAAGGGAATTATTATGTATAATATTGATTGGTTCATCCTAATTCCATCCTTTTTGATAGAATGAATTTGGCTTCTTATATTGTATGAAGATTTATGTTAGTCTTGTGGATTATGGTTAATTGCTTCTTTAAAATAGTTTAGTTCTGAGAACTATAGGGTGGTACCCTTCTTGAACACTTGTTTGAATCAAGAAATAATTACATGCATCTATAGTACAAGTTTGATAAGTAATTGAGATGTATTATCATCTATCTCATTGTAATCCTTCTTGGGAAATTACTAGTTGAAGAGTGTTGTTTTGATCATGATAATTGCATAATTATTATGGATTGCTTATTCTAACCTTCTTATTAGGATCCTCATTCCTTTATGAGATATCTATCTGAATTGCTAAATGTTTCATAAAATCAGAGTTCTTTTTATGAGACAGTTAGTTGAAAGCACATCATTTTAACATTTAGTGCTTATCATGCTCAGTTCGATGAACTGATTCATGCTAGAAATTTTTGCAGATGAATTCTATAAGTGACAAAAGAAGACAAGTTATTTTATGATGCCTCTTGTGTTTACCTAAAGGCTACATCTTTTATGAGGAATTATTATTCTTATTGTAATATAATTGAAAAAGGGAAAAGTTGTATTCTTGTTTGAGTTTATCAATGCAGATTGACAAGAATGAAGTTTGAATGTTTAGACTTGTAAAATGTATAATTTACTTGAGGAATGGGAAAAGGATTGATTCTTGTTTTTATTTTATGTATTATTCACTTTGGGTTGTAAAGGAAATTTTGTAAACTTGTCATTAATCTCTAGTGAACCTATCTATTTTGAATCATTTTAGTTAAACTCAAATGAAATTGATAGGAAGGGAATTGATATTTTATTCCTTTATCGAATGTAACTTCTAAGTTAGCACAAATAGATGGAAACATAACTAGATCATGAAGGTTTACTAGATGACCTAAATAAGAGGGAAATCTATTTATAATTTTTGTATAAAGTAAATTTCAACAATGAACCATAAAAGAATGTAAAGATAAAAGAAAGGAAAATATTCTAAGGGGATAAGCATTTGTTAATACCTTTTGAGAAAACATACTCCCTCTAGTTAAATCAAATATGAATATGGAAACTGAAATGAAATAAATACATATGTAATGAATAGACTTCATCTTAATCAAGTTTATTAACAAGGAACTAGAGTCTAAAATTAATCGTGCTTAAACTTGGTTAAACAATGTAAGATAATCTTACCGTGGTATATTAATTCTCCTATGAGCTTGAATCTTATGATAAGATACTATGGAATGAAATATAAACCTTCAGGGAAGAGGGAGTGATCGTAAATTTATCTTCATGGTCATTATCAATCATTAATGGTTAAAGAACCTTAATGAACAAAGAAATTAAGGATTCAAAGCAAGGTTACTGAAATTGAATCTTAATTAAGAAGATATGTAAGTGTTTAAATTCTTAACTGGAAATGTACTTCTAGGGAAACTCAAAATGAATAAAGGTAACTAGACACATGTAATCGACTTGGGTTGATTGAGTATGTCTATATACCCTTAGTCACTGCGATTTATGCTCTATAAATTTTTATGTTACTAATCTAGGTTATGGTAAGCCTTGACAAGAGGACTGACAAGAGTTAGTGAAGAACATTCTAGATAACAAAGAAGTGTGGGTGAAGGACGTATTCCATTAACGAGTATTCTATCTAGGAATATGATCATGCTAGGAATGTGAAAATATTTGGCTATCACAAGTCATTGGTTGCGTTGTCCTATATCACCTAGTTTAAGAAAAAGATTTCAGATGAATATTGGTAAAAAATATTCAAATAGGCCTCTTAAACAGAACACTTCAATACCCCAAAAAGGGTAAGATAACCAAGCATACTTTTTATACAATACATTGAGTCAACATGAAGGATTGGTAAGAAACTGAGTCATGAAATGAGAGATTGGTAGTTCATCAAGTCATTATAGTTACATATGGTTATCTCATGTATGAGATTGATTGACATGGAATATGTGTTATAAATCATGACCATTTAGAATAGAGAAAATTATTTAAAAACTTGAAACGTGTGTTCTAAATTATAATAATTTAGAACAAAACGCTATTAAAAAAATAAAAAATTTCCCTTGTTTCTAAAGCTTTAAAATGGGAATGTTACAATCTATACATTTATATCATGAATTGAGGAACCTCTCTACTAGTCAAACACCTGAAATATCACCCCATTCCTCCCCCAAGAAATCAGAGCAATAGTGAGGCCTCCACTTCTTCTAGTACTTCTAAGGAACTCTAGGAAGTCATGAAGCAACTGGAGAATTTGGGGAATGAATTGGTGATGACTAAGAGGCAAAAAACTCAGAGCTCAAGACCTTACCAGCCCCAAGCTCAAATGAATAAGCCTCCATATCAGCCTAATAGGCCTCTCTCTCGGGAAGAAAGGAAAATGTAAACCAAGGGTCCTCTCAAACTACCAGGCCATTTCAACCTTATAATTTAAATGTAATTTACATGTCAAGCACAATGGTTCGACTCGAGAATAAGGCTGCAAAAGAGTGTGAATGGTGTTACCCCTCTAATCTACCTCATAATCAATCAGTTTACTTCAAAATCAATCTGAATCAAGATATGATGGTGCATACCATTGGGGTGGCCCAAGAGCCAAGTGAGGAAAAAAATTGACAAACAACTCAGCAAGAGACTCCTTTAAGTGAATTCACACTATTCAATCGATAGACATAGGAATTTTATGGAGTTAATCAACCTCCTTTCCATTGTGTGTTTTTCAATAAAAGTATATGAAAAGGATCATAGAGGAAGAGTAATCATCTAGCCCAATTATTTCTAAACCCACTCTAACTCAACAAGGAGTTGTAAGGCCAAATGTAGCTCCCAATGCACAAAGCCAATTCTTGAAGAACCCCCAATGTATAGAATCAGCCTAGGATACCAATCATGGAAGATCATGGACCAACCGAGGTACCAAAAAATATCATGCTAAGTAAGGGGAAACAAAAGGAAAAATTTCCTCCATTCTACATCATTGATTAGATGAAGAAGACCAATGTCAACATTTCCATATGGGAATCATTGGAAATTCTAGGGTAGAGAGATTTATTACAAATGGCTAAAGAAAATTGGTCCCCTTATAATGATCCATCCAAAATTAGGAGAGGGTTCTTACTAACACTAAGCAACAAAGAGAAAGTAATTCAGGAAAAATGTGAATCCTCCATCGTTCTATGTCTCATTGATCATTGGAGATAAGTTAGTGCACAATTGCATGATTGACTCAAGGGTGAGAAACTCAATGAGGCCAAAGAAAATTACAGATAAATTGGGCTTAAAATATGAACTGATATTGATGGGAGTAGTATAATTATATGGGACAACATTATGCACAATTGGAGTGATAAAATAACTAAACCTTACGCTCCATTTCTCGAATATCACAGATTATAGGATGTATCGGTGATGGATTTTCCATGACTAATTTCCTTGTGCCTTTTAAGGGATTTTACAACTAAGATTAGTGGGTACTAATCAATGGATTTTTCCTACATGTTATTTAAGACAAGGTATGAAGCTAAGGCTACAATCAGGTCGGCACAAGTTCCCAATTTTGACATTAATCCTTATGTGCCCAAATTGAATCAATGAAAAGTGTACTATATTCGGTCTCGAAGAGTGATTGGAGGATCAAGAGTTAAAAACAAAGGTTGAATGCATTTCATACCTAAAAATTGATGATTGGGTTCATATGATACATGCTTTCGATCCATGCAAGGAAATGGAAGAAGTCGAGCTAGGTGTTTATTGCTTACACAAGGAAAACCAGCCCATCTCCAACCTCACCAAGCTAGAAAAGTAAGATAAAAATGGAGTGTTGCAAATTTTCTTCAATGGTTCAAGGAGCAGACAAGGTGCTGGAGGAGGTATAGTGCTCTTATCACCGTAAGGTATGAGGTTTTACTTAGCTCTCTATTTTCATTTTTCATGCTCATATAATACAACTAAGTATGAGGCTTTGATCCATGGATTTCATTGGGTAAGAAAGAGGGGTATAAAAAACTTGCAAGTTTTTGGGGATAGTGAGTTGATTGTCAACTAGGTTAAAGGACAACATGCTACTAAGAATGATATGCTTAAAGCCTACAAGCATTGGGTATGGGACCTCATGGAATATTTTGATGCATTCAACATTTAGGCCATACCAAGGAAAAGGAATGAGGCTATGGATAGGCTCACAACAATTGGAGCAACATTTGATGTGGTGGACAGTATCAAGAGAGATAAAGTGCAACCACATATTCATGTAATTGTAAGGCTAGTTATACTAGATAATAACACAAGCTGACAAGTATTTGAGAATGATAAAAAATCATTAATTTTTTACAAGAGGAGGTTGAGTTCTCAACTAAAAATTAGGAGAAGCTAGAGCAACAGTTCGGGGATCAAGTGGTGCAGCTATAGAAAAACAAATTACCCAAGGGGTTGGTGACTCTAGAGTCAATTTTCAACCCAAATGACCAATTCTGAAAGGAGAAGGCCAACATTCAAGTCAAAAAGGAGGATTTTGAGCCCATTTCTATTGGAGAAGGTAAGACACTCCAAATAGGAAAGATGAGAAATGAATAGGAAAAGTACGACTTTGTGCTGCTTTGTGAGGAATTCCTAGATGTTTTCACATGGAGCTATGAGGATTTGAAGGGTTTTAACCTAAAATAGGCACAACACACCATTGAGTTGAATCTAGATGGTAATCTCATCAGGGAAAATTCAAAGGTCGGTCAACCTTCATACATATCCTCTCATAAAGGAGATGAATAAACTCATTAAGGTAAGTATCATTTTCCCAATTAAGCACTCAAGTTAGGTAGTAAATATGGCTCTAGTTAGGAAAAGGAATGGGGAAATTAGGTTGTGCATGGATTTTTGGGATTTAAATAGGACCTCTCTCAAGGATCACTATCTACTACCCTCCATGGAGAAGATTTTGTAGGTAGTGGGCGGTTCGAAAGATTCTTCCTCTTGGATAGATATTTGGTCTATAATTAGGTTATGGTGAAAGAGGAGGATCGGTTAAAAAAATTCACCACAAAATGGGGCATCTATGCCTACAGAAGATGTCATTCAGTGCTATTAAATGTTGGAGCAACATTTCAAAGAATAATGAATATGGATTATAAGGGGATGTTAAATAAAATAGTGCTTTTCTATCTTGATGACATCACTGTATTTTCTAAAAATGTATAAAGTCACCTCTTTCATCTCAAACAGTCTTCCAAATGTGCATGAGGTTTAGAGTATCCTTAGATCCCAAAAAGTGCATATTTATGGAACATGAGCGTAAACTTCTAGGCCATATTATTTTAAAGGAAGGAATAACAATTGATCTAGAGAGGGTATAATCCATGTGTGCTCTTACATTTCCAAGTCATAAGAAGGGTCTCCAAATCTTCTTGGGGAGGATAAACTTTTTTGCAGGTTTGTACTAGTTTTTTTCACCCTTGTGAAGCATTTAACAATGATGATGGAGAAGAATTTGGATTTCAATTGAACAACAGAGGAAAAGAGAGTTTCAAATCTATCAAACAAGCCATATCTTAAGCTCTAACTCTCATTAGTCCTGGACTTATCTAAATACTTCTTTCTCTATGCCTTCAAAGTGGTTCAAATAATATCTCCAAAATCTTGGTACAACCCAATAAGGAAGGAATGAAACAATCTATTGCATTCTTCAACAAGCAAGGCGTTGCAGACTATAAGGTTAGATATTCATTTAATGAGAAACATGTCCTTATTATGATTACAAGTTTAAGAGTTCAAACATATAGTTTCAAATAATAGGATTCATCTTCTAGTAACACATGTTGGTATAAAATATTTTCTTTTAAATAAGGATCTCAATGAAAAAAGGGCTAGTTGGGTAACCAAGGTCATGGAGTGTGTCATTGATGTTAGGGTGAACAAGTTGGTTAGCGAAAGGGATTATGTGAACAATTAGCCTTGGGATATTATACCGAGTCAATTGGTAGAGAAGAAGGTGTTATGGTATTAAAATATAGTCAATAAATGGTAGTGGATGATGTGCCTACACAAATTTGGACTTAGGATATAGACCATTTCCTTCAAATAGGTCAAAGTACCTAAGCGTTGAGTAAGGCCAAAAGGAGGTATTTCAGGGTCCATTATATTCCCTTTGCATTGGTTGATGGTATCTTATTCAAGAAATATTTAAATGGTGTATTCCTAATGTGCCTCATGGTAGATCAGATAGAGAAGGTGTTATGCATGGATTAGGAAGTGTAAAAAGTGTGTCTTCTTCATAGGTAAAGAGAAGTTAGCATCCTTGCACTCCACCACATTTTTGTGAATGAACCATTCATGCAATGAGGGATGGATTTCATTTGGGTGATTAATACAAATTCTAGCTTGGGTCATAAATGGATCCTTATAGCCATAGACTACTTCACAAAGTGGATAGAAGTAATTGCACTTGAAGGAGGCAAATGAGTCTAGTATCTTGGATTTTTATGAAGGGATAAAGCAATACGATTCAAGGTACTGACACCATTATATCCAAAAATTCCTTGGTGTTTCTTGGTTCTAAGATGATAGAATGGGCTGTTAGGAATGGAGTATACCTCAACACCTCATCAAATTATTACCCTCAGGGTAATGGCCAGACTTAGTCCAATAACATAAATATTTTGAAAATCATAAGGAGGACCCTAGATGAGAACTAGAGAACGTGGCACAACAAGTTGAAGTTGGCCCTATGGGCTGATAGAATTACTCCCAAGAGTTCAATCGAAACTCTCCTTACATGTTGTTTTATGGAAGAGAAGAAAATCTACCAATATCCCTAGAGTTACTAGCATTAGAGTGTATCAAGCAACTCGATTTTTTTGAGTTTTATGCCATGGAATTCAGGTATGTAGAACTCATGGAGTTAGAGGAACTGAGGGAAAAAGTAGTAAAAATCATGAAGAAGGATCAAGATTTGATGAAGAGGTGTTTTGATAAGAAGGCCAAAAATAAGATTGTCAAAGAGAGGAGCTTTGTCTTGAAATGGGGTGCGCAGACAAGGCCAAACCATGAAGACACTCCAATTTTGATGCATATGGAATGACCCTTACATGAATTAAGAACGCAAGAGTAACAATGCTTTCCAACTATCTAAGTTGGATGGAGAAGAATTGCATATTCCAGTCAATGGAATCTATCTCAAGCATTGTTACTAAAGTGAAATATTTTCCTTATACATATTAGTTTAGGATTTCTATTCCTCCAAGTGCTTATAGCACATTGCTTTGTTTTAGTTTAGGTTTTCTTTGTAATAAGTGTTGGTGCACTCTCTACATATTCCACTTGGGATGTGTATGAATTTATTGTTTGTATATAGTTGTGCCTTTGTTTCTCTTACACTTTACATTTTTAGGAAAGGTCTTATGATGAGAGCAATCAATCTTTAGCCCAGGGTTTTGAGAAATGACAGCCCCAACAAGTGTTTCAAAATTTTGAGAGGTGAATTTTTAGGTGTTAGACCAGTTTCAGACTTCAGAATGACTCCATGCCTAATGGACACAACAAGTTCACTAGTCTTTCAGATCTAGTAGGAAGATCACCCCACAAGTCACCAATTGTTATTCATTTTTTACACTCCTTTAAAATTGACTAACCTATAGATTTGGACATCGGCAGTTAATGGAGAATGATTTTATTTTAGGGTAACATGTGGTGAGATAGCTCGCCATGATGAAGGTCCGAGATGAAAAGTGAAAAAATGATAGTAAATAATGTCAATATCGTGGAATGGATGCTACTAGTTGGTAGTACTCTTTTGGGCTACCGGTCGAGAAATATCAGTGGGTTGCAGGTGGAGGAATGATGCAAGAGCACCGATAAGCACTCCTTAGATGCTACTAGTCGGTAGCACTCAAAATGCTACCAACCAAGAGGGATATATGGATGTTACCGTCTCGGTAGAAAATAATGGTGATCCCGATAGAGGTCAAGGAAGATACTAGTTGGTGGAATTTTTAGCGTGCATCGATGGTTACATAAAGGAGATGATGGAGCAATCGATCAACAACAACAACAGGGTCAATAGTATTATTTATATAGATTCTATCGGATGACAAAGTGGATTTTAATCTCTATCTAGTAGCAGGGAAAGTATGTTATCGATTGATTGTATTTATGTAAATATTCAAGACAAGGAATAAAATTCTACCTTCTCGGGAGTAGAAAATATGTGCAACCGACCGAGCACATGAACAAACCAGAATTAATGGGAGTGGTACATAGTTGGTTCAATTGTCGCTTTAATGAGGTATGGTACCCATGGCCACATGTGTAAGAAAATTAACAAATTCATATGGCCTCCCATACTTATTTAATACATCCTGTAGGTTGGTGACCCAAATTGCCTATATATTGTAAATCCACCTCATTTTGAGGGGATATTTTATAGAGAGAAAAATAACTCTATAAAAATTGTTCTAAAACTATTGTGAGCTAAAGGCCTTGAATTTGGGCTTATTGTAAAGAATTTTTCCTTGTGCCTATATTGTAATGGATTGTGCATGTTTCTAAGAAATAAAATCGGTGTTTTGTGGCTTTTCTTTCTCTCGATTCGGGTTATATTGCATTTTTTCCTTTTATTATGTTTGTAGGTATATTGTGCATGTTTATGTCTCTTTACGACACCTTTAAATTGTTGTGCTTTAAGAATCTAGGGAGCTGAATATTATTTTAGATGTCGTGCTTCTACTCACCCTCTCCTACTTTGTTTGCTCTCTATATTTCACTCACATGGATTATCTCACCCTTTCTTGGTGCATCACCTTCACTTAGAGTAGTTTTATTTCATGAATATTTATATCCATGTCTCCTTGGAAAGAATTAGTATAGGATTAGATTAGTTTTCCATTCTCTCCACTTTGGAGAGGTTAACACTAGGTTAGGAGAAGAAGCCAAATTTCTCCAAAGGATTATCTCAAAATATCACACACCGCAGATAATCCCATGTTATGCAGTTACACCAATTGTCTCATACACAAATCACAAGAAATTAAGATTGCTTTAATTTTACACTATCAACAACCAAGGTGTATGAATACAAGAAGGGCGGACACTATTTTGATATTGCCAAGATTATCGACTCGACCATGAAGATGGCCGCGTGTTTTCTCACCAAGTTAAATGGGTAGGAATGATGGACACAACTAAACAAGAGATGGTTGAACATTTACAAAAAGATTTCAAAAGGGACAATATAAAACATCTTGGCCTTCATTTTAGAGGATATCATTGATGCCTCATGTAGTATCCATCATAATAATTATTTAACAATAAAACCCAAGCACATCGGCATATCATCTAGATTAATCTAGATCTCACCCGAGGCCTCGCATAGGCAAAATTCCCTCCATTATGTAAGCTTCCGTCGAATATTATTTCTTACACAGGATGTATTAAAATTAGAGGATAGCAAATTATCCATAGGATTTTAGATGTAAGATTTTACTCCTAGTTGATGTATCCCAAACACATATTTAACATGATCAACTGAAAGAAGAATCAACCATGAAATAACATTGAGGAAACTAGTAACATACACATGAACATAAGGGGAAAACACAGATCAAGATCCATTGCAAGAGTGTTATAAAACTACTTCATTATATTGATAAGTCAAATACAATAGCTAAGATTACATCAAGAAGTTCCATCCATGGAAAATGTTCATAGTAACATAAATTTCTTTTACATCACAGAGCTCTTTGTTACACTCATTACACAATACTTCCTCATTCATCCCCTCATCTCTTCTAGAAATAACCCTCTATAACAAGCATTCAAAGGAATCTTCTCCTAACCATCCATCATCATTTATAGAAGCCTACTAGAATATTCTTATGATTTCTCTACCACTACTTAGGAATATGCCAAATGTCACCATGTGTTTCCCTCAATCGAGTGTCTTTAGCATGCATGTGCCAGCTAATCCTTAACAACCTCGACTCCTTATCCTTTCATGATAACCGTAATGATTCCCTAGAATATCCTTTTCTTGAATCACAAGTCTCCATAGCTCATCCACATCTGTATCTGGTCACTTTTTTGTTCACTCCCTATGTGTGTATTTTTCCTATTTGTCCAAAACTTACTAAGTCCTAACTCCATCCTACCTTGCATGACCTTTCACACCTGTCCTGAGGACTACTTATGCACATGCCTTCACGCCCTCTCATCGTGTGCCACAAGGTTTCATGCCTTAGGTACTTAGTTAATTTTAGGGGTCCAACATCACCCCACACTAAACTGGTTTCCACCTTGACAAAACTTTGTGCTAACCAAGAAAAAATATTGTCGACCAAAACCTGCTATGGTAAGAATGCTACTCCAAAGAATAAAAATACTTTGGGAGGGAAAGAATATGAGCATATAATTAAGGAATGGGGGTGATTATACGACCAATAGAAGAAACTTAGGGATTTCCTTTTTTATCCCATTATTCAATTTCTCCTAGGCCTTTAATTTTGATAAGGCCTTTCCCGATGTGTCCCCTACGACATTGGGCACCTAGTCTAGGATGATTTCCTCCACCTTCCCCTTTAATGCACTAATGGCCACCCCTAACTCTATGCAGCAGACACCCTCAAACTCATCCATCCACTCAGTGATGGAGTCTCAGAGCTTGCCAATTCTGAAATATAGCTTTTTGTGCTTTATTTTGATCTTCTCTTTCTAGGTCGTGGTGTTAATGACCAATTGTGCATACTCTGCCTTGTTGGTGGGGATGGTCTCCTATAAAAATTTTAGGGCTGCCTCCTCCTTTGTCACCCACACATTGATTATTGGATCATATTTATGGCAGTTGTTGAAGTCTTTATCTCAAGCTAGTATAATCACCTCTTTGAGTTGGGAGAGACATTCTTCCAACTCAGTGATCCTAGATTCAACGACGACCTTGTTCTCTTCCTTTTATTTTTCGAGATATAAAACCATTAGGCCCAAGCCATCCTTTATGTTAACAAGTAACATACTTATAAGGTCTTCAAGATACTCCATCTCATCCCCGTAATCTATCATGGTTTTCCTTATCAATACCGGACTTGCCACAAAATATTCTTCACAAGGGCACCATCTCGGTCATGTTGGGTTTTAAAATGGTAATTTTACAAAACCACGCTTAGGGACAAAAAGTCCCTCCTCTTTATGGGAGAGGTTCCCTTATTCAAAGTAAGTAGCAAAGCTTATATACAAATGTATAAGTTTCATCTTAAGGATGGAATTCTAACATCTTGAAATAATTTTTACCAAAATAGCTTATCAATACAAACAAATGGAAGAACCGAAGAAAGGAAAGAGTAGAATATAACAATACTTTTAGGAAATATATATGGTAGAGTATAACCTTATATATACTAAGAAAATGTGATACAGAACAAAATCATTCCCATTCACATCATAAGATATCATTCCATAGACACAAAGTTCTATAAATCATATCAATAACAACACAAAGTTTCTTATTACAGAAGATAAATGATCCATAGATTTTAGGCAAGAAAGAAGAGAGAATACATAAGATAGAGAGAAAGGGGAAATTATTTTGTATTGATTTCTTTCGATTCTATTTACACTTAAAAATTATCAGAGTCCAACAACTGCAATGAGCCAAGATCTTACATTTATAGATAAAGTTAAGATAGGAGAAGAAGAGAAGGAAAGAAATCTAATTTAGAAGCTCAAGCATTAGCTATCAATGCCCCTACAAATCTACCTACAATCTATCAAGTCTAGTTCTACATGTCTATTTGGTGCATCGAGAAGGAAGGATGGAAGATCGATCAAATCTGATCTGGTTTGAAGCAATCAAATCATGTATTAATGATATGAAAGATGTTTTCCAGATTCCCAGCCATCAAATCCTATTGAAAATAATATTTTATGTTTCCATGGTGATAGGTGAGAGACTTGACAGCCTCGAAAATGGTGGACTAGATCATTAATGGTGGCAGGTGAGTAGTAAGCACTGGGAGCTCTCTGAAAATTCCTTTCCCACTCAATTCTAAGCTCCTGGTTGAAAGACATGGCTGTCTAAAGGTACGGGGTTAGGCGTTTAATGCGGGATCATAATATGTGAAAGGATCTATCCATATAGGGCCACATGGCAACCTTGTGCATCTTCAAATTTTGCCCCATATTTTTACTCTTGAAGTTATGTCGAACTAACACATGACATCATCCATGGGCCATCTCTAGTTCCTTTATATTCTACCTAAGTCCCTCCCATTAGTGGAGACATTCTTCCCGACTCCGAGAGACATGGATGGTTGGTGCACATTTATAATTACCCCCAACTTTGCTTTAAAAAAGTGCCAATTGATGTGTGGAGACTTCTGCAGACTCTGGAATTTTCAATGACCGACTCTATCCCCTCTTGATTTTGACCAGGGACACATGGATGGCTGGCACTAGTTTAGGGTCTCTTTGGGCCACACCTTTGAAGTTACATTGATCAGGCACATGGAGAATTTACACTCACTTAGGATCCTTCTTTGAACTTGGCCTTTATAGGTGCACCATTGGGATGTGTGGAGGCTTCCCCAACACTTTATACTTAGCCGATTCAATAGTTGGATTTTTCTTTTCGGACTCGACCATGTGGAGAGCTTGTACTCATTTAGGGTCTCTATGTTTGTGCACCATACCAAAAGTGTGTCGAAGAGACATGTGGCACCTTCCGTGGTCCTTCTATACTTAGCCAATTCGGGCCTCAATTGAACACTACCTTTCTCCATTTTTCCTGCTGATCTCTACTCGCTTCCAAACTCGCTTTTGGGGTCGACTATGAGTCCACACAACCTGGACCGAACCTTTCGTTCTTCCTATCCAAGATCACATTTGACCAATTTTTCCCTGGGGGAAAATTGGGATAACA
The DNA here is from genome assembly GCA_018340775.1 of Taxus wallichiana var. yunnanensis. Lineage (NCBI taxonomy): Eukaryota > Viridiplantae > Streptophyta > Pinopsida > Cupressales > Taxaceae > Taxus > Taxus wallichiana. The sequence continues at coordinate 617,080,094 of CM031239.1, read as the reverse complement.
CTTCTCTAACACCTTTGTTGTTTCCATACTTGCTGAAAAACTAGATGCATCATATCACAACTATTTCTCCTGCTTTCGTAAACTTTGAATTTGATCCATCCATGTGGGAGAGATTTAGCTGAAGTGGGTCTAGGGAAATTTTTTATATTTTGTGCCTTTTAGAGAAATGCCACTTCATAACATTTTGGCCTACCCATCTGCTTTTGATACGGGCTCTCCATGTGGATTCTCTTAGGAGTCAACATGGATGCAGTCACTTTATAAATTTTATGCCTTTCAAGAATAAAACCAAAATTCCAAAAGTGACCTCACAATATGCCTCTCTACTTTGACTTTTTGATGTGGGCTCAATATTTGAATTTTTTCCTGTCTGTGGAGTCATCGCTCATTTTACAACTTTAATCCCTTTTGGAAATAAAAATAAATTTCCAAAAGTTCTTTGATGACCCACCTCCCCACTTTGAATTTTGGAAACATGCATGTGGCCCTTTTGTGGGGACAAAGTATGATTTTTTCTCCGCCACTTCATAATTTTGAAAAGCCAATCAGGATCCAAAGTGGAGACATAGGGGTAATTCAACTTTTTGCAAAAGTCACAAGTTCAAAAAAATACCCGCCACACCACATCCAATTAGATGTGACCACATATCCACATATGATGGAAAACAATTTGATGGGAAGACGACTGTAGAAAAATTTAGAGAAGGGTGAAAATGCCACCATTCATACCCAAATCAAAGATATTTCCTATAGAAATGTTAATGCAAGGAACACAAGGCTTGATGTGGTCCAGAGCCATAGAAAAAGATTGATAAATTCCATGCATACATGAAAGGAGATAGAAAAATGTTCCAAAATACACAGACTAGGGAATTTTAAATAGAACTAGCGGGATTAAAAACCAAGTACCAACACATGGGACCTACAAATTTGTCTTTCACAAGAGGGAATTTGTAGGGCAAAAACAACTGGCTCTTTCTGGGGATGACTTGACTTAGAAAAAGGAACGAGGAAATAAAATAATCCAAGACAAAATATGGGAAGGTAAACCATTGCCTTATCCATTGGGCAACATAGTCAAAGGAAAAGCAATACAAGACAACACACAACAAGGAATAAGAAAGGAAACAAGCCAAAATTGGGAAAGTATATACAAAGAAAGAAGAGGATATTTATAGGGGAAAGAAGAAGGACTACATGAAACTTACACAACTCCAGAGATAGGATGAGAAAAATAAGTACCTTTGTGGAATAACATGGTGAAAGTATGAGGCACCCGTGAATTGAAGATGAGTAGTTGGGCATACCAAAATATCATGGGAACACTATGTGGCTTGAAAATAAAAATTGAGGAAAGAAGACCATCCAGATAGTGATACTCCATACTAAAAACATTCAGTCCTTGTGAAGAACTGAATATCTTCCTGAGGCTCCTCTTTTATGGATGAATAGTGCCATACAAAGACTTGTACGACCCTCGACTGCCTTCATACTGATTTTTGCACATCACCAAACTCTGACAACTGGATCCATGAGAAAATCCAATCCCAATAGTGTCAACTCCCTGTTTTGATGGAATGATGCTAGCATATGAATGAAGATTGCAATTATCACCATGGCACATCTCATGAGAAACATAAACTTCCATTGAATTTTCTTATAATCATCTTCAAGAGGAATTTTGAAAAAGGTACTGGATGGTTTACCATTAGGTGTAATCTTCACCATGTTTCTGAAAAACATACCATTGTTTTTGTAAAATTAGCACCTAATTCTAGAAGATCGTGACTCTTAGGTACAAGCTACATTGCTGATTTGTCTTCATGATTAGTAGGGAATTGAAATGCTATCAGACTAAGTAAATATTGATCAACAACATCATCCTCTTCCTTTTGTTTTCATTCCAAAGGGTGAGCTGAGACAAGACTATCATAGTTGTGAAGAAAATATTCCAAGCATGGCTCTCCATTTTCTATTTGTTTTGAAGGATTGCAAAAAGGCTCATGTGTGCTCATCTCATCCATAGATATAATAGGGGAACTAGTGATCTCATTAATTTATTTTTCTTCAGGTACAGGAACTTGCTTATCTTTGAGAGAACTTAAAACAACAAGAGAATGGTCCATAGTGATCTTCATCTCAGTGCATTGAAATTCTTCAATCATAGGAGAGAGAGAGAGAGAGATCTTGTCCATTTTTTTATGATGAACATCCACTTCCACTAGCATAGGGGAATTTCTTTCAAAACAAGAACATTCAACCTTGGTACATGACATATCTTCTACAGACTCTATTTCAGGTTGAAAGAAAGCCTCAAGTTGTTTGTCTTCTTCATTATTTGAAGGAATATTAAATTGACATGCATTAGGTGGAGCAACAAGAAGACATTCATTGGTGGAATTGAGATAATGCTAAGGAATGAATACTTGATAATGTGGAGAATCATCATGAGCAGCTTTTAGAACTTGAATGTTCTCCTCTTTGTTATAAGGTGTCTCAAATTCATTGACCGAGTGTTCTTCAGCTTGTTTTACCTTCTCACGTGCCTGGAGCTTCCTGCATTGTCTTTGTACTTCTCTCATGAACTGTATGGAATCTACAGGTTGTAGTAATGTTGGTGAAAACAATCTTGGACATATACCCCGTAGAAGTTCTAGAAACTGAGCCTGTTCTGGACTGACTGGAGCTTGAAAATTTTTAATAGGGAGATCTCCATCATCATCCTCATCACTGTCACTATCACTCATTGGTGATGTGGGCCAAAAAGTTTTTTTCATTTTCCTTCATTCCTAGGAAGGTTCCTAGATCAAGAGAATGAACATGATAGGATTTCGTTCCCCAATGGTCTTTTTCCCACTTGTATATCACAGAGTCACTAGATCAAAAATGATCTTGAAGTTGTTCTTAGAAAGGGGTACACTAAAACGAAATCCCCAATAGAGTCTCCAAAACCGTTGGGTTTTAAAATGGTACTTTAACAAAACCACAATCATTGGACAACAAGTCCCTTCTCTTTATGGGAGATGTTCCCTTATTGAAAGCAAGTAGTAAAGCTTATATACAAATGTACAACTTTCATCTTAAGGATGGACTTCTGACATCTTGAAATTATTTTTACCAAAATAGCTTATCAACATAAACAAATGGAAGAACTAAAGAAAGGAAAGAGTAGAATATAATAACACTTTCAGGAAATATAGATTGTAGAGTATAACCTTATACGTACTAAGAAAAGGTGATACAAAAAAAAATCATTCTCATTCACAAAAAAAGATATCATTCCATAGACACAAAGTTATAGAAATCATATCAATAAGAACACAAAATTTCTTATTACAGAAGATAAATGATCCATAAATTTCAAGCAAGCAAGAAGAGATAATAGATAAAATAGAGAGAAAGGGGAAATTCTTTTGTATTGATTACTTTTGATTTTATTTACACTTCAAAAGTATCGATTCCAAAACTGCAATGAGCCAAGCTCTTACATTTATAGATGAAGCGAAGAGAGGAGAAGAAGAGAAGGAAATAAATTTGATTTGGAAGCTCAACCACCAACCATCAATGCCCCTAAAATACACCCGTAATCTGTCAAGTCTAGTTCTACATGTCTGTTTGGTGCGTTAGAGAAGGAAGGATGGAAGATCGGATCAAATATGATCTAGTTGAAGCAATCAGATCACGTATTAACAGCGTGAAATAAATTTTCAGATTCACCACCATCAAATATTGCTAAAAATAATATTTTATGTTTCCATGGTGATAGGTGAGAGACTTGATAGCCTCGAAAATGGTGGACCGGATCATTAATGGTGGCGGTGAGTAGAAGACACCAGAGCTCTCCAAAAATTCCTTTCCCACTCAATTATAAGCTCCTGGTTGAAATACATGGCTATCTGAAGGTGTGAGGATGGGATTTTAACGCGGGCTCACAATATGCAAAAGGGTCTTTCCATAGAGGGGCCATGTTGTGACCTCACGTGTATCAAGATTTATCCCTCTCTTTTTACTCTTGAAGTTGTGTCAAACTCGACATGTGGTGTCCTTCACGAGCCCACTCCATTTCCTTTGTATTCTTCCCAAGACCCTCCTATTGGTGGAGATGTTTTGTCCGACTGAGACATGTGGAGGGCTGGCCCACATTTGGAACTACCCCCTAACATTTTCTTTAAAAAGAGTGTTGATTGGATGCATGGAGGCTTCCATGTGACTATGGACTTTTCAATGGACGGCTCTATGCCCTCTTAATTCTAACCTAGGACACATGGATGGATGGTACTGGTTCAGTGGTCTCCTTTTGTCCGTGCCTTTGAAGTTGTGTCAATAAGGCACGTGGAGAGTTTTTGCTAACTTAGGATCCTACTTTGAACTTGGCCTTTGAAGATGCATTATTAGGATGCGTGGAGGATTCCATCGACTCTTTATACTTTGATGATTTAATGGCTAGCTTTGTATTTTCATACTATGACCACATAGAGGGCCTGCACATGTTTGGTGTCTCAACGTTTATGCACCATACTAAAAGTGTGCTTCAAGAGACATGTGGCACCTTCCACAATCCTTCTATACTTATCCGATTCGGGACTTGATTGAACACTACCTTTCTCCATTTTTTTCCTACTGAGCTCTACTCACTTCTAGACTCAGTTTTTGGGGTCGACTGTGAGTCCACGCAATTGGGCCAACCCTTCTATTCTTCCTGTGCAAGATTGCGTTCGACCAATTTTTCCCTGGGGAAAAATTGGGATAACACTTCTCTAATGCCTTGGTCATTTCCATTCCCGGTGGAAAACCACATGCATCATATCACAACCATTCATCCTACTTTCCCAAACATGAATTTGAGCCATACACATGCGATAGATTTAGCTAAAGAGGGTTTGGGGAATTTTTTTATATTTTGTGCCTTTTAGAGAAATGGTGCTTTGGAACATTTCAGCCCACCCATCTACTTTTGATATGGGATCTCCACATGGATTCTCCTAGGAGTCTGCAAGGTTGTGGGTCACTTTATAAATTTTATTCATTTCTGCAACAAAACAAACATTCCAAAAGTGACCCGATGATCCATCTCCCGCTTTGAGTTTTTTTTTTTATTAAGGGCAAATAGTTTTGAAGGGACTATACCCTGTATACAAAAGGGCTCAAAAGCTAGATAGAAAAGATGAAAGAAGCAGCCCAGAGAAGGGCAGAAAAGTCAACCAAGGAAGGCTCAACAGCCAAATATTACAATATAGGAGAAAAAAGGATCAAAACGTATAAATATCCAGAGAAAAGAAGGCAAGAACAAAAAGGAACCAAAAGAGAAAGAGAATAAGGCGCCCTACCACAAAACAGCTCCAGAACCTCCCGATGAAAGCCACATCGCAGCCAAAAAATAGCATCGCTACAGCCCTTTACTTGATGGCTCTGTCAATTTTGGTTTTGATAGCCTGCAGTGACATGAAGAAGGCAATGGCAGTGGCTTGAGAGGGGTCTTGTAGATCAGCTTGGGCAATTGCAATGTCCCTTTTCTCTTTAGGGCCCCATATATCCTCATTGATCCCACTTAAACTGCAAACATTGTGGACATGTTGCTCAATGAAGTTGTAAATGCTTTTGAGGGCAGACAATATGCAGTCATTTCGGCTTTTAGCATTCCCCAATCTACCATCCAGGGACTGTAGTTTCTTGAAAATTTCACCAATAACCCCCTCATCCTCCTCACTTTGAAGGATCCTTTTACCCTTAGCTCTTTCCATGTTTTTTATAGCTCCTTTGAGCTCTTGAAGCTCCTTTTCTAATCTGTCCACCCTATCCAAAAATCCTCCTCTTAGGCTCCTCCACCGGCTTGCTGATATGCAGAAGGATTTCAGCAAGTTCTAAATCCTTGTGGCTCCTTAGGACACGTTGGGAAGCAGGGATTTTGGCTTTGAGGCTCTTGCTTTTCTTGCTGGAGGTTGCATCTTCATTCTTTCTTTTTAGCAAGGGGGGTAGTGGGAGCAGTGTGGGCAGGTGTAGGTATGGAGGAGGGAGGTGGGATAGGATTCACAGGAGGGCAGTTGGAGAAATGGCGGTGAATCAAGAGGATAAGGCCCTGGTGCAAAGGGACAACCCTAGAGTGGCTTTGAACTTCCCTTATGGATTTCTCCAAAGAGTTAATCAGATAATGAGGAAAGCTGATAATGTTATTTCTACGAAAATGATTCAGAAAAATCAGATGTTTTTGAGGTATAGTCACATATCTTCCTTCAAGGGTAACATACCTTACCACCATTTTGGCTAGTTTAGCAAATGGTTCAGGGATCGACTCCACCTTGAGGCCAGTAGTCACGAACTCAAGATTCTCTCCCTCTTCCAGAAATTTCTTGGTTTCAACCTCCCTGTCTACCTTCTTATTGAAAAATTTTGTGCCTTCTAGGATGAGGCCCATGATCTGAGCTATGAGCTCTTCTGTGATTTCCATTTTCATGTTATTATATTTGACTATTATGTTCTTCCAACCCCAGGCGAATTTGATAGAGATGTCTTGGTCAAAGCCTTGGATCCTTTCGATGAAATTAGACAGGCCCCCGATTTGCAGGTATTCCCACAGCTCCGTGTTCTCTTTCCACTCAGGGATTGTGGGTCGGTTCGGTTTTGCATGCCCCCCATGTTTCCTCTGCACCTTTTCCTGTTCTCAATGGTAAAATTGCTATCAATGTGCGGAATAGGCCAAACTTTGAACTTGGGATTTAAATCATTCCTTCCCGTGAAAGCTGATTTAATTATTATGCTACACTTGTTATTATTGCCCGCGCCTCGGCTTTCCTCCTATACCAAGAAATGATGACAGCCCAGCCCACACAGATCGCAACAATCATCCAAATATTTTGTGATGTCATCCACATGTACTTGGGGATCCACACATTAGCGTAAAAAAATAGCCGTTAGTTATGATTTTCACTGCCATGAAGATCAATGATTATGGCTTTATTGACATGAGCGGGCAGAACGTCCCCTCCAATCCAAGTTTGAAAGGGATTATTAACACCGAAGTTAGCCAAACTGTCAGCTACCCTATTTCCTTCCCGGTAGGTGTGGGTGATTTGGACATTTACAAAGCTTTTACATATATCAATAGCTTCTTCTATAAAATCCCTAATAGACCAGCTGGGGTGTTGCTTTTTATTCAGAAGATTGATAATATTTAGAGAATCACCTTCAATTATGATATTTGGAATGTTACAATCTCTGGCAAGTCTAATGCCCCAAAGAGCCGCCATGGCTTCGAATAATGATTAGTCTGTCTTCCCATTCTCCCAGAAAAAGTAGCAACATAACAGCCTCTTTGATCCCTGATGATTCCCCTTTCTCGAGTCACCCTGGATTGCCCTTAGAGGCTACATCAAAATTTAACTTGTGCCAATCAAGGGTGGTTTAATCCATCGGACTATGTTTCATCAAGATTATCATTGTTATTTATATTGACAAAGGGCAATATTCCATTCAGTCAGAATGCATTCTTCATTCTCTGGGTAGATTCTATTTTTAGGGGGTTTAAATCTAGCAATACTATCTTGCACAACAATGATAATTTCCTTATATATTTTGTTACAAGCCTGTCTATTGTTTCTGAAAATATTATCATTGCGAGCCTTCCATATTCTCCACATAGTGTGGGGCAAAACAAGTTGCCATAGCCTTTTTACCATGCAATGTTTGAATGGAGAGTTCCATTGCTCCCAAGCTCGAGGGCGGCTAAGGGGAAAAATCCATCTCGATTGAATTTTGCAATAACAAGTTTTGCCAAATTTTGGAAGCAATCTCACAATGAAGGAATGAATGCTTTATATCTTCATCCTCATGCTGACACATGCAACATATATTCGGCATGATGAATCCCTTCTTGATGAGGTTGTCATTAGTTAGGATCTTGCCATTAATAATTAGCCACCAAAATAAGTTCACTCTAGGAGTTAGCTCTGGCATCCACAATTTGTGCCACTTAATTTCACTTGCCATGGATGCAAAGAAAGAATTATATCCTACTTTAACAGTGTAATCCCCATCAAAAGAATCTTTCCAGATGAGCTCATCCTTAAGATTTTGATTACTTATATGGATTAGGGAAAGTTGATTCTGGAGAGATGTAATATCAGCCTGAATATTAATATTCTCCACTTTTAGCTGCTTCCATTTTCTTTTGTTTCCATTCCTCTCAATGTACCCTGGATTTTGTGTCCATTTTTTTACAATTAAGTTGTCTTTAATATGATCATAATCAGAAATCCAGTTAGAATCCGTCCACTTATCAGTCCAGAAGTTTATGTTTTGCCCATCTCCAAGCTTCCAGCTGCACCCCTGAGAAAGAATGTGCCTGCTGCGAAGAAGGTTGTTCCAGAAAATAGAACCACTTGGAAGGGACTGATCATAAATGAAGGAAATTTTGCTTTGATTTGAAAGATATATTGTCTTAATTAGCTCTGTCCCAAGTCTCGTGCTCTTTTATAAGTCTCCATCCTAATTTTGCAGTAAGGGCATTACTCATATGATTGATATCTTTTATGTCTAACCCCCCTAGCCTCTTTGGTTTACAAACTTGTTCCCAAGCCACAAGATGGTATCTAAATCTGTCCTCCGTACCGTGCCACAAAAAGTGTTTTTGAATCTTCTCAATACTGTTCATCACAGCTGTAGGCATGCTGAACATTGACAGAATGTATATAGGCAAGTTTTGAAGCGTGCTTTTAACCAAAAGACACTTACCTGCACTTGAAAGAACTGCTCCTTTCCAGCCAGCCAACTTTCTTTGAAATATCTTAATGAGATCATTCCATACCTCCACTGAAATCTTGCGATTTAAAGGTAACCCTAAGTATGTAGGTGGTAGAGAATTAATTGTGCATCCCAGAATATTAGCGATCTTTCTTTGCCTCTCCTCAGGAGTATTGAAGAAATAAATAGAGCTCTTGTCAAAATTAACTTTTTGTCCCGAGGCTTCCTCATAAAATCTGAGGACAGTTTTAATGGCCTTTGCTTCAATAAAATAAGCCATTAGAAGCAGCAAAGTGTCATCAGCAAACTATTGATGAGAGGATATTTGATTACCCATAGTTGGGGGGAAGCCTTTTAGCATGCCAATGTCAATAGCTTTGGAAATAGATCTGCTTAAACTATCATCCATAATAATGAATAAAAGAGGGGAGATTGGGTCACCTTTCTCGTATTCCTCTATTACTGGCAAAAAATCCCATAGGTTCCCCATTAACAACCACAACTTTAATACCACAAACTTTGAGTTTTTAATGCGGGCTTGATACTTGACTTTTTTTCCCATCCCGGTAGAGTCACGAATCATTTTACAACTTTAATACCTTTTGGAAATAAAACCAAATTTCCAAATGTGCTCCGATGACCTGCATCCTTTATTTGACTTTTGAGAACAGCAACGTGTCCCTTTGCGGGGCCAAAGTATGAATTTTTCTCCACCACTTCATAATTTCAAAAGCCAATCAGATCTAGTAGAGACATGGGGATAATACAACCTTTTGCAAATATAAAAAAGTCAAAAGTTCATAAAAAGACCCACCACACTTTGCATCTAATTAGAGGTGACCACATATCCGTAGATGCTAGAAAAGAATTTTATGGGAATCCGACCGTATAAAAATGTAGAGAAGGGGAAAAATGCCACCATTCACACCTGGATCAAAGATTTTTCCTGCAGAAAGCTAAATGCAAGGATTACAAGGCTCGACATGGTCCACAAATTTTAGAAAAGATTGATAAATTCCATGCATCCATGAAAGGAGATAGAAAAATGTTGCAAAACACATAGATCGAGGAATTTTAAATGGAACTGTGGGATTAAAAACGAGTACCAACATTTAGGACCTAGAAAATTTTATTTCACAAGAGGAGAAGTTTAGGGTGACAATAGGTCATATGCATCCTTTTTCCATGCCTACTCTTCCCTTAACCCCCGAAAGTGTAACCTATCTATTTCCTTCTCCTTACTCTTTCTTTCTATGATCAAGGTCTGAATTGTGGCCCCTATATTCAGATTGCATCGATTATGTCTCGAAGACATATTTTACAAGGAATTACATGTCTTCTCATATATAAAGTGGTTAGAATCCACCACCTTATAGATATCTCCCCCTTTCTTCTTCAATTCGAAGGTCACGATCGCATGATTGTTGACCTTGAACTCAGGTTCCTTAGCATGGAAATGTCTAGTCCAGGTGAGCATCTTCCAAGTTTAGGGAACACCCCCATCTTGATCAAAAAATCCCCAACCATGCTACTTTTCCCATGGGAGGGTGTCCTAAAACCTTGTTGCATAAGGCCTTCTTAGATTCATCCACGAAGTCCATGTGTGGGGAAACTCACATCCACTTCTTCCTTGTAGCATTGCACTTTTTCCTCTACTTCTTCACCCCATGGGTGAATCCCATATCCTCCTTTATAGTAAAGGATTCCCCTTGTCTTCCTTTGGGCTAGCATTCTGGTGTAGTGGCTTCACACGTCACACTCTTCTCACCCCTACTTGAATGCTCCTATCCTGTTTCCTACACCTTGATTACATCTTTAGGCCTCACGTCAGCCTCTTGCACCTCCAACTCTTCTTCCAATTATTCTTTGAAATTGGTGGGTTCTTCTTCCTCCAATCCTATTGTGGGGTTTGATGTGTCATGCGTATTTTGTTTCTTTTCCTTAGGATCTTCCTTTTTCTTCCTCTTCCTCGTGCCTTGGTGATGAGGTGTTGGCACCACCTTATTATGAAGTGCTAATGACCTTATTGCTATTATGACATGTGTAGTACTTCCTCTTCCTTGAAGTATCTAACTTCCCTTCATGTTCTCCTTCTTCTTCTTCATCATATTCTTCTTCTTTTACTTCCTTCATGGGTGGGATTGGTACCTCCGTGGTTTTGGAAAGGGAGAGTCTATAACCTCCACCTCAATCCCTCCCTGTGTTTTGGGGTGCATTGCATGAACACCTAATGGACATACCCCTTGATGGTAATGTTGACTTGTGGGTGTAAGTCTAGGAAATCTAGCTCCAAAACCTCGACGTAGGCAGGCCAAGTGCCATACTTGTATGTAGCGCACAACATGTGGATATCAACATCCACCTTTTATGAATAAAAACTAATTTTTGTGCATCCTTAATCATGTTGATGGTACACTTCATGTATCTAGAAGTGAATGCAAAGGGGATCTTGCACCATGGCCCCATCTCTCCTTTGGCCATCATGAACCTTGCTAGACAATAGTGTTGGGTGACGATAAATTTTACCTTGTCACTAAAAACTTGTGAATGCTCATGGGGATGCATAGCTCATTCTAAAAATCTCCGTGAAGCCACTCAAATCAAAAATTCATTCATTCCTTATAAGAATTTGAGATGGTCCCATCGTAGTTGAAATGTGCGGATTGGACTGTAGAAGATGTGTGCATGAGTGGGTACACCCAAATGTTCATGTATGGTTCATTCAGACACCAATCTCCCAAAAATGATTAATAATAGGATGAATTCCCAAGTGATCTTTTCTCATGCCTCATTCTCGTACCCATTCCTCTTTGATAATGCCATTCGTGATGAATTGGGAAAAGTTGTAGTGTGACCTCTTAAACTCCCCGTAAGCCACATACAATAATATATGGTTGATGTCCATCCACCTTTCGATGTGCCAAATTTGTAGCTAATGAGTCGGGAGGTAACTCTTAGCATTGGGTATGGGAGATCTGTGATTACCGGTTCCCTAACCCCCTTCTCGCAATTTATCTTCTTTTCCAACTCCTCAATCCTAGTAGAAAAAAATTAATCAAGTGTCATATCTTCTCCGGTATTCCAAAATATTGTTACCGTTCAAATAAAATTACATGTTTTTGGTTGTCAAATAAGGACTTTAATGATAGCAACATTCGTGGGACAAAAATTCCCCCTCTTTAATGGGAGAGGTTCCCTTCATCGAAAGCAAACGACAAAACTATTTACAAATGTACAACTTCCAAATTTTATGAGGAACTCTGACACCATGAAAGTGTTTTAATCCCAAGATAGATTATCAATACAAAATAATAGAAGAATTCATGGAGGGAAAGGTAGAGAACGACTTTTAAGGAAGTATAGATAGAAAAATAGTTCCTTATAAATGCTAGGTAAGGACAATTTTATAGAACACAATCATTCATATTAAAATCACCAATTGTTATTTCATAGACTCAAAGTTCCAAAGATAACATCCACAAGAATACAAAGATTCTTAAAATAGATTGATGATTAAAACACTTGAGACAAATAAGAGGGAATAAACAACGCAGATAGAAACAAGAATGGAAAATTGTTTGTATTAATATCTTTTAAGTTCTTTACAGTTTCAAAAATGATTAAAGTTCCAGCCCCTTAGAATGGCGTGGAGAGCTCATTATATATCTTACAAATTGCTTACATTTAGTAACCATTTCTTTTAACTAAAATATTAATAAAGGAAATGCACAAAACAATGTCCTTAATTAATTTACAAGGAGCTCAACACTAAGAATAGAAGAAGAAAAAAAGAAGCTAGAAGAGAAAACATCCGCTTATGGCTGAGGAGGGCCCACTGATTTGAGAATCCGATGCCTAAATTTTTTTAATGCTTCAGCTATCTCCATACCTTGTGGGATTGTTGTGTTAGCAGTGGTGTGAGACCAAGTGCCTAGACATTTCTCCATATCTTTATCGAACTTGGTATGCTCCATGTATTCTTTATTGGCCTCATCAATGGCAGATTGAAGAGAGCAAATATCCTTTATCTTCTCTTTGGTAATTAATTCTTCTTTGAACAAGTCTTCTTTGACAAATGTTCTGAACTGAGCTTTGATCTCTTGAAGAGAGAAAGGAACACCTGAAGTTTCATCATGAAGATGGCAATGAATATCTTTAAAGGCAGAGGAAACACAAGTTTTGAAAGACTCTCCTTTCTGCCAACTGTTCCTCAATTCTCCCAATGCTTCCTCCAGAACCTTTATCTTCCATTCAACACTAAAAATCCATGTCTTTGATAAGTTGTTCTTACCATCATCAAATACTTTATCACCAATAATATCTTCTCATCAATCTGACCCATCAGCAAAGATCTATAATACAACTACTCTAAACCTTCAGCTCTTTGTCCATATCTCTAATTGAGGAGGAGAGTTTCTACTGCAATTTGGCCACCTTTTCATTGGTTTTGAAGTCCTCCATAATGAAGTTCAAACCTACTATAGTCATGTCATCAACCTTAGCCTCCACAGCCTTTCCATAAGTGGAATACCTATGTATGTCCTTGATACTCTGAACTTCATCCTGACTGAGAATCATGGGAGGTGGAAGGGTAGCCAGTGGGGCAGGATCCAAAACCTTATCCTTGGCCAATAATGACTTGATAAAGTTGGAAAGAACTTGGTTTTGTTCTTCCAACTGTTCTATGGTTTTCTTTCCCTTCTCAACTCATTCAATAACCCTTGTTACTATTTCTTGAAGGTTATGAACCTCACTCTCAGGAGTGGATTCTCCCATTGGGATCCTTGAAAGCTCTAAATCAGAGACCAAAAGATCCTACTCTGCCTTATCAACCTTGGGATTTGTAACCTCCAAGAACTACTAGCCCTGAGCATCAATTACTAACCTTGAAGTGATGTTGGCTTTATTTGCTAGAGGGGGAGGAGCAAGCTCAACTGTGAGCTGCCATAGGCACAAAATTTGGCCCTGTTAGATGAGAAGAAGATTTTCTCTTCTTGCTATCAACCAAGCGCTGCACCCAGGAAAAGGTAGAAGAGGAAAAGGAAGGAACAAGGGGTCTAAGAGTAAGTGAACCCATGGTACTTAGAGTATTAACCAATATTGCCTCTAGCAAAGAAGTGGATAGAGCATCAGGAGCCTCTTTTGTAGAGGTATCAGGAGGTTCAATACTATAAACTATCGGGAGGTATCGGGAGGTATCCTACTCTTTTTTATCAACCTTGGGCTTTACAATCTCTAGGCCGCTAGCCCCGAGCATCGCTTACTAACCTTGAAGTGATATTGGCTTTCTTTGTTGGAGGGGGAGGGGCAATACTCAACAGAGCTACCACATCATCAAAATTTGTCCGTGTTAGATGAAAAGAAAATTTTCTCTTCTTTCTATCAACCAAGGGCTGCACCTAGGAAAAGGTAGAAGAAGAAGAGGAAGGAACAAGGGGCCCAAGAGTGAGTGAACCCATGGCACTTAGATTATTAACCACTGTTTCCTCTAGAAAAGAAGTGGATGGAGCATTAGGAGCCTCCTTTGTAGAGGTATCGGGAGGTTCAAGATAGACATTTCCTTTTCTTCTTCAATAGTGACTTCATGAGCTCTTGCAGGATTTGGCACTTCACTTTTATCACTCTCACTAAGAAAAATAATGTTATTTGGTCCTGAAGGTAATTCTGAATGCTAAGGAAGAGATTCTTCCTCAATTGGTTCATGTTTAACCTCTTTGATCTTCTTTTGATATACTAGAGTAGGAGTAGATGACTCATGCTCTTTCATTAAGGAAGAATGAGGGGTTTTCTCTAGTACCTTGGTACTAGTTGTATGTGCTTTCTTCCCTGGTGTAGAGGTATCTCTGGAAAAAGATCCACGCTAATTCTTATTGAGCTCACAAACCTTCATGTCAACCCAAACTTTAGTTCTTACAAGAATAGGGGCAATAATCTTAACCAAATCATATTTCACATTTTTGTACCAATCCAGATCTTCTAAAGGAGTGTGTTTGAGTGTTGTTTCATATTTAAAGGACTGTAAGTCCTCATCATCATCCTTAAATTCTTTAGGAACTTGATAGAGATTGAGATCTCTAATTTGTTGTAGAGAGAATCTACCATAGTGCCTCCGTCTGGCTTCAAAATCATCTGCACAATCAGCCCAGTAATCCTCAGTATCTGGCTTGTGATGATAGTTTATCCTGAGGTTCTGATCAATAAACTTCTTCAAATCAAAATAAGTCCTAGGTCTGAAGAAATGGATAGTGAGAGGAGCGATAGCCCTTTCTACATTTTGGGCATCCAAAGTTGTTTTACATGTATAGTTTCCCAAAGAGATAGGGAAATGCAAACCAGTGATCTTCTTGTCCCTGCAGGTTCTATGGAGTTTATCAAGTTTCCTGCACACTTCAACCAGAGCCATTTTATCATTGCAAAACATGGGGAGCTTGAGGGGTGTATTTTCATAGCCAACCAACCTGATGTATGAAAACCTCCTGAATTGGATGAAGAAAGCCCCATACTTGGCTATCAGGTTCATAGCTTCATCAGAAAATCTCCTAGCAGTGTTACCCTTTAAGAGTCTTACAATATACATGGTGAAAGCATCATTGACTCTTCTGAAATTGTGATTGCTAGCTTCAAGGGTAAACTGAGGGTAGTATGTGTAAATAGGCTCATTCTTCTAGCCCTCCATGTAGGTGAAACCAAACCACTACCGGATGTGGCCAGGGTATACATGAGATAAGAAGTCATATAGAACTTCTTAGTCTGTTGAACACTAGACAATTGCTTAGTCAAATTCATGCAAACAATTTCAGCCCAATTAATGTTCTACTTGCCCTTGCAGATGATATTTATAAAGGGGCACATCCTAGAAGTGAAATTCATTGGTGGAAGGAAACCCCATGATACGGGTGAGAAAAATAATAAAATCAGACAACTCCTCATTAAAATCAACTCTGAATAATGCCTTGGAGAGTCAAGACGCTCCCTTCTTAGGGTTCTTTAACCATGATTTTGCTATTCGGGCCTTGTATTTCTCATTTTCTTGATCGAATAGGGTTTGAGCTTGAGCACAAGTGAGAGATATGGAATCTTCTGATCTGAATGCGAATGGCAACAATAATGGCAGCAACATCCAATTTAGCAATTAATTCCCCATGCACATTAGTAAGTTCCTTGGTATCCAGTTAAAATGGAATCCGTAGGAAAGCATAGTGTCGGCACTATACGAGAGATAGGAAAAAAACCAAATGCATATGTAATTCCACTATCACTGATCATTTGTGCCATGGGAGCAGGATTAGAGCATGTTAGTCTACCCTAAAAATCTCCAAAATCTAAGTGTCGAACCTCACTATCTCCAATATCAGGTACAAGAGGTCTCAAGAGGTGACACATGTTCTTGACCTTGAAACTTGATCTTCATTTTTGCAACACATAGGGGAATAGCCTTCCAAGATCAAAATCATGATGAAAATGCAAAGGGATACAGGGGCACGAGAAAATGACTTTAATGGCAAGGATTCAAGTAAGAGATGGCAAGCGAGCAATGTGAAAAATGCATAGGGGATAGTCCCATTAAATAGTCATTCAGAGAGAGAAGGTCATTAAATGCGCATTAAATTCACCTTGCACTAACTCAAAAAGATGAAAAGTGGGAAAAGTAGAGAAAACTGGCCCAGACGGTCTTTGGTACATTTGGGACATGAGGGATGCAATGACGTGATCTGGATGACATGAACAATGCGGGAATACGGGCCAAATGAGCACGGGTGATCCAAGGACTCAAAAATGTGAAGGATGTGAGGGATGTGAAGATGTGATCTAGGTGACACGCGCGGTATGGGAACCCATGAACAGAAAGCACATATGCATTTGGGATAGATGGGACAAAAGTACGTGAAGAACCCGATGTTGGTGATCGGTGAAAAATAATTCTAGGAAAAGTTGGGACAAATGGGCCAAAAATTTCTAATAAAGCCGGCATTCAAGGATTTGCGGGAAAGCCGTCGATCGGTGAACAAAATGCCTGACAAGACTTGGGACATGAGGGACAAAAATGTCTGATAGAACCATAAATTGCCAAAATGACTCCAAAAATGCAAATTTTTGTCATCTCTTTGATCTTTCACTTCACTAAAACATTACTAAAGGGTGTTAACTCATTTTTTTCAAAATTCTAACGTTCAAAAGAGGGGAAATTTTGAGAGGACAACAGCTGGCTCTTTCTAGAGATGACTTGACTTGATCAAAAGAATGATGCAAGAAAAGAATTCAACAAAAAATCAGCGAAAGAAGACCAATGCCTTATCCATTGGGAAAATAGAGTCAAAGGCAAGACAATACAAAAGACAACACACCAAAAAAAAGGAAAGGAAAACAACAAAACAAAGGCAAGGGAAAGCAAACACACACTGTACATAATATACATAGGACTTCCTATTCACCTAGGACTTGAAAAATTTTAGGTACTCCCACTATAAGGGAGTGGGAGAGAGGATCCATCCATGTAATCAAGATAGAAAGAATTTTCACCAACAAAGTGCCTGATTCTAAAAGGACCAAGCCAAAGAGAATCAAACTTACCATGGCTTCCTCGAGGTTCATGTCTTTTATCCCACAACAAAACAATGTCTCCAACTTTGAAATCTCTAGATCTAGTTTTCTTGTCAAACAAAGATTTCACCTTCTGCTGATGGGAAGATATTCTATCAAAACTTGCAGCCTATCTTCATTCAACTTATGAATATGTTGGTCCAAAAATATGTCAGGTGGACAGATCTATGGATAGATGAGCCAACAAGTGTGCGGGGCATACCCCCTCTTTGAGTCAGCAAAGTGAAACTGGTTTATTGCTATTCTACCAATAGGAATCAGTGCAAGTCTCACAATATTCTACCTTCGGGGGTTGGGATATCATCCTAGTAGAGGTATTTCCAACTGTGAAAAGAAGGGAAAGAAACAAGGTGGGGAGATAGAAAAGATCTGAAGGGAGAAAAGAAATGAATTCCAAAGCAGAAAGGTCAGAGGTTCTATGTTTTGGGTTGGTAGTAAATGCAGAGCTAAACCTACTTGCATAGATGAACAAAACAATACTACGATGAATAAATGACAAAAAAGTAGAGATAGATTCAACAGAATAAATGCATAAATTTGACATAAGAAACATTAAATGCTCATAACACACATATTCAACAAAAGTATTAATATTTGTATTAATATTTTCTTCTGTTACAAAAAGCTCAAAGTCTTTTCTTCTTACTTCTATTTTTCATCTAAAAAGTATCCACCACCTTGGCATACGACAAGTATCCAAGTATATATAGAAGAAAGAGAAGAGAGAAGGAAAAAGGCAAACAACAACTAATTACAAAATATCTACAAAATATCTAAAAGTCAATGTTGACTTTGGACAACTTGGTGGATGACAACATCCCATGGTGCAACATGGATGAGGTCATCGTTTGTACCAACATACTCTTAGATATTTACAAAAAGGAAGCCAAGAGGAAGAAATCTATTCATCATCGTCTCGCGGCTGAAAGGGGGTATCTTGCTTCTTCTGTTGTTCAGAGAGGTGATGTGGAACTGAGTTCGATATTCCATGAATTTGCTGATCATTGGCTGAAGTTGATCCTGGGTAGGACCCTTCGTATGATCGCTAATGACCTCACAAGTTTCCCACTCATCTCTGAGTTTTTCAGGGAGTTTGAAATATTCATTGCTTTCCTCCATCAGGAACCCCACAAAATCATGGCAAGCCAAAAGGTTGTTGATACATTTGGTGTCAAAAGTGGCTTTTGGCCCTAACCCTTGCGAGACAATCTCCTTAAAGATCCGAATAGTTTCGTCCGCCTTCCTCAAGTTGAAAGAAGGAGTAAGCAAGCCTGTAGACATTCTCAGAACAATTTGCTCCATTTGATGCATTGCATCTAGGGCTTCCTCCTTGACTTTGTCAATCTTTTCTAGGACGAACTCCATCTAGTCGATTGGGTAATCCAACGCAGAAAGGATCTTGCTTTAGGTACCCTGGGGTGATTGAAAATGCCGAATTTCACTAGATCGTCGACTCGATAAGCAATGAGCATTTTCTGAATTTTCGTGTTACAACCTTGCATGGTCCAACTCTTTGATGATAGGTCCTGCGATCATCTGGAGATCTTTTTTCTCCTGACTGATATTCTGATATAATTCGGTGAACTTGACTATTACCTCCTCGCTATCTTTGAGGATTTGATCTCTCCAGGTGGAAACTGCCATACCTTGTTTGCCAATTTTGGCGTACTCATTTATCTTATCCTGGCTTACAACCCTAGGAGTTTCAGTGGCAGTTGTAGGAGGTGCACTACCCATTTTTTGCAGGGTGTGGAGAAGTTGTTTGTTTTGTTATTTTAGTAACCTCTTCTCCTCCTTTGCTTCTTGAAGTTTCTTGCATAGGGAATCCACCGCAGATAGGGCTTCTCCTTGAAGACTTTCAGAAGACGTTCCCATTGTGACTTGGGTCACTATATAATCTGTCAGAGACAGATCCTTTTTACCCTTTGAAGGATCGGGATATACAATCTCCATTACTCTTTCTCCCGATGCACTCTGAGAGAAGTGGGTTATAGGCTTTTGCTTCTTAGCCCCCTTTGCTGGGATGATGGAGAAGTCCATCGGTGTGATAGGGAATTTCCTCTTTTGTTGGCTCGAGATCTTTGGGATATCCATGCTATACTTAAGGGAATGGGACTAGAGGTAGAAGAGGGAGTAGCTGCAGTGGATGAGGGGAAATGGGTAGAGACACTTGGTGGTGGTATAGAGAGGGAGGCCAAGAAAGTGCTCATGGGAGGAAGGGATACTGCAGGGGAGGTAGACGCGGGAATGGAAGGGAGCTGAGAGATGAGAGAAGAAATGGTGGGGGACAGCTCCGCAAGAGAAGAGAAGATGGATGATGAGGAAGGGGGAACAATAGAAGATGGGGAGAGGAAGTGACCAAAGGAATGGTCATCTGGGTCACGCTAGGAGGGGAAGGAGGAGAGGGAGAAGGGATAGAAGGGACCTCAGTAGTTGTAGTAGTGGCAACACCCTGGGTGGATGTGCCCATTGGAACACCTTCCGCCACTTCTTTCTCTGGGGATACTAGACTTATAATTTATTCTTGTGTAGCGAAGGAAGGATTTCAGGAGCTCCTTCTTGAGCAGAGCTTGATTCACCCTCTTTATCCTTTCCTTTGACCTTTGGCAGATGCTTAGGCCTGACAGGTGTGTTGCCTAATGGGGATGTAGTGAAATCTACCCCGAGGTAGATAAGGCCATTCATTCTGCACCAGTGTTCTGTCCTCCGCAATGTCTCCTTGACCCTTTCTTCAATGGTCTGGGGCAATTTTTTCCTGTCAATTGCGGCAAATGGCCAGTTGTCTCCATCTATGTCCAGATACACCTGATCAACTTCTTGATCGGTAGTTTGATAACCCTTTGGAACAATGGCCACGCCGTATTGAATAATCTCTACCAAGGCCAAGCGGGAGTGGTCCTTCCTTCTAAGTTCGACCTCATGATATAGGTCGATATAGATTTCCTCGATTTGTGGAATGTGGATTGTATCAATTTTTTCCATGGGAAGGAAATTCCTTGGATCAAAAGTGGGCCTTGCCATAAGTTGTTCTTTAGATTGAGCATTTCTAGCTCTGCAAACATTTCCCAGGCTTTGTGGTGAGAAACGCAGGTGTATCTGCCCACTATAAGGGGGAAAGGAGTTCCACCCTTCTTTCTCTTCAAACATTTCTCATGGTAGGTTATGAGCTATCTGGACAGCTCCAATAGGATCAACTTGGGGCCAACATATCTCAGCAATTTGGTGGGCTCCCCTAAGAATTTTTCCACTCTGAGATAGGTGAAGGTGGGGAATTGGGTAAATAGTGCTCCCCACTTCTCCGTCATTGTGACTATGCTCTTGGTCGTCTGACCATGAGTCATATTTGGCCTCAAAAGGCAGATGATGCCATAGAAGAAAGCATCGTTGATCTTAGTAAACTGTGGGATGTTGTTCTCCAGTTTCAGCTCCGGGTAGTACTCATATATTTTTACCTGGGCCAAACCCCACATCGGCTTAGTGCCGGATAATCCCTCTCTGAGGCCGCAGCATAGACTACGTAGGAGTTCATGTAGAACCTCCCCATTCTGGTGAGTTGTTGGAGATTCTTAGATATGGTGCTACTTATGATCTCCACCCACTCAAAGCGTTGATCTGGCACATTCTTGTTCATAGTTTCAAGGTACCTGAGCATCCATTTGTGAAAGTAATGGGCATCAGAAATCCCAAAAACTCTACTTAGGAATGTGATGGTGTCACTCAATTCCTCAAAGAAGTCACTGCGGTGAATAACCTGTGGCCATCTGGTTATTACCTTCTTGTTTTTCAAGTATACTTCGTTCATTAGCTGCATGCACTTGTCTTCATTATCCTCCCATGCCTTGGTGTAGTCCTCTTGGCTTACAGCCACAAAGTGTCGGTGGTGAGGATGCCTAGCATGATTTCGAAGTGCCGGGTAGTGAGGTTGATTATGACCTCGCCCTTTTCATTTTCGACACACCTTGTGTCTTTGTTGTAACAATGGGCCACCACCATCATAAATTTGTTGTTTACTGCACTGACGGGATCCCCCAAGAAAATGTAGTCCACTACCCACCAGCTTGTCCATCCAAGGACTTCTTGTGACTCTCCTGGTTCTAGCCCAGAAATCCTCCATGTCGATGTGACCGAGTTCAGAGTCTCTTATGTCTAGGTCACATTCTACCTGGGACTCGGGCATTCTGACCCTCTGGTATTTATACTTCATCTCTTCTTATGTAATCTTATCCTTACCCTTTGACTTGGTTGGATTTTTAATTGATGTAGACATATATGGATCTAGAGTTCAGTTGTTGATCTGCAAGAAGGAGAAGAGAATTCCAACGCCAAAGAGCCATATTAGCTGTCAGATCTTCCATTAAAGCACTACAGAATGAGGAGTTAGCAATTTTAAGGCCTCAAGGCGCAGGGCGCAGGGACACTGCAGGCTGCAGAGTTAATAGCATGGCGCACTTGAATCGAGTGTTACAAGGAACAAATCAGCGCCAAAGGGTGTAGGGCACAAGGATTTTGCATATGACATTATTATTATTGTAAGCAGGGATGTACCTATGCCATTTATGTAGTTTTATATTTGGGCGCAATTAATCTTGGTGTTGCATGGGGGCAGGGTGCGCCAATGGCGCATGCAACTTGCGTGTAACATGAGACTTTGGTGCGCCGAAGGGCGCAAGAATAATGTGTGTGACACCAAAATTGTGTGCACAAAGGGGGACTTTGGCGCGGCATAGGAAAGCTTGCATGACACTTTGTTGTTGTAAACGGGAATGTGTCAAAGCAAAGACACTTGGTTTTTTGTATTGCGTAAGAATAATGCATGTTGCAAGTAAATGCAAGTGTTCCTTAGGCGTGACTATGTTTTGTGCAGCAGGAGTGGCAATTGCACCAAGTGGGAAAACGCAGCCCGGAAACAATTTTTAGGTTTCTCGACACTTCTGTTCGTGATTTACAGGTTTTCTTTGACATATTTTGACAGTGGGAGGAACACAACAAAGAGGTTTGGATTTGTTTTCGAGGCAGAGCCCTCTTGGCCAGCAGATCTGGAAAGAGGATGGAAGCAACTTGGGAAGAGAGATTTGCAAGAATGGTAGGGGGGTTTAAGCCTCAGATACAATGCATTCAACCTCACAAACAACCAACAATAGAAAACACAAGAGGGATGAGGACCACTTACCCGGAAATATATAGAAAGTGAGAGATGAAGCGGGGTCCACGAACGTGATACGAGGAGGACGGGCATGCTGACAGGTGCAAAGGAATAAAGTTTATCACGTGTTTTCAATTGTGAAAGTGACAGGTGGGTGCACCTATATATAGGCAAAGGTGCAATAAATGCACCAACCACTTTTTCAAGAGGTGCACCAAAATGCGTGTCAACATGGAAAAATCTTTGCACCATTGGCACAAATTTACTACTGTCAACACTTCATTTTGAGTGCCTTGGCGCACCAAAACATGGCGCAACAATTTAGTTGTTAACATGAAGGCACATGCACCTTGGGACATGAAAGTAAGGCACATCACGGGATGACACATCAATTGATGTGCCAACACATCAAAGGGTGCACCAAAGGAAATGAAGGGGGCACAAATTTATTGTGTTACACATATAAAAGGTGTGCCCAGCCAAAAAAGGGACCAAAATGACCAAGTTTGGAGAACTAGATTTCCCAAAAAGGGATTTTATAACATTTCAAATGTAGAGGGGTCCCTGACGAGGGACTAGGACAAAATTTTGGTATGGTTACCTGTAAAATTTCCCTTGTAAATCTTACAAGATAACAGTTGGCTCTTTCTAGGGACTATTTTTGAGCAAAGCTCAAGGGTAGAGAACCCCAGATCAACATGTGCCTATCCATTGGGAAAAAGAGGGTCAAAAACAAGGGCGACGACAAAAAAAAACACGACGAAAGAAAACACACAACATAAAGCAAACTGTACAAGGGAGAGAGCAAGCTCTACTTCCTGAATATTTTGAGATGTCACCCGCTATGGGGAAGTGGGAGATCAGTTCCGTCTAGATACAAGAGATAGAAGCTATTTTCTCTGTTGAGCTACCTGATCTTGAAAGGCCCCCTCCATAGAGAATCAAATTTCCCATGCATGCCCTTCGGCTCTCTTCGTTTGTCCCACAAAAGGACGAGATCTCCCACTTGGAAATCTCTTTGCTTAGCTCTTTTATCAAACAATCTCTTTACTTGATTCTGATGTTCGGTGATCCTGTCGACCACTCTTACTCTTTTCTCTTTGAGCTCTGATAGATACATGATCCTCTTTTCAATGGAATTTTGGAAAGTCTCATCTTTGATTGCTTGTGCCAAGCGCGCAGAGAGCAGGAGCTCTGCGAGAGATGGGAAGTTCGACATCAATCCCATATAACACTTGAAAAGGAGACATACCGAGAGACCTCTTGGGAGTAATGCGGTCCACCCACAAAGTGTCGTATAATGACTTGTGCCACGTCCACTGACTCTCATCAACTAGCTTCCGTATGATGGTCACTAAGTTTTTATTACTGGATTCTACCTGACCATTTCCTTGGGGGTAATAATCCGAGGCATGGGCCAAGGTTATCCCATGTTCATAGAAAAACCAACAACTTCTCGTGAGGAGAAGTTGGAAGCATTATCAGCAATGATTTTGTGTGGGATGCCAAATCTCACGATGATATTCTCTTTGATGAAATTGCAAACAACCTCAGAAGTGGCGTTCTTGACAGGAATGGCTTCCACCCATTTGGTGAAGTAATCTGTTGCTATCAGGACATAACTATGTCTAGCACTCGATTGGGGATGGAGTGCTCCGATAAAGTCGATTCCCCACTATCTGAATGGTTCATCAATAACAACCGGCCTGAGGGGAAAAGCAGCCAATTTTGGTTTGCCGACGAATTGTTGGTAGAGCTCACACTTTGCTACCCAGGTGGTTGTATCCTAGAATAGTGTCGACCAATAGTACCTAGCCCGAATGATCTTGTGTGCCGTCACGAAGAGGAGAAATGACCACCACAGGTGGAATCATGAAAACTCTCAAGTAACTTTACCTGTTGTGGCTTGTCAACACATCGCAAGAAGATGCCATATATTCCACGTTTGTATAAACAATCATCCCAGATGACATATCTGGCTGCTCTGAGCTTTATAGCATGTTTCTCCTTTGAAGTTAGATGAGATGGACACTCACCATAAGTGAGAAAGAAAGTGATATCACAATACCATTCATATTTGGTGGTGAAAAATAGGACCATGGGTAGAGAATCAGATTTCTCCAACTGGCTTTGTGCTCCCTTGGTGCAATCATCCTTTTCCTCAGGGTCTTTTGAATCCCGGTTTTCAGCCATGAGCTGACATAGGCCCTTGCCTCTTACCAGCTTGGTTGGTTTTATATCTAGATCATACTCCAGACTTTTGCAATCCAATTTCCTCGCAAACTCCCTAACTCCTGTTGAGTTAGGATTGACTTGACTTCCGTGTCAGGGACCAGTACCATTGTGTGAGAATTTAGAATGTAGTACCTGAAGTTCTTGACTGCTTTGACAACAGCGAAGGAATGCTTTTCCAACTGAGACATCTTTAATTCGTGAGGCTTGAGAGGAGAGCTCATGAATGCAATCGGGGATTCAACATCTTCAGAATTATTTTGCATTAAGATAGCCGATACAATATGCTCAGACGCATAGCTATACATGATAAAATCCTTGGAGAAATCGGGACATACCAGGACTGGTGCGTGAGTGACGGAGGCTTTTATATCTTCGAATGACTTCTTTCCTTCTTCGCTCCACAGAAATTTGGTGATCCTTTCATCATGTTTGATATGTGGCGAGTCTTTTCAGCAAAGTCGGGACAAAGCTCTGAGAAAATTCACTTTTCCGAAGAAAGAGTGAACACCGGTTTTGCTTGTGGGTAAGGTGAGGCTCTGAATAGCCTTAACCCTTTTGGCATCTATCTTCGTCCCTTCCTTGCTTACAATGTGTCCCAACAACTTTCCTTCTGTGACTCCAAAAATAGAATTTTTCAGATTTAGGGAGATTCCATGTTCCCGGCATCTAATCAATACTTGCTCCAAATGATCGCAATGATCATTTCACTATTTAGAGAACACAGTTAAGTCATCCAAGTAGACTATGATGACTTTTCCCATCATACCTTTGAATGCAAAGTCCATGGCCCACTGAAAAGTGGTGCCGGCATTGGTCAGACCAAAAGGCATCATGCTATAAGTGAATGTACCCCAAGGGGTAGTGAATGCGGTTTTGAATTGGTCTTCGGGTGAGACTTCAATCTGATTGTAGCCTGAAAAACCATCAAGCATGGATAGCATTTCTGATCCAGTTACTGCTTGCAGAACCTGATCCATTATGGGAAGGGGGTAGTTATCCTTCAAGGAGGCTTGATTCAAGTTACAAAATCCATGCATATGCGTATCTCACCATTCTTCTTGCGTACTGGCACAATGTTTGCCACCTAGGTACTGTGATGGATAGGAAAAATGATCCTTGCATCTAGCATTTTCTGAATTTCAGCCTGGATAGTACCTGAGATCTTAGGATTGTAGTGCCTCTATTTCTGGCGAAAGGGTTTGACACCCTCTTTCAATGGGATGTCATGTTGGACGTCTTTTGGCTTGAAAGACTTTAGATCGACATAGGACCACGCCAATACATCCATGTATTTCTTCAGCAATTTGATGAATTTCCGCTTCTCTTTAGGTGTGCAACATTTTCTAATGTTCACAAACTGTGGATGTTCTACCGAACCTAGATTGACCGGTTCGGTTTCTGGGGAGGAGTTAGGATCATCTCACCTTTTCTTCTTGACAAAACAATCGTTCCTATTGAACAACCACTCTAGAGAAACTAGGCCTTTGAATTTTATTTCCTTTGAGATGACATATGCCATCGCTTCCTTCGATTCCCCATCCTGATCAGTAACAGACTCACGGCATGCGGAAGTGGATCCTTCAAAATGAAGCTCACTAAAATTTTCTACTTTTTCAAGAAAGGCAATGAGTTGATTGTCATCGTTGAATACCCGCCGCCTTGAGAATTGTCCGAGAATTGCTCGACGCTGAAAAAAACCACCTCAATGGTATATGTGTCTGTTTTCAAACCTAGGTGAGGGAGCATGAGGGATGTTGAGACGGCTAATGAGTCGGCCATTTCATTTTTAGCTCTCGAAATGGATTTTATTAAAAAAGTGTCGAACTCCCCAATACTATCCTATACCGCGTTGCGATAATGTCTCGAGCCTTTCATTCTTCACTTGGTATATCCTTTTAACTTGATTTACGACTAGCTCTGCATCGCCCTGTACTTTTAAATTATTGATCCTCTTTCTCTTGCAGGACTTGCATGCCTAGTAGCAAAGATTCATACTTAGCAAGATTATTCGTATTGAAAAACTACAACTTGAAAGAGAGAGGATAATCTCCTCCTCGGGAGATATTAGCACGGATCTAGTCTTCGCACCCACTAGTCACGCAACGCCATCAAATCAGTAATGTCCAGATCTTGTTAAGATCTTTTGCTTAGATGAGGACCTCCATTTTGTAAAACTCAAGTAGACAATAAATAGTTTCCCATCCCCGATGATTCAAAGAGAATTTGGGCTTTGGGGTCATCAAAGTTAGTAACCAAGTACTTCTTTTGTGATTCGCTCCAACGTTTGCATTATACCATTGACGGGGATTTTAGCCTTAGACCAGTCCATATGAATCTCTCCACCAACCTCACTGAAAAAACTCCTTTTTAATAGAATTTCGTATGTTTCCGGAATATCGGCAACAAGGACGGTCATTTTTACTCTTTTCTCTGGGAACCCCGTAAATGCAAATTGCAAGTCTTTAATTTGACCGATCAGCAGAACCTGTTTGGTTTCCAAGGAATAACATCTGCTAAAAGGCTTGGTAAGGGTGAGGCCAGGGGCATGGGTGACCTTTGCTAGCATGACGTTATCGGAAGCTCCGTAATCAATTATGCGGTTTCTTAGTTTACGGCCATTGATTAGGAGGAGAGATAGAAAGGTTCTATCTTGCCTCGATGCGATGTCGAGGCAACATTTATGCGAGATGCAAAAGGAGTAGAAAAGATTCCTTTTGGGGAAACCTGAGTAGTTATGACAGCTTGGCTTTGGATGTATTTTTTCAACCTTACAAGCTCCTCGGGAATTCGATGAAGATATTCGGCCTCAGACATTTGGATTTTGGTTTTTTTAGTGTGATCGATTATGTCAAACGCGGCCAAGGGTTACGTTGATGAAGGAATGAGTCCCTCATTTTGCGATGGTAGGGTAGGATTACCGGTCTTGATAGGAATATGTGGGGACTGATGCGGAGGGGAGATAGGGGAAAAATATCTTTTTGAAAAAGACTTAACAACAGGTTGAGATGGAAGGAGACTACCTCGTTTAGCGATGGTTGGAGGCGTGTGTGACATGGCCTTTTCTTTCGCATATTGACACCACTTTTGCTTCTTTTCCTTACGAGTGGGTAAAAATAGCATATGATTTCCCACTTGCACATCCTTGGTAGAGTCATCACTGTCGGTTCACCGACATCTTGATCATCTTCACCTGGTGATGAAGATTCTTCATAATTTTGTTCCTCTTCTTCGATCTCGGCTAAAGCATTGACTGGAGGGGCTTCGAGCGCCAACCGTGGAGCAGCATTGCAGTAGGTGTAGCCTTTGTGAGATGTTGTTAGAATTAAAATTCCTCTGTGGATATCCCAAAAAGAGTTGGGAGAAGACTGAGCTAGCTACTTTTTTAATGCGAGAAAGGCATTTGCCATCTTTTGAAATGCCGGATCGGATGAAGTGGTGGGAGAAGGAGCTGAAACTTTCAGCTTGGATGGCTCTCTTCTTAATTCACCAGATATTAGCAAGTTTTCTTCAATTCCTATGGCAGCAGCTTGGGCGAGAACCAAAGTAGTGACCTGCTCTTGTAAGAGTAAGAAACTTAATTTTGAGCTCATGGCATTCACGAAGAAAGATTTCTGATTTTCTGGCATTGGAAGCATGGTACGTGGAACCCAGTTGATCAGTGAATTGAAATGGGTGATGAAATCATGCATGGTTTCATTGACCTCCTTCTTCAAGTGAGTGATCTTGGATAGTAACACGAACGGGTCCTCTGAAGGCTTATATCTTTCTTCGAATGTAGTTCAGAAGGTGGCCCAACTAATAATAGATCTCGACCGTAAATGCTAAACCATTCCAATGCTTGTCCTTGCAAGGTTTCCAGAAAAAGGTGAATAGACACATCTTCATGGGTCACATATAGGATACTGCATGACATGATGAATGTGAATATGTGTGAATCCGTGCTTTGGTTTCCGCTACCATCAAATTTAGGAAAATTCTTTGGTTTCCGTGAGGGAACACATGAATAGGATGTGGAAAAGTGAGTGGGACCATAGCATTTCCCCATGACACTGCCATTTGGATGGCTGGAAAAAGGACGTGAGTCGGAACCACGCCCACCGAGAAGCAAAGGTGCTACAAAGAGATGAGGATATTCCTTATGAGAGATGCTTCCTTCGTGGAGGTGAGACACTCTGGATGACCGGTTAGCTGAACTTAGTGATGGGAAGCATGCCGGTGTAACACTAAAGTTGTGCCTTTGAAGTAGATCAAAAGTAGGATCGATTACTCCACGAGCTCTTCTGCTACAAGTGAACGGTTCACCCACCAGCGTACCTTCCAGATCTGCAATAATTGGAGCAAATCCTAAAAACTCTTTTTGGTTGTACTTGCTGATTTTCAGAATTTTCTGACAAAAACCAGCAGCATGTACTTTTCTAAATATTAAATTTTATTCCTCTTTTGAAAACCGATTGCGGTTTAATGACAAATGTTAACGAGGATAAAATAACGGCCAACTTAGTAGGCTGATTTTCAGATTTTAGAGTTGACTTTTGGCAAGGGTTTGAAATTTTGCAAAACAGTCAAGAACTCAGATCTACGAAAAATACAGGCATTTTGTAAAAATTCAGCAACTAAAGATCTCTAACTAGTCCCGATCTATGGAACCCCGAAGAAAATTTTCAGTTCGGATCACTTTTACAAAAATTGTGGATTTTGAACAAAAGTTAAAATTTGCAAACAGGTAGTGATTTTTCTGATTTTTACTGATTTTCTTATCATACCACTATCGGAGAGATTCTCGATAGATCTGTCTAATCCCCAAGAGAGTCACCAAAAACTATTGGTCCGAAAATCATAGGTGGACAGATGTATGGATAGATGAGCCAACAGCAGTGCGAGGCATAGTCCCTCTTTGAGTCAAAGAAAGTGAAACTCGGTTTATTGGTATTCAACCAAGTAGGGAATCTATGCAAGTCTCACAATATTCTACCTTTGGGGGTTGGGATCTCATCCCAGTAGAGGTATTTCCAACTGTGAAAAGAAGGGAAAGAAACCAGGTGGGGAGATAGAAAAGATCTAAAGGGAGAAAAGAAATGAATTCCAAAGCGAAAAGGTCGAGATAGTCTATGTTTTGGGCTGGTAGTAAATGAGCCGAATCTACTTGCATAGATGAACAAAGCAATACTGATGAATAAATGAAAAACAAGTAGAGATAGATTCAAAAGAATAAACACATAAATCTAACATAAGAAAGATTAAATGCTCATAACACACATATTCAACACAAAGTATTAATATTTACTTCTATTACAAAAAGCTCAAATTCTTTTCTTCTTACTTCTATTTTTCATCTAAAAATTATCCACCACCCTTGGCATACGACAAGTGTCCAAGTATATATAGAAGAAAGAGAAGAGAGAAGGAAAAAGGAAAACAACAACTAATTACAAAATATCTACAAATATCTAAAAGTCAATGTTGACTTTGGACAACTTGGTGGATGACAACATCCCATGATGTAACATGGATGAGGTCATCATTTGTACCAACATACTCTTAGATATTTACAAAAAGGAAGCCAAGAGGAAGAAAGCTATTCATCGTCGCCTCGCGGCCAAGGGAGTATCTTGCTTCGCATGTTGTTCGGAGAGCTGATGTGGAACCGAGTCCGATATTCCATGAATTTGCTGATCATTGGATGAATTTGATTCTAGGCGAGACCCTTAGTATGACCGCCAATGACCTCAAAATTTTCCAGCTCATCTCTCGAGTTTTTCAGGAGTTTGAAATATTGATTTCCGCCTCCATCAAGAACCCCACAAAATCACAGCAAGCTAGAAGGTTGTTGATACATTCGGTGTCGAAAGTGGCTTCTAGCCCTAACCCTTGTGAGATGATCTCCTTAAAGATCTGAATAGTTTCGTCTACCTTCCTCAAGGTGAAAGAAGGAGTAAGCAAGCCTGGAGACATTCTCAGAACAATTTTCTCCATTTGATGCATTGCATCTAGGGCTTCCTCCTTGACTTTGTCAATCTTTTCTAGGACAAACTCCATCTGGTTGACCCGGTAATCCAATGCAGCAAGGATCTTGCTGGGTACCCTGGGGTGATTGAAAATGCCAAATTTCACTAGATCGTCGACTGAGCAGTTAAGCATTTTCTGGAATGTTTCGTGTTGCAACCTTGCATGGTCCAACTCTTTGAGATAGGTCTTGCGATCGCTTGAGATCTTTGTTCACCGACTGATATTCTGATATAATTCGGTGAACTTGAATATTACCTCCTCGTTGTCTTTGAGGATTTGATCTCTCCAGTGGAAAATGCCATACCTTGTTTGCCAATTTTGGCGTACTCGTTTATCTTATCCTGGCTTAGGACCCAGGAGTTTCAGTGGCAGTTGTAGGAGGTGCACTGCCCATTTTCTGACAGGGTGTGGAGAAGCTATTTGTTTTGTTTTTTTAGTAACCTATTCTCCTCCTTTGCTTCTTGAAGTTTCTTGCATAGGGAATCCACCGCAGATAGGGCCTCTACTTGAAGACTTTCAGAAGATGTTCCCATTGTGACTTGGGTCACTGTATAATCTGTTGGAGATAGATCCTTTTTACCCTTTGAAGGATCGGGATATGCATTCTCCATTACTCTTTCTCCCGATGCACTCTGAGAGAAGTGGGTTATAGGCTTTTGATTCTTAGCCCCCTTTGCTGGGATGACAAAGAAGTCCATCGGTGTGATAGGGAGTTTCCTCTTTTCTTTGGCTCGATGATCTTTGGGATATCCATAGTGGACTTAAGGGAACGGGACCACAGAGGTAGAAGAGGGAGCAGCTACAGTGGATGAGGAGAAATGGGTAGAGACACTTGGTGGTGGCATCGAGAGGGAGGCCAAGAAAGTGCTCATGGGAGGAAGGGATACTACAGGGGAGGTAGACACGAGAATGGAAGGGAGTTGAGAGATGAGAGAAGAAATGGTGGGGGACAGCTCAACAAGAGAAGAGAAGATGGATGACGAGGAAGGGGGAACAGTAGAAGATGGGGGAGAGGAAGTGACCAAAGGAATGGTCACTTGGGTCACGCTAGGAGGGGAAGGAGGAGAGCGAGAAGGCATAGAATGGACCTCATTTTTCTGTCCTCCGCAATGTCTCCTTGACCCTTTCTTCAATGGTCCTGGGGTGCTTTTGTCCCGTCTATTGCGGTAAATGACCATTGTCTCCATCTCGTGTCCGTATACACTGATCAATTTCTTGATCGGTAGTTTGATACCCCTTTGAACAATGGCCACACCGTATTGAATAATCTCTGCCAAGGCCAAGCGAGATTGGTCCTTCCTTCTAATTTCGACCTCATGATACAGATCGATATAGATGTCCTCGATCTATGGAATGTGGATTGGATCAAGTTTTTCCTTAGGAAGGCAATTCCTTGTATCAAAAGTGGGCCTCACCAGGAATTTGTACTTTAGATTGAGCAGTTCTAGCTCTATAAACATTTCCCGTGCCTTGTGGTGAGAAATGCAGTGTGTATCTACCTATTGTAGGGGGGAAAGGAGTTCCACCCTTCTTTCTCTTCAAACATTTCTCATCAGTAGGTTATGAGATGTCTAGATAGCTCCAACAGGATCAACTTGGGGCCAGCATATCTCAGAAATTTGGTGAGCTCCCCCAAGAAGTTGGCCACTCTGAGATAGGTGAAGGTGGGGAACTGGGTAAATAGTGCTCCCCACTTCTCCATCGCTGTGACTACACTCTTGGTCATCCGATCATGAGTCATATTTGGCCTCAAAAGGTAGATGATGCCATAGAAGAAAGCATCGTTGATCTTAGTAAACTGCAAGATGTTGTTCTCTAATTTCAGCTCTGGGTAGTACTCATATATTTTTACTTAGGCCAAACCCCACATTGGTGAGTCTTTGGATAATCCTCTTCGAGGCCGCAAAGCATAGACTACATAGGAGTTCATGTAGAACCTCCCCATTGTGGTGAGTTGTTGGAGCTTCTCAGATATGGTGCTGCTTATGATCTCCACCCACTCAAAGTGTTGATCTGACACATTCTTGTTCATAGTTTCAAGGTACCTGAGCATCCATTTGTTAAAGTAATGGGCATCGAAAGCCCAAAATCTTCTTAGGAATGTGATGGTGTCCTCAATTCCTCAAAGAAGTCACTGTGGTGAATAACCTTGTGGCCATCTGGTTATTACCTTCTTGTTTTTCAAGTATACTTCATTCATCAGCTACATGCACTTGTCTTCATTATCCTCTCATGCCTTGGTGTAGTCCTCTTGGCTTACAGCCACAAAGTGTTGGTGGTGAGGGATGCCTAGCATGATTTCAAAGTGCCGGGCAGTGAGGTTAATTATGACCTCGCCCTTTTCATTTTCGACACACCTTGTGTCTTTGTTGTAACAATGGGCCACCACCATCATAAATTCGTTGTTTACTGCACTGACAGGGATCCCCTAGCAAAATGCAGTCCACTGCCCACCAGCTTTTCCATCTAAGGACTTCCTGTGACTCTCCTAGTTCTAGCCCAGTGGAAATCCTCCATGTCGATGTGACCGAGTTCGAGTATCTTATGTCCAGGTTACATTCTTCCTAGGACTCGGGCATTCTGACCCTCTGGTATTTATACTTCATCTCTTCTTCTGTAAGCTTAGCCTTACCCTTTGACTTGGTTGGCTTTTTTCTTGATGTAGACATATATGGATCTGAGTTCAGTTGCTGATCTGCAAGAAGGAGAAGAGAATTCCAATGCCAAAGAGCCATATTAGTTATCAGATTTTCCATTAAAGCACTACAGAATGAGGAGTTAGCAATTTTAAGGCCTCAAGGCGTAGGGCATAAGGAAATTACAGGTTGCGAGTTAATAGAATGGCACACAGAATTGGAGTGTTATAAGGAACAAATCAGAGATAAAGGGCGTAGGGCGTAAGGATTTTGCATATGACATTATTGTTATTGTAAGTAGGGATGCACTGAACTGTTTATGCAGTTTTATATTTGGGCACAATTAATCTTGGTGTTGCATGGGGGTAGGGTGCGCCAATGGCGCATGTAACTTACGTGTAACACGAGACTTTGGTGCACCAAAGGGCACAAGAATAATGTGTGTGACACCAAAATTATGTGCGCAAAGGGGGACTTTGGCGCGGCGCATGGAAAGCTTGCATGACACTTTGTTGTTGTAAACGGTAATGCACCAGTGCCAAAGACGCTTATTTTTTTATCAAGTAAGAATAATGCGTCTTTGAAAGTAGAAATAGTGCACCTTAGGCATGACTGTGTTTTGTCCAAAGGAGAGTGGTGATTGCACCAAGGGGGAAACGCAACCCAAAAACAATTTTTAGGTTTCTCAACACTATTTTTTCGTGATTTATAGGTTTTCTTTGACATATTTTGACAATTGGAGGAACACAACAAAGAGGTTTGGATTTTTTTCAAGGCAGATCCCTCTTGGCCAGCAGATCTGGAAAGAGGATGAAAGCAGCTTGGGAAGAGAGATTAGCAAGAACGGTAGTGGGGGGTTTAAGCCTCAGATACAATGCATTCAACCTCACAAACAACCAACAATAGAAAACACAAGAGGGATGAGGACCACTTACCCGAGAAATATATAGAAAGTGAGAGACGAAGCGAGGTCCACGAATGTGATATGAGGAGGACGGGCGTGCTGACAGGTGCAGAGGA
This sequence comes from Taxus wallichiana var. yunnanensis, assembly GCA_018340775.1. NCBI lineage: Eukaryota > Viridiplantae > Streptophyta > Pinopsida > Cupressales > Taxaceae > Taxus > Taxus wallichiana. The sequence continues at coordinate 617,045,717 of CM031239.1, read as the reverse complement.
ATAAATTTTATCACATGTTTTCAATTGTGAAAGTGATAGGGTGGGTGTGCCTATATATAGGCAAAGGTGCAATAAATGTGCCAACCACTTTTTCAAGAGGTGCACCAAAACACATTTCAACACGAAAAAATTTGTGCCATTGGCGCAAATTTACTACTGTCAACACTTCATTTTGAGCGCCCTTGGCACACCAAAACATGGCGCAACAATTTAGCTGGTAATATGAAGGTGTATGCACCTTGGCACATACAAGAAAGGTGCATCGTAAGATGGTGCATCAATTGATGTGTCAACACATCAAAGGGTGTGCCAAAGGAAATGAAGGGGGCATAAATTTACTCTGTGTTACACATATAAAAGGTGTGCCTAGCCAAAAAAGGGACCAAAATGACCAAGTTCGGAGAACTAGATTTCCGAAAGGGATTTTATAATGTTCCAAATGCAGAGGGGTCCCTGACGAGGGACCAGGACAAAATTTTGGTATGGTTACCTATAAAATTTCCCTTGTGAATCTTACAGGATAATGAAGATACATGATCCTTTTATCTAAAGAATCACTGAAACTAGTGTCCTCAATGGCCTTCATCAAATACAAAGTTGGTAGCTCCATTGTCACCAGTAGTTGGGCTTCCACACCATACACCACTTGAAAAGGGGACATCCCAATTGCTCTTTTAGGTGTAATCCTATCTACCCAGAGAGCATCATAGAGCTTCTTGTGCCAGTTTCTCTAAGATTCATTAATGAGTTTCCTTACAATAGCCACCAGATTCTTGTTGGTTGATTCCACTTGTCCATTCCCTTGAGGATAGTAATCTAAAGAGTGAGCAAGGGAAATGCCATATCCATAACATAAATCCATCATCTCAAAGAGAAGAAAAATTTGAAGCATTATCAGTCATGATCTTGTTTGGTACTCCAAACCTTATCAAGATGTTCTCTTTGATGAAATTACATACTACCTCTGAAGTGGTACTTTTAACTGGGATAGCTTCTACCCACTTAGTGAAATAATCTATGGCAATCAATACATGAGTATGTCCTACACTTGAAGATGGGTTGAGTGTTCCAATGAAATCCAAACCCCACTGTTGAAAGGGTTCTTCAATCACAACTGGTTTAAGTGGAAAAGTGGCCAACTTTGGTCTTCCTACAAAAGTTTGACAAGCTTCACATTTATCAACCCACCTTGATGCATCCTTAAACAAAGTAGGCCAATAGTACCCTGCATGAAGAATTTTGTGGGTAGTTATGGTAGATGAGAAATGACCCCAAAGGCTTGATCATGGAAGGATGAGAAAAGATTCTTCTGTTGCTCTTTGTCAACACATTTCAAAAATCTTCCATCCACTCCTCATTTGAACAAAGCATTCTCCCACAACACGTACTGTGCTGATCTTAGTTTGATAGCCCTCTTCTCCTTGGAAGTTAAATGAGATGGAATTCACCATAGGTGAGGAAGTGAGCAATGTCAGTATACCATTCATCCGTTGAGCTGAGAAATAGAACAATAGGAACATCAACCTCATCCTTAGGAAACTCATGACCAACTCCTGTAGCAATGAGTTCACACAGGCCTTTACCTCAAAATAATTTAGTTGGTCTAATGTCAATATCATATTCTGAACCTTTGCTACCCAGTTTCCTCTCTTAGTTCCAAATTCTTGTTGTGTAAGAATAGACTTGATGGTTGTATCAGGCACTAGTACCACAGAGTGAGAGTTAAGGATATAGAATCGAAATTGCTTAACAACTTTAACCACTGTAAAAGTGTGTTTCTCTATCATAGTATACTTCAAATCATGATTTTTAAGAATATAACTCATGAATGCAATTGGGAGCTTGTGACCTTCAAAATATTTCTGGGTCAACATAACAGCTAGGGTACTTTCTGTGGCATAGCAATAGATAATAAAATCTTTGCTAAAATCTAGACATGCTAAGATAGGAGTCTTAGCAATAGCTTTTTTAATATTTTCAAATGCTTCTTTTCCTTCTAGGGACCAACCAAACATTTGTTTTCCTTTCATCATCTGAGAGATATTCAAATTCAACTCTACAAAATCAAGGATGAATCTTCTCAAGAAGTTGATCTTACTAAAGAAAGAATGCACTCCCTTTTTACTTGTAGGAAGAGGAATCTGCTGAATAGCTTGAACTCGTTCAAGATCAATCTTGATTCCTTCCTTGGAGACAACATGTCCCAAAAATTTTCCCTCCGTGACACAAAAGACGTATTTCTTGGGATTCAGGGAAACTCCATGTTCTCTGCATTTCAAGAGAACTGTTTCTAGATGTTGAAAGTGATCTGCTCTATTTTTGGAAAATACAGTTAGGTCATCTAGATACATAACAATACATTTTCCTTTTAGGATTCCAAAGGCCAAGTACATAGATCTTTGAAATGTTAAACCAACATAAATTAGTACAAATGGAATCCTCTTGTAAGTAAAAGTACCCCAAAGAGTGGTAAAGGCAGTCTTGTGTTGATCTACAGTGTTGACTTCTACTTGGTTATATCCTGAGAAACCATCAAGCATGGAAAACATCTTGGATCCTATAACATCTTGCAGTACCTGGTCCATCATGGATAGGGGGTAGTTTTCCTTCAAATAAGCTTGATTAAGATTCTTGAAATTGACACAGATCCGGATCTCACCATTTTTCTTCCTGACATGCACAATGTTAGCAATCCAAGTTGAATGATGAATGGGAAAGATAATTTTGGCCTTCAACAAATTTTGTATCTCCTGAAAAATGGTGTCAACAATCTTTGGATTGTACTTCCTTTTCTTTTGTTTGAAAGGTTTAATCCCAGGTTTGAGAGGAATGAAATGTTACATTTATTTGGGCTGAAAAGCTTTTAGATCATCATAAGAATAAGCAAGTACATCAACATACTTCTTCAAAATATTTACTACCTTCTTCTTTTCCTCTTGTGTGCAACATTTCCCAATGTTCACCATTTTGGGGTCAATAGAGCCCCCAATGTTAACCTTTTCATATTTAGCAGATTCTTGGCTCCTCTAGAAGCTTTAGCCTTAACATACATGTCATGTTTATCAAAAAATTCCTCCAGACTCACCATCCCTTTAGGAATCTTGTTACCTTTTAGTTTGATGCACCCATCTTGATATGTCTCCTCTTTGACACCTTCCTCATTGGAAGATACACTCTCACGAGGCAAATTGTCACTTCCTTCAAAATACAATTGTTCAAAGTTATCCTTGAGTTCTAGGAAAGAGAGAAAATGTTGATCATCATTGAAAACTTTCCAGTTGCTTGCATTATCTGGTACACTTGGTCTATGGATCATTTCAATGGTGAATTTATCCTAAGAGAAATCAAGGTGAGGTATCAACAATGATCCTGAAATAGCTAGAGAATCAGCCCTAGTGTTCTTTTCCCTTGGCACTACTTCGATGGAGAAGGCATCAAGAAATTCAATAGAATCCCAAACCATATTCCTATAATGCTTCAATCTTCTATTATTTACTTGGAAAAGGTTTCTGACTTGTTTAACAACTAGTTCTACATCTCCACGAGCCAAAATATTCTTCACACCTTTCTCCTTTGCCACGTTAAGTCCAAGGATGAGAGCTTCATACTTTGTTGTGTTATTGGTATTTTCAAACTATAGTTTGAATGAGAAAGGATGAACCTTTCCTTCCATATATATCAATACCACAGTAGCCAAAGAACCAGCTGAGGAATAACTTCCATCAAATTCCAAATTCCAAATGCCATTAGAATCATGAAATACTTCTTTAGGACAATGCTGCTTCATCCTAAGACATAATCATATAGTTGTCATGCCCAATATCTTCATAAATTATTTGTGCTTTAGGATCATCTATCTTTTGCACAATATACTCAGATTTCTTCTCAGGCAACAACTTCTTCATCTTTCTCGTTGACTGGTATAAGGGCATGTGACCAATCCATTTGAATTTATCCTCCCACATCCTTACAAAAGTTCCTACTCAACAACATGTCATATGAAGGAGGGATATCAACTACCAGAATAGTAGCTAAAACCTTTTTCTTAGGTAAGGCAGCAAAAGCTACATGTGCATCTTTAATTCTTCCAACCAAGGGCACCTCCTTACTCTCCATAGAATAGCAAGACCCATAAGTGTGTGTGAGAGTAAGACCCAGAGCATGGGCCACTTTGGGGGCATTACATTATCTCGATGCTCCTGAGTCTATGACACAGTTACTAAGTCTATGGCCTACTATAAGGAGGGTCACATAAAATGGTTTGATTTTCTCATTAGGTGAGGTGACTATAGCCACAAGGTTTGGTTGGGGTGTGGAAGATGGAGTAGGAAAAATACCTTTAGAAGTATTGGGTAAAGTTTTGGAATGGGAATTGACAAAGTGGACCATTTTGGCAAAGGATTTTGGATGAGTTTGATAGTACTCAGCCTCTGAAATTTGGATTTTTGTCTTCTTAAGGTGATCGATGATATCAAAAGATCCAGAGGTGGATGGGCTATCATCACTAGGAATCCTAGGCTTATCAGGTTTAGGAACTAGAGAAAAGAAGTTTTAACAGTAGGATTAGGAAAAGAAGAATTAGCAGAACTCACCTTCTATGTGGATGCAGTGGGAATAGGAGATCCTCTTTTTGCAATTATAGGGATAGTCATGGGATGCTCCTTGGACCTCTTAGTGGGCTGCATCACTTTCTCCTTATTTGTCTGTTCCAAGTCATAACAACATATGAATCACTATTCATCTCTACTACTACTTCATCATAATCATCTTCTTCATCAACACCTTCAGTGGTGAAGAAATTAACCTCGACCCCTCAAGTTCTTCCAGCTCTTCATCAGCCTCTTCTTCAGGTTCTTCAAAATCTTCATTAACCTCTTCATCATCAGGTTCTTCAACCTCACAAGTTGCATTAATAGGGACCTTGATGGGTGGTCCCTCAATTTCCAACCTTGTTTGAGAGGAAGGAAAATGATTTCTAGGCTGAAAATTCCTCCTTGGAACATCTGTATAAGGAGCATGCTGAGCCAATTGTTTCTTGATGGAAATAAGGTCATTAGCAAGATTTTGTACTAATTGATTTGCATTAGCTCTAGGAGTAGAGGAAGAGGAAGAAGCTTTAGATTTGGAAGGATCTCTTTTCAACTTACCAGACATGATTAAGTCATCTTCAACACTAACAACTAATCTCTGGTCCTCATCCAATGTTGCAAGGTTGGCTCTCCTCAATGCATAGCTTACTTCAAGAAATTGAGCATTCAAGAAGAAACATTTTTGAATTTGATCTACAAGATTTGGGTATCTAGTGGGATTTTGTTAATCAGCTTATTGAACCTAGCCAAAAATTCTCTCATGGGCTCTTATGGTTCTTTCTTTATTTGAGAAATCTAGGCTAGCAAAGCATGCACATCTTCTACAGGTTTGAAACGATTCTCAAATATTGTTCTCATCATTTTCCAATTGGTAATGGCCCCAGTAAGAAAATGATAGAACCAATATTCTGCATTATCTTGCAAAGTATCTACAAAAATCCTCACCGAGACATCTTCATGCTCAACTCTGAGGAATCCACATGCAACTATGAAAGCTACAATATGCTCATCAGGATGCACCTTTTCATCACCTTTGAACTTGGGAAAGTTCTTCCTGTTACCCTTGGGTAACTCATGCAAAGGTTGAGGGAGGGAAAGAGGCCAAACATGATGGCCCGAAGGTAATAGGAATGTCATCCTTGTAAAAACTACTTGAAGAGGAACTAAAACACTAGCAATAATCAAAGCATGAAGATTAGAGCTGAGTTGCTCTTAAGCGATACCACTCACAAGGGTTCTATTTTCAAGGGGTGTTCTTGTAGAATGAGCTCTTCTATTTCTCCCTATTGAAGGAAGAGGAAAACCTCACTACTCAAGGATTCCTCCTACTATGGGTAAATCTTAGAGTCGCCAAATCAGAAAATGATTAAGAAATTGTTCTTAAAAATGGAAACCGTAAAAAGTGAATCCTCAGCAAAGTTGTCAAAAACTATTGGTTGTGAAATAAGGACTTTAATTAAAGCAATAGTTAGGGGAAAAGAAAATCCCCTCCTCTTTAATGGGAGAGGTTCCCTTATTGAAAACAAATGGCGTAACTATTTACAAATGTACAACTTCCAACTTTTATGAGGAACTCGACACCATGAAAGTGTTTTAATCCCAAAGCAGATTATCAATACAAAAGAACAAGAATTCATGGAGGGAAAGGTAGAGAAACACTTTTAAAGAAGTATAGATAGCAAAATAGTTCCTTATAAATGCTAGGTAAGGACAATTTTATAGAACTGAATCATTCATATTAAAATCACCGATATTATTTCGCATACACACGCTTCCAGAGATACATCCACAAGAATACAAAGCTTCTTAAAATAGATTGATGATTCAACCACTTGAGACAAATAAGAGGGAATAAACAATGTAGATAGAAACAAGAAGGGAAAATATTCTGTATTGATATATTTTAAGTTCTTTACACTTTCAAAAATTATTAGAGTTCTAGCCCCTTAGAATGGCATGCAAAGTTCATTATATATCTTACAAATTGGTTACATTTGGTAACCGTTTCATTTAACTAAATGATTAATTAAGGAAATGCACAAAACAATGTCCTTAATTAATTTACAAGGAGCTCGCACTAAGAATAGAAGAAGAAAAAGAAAAGATAGAAGAGAAAACATCCGCTTATGGCTGAGGAGGGCCCACTAATTTGAGAATCCGATGCCTGAATTTTTTTAATGCTTCAACTATCTCCATACCTCATGGGATTGTTGTGTTAGCAGTGGCATGAGACCAAGTTCCTAGACATTTCTCCATATCTTTATCAAACTCGGTATGCTCCATGTATTCTTTATTGGCCTCATCAATGGTAGATTGAAGAGAGAAAATATCCTTTATCTTCTCTTTGGTAATTAATTCTTCTTTGAACAAGTCTTCTTTGACAAATGTTTTGAACTGAGCTTTGATCTCTTGAAGAGAGAAAGGGACACCTAAAGTTTCATCATGAATATGGTAATGAATATATTTAAAGGTAGAGGGAAAACAAGTAATGAAAGAATCTCTTTTCTGCCAACTGTTCCTCAATTCTCCCAATGCTTCCTCCAGAACCTTTATCTTCCATTCAACACTAAAAATCCATGTCTTTGATAAGTTGTTCTTGGCATCATCAAAGACTTTACTGGCCAATAATATCTTCTCATCAGTCTGACCCATCAGGAAAAGATCTATAATACAACTACTCCAAACCTTCAGCTCTTTGTCCATAGCTCTAATTGAGGAGGAGAGTTTCTGCTGCAAGTTGGCCACCTTTTCATTGGTTTTGAAGGCCTCCATAATGAAGTTCAAACCTGCTATAGTCATGTCATCAACCATAGCCTCCATATCCTTTCCATAAGTGGAATACCTATGTATGTCCTTGATACTCTGAACTTCATCCTGACTGAGAATCATGGGAGGTGGAAGGGAAGCTAGTGGGGCAGGATCCAAAACCTTATCCTTGGCCAACAATGACTTGATAAAGTTGGAAAGAACTTGGTTTTGTTCTTCCAACTGTTCTATGGTTTGCTTTCCCTTCTCAACTCATTCAATAACCCTTGTTACCATTTCCTGAAGGTTATGAACCTCACTCTCAGGAGTGGATTCTCCCATTAGGATCCTTGAAAGCTCTAAATCAGAGACCAAAAGATCTTGCTCTGCCTTATCAACCTTGGGCTTTGCAACCTCCAAGAACTATTGGCCCTAAGCATTAGTTACTAACCTTGAAGTGATCTTAGCTTTCTTTGCTGGAGGGGGAGGGGCAAGATCAACGAGCTGCCATAGGCACAAATTTTGGCCCTGTTAGATGAGAAGAAGATTTTCTCTTCTTGCTATCAACCAAGGGTTGCACCCAGGAAAAGGTAGAAGAGGAAGCGAAAGGAAAAAGGGGTCTAAGAGTAAGTGAACCCATGGTACTTAGAGTATTAACCACTATTGCCTCTATCAAAGAATTAGATAGAGCATCGAGCCTCTTTTGTAGAGGTATCGAGGTTCAAGACTAGAAATTTCCTTTTCTTCTTCAATAGTGAATTCAGGAGCTCCTATAGGATTTGGCACTTCACCATCATCACTCTCACTAAGAACAATAATGTTCTCTAGTCCTGAAGGTAATTATGAATGCTCAAGAAGATATTCTTCCTCAATTGGTTCCTATTTAACCTCTTTGATCTTCTTTTGATATACTTGAGTAGAAGGAGTAGATGACTCGGGCTCTTTCATTGAGGAAGAATGAGGGGTTTTCTCAAGTACCTCAGTACTGGTTGTATGTGCTTCCTTCCCTGGTGTAGAGGTATCTCTAGAAGAAGATCCACCCTGATTCTTCTTGAGCTCACAAACCTTCCTGTCAACCCAAACTTTAGTTCTTACAAGAACAGGGGCAATAATCTCAACCAAATCATCTCTCTCTTTTTGTACCAATCCAGATCTTCTAAAGGAGTGTGTTTGATTGTTGTTTCATATTCAAAGGACTGTAAGTCCTCATCATCATCCTTAAATCCTTTTGAAACTTGGTAGATATTGAGATCTCTAATTTTTTGTAGATAGAATCTGTCATAGTGCTTCCATCTGGCTTCAAAATCATCTACACAATCAGACTCAGTAATCCTCAGTATCTGGCTTGTGATGATAGTTTATCCTAAGGTTCTGATCAATAAACTTCTTCAGATCAAAACAAGTCCTAGGTCTGAAGAAATGGATAGTGAGAGGAGCGATAGCCCTTTCTACATTTTGGGCATCCAAAGTTGTTTTACATGTATAGTTTCCCAAAGAGATAGGGAAATGTAGGCCAGTGATCTTCTTGTCCCTGTAGGTTCTATGGAGTTTATCAAGTTGCCTACACACTTCAACCAGAGCCATTTTATCATTGCAAAACATGGGAGATTGAGGGTGTATTTTCATAACCAACCAACCTGATGTATGAAAACCTCCTGAATTGGATGAAGAAAGCCCCATACTTGGCTATCAGGTTCATAGCTTCATCAGAAAATCTCCTAGTAGTGTTACCCTCTAAGAGTCTTACAATATACATGGTGAAAGCATCATTGACTCTTCTAAAATTGTGATTGCTAGCTTCAAGGGTAAACTGAGGGCAGTATGTGTAAATAGGCTCATTCTTCTGGCCCTCCATGTAGGTGAAACTAAACCACCGCCGATGATGCGGCTAGGGTATACATGAGATAAGAAGTCATATAGAACTTATTAGTCTACTGAACACTATGTAATTTCTCAATCAAATTCATGTAAACAATTTCAGCCCAATTAATGTTCTAGTTGCCCTCACAGATGATATTTATAAAGGGCCACATCTAGAAGTGAAATTCTTTGTGGAAGGAAACCCCATGATACGGGTGATAAAAATAATAAAATCGTATAGCTCCTCATTAAAATAAACTCGAATCATGCCTTGAGAGTTAGGATGCTCCCTTTTTAGGGTTCTTTAACCATGTTTTTCTATTCAAGCCTTATATTTCTCACTGTCTTGATCGAATAGGGTTTGAGTTTGAGCATGAGTGAGAACTATGGAATCTTCAGTCTCTGGAATGCATAGGGTAGTAGCAATGGTGGCATTATCTAGTTTAGCACTTAATTGCCCATGCACATTAGTAAGTTCCTTGGTATCCGGGTTAAAATGGGCTTTGCAGAAAGCACGGTGTTAGCACATTGTATAGAGATAGGAAAACCAGCCACGTATGTAATTCCACTATCACTGATCATTTGTGCCATGGGAGCAGGATTAGAGCATGTTAGTCTACCCTTAACTCTCCAAAATCTAATCACAAACCTCACTATCTCCAATATCAGGTACAAAGGTTTGAAGAGGTGACACATGTTCTTGAACTTGAAACTTGATCTTCATTTTTGCAATGCGCACGAGAATTGCCTTCCAAGATCAAAATCATGATGAAAGTGTAAATGGATAAAGGGGCATGAGCAAACAACTTAAATGGGAAGGATTCAAGCAAGAGATGGAAAGTGAGCAATGTGACAAATGCATAGTGGATAATTACATTAAATAGTCATTTAGAGATAGAAGGTCATTAAATGCTCATTAAATTCACCTTGACCGACTCAAATAGATGAAAAGTTAGAAAAGCATAGAAAACTAGCCCAAGCGGTCTTTATTACATTTGGGACATGAGGGACGTGAAGACGTGATCCATCCGATGCAGGTGATGCGGGAATACGGGCCAAATGAACACATGTGGTCCATGGACTTAGAAATGTGAAGGATGTGGGAACATGAAGATGTGATCCACCGACATGTGTGGTGCAGAAACCCGTGAATAGAAAGCACAGATGCATTTTGGACAGATGTGACAAAATTATGTGAAGAACTTGATGCGGGTGATGCGAGTGATTAGGGAAAAGGAATTCGGGTGAACTTGGGACAAACGGGCCAAAAATTTCGATAAAGGCGCCACCAAGGATTTGGGGAAAGTGACTGATCGGTGAATAGAAGACCTAGTAGTACTTGGGACATGAGGGATAAAAATGTCTGGCAGAGCCACAAATCACCAAAATGACTCCAAAAACATGAATTTTCACCATCTCTTCAAGCTTTCACTTCACTAGAACATTACTAAAGGGTGCCAACTCAATTTTTTTCAAAATTCTAACTTTCAAAAGAGGGGAAATTTTGAGAGGACAACACTGTGATTCTCATTCTTCTTCCTGCCAGTAGAAGAAGTCTTCGCACCCATGAAATCAACCATCCGAAAAGAGGAGTAGGTTTGATAAAGAAGGGTATCTTCCATAGTTTTAAAACCCTAGTCTTTTGTAGAGCATGTTGTACTGAGTCATCAACCTTAGGGTTTTGAGCTCATCCATAATCGACATTTCGACACAAGGTCCCCTCACATCATCTTTTCAAAGTTGGTTGTTCTCTCGGTGTTACTCACTCGATCTTAAATCTATATATATTAGATCTTCACTTCTCATCCTTGATACCTCAAGGAGGGTACTACATCTCCATGTAGATCTCCATGGGATCCTTCTTTTCCATAACCAATTTCTTTGTGTATTCCTTATTTTGTGCCATCTTCCTTTCCTTTTCATCATTCTTGCCCTCGGTGTTATGTTCCTCTCTTTTAACTTGCCCTAACTCAATAACTTTCCTACTTCTCTTTCACGTCACCTTCTTCCTTTTCTAGTGTCTTCTTCCTCCATGTTGTGTCACATATTTTACTACAGCATTTCCTCACGTCACTCTTCTTCAAAAAACCTCTTCGTACTTCAATCTTGGGAGCAAAAATAAATTCTCTAAGGCAAGGTAGTCGAAATGACTATCCTTATCTCTTATTTATACTTTATCGATGCCTTAGAGTTCCTCCGACAATGTGTCCTAAAGTCACTTTTTAATAAAACACTTTTCTTCACTTAAGGAATCTTTTGCAACTTCCTCTTGCACTTCATAGCTATAACCTCTGTGCACTCCAATACCACTTAGACTGCCACATACCTCCTTCACGTGCGTCTCTGGGTAAAATTACATAACCTCTACGCCGTCTATTACATAGTTCCATATAATGCTGCCTATTTTATGTCATACTGTGTGATCTTTCACTTCTTGTGGTCTTCATGTTCTTTCAACCCACCTTCCTAACTACACAAAATTTATGCACCTTTTCCATCCATGCACCTTTTCCATCCCTTTGCTTGTTCATCTTCCTTCACACTAATTTTTCTCTCGAACATATTTACCTCGACCCGCATCTCATTTCGCAACCTAACCTCATCACCTAAACCTTACACAATTATTTATTAATTACCTTGTAATTGATAAATCCACATCACCTTACCTGCCACCTCATTTTGCCACCTCATCATGACCTAGTCCTAACCCTAAACTAACCTAATTAAGACCTATAACTTGGTCCACACCTACACCCATGACTAATGACCCCTTTCTCACACCCAAAACCGACCTTCTAGTCACTTGACCAAGCCCGCAACTAATCTCTCGGGAGAAAAGCAGGGAAAGTGGGCTATTTTACTAAAAATAGCCTACTTTTTCCTTACCGATACTGGTTCCTACTCGACCGCCGTCGGTTACGTAACCGCCATCGGTTCCCTGTAAATGGGCTCCCCTAACCAAAAACAGGGTCGAAGGATTTTGGATCGAGAGAGAGCATCAGGAGCGATCAAGAGAATCCGGATCTTTACTTGGCTGAGCAGAGACAAGTGAAGAGACAAGAAGAGTTTGCAGCAAAGGAGATCAAGCCCAAGGCTGCAATGGATACGAGCCTGTGATACTCGGTGATCATCGGGAGGAGATATCTCATCTTACGTGTGTCGAGCCATCCTACCTCGATTACTGCCTTTGTCATCGAGTTCTTGGACTGCATCTTCGTCGATAACCAATAAGTTACATCTTGCATGTCCTTTTAATAATACTTCTTAGACTTTTGAATCACGGTCCTCACAAATCCATTCCTAGATCCACTACCGACAACATATTGCATCTAACTATCCTTCATTTACTTCTCATCACCTCATTACCTAATATCACCCATATACTAGCCTTACAAACAACACGGCTACCCTCTGACAACAACCACCCCACAACACAACTAACCCACGGATCCTGACCCTACCGATATCGGTTATCGATGCCGGCATCGGTTATTGTGGTTCAAAACCAGAAATCAGCCTTTCCCCTACCTGTTTCAACAAAGCAACTTAATTGATATTTTACAGTCTTTGGTGTTAATTCATATTAGCAGGGAAACTGACCACCTTCGAAAGGAAGTTTTATATTTCCTGGGCCCAAGGCAGTTTCCTCATTTATTGTCTAATCAAAATCTTGTGGTCTTGTGTTCTTATTTGCAGGTAGTCCTTCCAAGACAAAAAGGAGTTCTTCGCAGTCAGCCTGATCTTTCTCTACGGTACGCGCACACCATCTCGACATTCAACAGGTATTCCTCCTAGCCCTAACCCTTATCTGTTTCTAAAAGGAATGAAAGGATAGAAGCAACTCTATTCCCAGAAGCCGAAACATTCCGAGCGAAACATTTTGGCACGCCCGGTGGGACCATTTTGGGTTTCTTTATTTCTTGCTTGCTTTCATATAGGGAGCATACTTGCTGTTTTATTCTTCTAAAGATATTCACAAGGCTTTGTATAATTTCGGTAAAAGAACTTGCTTTGCTTTTACATCTTGCATTAGTGAAAGTCATCTCTTTTGCTTCATCGAACATAATTTTCGATTTGGGTTTAAAACACGTGCATTGCATTCCTGCTTGCTGTTTTCAATTCTAGTGAACGTAGATTAAGTAACAGGTCGTACACGTGGGGGTGATATCCACGGTATTGACAAGAAATTAATCTTACTTTCACTGCACAACACATACCGAATCACTTCACAATTAACTCAACAGCTCAAACATCCCCCCTTTTCCGCGGTATTCCTCCGCCCGATTGAGGTAACCTTATGAGCCAAAACAAACTGGACATTTCCCCTAAGTCTTTTGTTTAGGATTGACATCATTCCACGTCTAAAGGCATAAGCCCACAATAATTAAAATTGACCCTAGGGTTAGTCTCTGGATTTGCGTGTGCATCTTGTTTGTTTTTCAGTTCTGTTTTCTCTGTTATACACTGTCTTCTGTGATTACCTTAGAACAATTTGATAAATATACTGAGCAAATCAGCAGCTTCTTATATTTTCTTATACCAGTCTTATTACACCGACATCGGTTACCTGACCGACGTCGGCTATAGTATAACCGACATCGGTTATCAGACCGATATCGATTCTTGTCTTTTCAGATTCTGACAAACCAGCAACCTACCAATTTTACCAGTCTGAGTTTGTTTCTGTTCCTGACAGATTGAAACCCTGCTGTGAACTCCTGTCCATGGTTGTTATCACTCGAAAGCAAGCCGCCGCCATGGTTTCACATGCTTGCTCTGTTTCTTTGCCTGAATCACCCCCTTCACATTCTGTGGGGAATCCTACGGATACCAGCGAGGTTCCTAAAATTCCTGTGGGAGATAAGGACTTTGCCAAGTTTCTGGATGCTAATCCTAGTGCTGTACAATACTATTTGTCTCATGCCCCTGACCGTACGCCCGATGGTCAGCTCCTTGTTGGTATGCCTATTAGTATAGCTGCTCATTTAGCTCCCACTCCGCCTGATGACACCGCCTTGCTTCCCGCATCTTTAGCCCCGTCTCCCAATCCGATGGCTTCAGAGGTTCATACGACCCAGATTAGCTTTCCTTTGGTTAATCTTGGACCCCACATATCACTACCACCGACTGCCCCTACCTCATCTCTCTTGCAGACCACTCCGTTCATGACTTGCTCTCTGCCACCTATCCACACGAGCTTTCCTTCTCAAGCTCCGCCTACCTTTTCATTCCCATACACGTATCCAGTGACCTCAACATCCTATATGGGACATCCCTATTCGGTCGCCTCAACATATTCATCCTCCATACCTTATCAACACTTAACCCCACCATTGTCTAGCGGAGGCCCTTGGCCCAATTTGCCTCCGTTTACCACAACCGCACCCTCATCTCATCCAACCACAGATTTCATCAAACAAATGATGGACAAAATGCATAATCTGGAGGCTTCTGTTTCAGGAAGTCGTAGCGCCTTGACATACGAGCAAGTTTGTCGGGAGCCTATTCACCCTTCTGTCCCCCTTCATTCATATCCTCCTCAATGGGAGTTGCCGAAATTTACTCGTTTTAATAGTAAAGAGGATCCTCAACAACACTTGCGATCATTTAGACATGCTTGTTATTTGATTGCTCATGATGATGCCTTGTTACTCCACACCTTTCCCATGTCCTTATCAGGACCCGCCTTGGAGTGGTACAGTGCTTTAACCCAGCACTCAATCTTCTCTTTTAACCAACTAGCCCAATCTTTCTTGGATCATTTCTCCATTAACATTGCCAAGAAAGTATCTATCACCGACCTTTATGCCATCCGACAATTCGAAGACGAATCTATCACAGATTTCGTTGGACGATGGCGTGGCCTTATCAACCAACTTACATATGCCTTGCCTCAGGCTGAACTTATCGAACTTTTTACGCGGGCCTGCGCTAAGCACATCTCTCCTACCCTCCAAATTCAAACTTTCCGTACATTTGATGAGGCCTTTACCATGGCTCGGAAATTAGAAATTCGAGCCTTAGAAGAAGAGAAATTGCGGTTGCGCAACAAAAACCCCAATTTCCGAACTCCAGATTCTACCAATAAGCCAAACACCACCCCTCCTCACGCATCCACTTCTTCGAAATCAAAAGGAGCTGTCCACGCGGTGATGGTCAAATCTCAAACACCGTCTAATACCCCACCAAAAACCACCTATAAGTACAAAGCCGAGCCCATCAATTACACTCCCTTGGGAGAAACTTATGGTGTCATCTTGGAAAAATTGCTCAAAGCCGGAGCTATCACCTTGCCTCCTGTTAAACCCCACTCCGGGTTTGATTCCACCCGCGCTATACCTTCCTGGTACAAAGAAAATGACTTCTGTAACTTTCACCGCGTAAAAGGACATAGTCATGAAAACTACAAGATGTTGAAAAACATAGTGCAGGAAATGGTTGATGCAGGTGATATAACCCTCGATAACCCTAATGCCCCTGCCAACCAAAATCTGAAAATATTCAACAAACCATTCCCAAATCACTCTTCTAACAGTAACATAAACCAGGATATCTTAGCCGAGGAAAGTGTTCATGAGATCCATGCAGTCTTCGACTCCCAGCCAAAAGCCTCTATCGAGAAAATTTTGAATCAAGCCTCTTCACTAACGCAGGGGCCCGAACCTCCTTCACCACCATCAAACCAAGGTGAAATCATTCCTTTACCCATAAAGGAGTTAACTGCCCAGACTTTTCTTCTCATCGATGAGTCTTCTTATACCACATCCCTACAAGACTGCGAACGGATGTTATCTAACTTATCTATTTCCCAAACGTCTCCTCCTACCGCTCTTGCTGCACAAGAGGAAGGCTCGCCACTCCTTTTGTCATCCTTAGACGAGAAATCTCTTGCACCGACATCACCAAATTCTTTAACCATAACAGACCCTCTCAAACATGCCCTCCTGCCTATTAGTTCTTCATCGCCTAAATCTTTTCAACGACCAGTCGACCTCTTAACATCTATTGATACAGTGCCTCATCTACCCCCTGTATCACACCCACAGTGGACTGGAATCACAACCCATCTTTCTTCCGTACAAAATTTACAATTCACGCCTGAAGACTGTTATTCTCCAGAAGATAGACGAGTCCTATGGGAACGTTTGAGTACCCCCTATTCTACTCAAATGCAGATGACCGATCCAGATACCTCTACCATATACCCGAAGTGTTTACAGAAACTCAAAATGCCTATGTCCTCATCTTCATCCCCCGAATCTCTACCAAGTATCTCATCCACCTCTATTAACCTAACCAAATCTTCCCCTACACTTGGGACCTCACCAATACCCAGCCTAACACACCCGCCTAAGCGACTAGATTTATCCAAAAATAAAGCCGCCCCGCCACTTAGGAGACAAACTCCATCCGTGCCTCTATCACAATCAAAACCATCATCGTCACACCTACCTTCCATATTGGGACCTCATCCCTCCACCTTGCATCAATATATCATACCTCCTGCGTTTTCTTCAAAACAACCTACGCCTCCTACACCCATACAGAGATCAAAGGATATATCAACGTTGTCACCCCACGTATCCTGTCCACCCATCAACCCTAAACAAACTCCATCATCAAAGGATTTATTTTCTGTCACTCCCCTTTCTCCGTGGTTGTTCCCCGCTACCACGTCATCTGTAGCCTCATCATCTAACCAGCTGAACGTAGCTCCTGCGCCAAAGAAACCACGTTTAGTGAAAACCACGTGTCAACACCCCTTGGCTAAACCACCACCCGTACGAACCAACCATGCCCAAACATTACCAAAACCCGCACAACCAATGCCCTCATCCTCCTCCGATTTTGACCCACTCAAAGGATCTTACGCCAAAATCCTTGCTATGTTGGTGGAGAATGCGACCATTTCCCTACCCCCACTTAGACCTTATGACCCATCTAAACCTCGACCTATAGGTTATGATGAGTCTAAAATCTGCGCTTATCACCGCACACCAGGACATGATGTGGAGGGATGCAAAGCTTTAAAAACCATCCTTCGTCAGTCACCTCTCTCAGATAGAAAGGTTAAGAAAGACAACTTACGAAGGGAGAGACCTTTAGCTTCAATTCCCTCTCCTATACCATCTGTCCCCACCTCACCAAGATCTATCATTATTACAACCCCACCTCTTGAAGACCATGATTTATCCCAACCATCTTCCTCATCTCAGGTCTACGAGATTAATATGATTAGTGTTGCTACTCGAGCGCAGAAAAACAACGAGAAAGCAAAAGAAAGCACACCTGCGTCCTCTCTTTCTCCTTCCACCATCCCGATCGCACCACCACCCAAAGTGGTTGTTCGTGGACCCGCTTACCCCGTCTCTAATGGAGTTGCCCATCGAGCCATGATCAAACAGCTTCACCAATCACCCGTAAAAATGACACTTTATGATCTAATTCAGACTTCTGAATCTCATCGACAAGCTCTCGTTGAAATTCTTCAAGGGATCGAGGTCTTACCTAATGAAACCCTGCCTGTTACCTCCATTCTTACACCCAATCACGTTGCTTCTCTCACCAAACAATCCACTGCCCCAACTTCTTCTGTCTCTGTACAACAAGCTGCTGCAGTCAGTTTCTCCGAAGATGAAATTGTTGACTTTGGTACAGAAGATCCTGACCCTGCTCTTTTCATCTCAGCTTACGTCCGGGACATTCGGGTACGTCGTGTTATGATTGACGGGGGCGCTAGCCTAAACATCATCTCTTCAAAATCCTTCCAACAAATGAATATCCCTTCTAGCTACATGTGTGCCAATCCCATCATGTTGCGGTCATTCAATGATGCTATTACCTCTACCTTAGGCACCGTGATCCTTAACATTCGTGTAGGACCACGTACTTTACCCGAACTCTTCTATGTCCTTGAGGGAGAGTTCCAATACAATATATTGCTAGGTCGCCCTTGGATCCGGGCTATGGGATGCGTTCCCTCAACCTTACATAGATGCATAAAATTTGAATACGAGGGGAAGTCCTACACCGTAAAAGCTGATCCTCCCCCCTTTAAAACCTGCAATATGATATACCGCCCTAATGATGTGCTTGTACCAATCAAGACACCCATTCATTCAACCCAACCATCCTCTTCAAATGTGCCTCAACCATCCACCTCAACCGCACCTACACCTTCAAATGAAACCACTGTCGCAAAAACCACTTCCCTTCCTGCAGCTAATATCCCAACCGCAGACCCCTTAGTAGATGTTTTTCAACGCCTTACGCTGGGGGAGTATCACCTATATAACGTTAGTTCTTTCCATACCCCACAGGAGTACGGACAGGTACATGCACATCCTACCTATGACCGTCGTGTGGGGGAAGTAATCCCCTACGGACCACCTCACTGCCGCACTAACCTAACATATGGGGGTGTCGACGCATCTTCCGTTGCCCCTGAGCCCCCTCTTGGTGTGGTTCCTTTCCAATCCGATTTTCAATACCTGACAAATCGTCGTTTCGCCCTCACCTTCTTGACTCGCTGTGCTTGGAAAGGCTTTGGTTTTGGTCTTTATGAACAAGGCCGACATACAATCATCCCCGTAACTACACGCAAGCACAATGATCGTAGTGGTCTCGGATTTCCGGGAACACTTACACCGAAGGAACCTCGTGTCAGTTGTCTTCTAGAAGACAACGACGTCACCCCTACCGAACCATCATCACCCATTTTGCCTTTGTCACCCACAGAGTCGATAGATCCTGAATCTATCCCTCCTAACTTTTTTTTTCATAAATGCTATCTTCCTAGGTCCTCTCACTTATCAACGCGATAATGAGGACACCTCTTCTATCCCCCTTCTGTATCCAGACATGATTGAAGAGGACTCACCTTCAATTAACGTTGTTGAATGCCAGGATGATGACTCCATCCTCACTTACCTTGGCGCGGATGACTCTTATATTCAACGCGCCTTACCATCTGAAACTCAAACCATGCTGAACGAATCTACTATTGAAATCAACATCCACACGGAGGAGGATCCTCACATTGTGAAGATCGGACAATCCCTTAACGCATCAGAACAAGTCACCTTTACTACCTTTCTCCGTGCTCACAACCAAGCTTTCGCTTGGTCCTACGCTGACATGCCAGGAATTGATCCTGACATTGCCGTCCATAACATTACACTGAAACCCGATTCCAAACCAATTAAACAGAAATTGAGAAAAATGCATCCACGCATTGCCCTCTTGGTCAAAGAGGAGCTTCAACGACTTCTTTCTGTTTCCTTCATTCTACCTATTGACTATCCTCAATGGATTTCTAACATCGTACCTGTCACTAAAGCGACGGGGGGACTTCGGATATGCACGGATTTCTGGGATCTCAACCTCGCTTGCCCTAAGGATGACTTCCCCCTACCTAGTATTGACCAACTTGTTGATCTCACTGCAGGCCATGAGATGCTCTCTCTCATGGATGGCTTTTCAGGATACAACCAAATTTTGGTTGCACCCGCCGATCAACATAAAACTACCTTCATAACTCCTTGGGGAACCTTCTGTTACCGTGTAATGCCATTTGGCCTTAAGAATGCTGGTGCAACCTATCAGCGGGCTATGACCTACATTTTTCATGACATTATGCACACTATCCTTGAAGATTACGTCGATGATCTTCTTGGCAAATCTAAACATCGCAGTGAACATCTCGATGTTTTAACCATTATTTTTGATCACTTTGTTACAATATTATTGTCCGTCTTCACCAAAGAAATGTGTCTTTGGTGTCCTTTCGGGAAAACTTCTCGGCTTTATTGTCTCTCTGCGTGGCATTGAGGTCGACCCATCTAAAGTCAAAGCTATTCTAGAAATGCCCCCACCTACCAATCTTAAACAATTGCGTAGTTTACAAGGTAAGCTCCAATCTATCCGACGTTTCATCTCCCAACTCTCGGATCGATGTCAACCTTTCCATCACCTCCTTAAAAAAGACATTGACTTTCAATGGAGTGAAGAGTGCCACCAAGCCTTTGAGGCTCTCAAAGCTTATCTCTTGCAGCCACCCGTGCTTATCCCACCCCAGGACGACCGCCCTTTCTACCTTTATCTTTCCGCCACCGACCACGCTGTAGGGGCCATGCTTGCACATCGTGACTCTGAGAATCGAGAACAAGCCGTTTATTATATAAGTCGTACTTTGGTGGACTATGAGACTAGGTATACACATGTAGAAAAGTTGTGCCTAGCCCTATCATTCGTGGCCACCAAACTCTGACACTACCTTCTGAATCACAAAACTTTCGTCATCACCAACACGGACCCCATCCATTACATGTATGCCAAACCTCATCTAAACCAACGCATCGCCCGATGGCTCATGCTCCTCGCCGACCTCGACCTTGAGTTTGTCCACCAGAAATCAATCAAAGGACAAACCATCGCAGACCAACTTGCGGAAGCCCCTTTACCAGGGGAACAATTTACCAATTTTACATTCCCCGACGAACTCATCGCCACTCTTTCACTCAGGGAGGAGTCGTATCCAATGACCCTCTTCTTCGATGGATCCAAATGCCAGCGCGGCGGAGGAGCCGGCGTTGTTCTCATTCCTCTCGACGCTGAGCCTATGCCTCTCTCATTCCGACTCGATTTCCCTTGCACTAATAATACAGCGGAATACGAGGCCCTTGTTCTGGGTCTCCAAGTTGCGTTACACTTAGGTATCAAATCTATCAATATTTTTGGCGACTCTCAATTGGTAGTCAATCAAGTTATGGGCATCTACCAATGCAAAAATGAGGAACTTCAAAAGTACAAACACTACGTGGATTCACTTCTAGCCTTATTTACTCACTATTCTATCCAAACCATTCCCCGCTCCACTAACAAATTTGCGGATACTATGGCTTGCTTAGCCTCGCAAATTCCAGCTTCATCAACTGACTCTGACATTTTCGTCTTGGTCCAACAACTCTTTGCCCCATCTTATTCAGCCTCGGTTGTTTGTACGATAAATAATGTGTCTGCTAATTCACAGGATACCTGGTATCACCAATTTCACGACTACCTTACAACCTCTATTCTCCCATCTGACCTTACTAGTACCGGCAAACGCGCGTTTCTTAAACGCGTTTCTCGTTATGTCGTTATGGGGGGACTCCTTTATAAACGTGGCTTTGATGGCATCCTCCTTCGATGTCTCATCGGTGCGGAGGTCACCCATACCATCCAACAAGTCCATGACGGTATTTGTGGCGGACATTTTAGCGGCCTTGCCGTGGCCAAATGAATCCTTCGCCTAGGTTATTATTGGCCTACTCTCAATAACGATTGCTACGAATATGTTAAGCGTTGTGTTATGTGTCAACAACATGCCAACCTTCAACATACTCCTAGCCACCCGCTACAGGTCACCCGAGATCTTTGGCCTTTCTCACAATGGGGTTTAGACCTTATTGGTGAGATTCATCCATCCTCTTCGCAACGTCACCGATGGATTATCACAGCAACCGAATATTACACAAAATGGGTGGAGGCTATTCCGCTCATTTCAACTAAAAAAGAAAAAATTGTAGAGTTCATTAACCACCACATTATCTGTCGTTTTGGTGTTCCTCATCGCCTGATAACAGATAATGGAAAATCTTTCAAAAACAAGTTGTTGCAGGACCTTTGCGACAACTTTGGTATCAAACTCAGCTTCTCATCACCCTACTATCCACAAGCAAATGGACAAGCTGAATCCTCTAATAAAACCCTAACCAAAATCCTCATGAAAGTTGTCAATGAATCCGGAAGAAATTGGCACGATCACATCCCCTTTGCCCTTTGGGCTTATCGTACTAGCATTCGTACCTCCACTAATGCCACACCTTTTTCTTTGGTATATGGTACCGAGGCTGTCCTGCCTCTCGAAGTACAAATACCCTCCCTTAGAATATCTCTTCAGGATATTCTCACCAATGATGATTTCCACCAAGAGCGGTTAGCCCAATTGGAGCTTCTTGACGAGCGTCGTCTTACAGCTCTTGATCACCTCCAAATCTATCAAAAACGTATCAAGCGTGCTTATGATAAGCGACTTCATGAGCGTACCTTTAAGGTTGGTGATCTTGTCCTCAAAGAGAATCAACATGTAACCAAACTAGAAAAGAGCAAACGTGGAAAATTTGCTCCTAATTGGATTGGGCCTTATATAATCACTCACACTTATGGATCAGGCACTTATCGTTTAGCTTCGCTTAATGGTAAACCTGAGCCTGAACCCCTTAATGCCTTGCATCTTCGACCATTCTACTGTTGAATTTAGTGTTATATCACTTCTTATCTACCTGCCGCTCGTCCCTTGAGCTCACTTACCACCACATACACTTTGTTTCCTACACCTCATAATAAAAATCAAGCTCACATAGTTTGATTCTCACTTCACCTCAGCAATGCCTTCCCTTTTTAGTCTAGTCCATGACTTCAAAGTATTAAAATAAGCCGTATTCTTATGGGATTTTCTTGAGTCAAACTTCCTACAAAAACTAGATGCTTCACGTCAAAAGGACATCTAGCTATCTACCTTATATATAGACTGCTCCCTCGAAGGACAGCTATATGCCAAACTATTGCTGCTATTATATATAGACTGCTCCCCCGAAGGACAGCTATGCACTAAAATCATATCTGCTACTATAAATAGACTGCTCCCTCGAAGGACAGCTATACACAGTCAGCCTTTATCAGAAGCTTCTCGCATTGATCAGCTTTGTGAAGACCTCAAGAATAGTACAATCAATATCCCTTGTAGACTTCCCGCATCGATCAGTCTATATTCAGTAAAATAAAAGCCTCATTCAAAAGAACTTTTGAGTCATGGACTTGTCTATTTAGGGTAGGTTCTCTTTCGTCAGAACACTCGCTTTGTAACAAGTTCTCTGTACCTCAGTTATATCATCCACCTCACCTCACCATTTGTTTCAACTCAAGGGACGTGACGTACACCCGATATATTGTGATCATACAACTCTTTTCACCTATTGACTTCTCGTCTATGCACGGTACCTAGGGCTTCAAGCTCGTTCTACGTTGTGTGGTTTGTTTAGCTCTTTTCACCTACGGAGCACTCTTTCCTCTTTGCCTCGCATCTAGGATTGTGTGTTGATCTTAATCAGGACATGGTTCCCTTCTACTTGGGTAGGCTAACTTTCGCTTCCCTTATACCTTTTACAACATCACCAATTCATTACCAACACCAACAACCTTACCTTACCAATATTAATATCAATATTTTTACCAACCAACCAATTGCCTAAACCGTACCAAATTGCCTAAATTCACCTCTCCCTGGTCCTAAGGGAGAACTACATCGGTCTGAGGCCCCTCCTTGCTTTGTGCAATGGGCTATGTAGGCAGCACTTCGGAGACATGGGGTCTCCCAAGGTTAGCTCGACCATCCCCTACCATAACCTATCATGTGTGGTAAATATAAATATTTTTGTGTATTTCTATTTAATCACATTCCTCTTTATCCTTTTTCAAAACACCAAAAATCACAACGCAAACATTCTTATTATTATCATAACTCAAATCAACATACATATTCAGTTTTATTTAGATGTTAAACAAATACGTCTTCTCTATCATCGACACGCAGGTCGGC
Organism: Taxus wallichiana var. yunnanensis; assembly: GCA_018340775.1. Taxonomy (NCBI): domain Eukaryota; kingdom Viridiplantae; phylum Streptophyta; class Pinopsida; order Cupressales; family Taxaceae; genus Taxus; species Taxus wallichiana. Next base: position 617,021,882 of record CM031239.1, on the reverse strand, counting down.
ATCCTTATTTATTCTTATACCTCGATAACATTTACTTAGACCCTCACGACTCATCCCGACCCAGGAGATGATCGTGATCGTCGACGCCTCTCGCCGGGCCTCTCCATCCTCAAAGGTACCACGGCTATTGGTACCGCCCACTGATCTGCCAATCTCTCCTGTAACATATGAATACGCCCTCTCGCATGGAGGAATCCAGCCTCTAGTCTCTCTGCTCGTGACTCCGCAACCGCTAACAATCCTCTTGTCTCATTCATCTGCGTTTGGAGCTGATGAACTAAACTCTGCAGATGATCTCTCTCCGCTGTAATCACAGCTATGTCAGGGCTGATCACGTACACCTCGCAGCTCTGCTACCCACCATAACCTATAGGCCTCTGTCGTTCCTGCATCCATTACCCTGCGATCGGCTGCTATCTCCTCTGGCCCTTCTGGAGGTGTTGGCCGGGGAGGTGAGAATGCTGCCTCGGCGTCGATCCTCATATATGGTCTATAAGCCAGGGGTATATCCTGCACAAATCCAAATTGTCGCCGCACGCGATCTAGAGGAATCCTCTCATACTCACCTGGCCTGTGCCCTGCGATCCACCTCAATCGCTCTACACCCCTCAACTCCTCAGCTATGTTCTCTGTTACCATATAGTTCCCGTAAGGCCTCCAACAGATATCCGCAATCATCACCCTCTCCCATACCTGCCTGTAATACTCAATGTCACCCGTCACGACATGGGATCTTGCCTCTTGTTCTGACTGGACCCATCGTCTGAATCCCAACCTCTGTACTCCGGTCTCTCCTGACTGGATGGGTCGGCCTATTGGTCGCACACAAACAATGTGCTCATAGGCCCAACAGTGTAATAAGTATGAACAATCCAGTGTCGTCCTGTGATTTCACCTACAAGCCCATAAACCCCTGTATAACTCCGCCAAATATGCAGGTGCCCATGCAAAAGTCACGTTCCTTTCTATCATCTCCCAAATAACACACATCAATGCCTTTGGAAATCTTCCCCCATCCACCCTCGGTAATGCATAATACCCTACCGCTATCATTAATATCACTGCTAACCTTGTCTCCTCAGGGTGTGCTGCATACATTATCCCATATGTGAATGTCAAACCTCGCTGTGTCAAATCTCGTGCGTATGGACCAAATACTGCTGTTATCGCTCCCCCTCGCGCTAGGTAATGCCTGATATACTGGTTTTCCTGTAATAGGGAGTCTCAAAATACGGAACACATCTTCCAATGTTACTGTCATCTCCCCTGTTGGCAGATAGAAGGTATTCTTCTCTGGATTCCATCTTTCAATCAACGCCTGCAACATAGCATGGTTATGTGCGATTCGTGAATAATAGCGGATTCCACTTAACCCCAAATGATTTATCAATGTCCATTCAGCTGGTGTTACATCCGCTCGGATTCGTGACAACAGCGCTGGTACACTATCATTCATCCTCGGCCCTGCCTCTGCCTGCATACGTCACAACAACAAATAACCATTCAATCCATCGAATCCCTAAAGTTTTTTTCTCACATTCTGGAAATTCCTCCAGTAACCGGTATCGGTTATAAATAACCGGTACCGGTTCAGTAACCGATACCGGTTATCCCTAACCGCTATCGGTCACTGTCAATTACATACACCTTGCCTAAACAACCACCTACGACAATAAATTGATCGTTTATTCCTCTCTGTATACACAGACATACCCGAAACCCCTGATTACCTACCCCATAACACTCACCTCACCTATAACCCTTGCTATCACGTTTTCTTTCTCATATCTACCCACTTAATCTCCCTCCTCCTATTCACAAAACATGCAAACACCAAATTACAACCAAATCGTTTACCTCTTGGGCTGCAGCAGCTTGCGGTGGAACTTGTCTTCCCTCTCGTCCATGCCTGCTGGATGCTTCTCCTCGTTCAGCCATGCTCACCACCCTCTTCAAATATAGCTTGGATTTCTGTCTTCTTGATCTCAGCCCACAATCACGTTACCTGTCTCTTTCCTCCTTATCACTCAAATCTCTCATGCAATTACTTGTCTCAGTCGTTAAAACAGCGTCGCATTCGCGTATTTAACATCTTGCATGCCTCTCAAAATAAGAACTTCAGTTGCCACCTACGCTTTTCTATTTTTAGAAAAATCTCATTTTGGAATAACCGGTATCGGTTACCTAACCGATATCGGTCTATACTATACCGACATCGGTTAGCTAACCGACGTCGGTCACATACCCACCTTTTTCAAAACATAGTCCTTTTCTTTATTTTTTATCTAATTTTTGGAGGCGCCCACCTCTTTTTCCTGCATACCAACACCGATAGCTATAATCTTTTCATCAAATCCACATCTCATTACGATTTCATCCATATCATCTATCTACATTACCAAAACAAACAAATCATCAACAAACGATATCAAAAACCATTAATCTATATACCATTTGGATCCAACTTAACAGCTACATACATACATTTTCATAAAATCAGCGACAAAACATACAACATTTCATAATACAACATGTCAATTAAACTCATCATTTATATCTACATACATCCCATCAACAAAAGACATCAACATCATTAATATATAACACCATGTAAATCCAACTCATCATACATCAAATATCACAAACCATCGACAAAACATTTAACGCATTTTTAAACACAGCATGTGGATCAAAACATCATATCTATATATATATATAATATATACAAGGTTTCAAATATACAATGTGCCCTGCATCGGGGCCTCTGTGATCTCATAATCCAACAAAGCCGGCACGCAGGCCGCAATAACCGTCAAAAACCTCAACACGGCTCGCAGGCCGGTCTCTCATATCAAAAACATACTCGGCTCGCAGGCCGGTATCAACTATACAACTCATACTCGGCTCGCAGGCCGGTATAATAAATAAATGAATGAATGAATGAATACATAATATGTAGGCACGCAGGCCTCTATAAACATAACCGGTTCGCAGACCGGTGCCCATATCCAATATACAAATACAAAAACAATGCCGGGATCCCTCAGCTCTCCCCACCGCCCTCAGCACCTCTCCCTGCTGGTCCCTGTGGTGCCTCTCGCCTCCTGCCTGTAACAGACACACCAGCTGGCTATGGCTGCACCTCCCTGAGATCTCTGGCTGAGAGGTCTCTGCTCTATAGGCTGCATATGGCTGATAATCAGCCCGGTACCATCAAGAATATCCTGATAGTACCGGGCCTCCGCTCTAGCCTCCATATAACATCCCGAGCCACCATAGGTGCTGGGGCTGGTCCCTAACTCCTACTCTACTACCAGTGCCCCACATGCTGTCTTTGGTGCTTTTGGTGGTGCATGCTGGTGCTGTGGTACAGGTGGTGGTGGTGCTGTACTGTGTTGTGGTGGTGCACTGTGCATGCTGTGGTGGTGGTACTGCACTGTGGTGTATGCACTGCTGGCACACATGTGTGCTGGGTGTGCTCTTTGCTGGTTGCTAGCTCGTGCACACTGAGCTGGGCTAGCTGCCCCTGTAAAACACCTATACATGCTGCACATGCCAATGACAAGCCCTACCTGTAATAAGCTGTGCACTTTGACCCTGAGCTGATCTCGCTCTGCTATCACATTGCCAAAGTCAGGCATGCATGCATGGTGGTGTGTCTTCTTATACCCTCACTGCTCTCTGACCAGCCCACCAAACCATATATGCTCCCGTACAGCCAGCATCATCTACAGTGTCATCTGCCGGCCTCTCAGCAACCCAATCTGGATCCACGGGCTGTGGTGCAGGCAGTGGGGCCTCTACATCATCCCTCCGGTACTGAGGGAAGCGAGGGGGCTCATCCTGTCGTAGCCCCATCTGCCTGCGTACCCTCTCCAGGGGTATCCTCTCATACTCTCCCGGCCTCCGTCCCGCTATCCAGAATGTGTACTGGATCCACTGCAACTGTCCTCGGGCTCCTCCACGGGGGTGATGACCTCTATACGGTCTCCATACAATATCTGCAGCTGTCAGGCCCTCTAATAAATGCCTGTAATAAGCGACGTCCCGCCTGCAAGCACTGCTCGTGGCTGGCCCACGACCCCCAACCACCTCTGAAAGCCGTATCTATATATGACCTGTGGCCCTGGCTGCTGGGGTAATCCTACTGGTCTAATGCATATGATGTGCTCATATGCCCAACAGTGAAGCAAAAATGTCGAACAAATCCCAAATCGCCTCATCCGGCGATAGCCCCACAGCTCTCTATATAACTGCACCAGGTATACTGGTGCCCAAGCATAACATGTGTGCTCCTCCACCATCTCATGTAGCACCCCCATCAGCGCCCGTGGAAAGCGGCCTCCCTCTGAGTCTGGGAGGGCGAAGCAGGTGATCCCGATCATCATCAACACGGCAAGCCGTGTCTCATGTCGGTGCGCACGGTACATATCCCCATACCCGATACTCGCGCTGTGATATGTCAATAGCGTGGCTGCATCCCCAAAAACCTGTAGGATGTTGTCCATGGCTGTCTCTGCATCCACCTGAAAGACTGCCTCTCCATCGATAGGTAATCGAAGGATGCGATACACATCCTCCAATGTGATGGTCATCTCTCCAGTCGGGAGATGGAACACATTGGTCACCGGATCCCATCTCTCGATGAGGGCAACCATCAAACTATGATCTCTGTCGATCGCTCTGTATCGCTGGACTCCGCCGAGTCCCACCTCGCGCATGATAGCCCAGTGTGCTGCGGACACATGTGGTCACATCCGGCTCAACAGTGGGGGCATCCTATCCCGCATCGTCAGCTGCTGACGTGCCTGCAAAACCAACCCACTACATTAGCCCTACTCTTTATCACAACATCTACTTTACCCTCTATACCCCCTTTTATCCCCCCGACCACACCCCGACTCTCTAACACACCCCTCTACCCACCTATCTTCTACAATATCCCCCTCCCTCTTCACACCCAAACAAACAACCCACATCATACTACCACGAAACCGAAACGATACCCAAACAACCAAATCCAACAATCGACACAACTTAAATCATACCAAAACACCCCTACCCCATCCCAAAACCATACTCACAACACCTAAACCACAACCAACAATTCAACACCAAAACATAACCCAAACCAACCAAAATAACTACAAATCACTACGAACCGGTACCGGTCACCCATAACCGACCCCGGTCTCCTCTCCCCGACGCGGTCAACTACCACCCGACACCGGTCACCACCGATCAACCACGCCCCCTAGATTTTACGGACCGATGCGGTCGACTTAGTGACCGACATCGGTCACTGTAAAAATTACCGAGCCGAACCCGCGCGGCTACCCAATTCATTTTTTTTTTTTTTCCTATTTCTCCCTACATACCCACCCAAACACCCTAAAAACCTACCCACCCAACCGCCTTGGCCTATTTAGCCTATCTACCCTTTCCTCTTTTCATATAACTTCCATTTATTCATTATTTTCTCCAAATCTAAGATTCCTACCCGAATCCCAAATACAACATAATACCATTAAATTCACATAATGAAGGGTTTCGAACCTACCGGTACGACGACACGTCGTCGTGGTGGGATAGGTGGTGGTGGTCCAGCTGGTCCAGCACCTCCTGCTCCTCCTGGCTGTGCCATGGCTCAAACTCTACTTTGCTGGGTCCTCTACCAATCAACTGCTGCCTGCTACTCACTCGGGCCCACCAATCAACTCACTTCTCCACTCAACTAGTGCCACCTCAGCCAACAAATGCACCAATATCACTATTCCACCTCAGACACCCCAAATCGGTTTTCAAATTAGAAATGTGACAATGACAGGCCGTATTTTTCTTTTTATAGGTTTTTAACATAGAACCGACACCGGTCAAATCGTGCCCTAAGGAACCGGCATCGGTTACCTAACCGGTACCGGTCATAGCTAACCGATATCGGTTTTGTCTTTATTCACCCAACTTTCTGCCCCTATTTACTAATCACCCTTTCTCCCAACATCGCCTATATCCACCTTTGCTGAACACCATTTGTTCACCTATCCGGCCCGACCCAAGGCCTCACCCTAACCATTTGGCCCGACCCAAGGCCGCCACCCAACAACTTGGCCCGACCCAAGGCCTCAACCTACCTATCCGGCCCGACCCAAGGCCTCACCCTAACCATTTGGCCCGACCCAAGGCCGCAACCCAACAACTTGGCCCGCCCACCTCACCCCTAACCATTTGGCCCGACCCAAGGCCTCACCCAACCATTCCGCCCACCCCGCAACCCAACCCAGGCCTCAACCTACCTATCCGGCCCGACCCAAGGCCTCACCCTAACCATTTGGCCCGACCCAAGGCCTCACCTCACCTCCAACCATTTGGCCCGACCCAGGCCTCCCATGAACCATTTGGCCCGACCCAAGGCCTCACCCTAACCATCCGGCCCGACCCAAGGCCTCAACCTACCTATCCGGCCCGACCCAAAGCCTCACCCTAACCATCCGGCCCGACCCAGGCCTCACCCTACCCATCCGGCCCGACCCAAGGCCGTAACCCAACAACTTGGCCCGACCCACGGCCGTATCACTTCAATACCTTACCCAACATCAACAACATACACTTTTATCCACCCATCATGTAGCTTTTTGTTCCATCGAGCTCACCTGTTCGTGTTTTAGCATGATTAGGGTCCCTGACTTGATCTGTCGACCAACTTTGCCTAGACCTAGACCGTGACGTTTATCTCAACCAAACCAACCATTTGGTACTGCCGAACATGCCTAAACGTTCCTGTACCTTACCTATTATATACCCTGGAGCTACTTCCTATGCCTTGGATACCAGGATTATATCACCCTTGTTTGGATAAACTATCGACCTTTGCCTATGCATTGTTGGTTTGCTCGTCAAATCATGTACCCTAGTCGCACTATTGCATTTCAACGTGCGTCTGCTTCCTTGGACTTACCCCACCTTTTCCCCATCATCTCTACACCATTTACCCTTTATCAACCCTATCCCTGATTTCAAGTTCTCTCAATCTGTGATAGATTTGAGGGGGATTACCTATACCCTTAACAGGAGAAACCACTTCATATTATTGTCCGTGCAGCTTTACAAAACAAGCTACACGACAATAAGGGGCTAATGTAGACACCAAATTTGTGTCTTACGACCCCTTGTGACCCGCATCTCATTTCGCAACCTAACCTCATCACCTAAACCTTACACAATTATTTATTAATTACCTTGTAATTGATAAATCCACATCACCTTACCTGCCACCTCATTTTGCCACCTCATCATGACCTAGTCCTAACCCTAAACTAACCTAATTAAGACCTATAACTTGGTCCACACCTACACCCATGACTAATGACCCCTTTCTCGCACCCAAAACCGACCTTCTAGTCACTTGACCAAGCCCACAACTAATCTCTCGGGAGAAAAGCAGGGAAAGTGGGCTATTTTACTAAAAATAGCCTGCTTTTTCCTTACCGATACCGGTTCCTACTCGACCGCCGTCGGTTACGTAACCGCCATCGGTTCCCTGTAAATGGGCTCCCCAAACCAAAAACAGAGGTGGAAGGATTTTGGATCGAGAGAGAGCATCAGGAGCGATCAAGAGAATCCGGATCTTTACTTGGCTGAGCAGAGACAAGTGAAGAGACAAGAAGAGTTTGCAGCAAAGGAGATCAAGCCCAAGACTGCAACTGGATACCAGAGCCCTGTGATACTCAGCTGATCATCGGGAGGGAGATATCTCATCTTCTGTGTGTCAGGCCATCCTACCTCAGTTCTGCCTTTGTCATCAGAGTTCTTGGACCTGCATCTTCGTCAATAACCAGTAAGTTACATCTTGCATGTCCTTTTAATAATACTTCTTAGACTTTTGAATCACAGTCCTCACAAATCCATTCCTAGATCCACTACCCGGCAACATATTGCATCTAACTATCCTTCATTTACTTCTCATCACCTCATTACCTAATATCACCCATATACTAGCCTTACAAACAACACAGCTACCCTACAACAACAACCACCCCACAACACAACTAACCCACAGATCCTAGACCCTACCGATATCGGTTATCAGTAACCGGCATCGGTTATTGTGGTTCAAAACCAGAAATCAGCCTTTCCCCTACCTGTTTCAACAAAGCAACTTAATTGATATTTTACAGTCTTTGGTGTTAATTCATATTAGCAGGGAAACTGACCACCTTCGAAAGGAAGTTTTATATTTCCTGGGCCCAAGGCAGTTTCCTCATTTATTGTCTAATCAAAATCTTGTGGTCTTGTGTTCTTATTTGCAGGTAGTCCTTCCAAGACAAAAAGGAGTTCTTCGCAGTTAGCTGATCTTTCTCTTAACGTTACGCGCACACCATCTCGACATTCAACAGTATTCCTCCTAGCCCTAACCCTTATCTGTTTCTAAAAGGAATGAAAGGATGAAGCAACTCTATTAACTTGGTCCACACCTACACCCATGACTAATGACCCCTTTCTCGCACCCAAAACCGACCTTCTAGTCACTTGACCAAGCCCGCAACTAATCTCTCGGGAGAAAAGCAGGGAAAGTGGGCTATTTTACTAAAAATAGCCTACTTTTTCCTTACCGATACCGGTTCCTACTCGACCGCCGTCGGTTACGTAACCACCATCGGTTCCCTGTAAATGGGCTCCCCAAACCAAAAATAGGGGTGGAAGGATTTTTGGGATCGAGAGAGCATTAGGAGCGATCAAGAGAATCCGGATCTTTACTTGGCCGAGCAGAGACAAGTGAAGAGACAAGAAGAGTTTGCAGCAAAGGAGATCAAGCCCAAGACAGCAACTGGATACCAGAGCCTGTGATACTCAGCTGATCATCGGGAGGGAGATATCTCATCTTCTGTGTGTCAGGCCATCCTACCTCAGTTCTGCCTTTGTCATCAGAGTTCTTGGACCTGCATCTTCGTCAATAACCAGTAAGTTACATCTTGCATGTCCTTTTAATAATACTTCTTAGACTTTTGAATCACAGTCCTCACAAATCCATTCCTAGATCCACTACCCTGGCAACATATTGCATCTAACTATCCTTCATTTACTTCTCATCACCTCATTACCTAATATCACCCATATACTAGCCTTACAAACAACACAGCTACCCTACAACAACAACCACCCCATAACACAACTAACCCACAGATCCTAGACCCTACCGATATCGGTTATCAGTAACCGGCATCGGTTATTGTGGTTCAAAACTAGAAATCAGCCTTTCCCCTACCTGTTTCAACAAAGCAACTTAATTGATATTTTACAGTCTTTGGTGTTAATTCATATTAGCAGGGAAACTGACCACCTTCGAAAGGAAGTTTTATATTTCCTGGGCCCAAGGTAGTTTCCTCATTTATTGTCTAATCAAAATCTTGTGGTCTTGTGTTCTTATTTGCAGGTAGTCCTTCCAAGACAAAAAGGAGTTCTTCGCAGTCAGCCTGATCTTTCTCTATGGTACGCGCACACCATCTCGACATTCAACAGGTATTCCTCCTAGCCCTAACCCTTATCTGTTTCTAAAAGGAATGAAAGGATAGAAGCAACTCTATTCCCGTGAAGTTTTGAAAGATTCCGAGTGAAACAACAACCTTGAATTTTTATTTTTAATATGACGATCATGCTATGCTTTTTTCACCAATTTTAGTCTTCGACTCTACCTAGGAAGTGATTTCCTTTCATCCAACTATATTAAATTATCCATTCTCTCTTATAGTGATTTCTCATCAACTAATCCTCCCGAGCATGCAATACACAGACGGTAACATAAAATCTACTTGGTAAAATAAATTCCATGCCAAACACAAGTTGTAATGGTGTGATATTGTTCAAAATCTTGTAGGTTGTCCTATACGCCCATAGTACTACTAAGACTTTTTCATCCCAATCCTATCTTCCCACTTCAAAAATTTTGTGAGCATGTGATTCAGTATCTTGTTAAATTCCTTAGTAGTTCCATTGGCTTGTGGGTGATAGGGGGTAGTCTTGTGGTGGGCTACCATGAATTATGCTAAAAAAATCCTGACTGTCTCATTCAAAAAGTGTGTGCCTCTGTCACTAGTCAAGCTTAAAGGGCACCCATACCTATTGAGTATGTTTTCCCACAAGAATCTTACTACTGTGATTGTTGTGTAATCCTTTGTGGATGTTTCCTTTGCCCATATTTTTAAGTAATCGACAAGTAATGATATAGCACAACCTAGTCCTTCGCATGACAGGTGAAATCAGTCATACCAAATCAATGACCCACTTCTCAAATGGTTATGTGCTAGCTATCAGTATCAAGGGCATCTCATCCCTTCTTCTTGGTTTATAGAGGCATTGGCAATGGTCACAAGAATTGCAAAACTCAATACAATCGTAGTAGATGCTTTCCCACCAAATCCTTACCAATAGAATCTTCCACGCAGGTGACATTTCTTGCATAGTTTCCTCCTACAATCCCACTATGTGCTTCCTCCATGATTGCAATGTGCTCATGTTCTAACACACACCAGTGAAAAACCTCATCATGGCCTAGCTTATATAAGTCTCCACTAATTAACATGTAGGGTGTGGCATGTATGGCTATCTCGCTTTCTTCCCTATGGAACCACACCCATTTTGAGAAACACATCAATATCTTCTAATTTATAGGGCACACACCACAATCTAAATAGTTGTGCATCTCTAATTGTATCCTCAATGCTATGTACATCCTCCCCTAACTCAATTTTTTTATAAACAAATGGGACCCTAAGTTACTCTTTCCTAGTTTTACAACAACTGTAAACTCAAACTCTTGAAATCGTAACATTCCCATTTGAAGAAGGTGTGTCATCCACCTAGGTTCAACTAGTGTGTACTTTTATAAACGAAGTAAAAAGATTTAAGATCATAACAACCATTCTGCTTTTATTTTTCATTCTTTTGAAAGAGGAAGAGTCTTCCTCCTAATAGTTAGATGTTAGGGTTAACATTACCATTTTATCATTCATCACTCATATAGTTTAATTGTATATCTAATACATATTTCATTATTAAACTATAGTTTTTTAGATAGAGATCAACATCTTTTGCAACTTAATAAGTTTCACTATAGTAAGGGAGATTGTACTATCCCCTTAATCCAACTTATTAATTGACAACAATAATAGTATACAAACAGATATAAAGAATATCGACAAGATATCATTACTATTTCCTTCATACAAAGTACAAGAGAATTTATACCACAATTTGGAGTCAGTCTCCAAACCTTTCAATTCATCATGATAAAATATACACTTACAATACTATGCATTTCAGGCATACTACATGTTGATCAAGATTAAGATCATTAAATAACACAACTTTTATTTTCAATACAACTCAAGAATGAATAAAAATTCTTTACAAAAGATCCAGACTTAAATAAGCCAATACATCATAAAAGTTTTTTCATTCTTTTATCACTTACGAAGTCTGCCTATAAAAATGCTAGCATAGGTTAGTTCATTGAACTGAGCATGATAAGCACTAAGCATTAAAACGAAGTGCATTCCACTAATTATTCCATTAAAACAACTTTTCTTTAATGAAACAATTAATATATCATACAAATAAACATAAGTAATAACAACCAAAAAGAAGTACAAATAATGAATCTGAATTCACTTTTAAGAAAAGAGCATAATATAATCAACATCTACTACATTATATCATATAATAATTGACCCAATCAATTACTTATTTAAAACAAACAATAATTTTTGTCATCAAATTATTTCATAATTCCTTCTGAATTGAAATATAAAATTTAATCTTTACTATGTAACTAAAAGAGTTACTTTCAGCATAGTACATATTTAGGATGATTCATCCTACAACTTAAATAAATAAGAAGAAGAATCAATACAGACTATCCATGATTCACTATTCATCTAAATGATAGAAAATAGGTTCAGAAAGTACAAAACTGATTACCCACATAACTCCTCTAATTCAAGGAAACCAATAAAAGGATTCAACATTAAAGAGGCAACATCTAATATAAGAATCCTAATCTATATAGGAAGGGAGACAATCAAGATAGTCTACTTGCAAGCCTTAATTAAATTCTACATTATATAAGATATCATTCAAAGAACTGAAACCATACGTTCCAAAAATAAAGGCAAGACTTATACAAGGATAATCTCTTCTTGTGTCCATCTAGGAAAGATTCATAATATGTAAGAGTGCAAAAAGAGGAGTCCTTCCAATAAAAAGTCCAAATGGAGCATGACTCAGTCAAACAAAGCATTCGGTGTAAACATGATTATGTTTTTCCCTTCTACAGGACAGATTTGACTATTCACTTTCTAAATCAATACATCAATTGAATTAATACAAAATAAATGAGATCAAGAAATATCAATGGCAACGATTGGGTTAAGCAGCAGACTTAAGAATGGTAGTACCAAAGTTTCCTAAACATACATCTATTTCCATGAACTTTCCACAGTTAAAGGAACTCAATAGGAAAGGTCCAATCAAGAATTCATTCACCTTAGTATTATCAAATGAATTCCAAATTCCATTTCAAAATCAGGAGTTCTTTCGCTAGTTCCCAAAAGAGAATACAAAATCAAACACACAGTTTATAGAAAGCAACACTTCTAGTTTCCCCTATGAATTCATACTTTATCAAACAACAATATCAACACTATCCTAGTTCATCTATTCCACATTGTTTAAACACAAGTTCGAGTTCATTCTACAAAGAAAAGTATACAGTACAGTCCCAAGGATGAAGTACAAAATATGGACAAAACAAAATACAGTCCACAAGAGAAATCTATTCCTTTCTCCTTTTAAAGACCCTAAATTCATTCAAATGAATCTAAAAGAGAATACTAAAACCCAACACCAGTATTAAGCTAAGAAAAGTTTCTATAATACTCACAAACTCAATAGTAACTGAAATCCCAACTACAAGGACTTACACAGCTCTATACAAAAGAAACATATAGTTCGTGATCATAATGAAGAACAAATTATACGAAACAATCCCAAACTAGAGGTACTAAATCCTTCCAAACAAGATTCATCTTACGAGAGTATTCAACTCTTCTTTCTTTTAAAAACCTAGAAATCAATTAAAAAGGATCTGAAAGAGAGTACAAAACCCAACACATGTTTAAGTCAAGAAAAGTTTCAACATTACCTCAAACTTGATTGAAACAAAATCACAACAAAATGACTTTCACATCTCCATCGAGTACATAAAGATTGAGATAGAGAAGGTAATTGTTCCAATCAAATAACACAAGAAGAAGTATGCACAACATTTCCATAAACTTTAAAACCCCATTATCGATAGTTTCAAAAGAGCTCTAATTCATACCAATGAGTAAGTAACAATACAATATCAAACCAGTAGTTCCATATCCCCATAAAAGGATACTATTCTATAAAAGGTCCAAAGCATATTCCAACAAAATAGGAAAGACTTTCAAACATGACATGGGTTACCTAGAGCGAGGAGAGTAGAATATCCTCAATGTTTACACACCATCAAATGCTTGAAGTGAGTGGTACAATATAGGACAAAATATCTACAATCCTTCCAAACACAAGATGCATCCAAGAAGATTCCAAAAGAGAATTAAATCAAAGTTGGTAAATCAAGATATTTTTGAGTAGACCATCCCGAATATGAGTTTAAACCACTCAAAGCATCGAGCATAAGTTCATAACAACACTAGCCTCAAATACAAGTTCGTAATGAAATACAAATCCTCTGACACAATTTCAAAAACATAACCCTTGAATACAAGTTTAGAACAAAACACAAAGCCTCAAACACAAGTTCGAACAAACACAAGTCTCGAATACAAGTTCCACATGCATATCACCATTGAAATTGCATAGAGAGAACATCCCAAGACTAATATTATCATGCAATGGATTCATATCTAAAAACCGTAGAGAATCATTCAACCATGAAAGTAAATAACCAGAAAAAAACATGAAACCATTTATCTCATGAGAGTAGAGTTATTTTAATGAATCATTTATAAGAAAGCAAGAAATATTAATGGGCGAGCCTATCATGCCCGATAGTATTCTTCGCCAATTCAAGGAGACTTTTAGTGAAGCTTCCAACTCTTTTTCTCCTCTAAGAAAGATCAACAAGCAAACATATTTTCCTCTAATGCCTCATATACTTTCCTTGGCTCGAAAATAGACCAAAGGAACCAAAAATAGCCAAAAAGTAAAAGTAAAACATCTAGTTCAAGAACCAAATAGCTACATGCGAGAGAAAAATCCCAAAGAATGCAAGACCAAACAACCTCCAACAAATCCACCCTCATAGTTTCCAAGATGGTTTGCACGCAAAATTCAAGGTTCATTAATGCAATTACTCCCCAATCTCCCACCTATCTCTCCTTGCCACTACCTCCTAAAATTGGTGAAACCTATTTCCACTTCAGCATGCATTTCCAACTTTAGTGAAGACTCCACATAAGTCCCACTAAATTTACATGCCTTTTCCAAAACTGGTAGTACTTCCCATTTATTCAATCAAATCAAATCAAATAAATTCCTTTGGAACCATCACCAACATGCCATGCGACCCTAGGTCCCTTTCAATAGTTTAGGATATATTTCCATAACTTAGGTTATAACCTTAGATTTAATCAAAATCATTTCCATAAGTAATTTCCACCTTAGGTTAGATTAAAATTACAACCAATTAGTATTAGGTATAGGTTAAAAATAGCCTAGCATTACCTCAAGTTATTTCTCCCTTATTCCATTTAGCACAACTTAGGTTAGGACGCCATCCCAACAAAATAGAATATGAAGCTTAGGTTAGATTACCACCCGAATAAGTAGACATAGCTAAGAAGTAGGTGCATTTACCTTAGTTTAGAATTCTCATTAGGATAATCCCATAGGTTTAGGATTTAGATTCCCTTCATAGTTGGGAAGCAGGGCTTCAATCTTCTTATGCCATTGAATGTCTTAAAGAGATCAATCCCAAAGATCCGAGCAAAACATATAACCGAATGTAGGCTTGATCTTACAAGACCAAAGAATTTGTAACATACAAAATTTCAGTCTGCTACGTCTCTTAACCGATGAATGTCAGTTTACCATTCAGTCTAGTAAGGAGATTTAAAACATTCCTTGGATCACTAGAATTGATCCAAGGATGAGTCAGTTAAAAGAGATAAGTTTGTAACCCTCAAAACCAAATTGCAACTCACCTATCAGAAGTGAAAATGGATTCTTGCAAGCCATATCATTTCAGTCTAATGAATCCAAGAGTAGAAATGATTTATCCATAACAAGCATGATCTTCATCAATCAAGGGAACACACCTCATTCAAGAAAATCACATGTCAACGCTTACAATGCAAAAGAGAAATATAACAGTTTGTCAAAGGTGTTACATACTTCCCTCCTAAAAATAATCATCATCCCGATGATTATCTTATTTTGACCATTGCATTAAGGACAATCAATTCATTCACATTCTTAACATATGTTTGCAACAATATCATAATTTAAAGTTCTAGAAATCAGCATTCACATAGCTGCTTATTTAAAAATAAATAGTTATCTATCCAAAACTAGCAGATTTATTGACATATGAATATAAAATCACAAATTTTTATCAATCATCATAGTCAATTTTGTTCAAATAAATATGGAAAAACAAATTTTATATCATGGTCCATATTTTCCCAAGTTGCACTTTCTTCATTAAATTAGTCCCACTCGGAACTTACATTGATTTATTTCACAATTTGTTAAATGCAACTGGCAAGTTTCTAGACTCATATGGGTTTAACCATGATTATTCCTAGGTCTTCTTGGACTCTGCAAGGAATTCTAATTTAACACGTGTGATAAATCTGAAACGTATTTCTTAAGCAAAGAGATATGGAAAGCATCATGCATTTGTGACAAAGCAGGAGGTAATGCTAAATGGTAAGCTATAGGGTTGATTACTTCAACTATGTGAAAAGGTCCCACGTAAAGAGGTGATAACTTGGTAGCCTTGCCAAAAGTTGTAGAGTTCTTTTCGGTTTAACCAAGAGAAAACTTCTCACCAAGTTCAAATTTCATATCAACTCACTTTAAATCAACATAACTCTTTCACCTATCTACTACTTCTTTCAAGCATTCATGAATTATTTTAACTTGGTGTTCCATTTCGTAAGGATTTCAGGTCTAATTACCTCT
The DNA here is from genome assembly GCA_018340775.1 of Taxus wallichiana var. yunnanensis. Taxonomy (NCBI): domain Eukaryota; kingdom Viridiplantae; phylum Streptophyta; class Pinopsida; order Cupressales; family Taxaceae; genus Taxus; species Taxus wallichiana. Next base: position 617,005,655 of record CM031239.1, on the reverse strand, counting down.
CTATCCTCAATGTTGTCCTAACTAACGGGGGTTCTGTAATTTCTTTCGTATAGTGCTTCAAAAGGTGCCATCTTAAGAGAGGCATGATATGTGTTATTATAAGAAAACTCAACTAGTAGAAGGTACTCTTCCCAATTATACTAATGATCCATACAATACATTCGTAACATATCCTCTAAAACTCGATTAAATCTTTCACTGTCAATCCATTTCTAGATGATACGCAAACTGAAATTTAGCTTAGTTCCTAGAGCTGCATTAAGTGTTTGCCAAAACCTTGAAATCATTCTAGGATCTCTATCAGATATGATTTATTCAGGTAGTCCATGTAATATGAAAATTTCATTTACAAATCTCTTTTCCAAAATGAGAGAATCATCCTTTAGATTACCAGCAATAAAATGTGCTACAATTTTGAGTTTATCAAAAACTACCACAATAACATCATGTTTATTTCTTAACATAGGAAACCCTTATACAAAATCCATGCTTATTACTTGCCATTTGTATTTGCGGTGTGCTACGAGGATACAATAAACCGATTGGGTGCATATGTTCAGCTTTAACATGTTGACATTCTAAGCAATGCATCACAAAATCAATAACATCCTTTTTCATCCCCTTCCGTAAATATTGTTATCTTATATCGTAAGCATATTTGTAATACCAGGTGTGTCGAAAAAGGTGAATTGTGAAATTCTGCTAATAATTTATTTCTTAAATCATTTAGTGAAGGTATGTATAATCTATTTTCAAATCTTAAGATTCCTTCATTGTCAAAGTGAAAACCTTTATACCTCTCATCATTTGGATCGGCAAAGCAAGCGTTGTTTTTACTTGTTGAAAGTAAGAAATAGATTCCATGATACTTTTACTTCATCTTTAAAATGAGTTCTCAATTTTATAAGAGCATAAATGTGCTTCCTATGACATAGAGCATCAACCAATCTATTTTCCTTACCTTTTGTGTGCATGTGTTGTTTTCAAAATAATGCTAATATGAGTAAAGACTAACACCTAAATAGCTTTAACTTAGCAAGAATTGAACAACAAACTAAACACCATCAAGATAAGAATTAAACAAGGGTTAGATGCTAGCATTCATAAGTACAAACTTTGAAACTAACAATGCTAAATATCTAAACTCCTCTATTCTCTAACAACAAATAAATGAATGGACCTAAGTAAGCTCCATGGCTACCAAAATAGTTTTCCTTAGTATGCCAAGTAACCTAGGAATAAGGGCCTATCAAATTTGGGCTACAAGACCCCTTTGACACCTCCCATATGACCTAAGCACTTAAGAAAGAGGCTTAACTCTTCAAGATGATGAACTCTCAAAAGGGTAAAAGGAAAGCTCTTAGTCTTTGCTATATGTTTTGCATTCACTCTCTTAGAAATCTTAGGTGTAAGTAAAAAGATAGGTGGAGGGATCTTTATATAGTGAAAATGATAAAGGATTCAACACATTCTCATGAATGTGGGATAAAGGTAAAACATGATTAGAAGTGGATAAGGTTGCTTTATTAAAGGTAACCTTACTTTAGAAGGGTTTAATACATGTTTAGCAAGTCATGGGAGTTGGGGGTGCTTTAATTAATTAATAGGTAGGTGTAAGCTTATAAAGATAATTAGAGGAATATTAGTACGATTTCGGCTATTATAAGGGATTAAATCAATTAAATATTGATTTATTGGCTAAATGGAAGGGAAAGATAATTAATTAATAATAATTAATTAGTCTAGGTAGAAGGGGTGATTTATTAACGGAAGGTCGTTAATTAGGGTATTTGTTGGATAGGAAACTTAATTAATTAGCTTAGTGTAATTAATTAATGATGATATAAGGGAAAATGAGTGCTTTTGACGATATGTCATTGATTTGTGAGAAAGGGGATAATTAGTGCAATTTAAGTATTTAAATTGCTTGGGTGTAATTATAGGTGTCTACATTTGCCCCTCTTTGGGGTGGCGTAAGTGATGCCACTTCAAAGATAGTAGATGCAAGAGATTTTGAAGGGATAGAAGAAAAATTAGTAGGAGGGAGAGATGCCCCCTCGAGTGTCGATGGGGTGATGAAGGAAGTCGATCGACGATAGAAAAAGATGAGAAGTAGGTAGAAGAATGGGGACGAGGCAGGATGCCCCAAGGAGAGGGAGAATTAGGGGTGAAAGGGAAGTGGTGTAGAAGAAATATGGATGAGGGGAGAGAAGAGCTTAACCTCTAGCTGCTTATTTGTTTGGAACAAATTTGATGTCATCATATTGCCATAGGAACTACATCATCGGTCCTTATGAAAAATATAAGCATACGACAAAGGTAGAATGACATGAAAATCCTGTTATCTCCGTTTTGAGTTCACGAAAAATGATTAGATAACCCCTACGAAATTTTTGAAGTTGATTTTGCATTATGGCCTCATATTGAGAAATTCGGGTTTTCGGGTTTGTCCGACAGTTCGACATGAGTTTTAACATGCTTTGTGTCGCCTGTTTTCCGAAACCCGAAACCCGCTTCATATTGAGAATCAGGTTTTCGGACCTCCGGCGCATCGGAACATGCCTAATTCAAAACATGTTTTGTGTCACTTGTTCCCCGATACCCGAAGTCTGATTTAGTCCTTTGTGTCGGGTTTTCGGAGCTGTGAAGCATCTAAACATCTCATGCTTCATGTCTTGTGTATCCCGAAACCCAAAACCCGAATTGCACTAAGCCCCCTTATGTCGGGTTTTCGGACCTCTCTAACATGCTGACATGGCATTCATGCCGAGTTGTCGGTGAGTTGGAACGTGCCGAGCTTAAGTGTATTAATTACAATTTTTCTTATAAATACACGGATTTCCATGTCATTTTTACCGACGTATTTTAAACTCGTGGATTTTTCGTACATGCCCTTCCAACCTCGAAACCCGAAATCTCATTTGTACTCGATTGAATCGCCATTTTTCGATCTTCCTTTCTCTCGTTGAAGGTATTTCTCTCTCATTCATAGTTCCTAGTTTTTATGGATTGATTCCGCGTGAGTTCTTCCCATTTTCTTGCTGGGTTTTGAGGGATTTTTATTCTTCTTCTTTCTGGAGTTATTTTGAAAAAGGGGTTTAGGTTTTAGGGTTTATATCTTCTAAATTACCATTTGGTGCTATTTCCTCAAAGTTTTATTATATGCCTGGTACATGAATGATTAAAAGGAGATTGCATGTTGGAAATTCAACACAGAAACCCTATTTTTCTCTTCTGGCGTTTCAAAGGCTGTTTTACAGTGTCGAAGACCCAAAGTATATTGAAGGTTTGGCGTGCCGGACTTTCCAGTGTTGCCGACATCATCGGCAGTGCTGGGATTTCCCAAAGTTCCGACATTATCAAACGTGTCGGGTTTTTCAGAAGTTCCGACATTATCAAACGTGTCAGGTTTTTCAGAAGTTCCGACATTTCCAGCGCATCGGGTTTTCAAGATTTCCCGACATCCTCCTCGCAAGTATCGGATTCTTTCGTTCTTCCGGTATATGCGCAAGTCGATTCTCACAAAGGTGAGAAGTGTATTCGAGCTTGAAACTTTCTTCCTTCGACGTCCTTCATGTCAGACCCTGGTCCATCTCAGGAAAAGACCGAGAAGTCAGGCAGAATGAAATACAAGTTTAAAAAGCTGGAATCTCCATCGTATATTGATTGCAACTACGACATCCGAGACACCGAACTCGGAAATATAGACATTGAAGATTTCTGGAGTAGGGTGAGGAGTTCCTCCCAAACTCCATGGATGAAAACTATAGCAGATAGTGGCTTGCCTCTCGCAGCGGGTCTTCCCATGTCTGCTCAGTGTCCAGAATTCATCTTGGCTTGTGCATCCAGTTATGACTCGGCGTCTCATTCTGTGAGAAGTCAATCAGGTGAAGTAGTGGTCAAATTGGATGGAGGTTATTTTGATGATCTCCTCAAATTGCCTAATTTTGACGAGTATGGAGAGTTGGACATCAAGTCAGCTCAGAAAGCCTGGGACAACGATCAGGAAGACTACATCAAACATGTGAACAAGAAGTTCCTGATCAAGCCCAAACCAGCTGTCTCCAGATTTCCAAGGATTATCCCCAGGAGTGATTTCATCCAAGAAATCAATGACATCATCACCCTGCTGAGTCGGGTTTTTGGTTTGCCCGAATCGAATGTATTTCAAGGATGGATGTATCAATTTATGATCACCATCAAGAAGAATCAGCAGGGGATCGACTGGGGTACTCTCATCAGCAATGAGGTTGATTCCCAAATGACAACGGTCTTGTCAACTAGGAAATTTTATATGTCTTCATATGTCACATACGCAGCCGTCGGGATGAGGAACTATCCCGGCCGGATACCAAGGAAGCGTAAATGCAGTGGAACCAGGTGTATCAATACTTCCCTCAATTGACAAAGAAGGGGTCCAAAGACCATTTCAGGAGGGTGAATGATGCCTTCTTCTATGAAAATATCTGCAGGATAAACCCTGAGCTGAGGAAGACAAGAGTCTCAGATGAGGCTTGGGCTGAAGTTTCTAAATGGGGATGTATCTTCTTACAATTCAAGAAGTTTACATATCTTCGGGTGGTCATGTACTCGGGAGATCCTTTTCACCTGCCCCGATATCCAGGGGATAGACTGATATTGATGGAGTTGGTTAGGCAGCTGTTGGATTTCCATAAATTCCAACAAAGCAAACATAAGGCTGTTGTATCCTTCCCAATTTCTATTGGGAGATATACTTGCTCAATAGTAGTGAAAGCCAAAAATGTTGTCCACAAACTTCAGGAAAAATTGAAGAAGCATATGAAGCCTCGAGATGGTTTTGATATCCGAGGAGTGCTCAGAGCATATGGAACCCAGCATCTGCACAGGCCAAACATAGAGGATATTTGGGTGGATCTGCGTAATGAGGTTGCTGTTCGCAGAAAGGATAATAGCAGATTGACTATTGCTGAGATTCAAACACTGGAGCTTGCTGATTTACCGAGGTACAGGTGACAATGAAAGTGTTTTGGATCTTTCCTATGATGGACTAAAGGAGGATCAATATGTTTTCCCACCTATTGATTGGTCAGCCAGCGAAAAATCCTCTATTACAGATAGGTCGGCTCTAATCCTTGCTCGCACCAAAGCATGGCTCTCCTCTTGGGGAATGAATTTTAAAGATGATAAGTTTTCAAAGTTGGCTGCTTCAGAGGCGGGGCCCTCCAAAAAGGAAAAGGACAGAAAATCTTCTAGGGAGCCTATAAAGGTCAAGATTGTCAAAAAGAGAAAAGAAAGAGAAATCTCTTCAATTGTTTCTCCAGTAGAAACGGTGAATGTGCCAGAATCACCAACACCACCAGAAATAGGAGAAATTAATTTGGAAGAAGGAGGAAGCCAGCTTCTGTCTTCACCATTTGCTGATTGCTCAACTGAAGAGACCTTATCTCTTGCATCCAAGGCTTTGGAGTCTGGATCTGTGCCTCTTTCCTCACAACCACTCCTACCTCCTTATTCTCCATCAACTTCTGCAACCATGGCCAGTATTTTCTCTGGACTTTCACCCCTCTCTGCTGGTACCCAAGTGATCACCAACACGCCCCCTCCTGTGCCTCTTTTTATTGGATCTACTACCACGTTGGTAACTATTCCTCCTCCACTAGTAGAATCTTCTCCCCTTGAGGGTATGATACCAGCTTCTGCAACCATGGCAACTCCCTCTGATATGCCGCAATGGCTACTCGAGCAAACTCCGAGGAAGAGGAAGGTGATTGTGCCCCTACCAGCCTTTGATTTCAGCTCACTCAAGGCTCCTACTGCGAAATCAGCCAAGAAACCCAAAACAGTTTCAAGGGTTTTGGTGGATGCTTCAGGAGATAAGTTTGCAGAGATTGTCACTCCCTCGGCTGAAAAAACTAGAGAGGATATAACAGCCTCTGATTATCAGGTAACCAGCGTGGCTCTAGGGAAAGTGACAACAGAAGGGGCGCAACAAGATGCACAGGATTCCATAAACGTGTTGTGCCAAAAGTTGAAAGAAACAAAGGACAACAAAGATGAGCTCAAGGAAAAAGTGGAGCAATGATTGATGAGGTTTTGATTAAACTCTCAAAACCCCTTGAATCCATACCACCTTCTTCTGTGTCTGTTGGATTCGATTTCTCATCAGTACCTACGATTGAGAAGATTGCTAAAAAAGGAAGGGTGGTTGATGAATGGATCCAAAGGTTGCTCCAACAGGGGAAGGAAGTAATTCAAGACGTGGTGCAAGTTCATCAGTCCTTGGGAGACATTCAGAAGGATGGAGAAAAGATGGATGAGGAGATTTCTCAAGAAATTGACATCTTGATTTGACTTATGAAGCTCTCCAGGTGTTAAAGCAAATACCAGCACATCTCTTGGTAGAAGAAGGTATTCTCCCACATACAGATAAGCATTTCTAGCTGACCAAGGCCATCAGGTTCAAAATAAAGATTCTCAATGAAGCCTGCAGTAAGTTGAGAGAATCAAGGGATAAATTGATTGATGGGAAAAGTGATCTGGAAGAAGAATTGCTGAAGATTTGTCCAAAGGTGTCAGTTGGGAACTCAGGTATCCTATCAGCAGATGATCTCTTCAAGCAAATCCAAGAGTCTGTTCAGCATGAACCAATAAGCGGATTTGACCTTGAGATCATGGATCGGTTGGTAAGGGTTGAACATTCTTTGGAGGCCTTAAGAAAGCTCAGCAAAGGATTGAAAAAGCTTCCCGGCACTGCCAGCGATGTTCATGAAACCTGTGAAATTTGGAATGATCATTCCACCGCCTGATGAAAATGAAATGCAAGGCATAATTCGGAAGTTCTAGGAATTTCAGAGCAAATAGTCTCAGCTGGAGGAAGAAAAAGAGGAAGGAGCAAAGGATGATGATTCAGATTAAGTCTCAAACGTTTCATGTCATTTCAATCTTGAAATCGACATGTCTTTTTCATTTCTGTTTCGTCACATTTTTGAATCATATTTTGACTTGATCTCCGTGAGAATCAAGCAAAACAGAACTCTTGTTAAAATGCTATTTTTTAGGATCTGCCCTATTTTATCTCTACTTCTTTTGTTATAAATAAGGAATGCTTATGCATTCCAAAGGGTCAAGATTTTTGGGAATATTTAGGGGCTATTGGAAAGAAGAAAACTTTGTGTTTTCATTCAATCATTTTGAAGAATAGGAATCGATATTGTTTTACTGAGACTTTGTGTTTTGGAATCTTTCTTACTTAAGACAATGTTCTTATGTTCATGATCTTAAGCTATTCTTTGCATAACATCTTAGTGTTTCGATTATTTCGGACATTATATTTGTGATCTAAAACTTGTATGATTATTTCGTGCTCTGTGTTTACTCGAAAGAAAATACGTTTCTCCCATTTCCTTTCTATTGTGCTTCTTTCATTGTATCAGTTTCTAACCCAGTTCATTTACGGAAGAAATACCCTTGAATCGTGTGAATGTGGATTTCGGGATTTCATCCCAACCCCCAATGGTTAGATTAGTGTGAATACTATATATATTGTTTACCGTGTTTTAGATTAGCAATAAGCAGGCAGCCTCACCTGTCTTTGAGGAGGGATTTAATCTCATATACTGTGGTTGAACCTCATATTTTGGTTTGACAAAATATCCAACCAACAGTTTTTGGCGACTCAGCTGGGGAATATGGATCTATAGTATAAAGCTTATCCTCTCGGTGTCTGGCGACTCCGTATTTGCCTTATTTTCAGCAAGATCTCCTTTCGGTTCAAGCCTGGCGGGAAGATATTTACTCGGTCCCGCCGAGCTCAAGGTGAAATTGATCTGCTTTGTTTGAGTTACTTTAATGAATAGCACAATTTCAGTCTTTCTCCTGACAGCATTGTCTCTAACAAAACTAGAAGTTCTTCACCTGTTCAGAGAAATCGGATCCCCGTGGAACGGGAAGCATCTGCAACTTGTCGTGGACTACTCTTGTCTGATACTCGATCCCTGTACGCACTCTTTTTAGAAGGATGGCGGTTCAACCTGTGCCTTGGGGCACAGTTATTGGTCCTCTTTCTTTGACTCCTCCATTGAATGAGTTACCACATGGATCACGTAAAAACATTCCCAAGTTCAATGGGGACGGGAAGCAGCATCCTGACGAGCACATTGCATCTTTCTTTGTTTCATGTGGTGTCCTTGAAGTAGCCCATGAAGATGTCTCCGTCCGACTCTTCGTTGAAACATTGCAGGGTGTAGCAGCTTTGAATGGTTTTATCACCTCCCGAATGCATGCATCACAAACTGGGCTACCATGTGGACTAAGTTTGAAGCACATTTCAAACCAACAAAGATTCCCATGCTTTGTTAGCTCAGCTCACGCATATGAAGAAGGAATCGCATGAACCTATGTGGGAATTTGTGGCAAAGTTCAACAAGCTGATCCTAAGATTCCGAGAAATAGTCATACTACTACTGGAAAACCAAAAATGCTTCTTCATCAATGCTCAACCTCCGATATAAGCTTTTTATTAAGAAGGTCGGTTATCCCAGATTTGGCTACTTTGCTCACCAACAACTATCTTTTGAAATAGAGGATGATCTCATCTTGGCCGGAAGGATCAAGAAAGACATACCTAAACTCAAAAATCAAGGTTCTTCTCAAGGTAACACTAATCCTATGTTTCAAAAAATGGCTAACGATTTGATTTCTTTAAAAAAGCAAATGTCCCAGCAGGTGAGCAATGTTCCGTATCGAGATATCCTTAGACGGAATTTCAATAACAACAATGGTGCACTGCCCAGAGATAGGCCACGGTTAACTCCTGCTCAACCGAGACTAGCAATTGAAGCTCCTCCAGTCAATGCAGCAGTAGAAATAATTGAAGAAGACAATGAAGGAGAAGAACAAGATTCCCGTGAGGCTTTTGAAGCTTCAGGATATGCTGATGAGTCTTATGACGAGTCAGCTGGTGACTCCAGCATTGGGTATTTGGAATATGATGAAGATGAATGTACGCCAGATGGTCATTTGCTGTCTTCACTCGGTCCCAATCTCAGAATCCCAGAAAACCTCTTAAAAGCACTAAGGAAAAGAATAAGGAACCTCCCATATCCATAGTTAAGAGGGGTACCCCTATTTCAGCACAAACTGAAAGAGAGGTTGCCAAAAAGGCAGCTGCTCCTTATTCTCCTTCTCCTAAGATCAGTGCCTCAGCACAAGCTCATGTAATTAGGACTGAGCCTACCATCATTCCTTCTTATACTGCTTTTGACATTGTTGATCATGCAAAGAGAACCAAAATTCAAATGTCGAAGAAAATACCTTCAGTCGAATCCTGAACAGTTTGAAAAGCTGGCCAAGTTCATCAGAAGTAAAGCGGCTGTTCCATCACCTTCAAAAGGTCTCCTTCCAAATCCTACTCAACTCCCACCACAGAACAATCTGACCTCTGCTTCTTCCTCAGGAAAAATTGAACCATTCTATTTGTCTCTACTTATAAATGGGTTTAAACTCAGCAATTGCATCATCGACTCAGGGGCCTCTGATAATGTTATGCCCGCAAAAGTGGCCCATGCCCTTGGACTTACTTTGACTAAGTCATATGGATGGTGCTATTCTATGGAAACTAAACAAGTCCCTTTGATTGGTCAAATCAAAGATGCACAGTTTGCATTTGTTGCCTTTCCTGATAAGAGAGTGAAAATGACTATTCTAGTTGCCGATATTCCTGCAGCTTACGGTATCCTCTTGGGTAGAGGATTTTGTAAAGACGTCGAGGAGAGATTAATATGGATTGGACCAAAGCTAAGATCCCGGTCAATGGGGTTCATCAGGTTCTTCATCCTGAACCACAGGCGAAGTATTTGGTGACCAAATCAGATGATCCAAAAGCTCAGATTCTTTTCGAAGATGCTAGCTTTGGGAATTATTTCATGACTTCAGAGATACCCATTGTAGATGTTGAAGAAGAAGATCCCAATGCTATTTGGACGCTCGAATTTGATGGTAGCTGCTCAACCTCTGGATCAGGCGCTGGTGTTGTTCTTATATCTCCTAGCTCCGAGATTTTCCCATCAGCTTACAAGTTGCAATTTGATAATACTAACAACACGGCCGAATATGAAGCCCTGTTATTAGGATTAGAAATGGCCAGACAGAAGGGAATCTGAAATCTCAAGGTTCAGGGAGATGCAGAGCTGATTGTCAATCAGGTCAGGGGTATATATCAGGTGAAAAATGATCGGTTGAAACATTACCGGAATAAAGTTTGGGATAGTATAGAATGCTTTGATGCATTTTCTATTAAGGCAGTTTTGAGAGATTATAATGACAAGGCTGATTCTTTGGCCGTATCTGCATCCCTTCTTCTCCTCATCCTCAGTTCAAGCAAGATACATACTCTATTGAGATTGTGTATCGTCCCAGTATCCCAGATAATGCAACTCATTGGCGAGTGTTCAATGATGATCAACAGGTGTTGGCTTTTCTAGAAAAGGCTGACAATTTCAGTGAGTTATATTTTGAAGGTTCAGAATCAGCCTTCCGTGAAACTATTTCAGATCCATATCAGGAGGTTGATGGTGAATTTATCCAGCTGAAAGGCAACAAGATACCTAAAGGTTTGGTTTCTTTGGAGGGCTTGTTTGATAAGCATGATCGTTTTATCCAAAACAAAAGGCAAGTCGAAGGAGCTTCTTCCTCTGAAGTAGATCAAATCAATCTAGGTTCGTCTGATCAACCTCGGATGGTGAATATTGGGAAATGTTGTTCTCCTGAAGAGAAGGCAAGATTTACTTCGCTTTTAAAGAAATACATCGATGTGTTGGCCTGGTCTTATGCAGATTTAAAATCCTTCAAGCTCGAGAGATGTACAAAGACAAGTATCCCTTTGAAGCTTGATGTGAAGCCGCATGCATAAAAAGCAAAGACATTACAATCCCAAGATCTCAGGAACTATCCTGGCAGAAATTCAGAAGATGTTAGATGCTAGAATTATTTTCCCAATCCATCACTCCACTTGGATTGCTAACATTGTTCCTGTCAGGAAGAAGAATGGCGAAATCCGGATCTGTGTTGACTTCCGGAACTTGAATCAGTCCTCACTGAAGGATAACTATCCCTTGCCTATCATGGATCAGGTATTACAAACTGTTACTAGATCAGAAATGCTTTCCATGCTCGACGGATTTTCGGATATAATCAAGTCGAGGTAACCACAGAGGATCAACACAAGACGGCCTTCACGACCCCATGGGGTACCTTTTCTTACAGAAGGATGCCTTTCGGCTTGATCAATGCCGGAGCCACTTTTCAGAGAGCTATGGACTTGGCATTCAGAGATTTGATGGGCAAGGTCATAGTTGTGTATTTGGATGACTTGACCGTTTTCTCTAAAAAATGGAATGATCATTATGATCATTTAGAACAAGTACTTTTGAAATGCGACGTCACAACATTTCATTGAATCCCAAGAAGTCCATGTTCGGGGTGGCCAGACCGAGGAAAGCTGCTTGGGTCATATTGTGACTAAAGAAGGAACCAAAATTGACCCGAAAGGGTAAAAGCCATTCGAGTCTTACCTTACCCACAAGTAAAACCGAGTTCATTCTTTCTTGGGAAAGGTTAATTTCTGAGAAGGTTTGTACACGATTTCATCGACGAAACCAAGGATATCCTTGGAATGATGAAAGGCAAAGTTCCATTTCGATGGAGTACAGAAGGGAAGCTTGCATTCGAAGAAATCAAAAGGGCAGTTGCTTGCGCTCCTATCTTAGTATGTCCAGACTTCAAGAAAGATTTCATCATGTACAGTTACGCCTCTGCTCACACAGTGTCCGCCATCCTAATGCAGGAAAACAGGGAAAGCATTGAAGCTCCCATCGCATTTATGAGCTGCCCATTGAAGGAGCATGAATTGAAGATGTCACAGATTGAAAAGCATGCTTACGCAGTGGTACGAGCAGTAAAACATTTCAGGTACTATGTGCTGAATTCCCATACTCTCGTTCTCGTTCCTGATACTGCTGTTAAATCCATTCTGACTCAACAAGAGCTGGGAAGTCAACGAGGTACTTGGATAGCTAAGGTTCAGGAGTATGATTTAGACATCAGACCTACCAAGTTGGTATGAGGAAGGGGCCTGTGCCAATTAATTGCAGAAAATCATGCCGAAGCAGAGTATGAAAAGACTCAAGACACTTCTTCAGAGCTGCCCATGGTGCTTTTCGTGAGTACGACCGATGAATGGTACACGGACATTGCTTTCTTCCTAACTTATGGTGAATGCCCCCACATTTAAATCAAAAGGAGAAGAGGACCGTCAAGTTGAGATCTGTAAAATACCTTTTGTGGAATAATGCAATATACAAGAAAGGTATTGATGGTGTTTTCCTGCGTTGTGTTGATAAATCACAACAGGAAAAGTTATTAGAATCCTTTCATAGACTAGCATGTGGAGGACATTTTTCATCCTCTGTAACAGTGTATAAGATCCTACGGGCTAGGTACTATTGGCCTACTCTCTTCCGGGATTCAACAGAATGGGTGTCCAAATGTGAAGCTTGTCAACATTTCGTTGGTCGCCCCAAGCTAGCAGCTCTTCCTCTGAAGCCTGTAGTGATTGAAGAACCTTTTCACCAATGGGGGATTGATTTCATCGGAACATTGAATCCTACTTCCAGTGCCAGACATAACTACGTGCTGACTACTACAGACTATTTTACCAAGTGGGTAGAAGCCGCACCAATCAAGCAAGTAACTTCTGAAGCAAGTTCCTTAAGGAAAATATAATTGTCAGATTCGGTGTGCCTCATAAGATTGTAGCTGATAATGCCTCTAATTTCTCATCACATGAGTTGACAGAATTTTGCTATGGATTTGGCATCACTCTGGCTCACTCATCTGATTATTATCCCCAGGGTAATGGGCAAGCTGAGTCCAGCAATAAGAATCTGGTTACCATAATTAGGAAACTAGTGGATGAAAATCAGAGGACATGGCACAAAGCATTGTATGATGCATTGTGGGCTGATCGGATCACTCCAAAGCGAGCCATAGGGATGTCTCCTTTCCAGGTGCTATACGGGATTGATGCTGAGATACCTATCTCAGTAGAATTACCGGCCTTGCAGTTGGCAAAAGCGGTTGAAGATGTGGCTTTTTAGAGTTCTATCGAGAAGAGGGTTATGTACCTAGCCAGGCTAGAAGAGGAATGAATCAAGGTGGTTGATCGCATCGCAGATCATCAGAGTAGAGTGAAGAAAATTTTCGACAAAAAATCAAAGCAGCGTAACTTCCAGATTGGAGATTTGGTGTTGCTTTGGGATAAGAGAAGAGAACAAAAAGGAATGCACGGGAAGTTTGATTCTTTGTGGAAAGGACCTTTCAAAATCCATGAGCTGAATGGCGAAAATAGTTTCCTACTATCATATCTGGATGGAGGACTACTCCCGTTGCCTTTCAGTGGACAACACCTAAAGCTGTTCCACCATTAATGCAAGATGCTCTCTTGCATTGTACATATTTTACTTTGTTTTGTTGTGTGTTTGCTTTTGGTTTTCTTTCTTTCTTCGTTTTGTTTTGTTTTGGTTTTCTTCTTTTCTCCGTAGCCCAATGGATAAGGCTCTGGTCCGCGAGACCAGAGATTCTGAGTTCTCTTCCTTTGGTATTACAAAGAAAGTCCCCAGCTGGAGCCAGCTGTTATCTCCATTTTGAGTTCACGACAAAATGATTAGATAACCCCTACGAAATTTTTGAAGTTGATTTTGCATTTTGGCCTCATATTGAGAAATTCGGGTTTTCGGGTTTGTCCGACAGTTCGACATGAGTTTTAACATGCTTTGTGTCGTCTGTCTTCCGAAACCCGAAACCCGCTTCATATTGAGAAAATCGGTTTTCGGACCTCCGGCGCATCGGAACATGCCTAATTCAAAACATGTTTTGTGTCACCTGTTCCCCGATACCCGAAGTCTGATTTAGTCCTTTGTATCGGGTTTTCGGAGCTGTGAAGCATCTAAACATCTCATGCTTTATGTCTTGTGTTTCCCGAAACCCGAAACCCGAATTGCACTAAGCCCCCTTGTGTCGGGTTTTCGGACCTCTCTAACATGCTGACATGGCATTCATGCCGAGTTGTCGGTGAGTTGGCACGTGCCGAGCTGAAGTGTATTAATTACAATTTTTCTTATAAATACGCGGATTTCCACGTCATTTTTACCGGACGTATTTTAAACTCGTGGATTTTTCGTACATGCTCTTCCAACCTCGAAACCCGAAAGCTCACCTGTGCCCGATTGAATCGCCATTTTTCGATCTTCCCTTTCTCTGGTTGAAGGTATTTCTCTCTCCATTCTTGGTTCCTAGTTTTTATGGATTGATTCCACGTGAGTTCTTCCCATTTTCTTGCTGGGTTTTGAGGGATTTTTATTCTTCTTCTTTCTGGAGTTATTTTGAAAAAGGGGTTTAGGTTTTAGGGTTTATCTCTTCTAAATTACCATTTGGTGCTATTTCCTCAAAGTTTTATTATATGCCTGGTACATGAATGATTAAAAGGAGATTGCATGTTGGAAATTCAACACAAAAACCCTGTTTTTCTCTTCTGGGGTTTCAAAGGCTGTTTTGCAGTGTCGCAGACCCAAAGTATATTGAAGGTTTGGCGTGCCGGACTTTCCAGTGTTCCCGACATCATCGGCAGTGCCGGGCTTTCCCAAAGTTCCGACATTATCAAACGTGTCGGGTTTTTCAGAAGTTCCGACATTATCAAACGTGTCAGGTTTTTCAGAAGTTCCGACATTATCAAACGTGTCAGGTTTTTCGGAAGTTCCAACACCTCCAGCGCATCGGGTTTTCAAGATTTCCCGACATCCTCCTCGCCAGTATCGGATTCTTCCATTCTTCCGGCATATGCAAAGCAGTCGATTCTCACAAAGGTGAGTAGTGTCTTCTCGAGCTTCAAACTTTCTTCCTTCAACGTCCTTCATGTCGGACCTTGGTCCATCTCAGGAAAAGACCGAGAAGTCAGGCAGAATGAAATACAAGTTTAAAAAGTTGGAATCTCCATCGTATATTGATTGCAACTACGACATCTCGAGACACCGAACTCGAAATATAGACATTGAAGATTTCTGGAGTAGGGTGAGGAGTTCCTCCCAAACTCCATGGATGAAAACTATAGCAGATTGTGGCTTGCCTCTCGTAGCGGGTCTTCCCATGTCAGCTCAGTGTCCAGAATTCATCTTGGCTTGTGCATCCAGTTATGACTCGACGTCTCGTTCTGTGAGAAGTCAATCAGGTGAAGTAGTGGTCAAATTGGATGAAGGTTATTTTGATGATCTCCTCAAATTGCCTAATTTTGATGAGTATGGAGAGTTGGACATCAAGTCAGCTCAGAAATCCTGGGACAACGATCAGGAAGACTGCATCAAACATGTGAACAAGAAGTTCCTGATCAAGCCCAAACCAGTTGTCTCTAGATTTCCAAGGATTATCCCCAGGAGTGATTTCATCCAAGAAATCAATGACATCATCACCCTGCTGAGTCGGGTTTTTGGTTTGCCCGAATCGAATGTATTTCAAGGATGGATGTATCAATTTATGATCACCATCAAGAAGAATCAGCAGGGGATCGACTGGGGTACTCTCATCAGCAATGAGGTTGATTCCCAAATGACAACGGTCTTATCAACTGGGAAATTTTATATGTCTTCATATGTCACATACGCAGCAGCCGGGATGAGGAACTATCCCGGGCTGGATACCAAGGGAAGCAGAACGGTGAACCAGGTGTATCAATACTTCCCTCAATTGACAAAGAAGGGGTCCAAAGACCATTTCAGGAGGGTGAATGATGCCTTCTTCTATGAAAATATCTGCAGGATAAACCCTGAGCTGAGGAAGACAAGAGTCTCAGATGAGGCTTGGGCTGAAGTTTCTAAATGGGGATGTATCTTCTTACAATTCAAGAAGTTTACATATCTTCGGGTGGTCATGTACTCGGGAGATCCTTTTCACCTGCCCCGATATCCAGGGGATAGACTGATATTGATGGAGTTGGTTAGGCAGCTGTTGGATTTCCATAAATTCTAACAAAGCAAACATAAGGCTGCTGTATCCTTCCCAATTTCTATTGGGAGATATACTTGCTCAACAGTAGTGAAAGCCAAAAATGTTGTCCATGAACTTCAGGAAAAATTGAAGAAGCATATGAAGCCTCGAGATGGTTTTGATATCCGAGGAGTGCTCAGAGCATATGGAACCCAACATCTGCACATGCCAAACATAGAGGATATTTGGGTGGATCTGCGTAATGATGTTAACTGTTCGCAGAAAGGATAATAGCAGATTGACTATTGCTTTGAGATTCAAACACTAGAGCTTGCTGATTTACCGAGGGTACAGTGACAATGATGAAAGTGTTTTGGATCTTTCCTATGATGGACTAAAGGAGGATCAATATGTTTTCCCACCTATTGATTGGTCACCAAATAAAAAGCCTCTATTACGATAGGTCGGCTCTAATCCTTGCTCGCACCAAAGCATGGCTCTCCTCTTGGGAATGAATTTTAAAGATGATAAGTTTTCAAATTTGGCTGCTTGAGGCGGGGCCCTCAAAAAGGAAAAGGACAGAAAATCTTCTAGGGAGCCTATAAAGGTCAAGATTGTCAAAAAGAGGAAAGAAAGAGAAATCTCTTCAATTGTTTCTCCAGTAGAAATGGTGAATGTGCCAGAATCACCAACACCACCAGAAATAGGAGAAATTAATTTGGAAGGAGGAAGCCAGCTTCTGTCTTCACCATTTGCTGATTGCTCAACTGAAGAGACCTTATCTCTTGCATCCAAGGCTTTGGAGTCTGGATCTGTGCCTCTTTCCTCACAACCACTCCTACCTCCTTATTCTCCATCAACTTCTTGCAACCATGGCCAGTATTTTCTCTAGACTTTCACCCCTCTCTGGTACCCAAGTGATCACCAACACGCCCCCTCATGTGCCTCTTTTTATTGGATCTACTACCACGTTGGTAACTATTCCTCCTCCACTAGTAGAATCTTCTCCCCTTGAGGGTATGATACCAGCTTCTGCAACCATGGCAACTCCCTCTGATACACCGCAATGGCTACTCAAGCAAACTTCAAGGAAGAGGAAGGTGATTGTGCCCCTACCAGCCTTTGATTTCAGCTCACTCAAGGCTCCTACTATGAAATCAGCCAAGAAACCCAAAAGCTTTCAGTTTCAGGTTTTGGTGGATGCTTCAGAGATAAGTTCGCAGAGATTGCCACTCCCTCAGCTGACAAAACTAGAGAGGATATAATAGCCTCTGATTATCAGGTAACCAGGGTGGCTCTAGGGAAAGTGACAGCAGAAGGGGTGCAACAAGATGCACGGGATTCCATAAACATGTTGTGCCAAAAGTTGAAAGAAACAAAGGACAGCAGAGATGAGCTCAAGGAAAAAGTGGAGCAGTTGACAGAGGTTTTGATTAAACTCTCAAAACCCCTTGAATCCATACCACCTTCTTCTGTCTCTGTCGGATTCGATTTCTCATCAGTACCTACGATTGAGAAGATTGCTAAAAAAGGAAGGGTGGTTGATGAATGGATCCAAAGGTTGCTCCAACAGGGGAAGGAAGTAATTCAAGACGTGGTGCAAGTTCATCAGTCCTTGGGAGACATTCAGAAGGATGGAGAAAAGATGGATGAGGAGATTTCTCAAGAAATTGGACATCTTGATTTGACTTATGAAGCTCTCCAGGTGTTAAAGCAAATACCAGCACATCTCTTGGTAGAAGAAGGTATTCTCCCACATACAGATAAGCATTTCCAGCTGACCAAGGCCATCAGGTTTAGAATAAAGATTCTCAATGAAGCCTGCAGTAAGTTGAGAGAATCAAGGGATAAATTGATTGATGGGAAAAGTGATCTGGAAGAAGAATTTCGAAGATTTGTCCAAAGGTGTCGGTTGGGAACTTAGGTATCCTATCGCAGAGATGATCTCTTTAAGCAAATCCAAGAGTCCTGCTCAGCATGAACCAATAAGTGGATTTGACCTTGAGATCATGGATCGGTTGGTAAGGGTTGAACATTCTTTGGAGGCCTTAAGAAAGCTCAGCAAAGGATTGAAAAAGCTTCCCGGCACTGCCAGCGATGTTCATGAAACCTGTGAAATTTGGAATGATCATTCCACTGCGCCTGATGAAAATGAAATGCAAGGCATAATTCGGAAGTTCCAGGAATTTCAGAGCAAACAGTCTCAGCTGGAGGAAGAAAAAGAGGAAGGAGCAAAGGATGATGATTCAGATTAAGTCTCAAACGTTTCATGTCATTTCAATCTTGAAATCGACATGTCTTTTTCATTTCTGTTTCGTCACATTTTTGAATCATATTTTGACTTGATCTCCTGCGTGAGAATCAAGCAAAATAGAACTCTTGTTAAAACGCTATTTTTTAGGATCTGCCCTATTTTATCTCTACTTCTTTTGTTATAAATAAGGGATGCTTATGCATTCCAAAGGGTCGAGATTTTTTGGAATATTTAGGGGCTATTGGAAAGAAGAAAAACTTTGTGTTTTCATTCAATCATTTTGAAGAATAGGAATCGATATTGTTTTACAGACTTTGTGTTGTGGAATATATCTTACTTAAGACAGTGTTCTTATGTTCATGATCTTAAGCTATTCTTTGCATAGCATCTTAGTGTTTCTGATTATTTCAGACATTATATTTGTGATCTAAAACTCATATGATTATTTCGTGCTCTGTGTTTACTCGAAAGAAAATACGTTTCTCCCATTTCCTTTCTATTGTGCTTCTTTCATTGTAACAATTTCTAACCCAGTTCATTTACGAAAGAAATACCCTTGAATCGTGTGAATGTGGATTTCGGGATTTCATCCCAACCCCCAATGGTTAGATTAGTGTGAATACTGTATATATTGTTTACCGTGTTTTAGATTAGCAATAAGCAGGCAGCCTCACCTGTCTTTGAGGAGGGATTTAATCTCATATACTGTGGTTGAACCTCATATTTTGGTTTGACAAAATATCCAACCAACAAATCCATACTACAAACAATTTTCCATTGTTGAAAGTACCAAATCCACGCAACATACAATAATGTAATGCAATACGAGAAGGAAACAATCTCATATAATAGGAAAACAAGTATGAACGTACATATCCAACCCAACAACGGTCAAGACAGCATTGTACAAATGTTTTGTTATCGTGTTGAAGATATCCACAAGTTTTGATTAACAACAAGGGTTAAAAATGATGCCCCAAGCAAGGATACATGCAAGGGGAAATGAAAATAGACATGAGGTCCATGAAAAGAATTTGTGCACAACGAAATAGCACCAGCAACCAAAGTGCCCCAAAGTATAGACGAAGCAAGGAGCTAGCTTTTGTGAATGGTTGTGAATCCGTGATCCATGAAGTCATATTAATAGGGGAATATGTGAGACAAAACAAAATGATATGGATAAAATACCATCCACAAGACACAAGTTTCAACCGTAAGAAGCAAGTTACCATTTTGTAGGGTGTTTTACTTTTTAGGAATTTTTTGAAAAATTTTGCCTTGTTTTTGGATTTTTTTGATATAGTAAATGTTTGTATTGTTTTGGCTTTCTGAACTATGATAAACAATAGAAGAAAGGAGAATAAGAAAAAGAAGGGCCTAGGGGCAACAGAAAGTGCCCTAGGTGGAAGAAAAGAGAAACAAACGAAAAATAATGTCCTTGTTTAGTGGAAAAATTAAGAAAAAATAATTATTTGAAAAAAATTATTTACGAGGGTGTGAAGAAGAATAAAAATCGCCAAGGAGAAATAAAATTGTCTGGGGAGAAGAAAGGGGTATTGGACAAAAAATGCCCCAATACGGTGAAAAATAATTATTTAATTAAAAATAATTATTTAATTAAAAATAATTATTCCATAGTGAACAGAGGAGAAAACAGTGAGCTAAACAGGTGTCCCGGCCATCTGATCGGTCAAAAACAGGTTAATATACCCCCCCAGGGGGGGTAAAAACATCACAATCAGTTCATTTTAACAGCTCAATTTAGAAACCTTACCATGAGGCTCTGACACTCGGGATAAATGGTGATCGCACGTGATCATTTGAGGTGTGTTGTAGATTGTAGATGATAGATCTGTAGACAATATCAAATGTTGTTTTCAAGTGTTATTTTGATGTATATGGACGGGATGATATGATGATATTGGTGTGGGGGGATAGATTTTTGATTATGCAACCCTCTTTCCCCATTGATGATATGATAAGTGATGATTAGCTTAGCATACATGCATGATGTAAAACTTAGCATTTTGTTTATATATGATGTATATATGATGCTAGATGTGATGATAGTGATGGTAACAAAATAGAGCACATGCAATAAACACAATCAAATGCTACAAAGAACACCAGGAATTAATGCAATACACCATGAATCACCATGCCTTATTAACAAGTAACAAAACACAACCAAATGCATTAAGAAATAAATAAAGAATTAACACACTAGCATGTCGAAACCCACTACAATATGCACAAGAAAGAATGAATCTATTCTAAGAAAGAAAAGATAAACTATGACAAAGTACACCCAAGAAACAAACAACTCAAAAGTAAGCCCACAAAACACTATACAAGCAACAAGCAAAGCAAGGAAACAAGGCAATGCAAGTAAATGTTTTTGTAAGATATGTTTTCATGCACCGATTTTCTATTGTTTAGGTTTTTGTGAAACAATTGTCTATTGTTTTTGTGTTTTCTGAAACAATTTTCTATTGTTTTTGTGTTTTCTCAAAACAATGTTCTATTGTTTTTGTGTTTTCTCGAAACAATTTTCTATTGTTTTTGTGTTTTCTCAAAACAATGTTCTATTGTTTTTGTGTTTTCTCGAAACAATTTTCTATTGTTTTTGTGTTTTTCTCGAAACAATTTTCTATTGTTTTTTTGTTTTTAACATTTTCCAAAGCTATGTGTAGGTAACCAAGAAAGCATGGATGCCCCCAGCGTTAGGTGGGGAATATACAAGGGTAGAAGCCACACGCTTATGAACAAGAAGGTGAAGTCATTGAGTTGCCCCCAACATAAGATGGGAAATAACGAAAGACCACGTCCCTTATAGACAAATAGAAGAAGGCAAAGCCGGATCAAGGCTTGACAAGATGGTGTGCACAAGGAAACTTGAAGGTAGAACTAGGTCCAGAAAAATCCAACTACCCTTCTAATACAAAATGCTTGTGAACAACGAATCCTCTTGACGTGCAAAACCGGTTTTCACTCAAAGACTTGTCCAAAGTGCCACAATTGCATGATTTTCACTAGTGGACGACCTATTTTCTCTTTTTCTTTTTCTGATTTTTTTTTTTATGTTTTTGTATTTTTTTAAATTTTTGTGCCATGTTCAAGCATAGAACTTCTTAAGATGCATGGCGTTCATTGGCTCTCGGAGCTCATCACCATTGGGGTGAGCCAATTTGTATGCCCCTGTCATACTTGGCAACTATGACATAGGGTCCTAACCAATGTGGTTCAAACTTCCCTTTCTTTTCTCGCTCTGCTTTGGTGTTGAATTGGTTCTCCTTCATAACTAAATCACCTACCTCAAACTGGTGAGGGATGATTCCCTTGTTGTAGTTATGGGATATTCTATGTTGATATACCTTCAGGTGATTAAGAGCGCAAATACGCCTCTCATCTAGGAGCTCTAACTCAGCCAATCTTACCACTCGATAATCTTCATCCTTATCCAAATAGTCCCGAAGAGAAATTCGCAAGGATGGGAGTTCAATCTCTAAAGGGATGATAGATTTTGTCCCGAACACTAGGGAATATAGCATCACACCCATAGGAGTTCGAATTGATGTTCGGTAGGCCCGGAGGACTGGCTGGATTTGTAGGTGCCAATTTCGACCAGTTTTGCTAACCATCTTCTCCATTATCCTTACCAAAGTCTTGTTTGTTTCTCAACTTGTCCATTACCCGAGGGTAATATGGCGTGGACAATTTCAATCTGATTTGGAACCGTTAGCAAAGACCTTTCACGCTTTTGTTCTTAAATGACTTCCCATTATACGTGACAACATTTGCGGGGATACCATATCAAGAAATAATGTGATTCATGATGAATTTAGAAATCGTGCTCTGTGACATAGGTTAAAGGGACATCCTCCACCCATTTTGTAAAGTATTATGTAGTTGTGATGATATGTGTATGACCATCAGATGAGGTAGGAGTACGCTTCCCTATTAGATCAAGTCCCCACTTGGAGAATGGCCACGAGGTAGTGATTAGTTGCAATGGTTGCGATGGAGCATGGATGAAATTTCCATACTTTTGGCAAAGCACACATTTTATAACATAATTACAACAATCAGTTTCCATGGTGGGCCAATAGTAACCTACTCTTAACAGTTTTTTAGCCAAGACCATTCCGTTTGTATGTGCTTCGCATACTCCTTCGTGTACTTCTTTAATTGCTTGGATTGACTCCGTCACATCCAGACAACGTAACAGATTCCCATCATAGCCATGATAATAAAGTGTACCTCCTAAAAGGGTGTAACAGGCTATCTGGTGAATCAGGATTTGCTTTTCAGAACGGGAGATATTGGGAGGGAAAGTACTGTCCTTAAGATAGGTGAAAATGGGTTCGTACCATGGGGAATAGGGACCAACAACCTCACAAGCCAGGCAAGATTCTGGCATGTCATACGTGGGCTGGTGTAGATTTTCTATGAAAAATGGCATATCATTGTTCCCTGGTGGAATACAAAGCATAGATCCCACCGTTTCCATAGCATCTACCAACTGCTTACTGCGTTCTTGGGATCTGCTCAAAGGTAATGTGCACAAAATACTCCTTAAGAGTTGCCACTAACTTCTTGTATGGTATGAGCTTGTCATCCTTAACTTTATACTCATCATTAACTTGTTTGATGATTAGCTGTGAATCACCTACAACCTTAACATGTTGAATATTCCACTTGATGGCTAGCTTCATCCCTATAATGAGTGCTTCATATTCTGCAATGTTGTTCGTGTAAGGGAAGGCCAGGCGGAAAGCCTGCAGTATAGGATCACCCGAAGGAGTAATAAGGACCACTCCTACACCTAAACCATGAAATGTAAAAGATCCATCAAAATGTATCTGCCATATGACAGATTCTTCAATGTAGAGAAAAGATGCATCTGGCAGATCCAGACTCAAAGGTTTTGTGCTTTGCAAAGGTGCTTCCGCTAGCTGGTCGGAAAGTACTTATCCTTTAACTGATTTTTGATGGAAAAATTCTATATCAAACTCACTAAGTAGAATGATCCAATTAGCCATTCTACCTATGAGGGTGGGTTTAGACAACAAATACTTGAGTGGGTCGACCTTGGATATGAGCTTGGTCTTAGTATTTAGCAGGTAATGGTGAAGTTTCTTAAAAGTAAAAACAACGGCCAAGAAAGCCTTTTGAATCTAAGGATAATTACATTCATAGGCGATGAGGGTGCGACTCAAATAGTACACTACTTTCTCTTTATGGCTAAGGTCGTATTGGGTGAGTAGTGCACCAATAGCGTATTGTGTAGCAGAAATATAGAGCAAAAGTGGTTCTCCCAGAGTGGGAGGCATGAGGATAGGTGGATTAGCTAGGTACTTGTTTAAGAAAAGAAAAGGCTTGTTGTTGCTTAAGTCCCCAGATGAAAGTGATGTCCTTCTTAAGAAAATGAGTGAATGAGTGACATTTATCTGCAAGCTGGGAGATAAAGCAGCGAATGGCTTGAATTTTCCCCTGCAAGAAATACAATTGCTTGATATTCTCAGGTGGAGGCATTTCTGTGATGGCAGACACTTTAACGGGGTCTACCTCAATACATCGTCTTGACACGATGAATCCTAATAGTTTCTCGAGATAGCGCACCAAAGACACACTTCTTTGGATTCAACCTCGACATTGTATTCACGCAGTGCTCAAAGATACACCGTAAAATGATAGGATGATCCTCTCTTGTTTTGAACTTTCCTAGGATGTTGTCTACGTAGTCTTCCATGATGTCACGAATCATATCATGAAATATTACTATCATGGCCCGCTGATAAGTTTCTCCCGCATTCTTAAGGCCAAATGGCATCACCTGATAATAGAAGGTGCGCCAAGGAGTTGTGAAAGTTGTTTTGTGTTGGTCTTCCTTAGCGATCTTAATTTGATTATAACCCAAAAATCCATCCATAAGCGATAGCATTTCATACCCTGCGGTTGAGTCAACAATCATGTCAATGTTGAGCAATGGAAAGTCATCTTTAGGGAAAGCTTTATCGATGTCCCTAAAATGCATGCGATTCAGATACGATAGGTTTCTTCCGACATGAACAATGTTCAATATCCATTCGAATAATCTTTTACCTCGATGAATCTTACTGCAAGCAACCTTTCCAACTCTTCTTTAACTAACAAGGACACTCTTGGGTGCATCTTTCGGAGCTTTTGTTTGATAGGCTTAGCATCTACATGCACAACTAGGTTGTGCATGACCAAAGTTGGATCTAAGCCAGGTATGTCTTTGTAAGACCATGCGAACACATCCATAAACTCTCATAGTAGCATAGTGAACGTATTTTGTTCTCTGGCCGAGAGTGATGCTCCCAATTTTACTATCTTGGGATCTTCTTCAAGCACTACATATTGACATCAATGGTTTCTTCAACTAACAATTTTTATAAATCCTCCATACGCGTAGGATTGGGAGGTAGGTTGAGATCTTCATCCAAGGATGTCTCTACGAGATTTTAATCCTTCGCATGGTCACTTTGTTTGTCCTTTGATTTTCTTATCTCTGTTTGTCGGCCCGATGCCTCAAAGAATTTTTCACCGTGTGACTTGGACGTTGATTTTTGCCGAGGCTTTTCTTTAGAACTCTTTCCCTCACTTTTCTTTAAATTTTTTTGACCACAAAGTTCAGCCTCCTGACTGAAGTAGGCGTAGGTGTCTAAGTCAATAAATAAACCCTTCTTGTGATCTCCAATGGGAATTGTATCCCTTATGCCCATGAACTCTGCAATATCCTCGTTGTTCTCAAATAAATCTAGTGGCACGTGATGTTGTTAGTCCCATTCAGCAAGGGAAGGTACACAAGGTAAAGGATTGGTTTAGTGGGGGTTATGTTCAGGACAACGTTATTCATGAAAAGGTTCGTGGAGGCCAGATCCTCATATTGGCTACAACAGGAATCCATATCATTGTCTAGATAATCGGAGCCATCCTCACGCTCTGAACAAGTCGCATCTTGATCGTTAGGGTGTGCCCCATAAGGGTGAATCCCAATGCCATATCTTTCAATTTTGAAATGGGGGAGAGGGACTAGTTCCCTTTGTCCTTGTTCATTCTTACCACATCCTAGGCCTCTGTAGCCCATGGAGTACATCATTCTACTCAATTTTTCATATTATGGATTTTGATAACAAGATGGGTGAGTGTCCTCAGGGATACAAGTAGTAGGTGGATGAAACAATTTTTCCTCAGCTAACAAGCCTCTAGGTAGGAATGACCCAATAGTGTGTTCCTCTCTAGGTCTTCTAAAGCGGTATTTGGGTCAACCTCTAGTCTTGGCGACAACGAGAGGTCGAAACCAAGAGTGCTTGTTGTACATTATACTACCCATAGCCATATTCCAGGATTTTCATCTCCCATGAATTAAATGGAGATGTTGAAGTAGATGCTCCATGAGTGCAAGAACTAAGAGAATTTGAATCTACTCAAGATTACATGGCCTCGAATGAAGAGGGACAACTATATCTGTGGAGGGACATGCCTATGTACCCTTTCGTGAAAAGCTATTAAGATCTCTATAATGAGCAAAGGGCTCTAAATATCCTAGTAGTGTAACCGTATGTCCCTCATGCTTCAACTTGATGCATTGATGAAATGTTGATGGCACAACCTACATGGCATGAATCCATGGTCAGCCTAGACACATATTATATGGAAGCTCCAAGTCTAGGATGTGGAAATTTGTCTCGATGGCAAGTGGGTCCCACCTCCATGGGCAACGTAATGGTGCCTACTGACTCTCTTTCCGCATTGTCGTATGTGGTGATAGTGATGATATGGGACTCAAGATCTACCTCCGTATGTCCCAATTGTTTGACTAATTTAAGCATGCCGATGTTCAATCCAGATCCGTTATCCACAAGCACTCGTTTGATTTTCCTGTAGGTGACAACTACCTCAATGTATAAGGGAAGATTATGTTTAGGATTCTTGGTAGGGACCTCCCTATGGTTGAAAGTGATATGCTCACTTGGTGCAATATTTTCCACCGCGGCTTGAAGGTATGCATGATCGACTTCGAAAGGCACTCCCAACCCCTGAAGAGTTTGATACAAAATGTCCTTATGCACATTGGATATCTTGAGAAGATCTAAGATCGAGATCTTAGCAGGTGTCCTCTCGAAGTTGTTCTAAAAGGTTATATTTACCATTTTTGGGGTCAACAGAGAGGGTTCTAGAATCATGAGGTGGGCATGAATTGTTACCACAGCATAGTCCTTTCCCTTGATCCAGATGGTATTGACACGGTCAGCAGGGGAGTGAATACATCCAATAAGAAAATCGTAATGATTGTTATCTCTTTTGGTATACAAGTAATTCGCAGCTTTATAGGTTTGGGATGAGTCTCCCCGATCTGGCTTTGTCTTTTCTGACTTATCATGCTTAGGGAATGGTTCCTTATAAATCCCCATTTTCTCGTTAGGTGTTTGCATTTTGCCAAGGTTATCCACCTCTATCTCCCCATTATCAATGAGGTCCTGAATATAGTGGTGAAGCCGCAGACATTTGTCTATCTTATGACCTTTAACGTGATGCATTTCATAGTATTCATGCTCCTTATACCATGAAGGTTCGGGAGCGTTGTCATTAAATGGTTGCGTTGTAGGATAGGTCATCATGTGGGCCGCATCCAACTATTTTAGTATGACGAACAATGGTTCATTGAGGGAGGTGAATGTTCATCGCTTTGGTGGTGGTTGAATTGGGCCCTTGGTTAGTTTAAAAGGTTGACTGGTTTGGACTGTTTGAACACGTTTGGAATCGGTAATTCCGTCTCTACCATGTTTTTGTTTTTGTTAAAGATATTTGGATTTTCAGTGGGTTTGACACTTTGGTTGTCTTTAGATTGGGTTTTGAGGGTGCCTTTGGCAATGAGATCCTTTTCTATTTGAATCCCTTTCTTGATAACCTCCTCAAAGGTGCGGACACAATGCATTTGGAGGTGAAAAGCTATATCTGGGTTGAGATTAGGGACGAAAATACTGACCAGTTGCTTCTCAGGGAAAGTGCAAGGGAAGCGACTAGCTATCCCTCTCCATCGTTGGAGGAAGCTAGCAAAGGTCTCATTTGGGCATTGTTTTGTGCCACACAAGTCTACCATGGTGACGTCACTCTCTATATTATACGAGAAATGATGCACGAATCTTTCTACCAATTCTGGCCAGTGAAAATTGATCCTCGTGGTAAGCGCATAAACCATTCCAATGCTTGACCTCTGAGACTCTTAGGAAAAATTCTGATGAGGTAATTATCACTATAAGACACCTCTTGACATGCCATGTAGAAATATTTAACATGATCCCTTGGGTCTCCCTTTCCTTTGTATTTGTCAAACTTTGGCATATCAAATTTCTTTGGAAAGGGTTGAAGGGTCATTGTCTTTTCAAAAGGATAGGGGCATAGTTCTTTGTATTGGTATTTCCTAATACTCCCTATATTGCTTTCTTGTATGCTTACAAGCGTTGCTTTCATAGATTGCACTTCTTGTGCGAGAAATTGTTCTCTAGTGGGAGAAGCGGGGACATGTACACGATGATACCCCGTGTCTTCTTCTCCTTGGTTTTCTCGATGGATTTTGTGGATCCTAAACTTAGGCCTTGACTTTTGAACGTTCTTGTTTGTGTCTTTCTATACCTGGAAAGTAAGCAAAGCTAGTTGTCACTTAGGTTACTTGAGTTGTTATTGGATTGTGACTTTGTTTGTGTCTTCTTCTTCTAAAGGTTCTTCCTCTTCGTATTGTGAAGGTTGTTCCCTTGTCTCATGTTCTATCTTGTTTCTTCATGGAACTTTGATGAGGGGTATTCTATTCCCTACCACTTTATCATTTTTTACGTAAGAAGTGGAAGCATGCCTACTGTTAAAATATCTTCCATATTGATAAGGGGGCGTTCTTCCTTAGTAGTGTCATTTTTAGGTAATATTGGTTCATTTTCGGTGGAAATTTGACCCCTAATTTCGCGACCGTGCTAAAAATCTATCTTTGTTTCTAAGGATAAACTCATCTAGTAGAGCAGGGTCAAAATCAAAGTCCACGTGTGGTGACTCTAATTCATTTCCACTATGGTCGACCATTTCTTCTGTTTCCTTTTCTACAGAAAATAGTGGTCCTAGATCATGTCCGATAAATGGGTTTGACCCTTGTCATTAGAGGTTTCCCAAGCTTGCGCCTATTGTTCCTCATATGTTTGTTTCTTTAAACCTAGATGCGTCTTGGGAGCCATGTTTTCATGATAAGTTTCACTAAGGTAAGTTGTAGATTTGTTCAAAATTCAATGACTACCCCTAAGTGAAACACAAGATGTACGTGTTAAGAGTAAATTAACAGTGTGAGAATACCAATGTGATAGAATGATAAAGTCACCAATGAAACAATCGTTTGGTACCAAAACTTAATCAAATGAAGTACTTCCTAGACTATGTTTCAAAGTAATTTGCGACACCAGATGATTAACAAGATGTCTCCACTTATGCCAAGTTCAAAGGAATGAACAAGATGTAAGTAAATACATGAAGTTAAATGTGATCTCCCAATCAAGATATACGACGAGCAAGCTCAAGTTTGATTAAGACCTATATCTCAAAAAGTGCCAATTACGATTTGCAAATGACACAACAATATCACTAAGATATGTTAACCCACTTTGCAAGAAAGTGAAGTATTGATATCGAGGTGTTATTGATATAACATGCACAAATGGTAGTGCCTAGAACCTTTTGAAATTGAGGTAATAATAAAACCGAACAAAAAATAGCTCAAAGTATAGCTAGGAATAGTTAAGAATGTGTGCAGCGTAACCATACAATATAGGTATTTATGTCGAGTTTACAAGAAACAAGATGTAAATATCAAAATTGTAATGATACAAGACAAACAAGCTAACTCCTCTATGGAAGTATGCGGTGATGAACCACACCTAACTACAATGACGATCTTGACGTGGGTATCAAGATCACAATGGCTACCAAATGACGTGAAAATTCCTCCACTCACTTTAGACATTTAACTAACCTAGCCATAAACATGGATGGGTGTAAACGGACATAAAAATGAGAAAGCATCGAATGGAAAAATAAAGGTAATCACACCTCTTTTGATCAATAAAGTGTCAAAGGAATATGAAGGAAATAAATCAAGAAAAATGACAAAAATGCTAGCCTCACTTTGGCGAGTTTCACCTCGCCCTAAGGCAAGTAAAAACTAGGCAAAAGTAATACGTCACACGTTTCTCAAAAAAAAGGTTCACAACTCAACACCTTTTTTAAAATGGCCAAAGTGGGCTCCCTGCCAAAGCATATTCTCCTAGGTGGTTCTCTCACCCTAGGTGTTACAAAGTTGCCATGAGCAAGTGCGATTTACCTAAAAAGTTGCACTTACTAGTTTGGGAGTATCTCGGCTTTACTTTACCCCCTTCAAGAATAGTAGGCAACTAGTGCATCTATGTGTACTATCACTGGGGTCACCACAATGAACAACCTATAACGCTATCTCGACAAAGGAATTACTAGTCAAGTAGGTAGTGTGGAGCACTTCCCATTTCATCCACAAGGTTCCCTCTTGCATGGACTACTTTGGGGTTCCTAAAACCACCCCCATTGTTGTAGCTTAAGGCATTATGCCAAAGGGGTTATGTTCTAGTTGAGCAGAGATGGACATACCATTTTTTGAAACCTGCAATACAATGTTTTGAATATGTTGTTCTTTTTATCTTGTTTAATTAGGTTTGGTTTGCTTGAACACCTTTTGGCAACCTGTATAACAACTGTATTAGTAGTTTTTTGATTTTGTTTTGATTCGTCCTTTCTTTGACAAGCGTTTTAGGTCCCACACTCAAGCATTAGTAGTTCTCCAAGAAAATCACATTATTTAAAAGAGGATTAAGATTTTCTTTTGATTCTCAAGATCATCCAAGGATGTAAGAGAAGAGCATACACAACAAATAATCCAACTAAAAAGTAAAGAAAATCTTTTCAATCAATGAACCATACAAATTTTTTTGATAAATGTTCTTTCCCTAAACCAAAAGTGAAAGATGAAGTATCCAATTTACCAAATGTTATAAAATGAAGAATAAAGTTGTTTTTGATTCTCAAGATCACCCTAAGGTGTAAGAGAAGATCATACACAAACTTTATCCCAACTATATAGAAATGGAAAACTTCAAATCAAAGGACCATTGAAAAATGCTTTGTAAAATGTTCATTCCCTTAAACCAAAAGTGAAAGATGAAGTTTCCAATTTACCAAATGTTGTAAAATGAAGACTAAAGTTGCTTTTTATTCTCAAGATCACCCTAATGTACAAGAGAATAGCATACAAAAACTTTATCCCAACTATATAGAAATGGAAAACTTCAAATCAAAGGACCATTGAAAAATACTTTGTAAAAGGTTCATTCCCTTAAGCAAAATGAATAATCAAATTTCTAAGTTTAATCCCAATGTTAAAAAGATATAGATCAAAGTTGTTTTTGATTCTCAATATCACCAAAATTTTCAAGAGAAGATCATACACACGCTTTGGTCTAAATCGAGGAAGCATGGAAATACAACATTCATCAAAACATTAGACATGTTAGAAAATGACCAGTTTCAAAATAATAGAAAAAACTATGATTTTTGTAAGTATAAATCCCAAATTTATGTTTTCATTTCATAGTTAACTTCAATACATTTCCAACGCAAAAAAAATGGAGTCATTTCAAGTTCGGGAGAAAAAGTTATGGCCTTCGGAAGATGGGTTACGCATATGCTCTTATGCTCACGGGTATGCACTTGACATGCACTCAAAAATGTCAAAAAAATGTCCCTTAATCTGCAAAATGGGAAAAATTTTCCAACCAAGATTCAATTTTGACAACAACCCATCACATTAATATATGAATAGAAGACTCAACGCTATCAAACATTAACATACATGCTCAAGAATTTAAGATTTTCAAGAAATTGACAAAACTAACATGTAGAATGATGAAAAAGTAAGCTCTAAAAATGAAAAGATGATGAAATCTTAAAATTTTCTCACCAATATTAAATTTTGACAGAAAACCACCACATTAATATGTAAATAGAATGCTCAGCACTATCAAACACTAACCTACATGCTCAAGAATTTAAAATTTTTAAGAAATTGACAAAACTAGCATGTAGAATGTTGAAAAAGTAAGCTCTAAAAATGAAAACATGGAGAAATCTTGAAATTTTCTAATTAATTCTAATTTTGACATCACTTCACCTCCTTCATACCTACAAGGAAGACTCAACACATGCAAACTCAACAAAACAAGTTAAAAAAACAAGTTAGATCAACATGTGTAAAAGAGGGTTAGTAACCAAAAATGAAACTTAACTACAAAAACTTGAAATTAAGTGCAAAGGACAATGGAGTATGTCCCACTGGGCATGCCAAATGTGTGCATGTGTTGTTTTCAAAATAATGCTAATATGAGTAAATACTAACACCTAAATAGCCTTAACTTAGCAAGAATTGAACAACAAACTAAACACCATCAAGATAAGAATTAAACAAGGGTTAGATGCTAGCATTCATAAGTACAAACTTTGAAACTAACAATGCTAAATATATAAACTCCTCTATTCTCTAACAACAAATAAATGAATGGACCTAAGTAAGCTCCATGGTTATCAAAATAGTTGTCCTTAGTATGCTAAGTAACCTAGGAATGAGGGCCTATCAAAGTTAGGCTACAAGACCCCTTTGACACCTCCTATATGACCTAAGCACTTAAGAAAGAGGCTTAACTCTTCAAGATGATGAACTCTCAAAAGGGTAAAAGGAAAGCTCTTAATCTTTGCTATATGCTTTATATTCACTCTCTTAAAAAGCTTAGGTGTAAGTAAAAAGATAGGTGGAGGGATCTTTATATAGCCCAAAGGATAAAGGATTCAACACATTCTCATGAATGTGGGATAAAGGTAAAACATGATTAGGAGTGGATAAGGTTGCTTTATTAAAGGTAACCTTACTTTAGAAGGGTTTAATACATGTTTAGCAAGTCATGGGAGTTGGGGGGTGATTTAATTAATCAAAGGTGATTAATTAATAGGTAGGTGTAAGCTTATAGAAGATAATTAGAGGAATATTAGTATGATTTAGGCTATTATAAGGGGATTAAATCAATTGAATATTGATTTATTGGTTAAATGGAAGGAAAGCTAATTAATTAATAATAATTAATTAGTCTAGGTAGAATGGGTGATTTATTAACTAAGGTCGTTAATTAGGGTATTTGTTGGATACACAACTTAATTAATTAGCTTAGTGTAATTAATTAATGATGATATGAGGGAAAATGAGTGCTTTTGACGATATGTCATTGATTTGCGAGAAAGGGGATGATTAACACAATTTAAGTATTTAAATTGCTTGGGCGTAATTATAGGTGTCTACACCTTTGATGTAATTTATGTCAAAATCATATTGAGACAAAAAATCTAACCATCTTCATTGTTTTGCATTTAGATTTGGCTAAGTGAAAATATACTTCACCTAAGATGATCGGCTTTTAATTCAAAAGGTTTACCAAGTAAGTATACCTCTAAACTTGTAGTGCATGAACAATGGTAGCAAGCTCTAAATCATGTGGGGCATAATTCAACTCATGTAACTTTAGTTTTCTACTTTTTTAAGCTATGACATGATCATTTTTAACAAAAGACCTCCTAGACCTTCACCAGATGTATCTTTTACAACAATAAAGTATCCATTAGGTCCAGTACCGCTATAATAGGTGTCAAAGTTAACTATTCCTTCAAATTTATAAATGCATATTCACATTTCTCATTCCAAACAAACTTCTTATTCTTTTCTCGTAATGAATTTATTGGTGCAGCCACCTTAGAAAAAAAAATTACAATTTTTTTGTAGTAACCAAAAAGACCCATGAAGCTTCTAACTTTATGTACATTATTTGGTACAGCCACTCATTATAGCTACAATTTTAGAAGGATCTACAACAATTCCATTCTTACCTATTACATGTCCCAAATAGTGCACTTCTATGTCATAAAATAACATTTAGATAGCTTACCATATAACCTGTCTCCTTCTCAAAATTTCTAAAACTATTTTCAAATGCTCATGGTGTTCCTCAATAATTTTAGAATATATGAGAATGTTGTCCAAGAATACGAGCACAAATTTATCCAAGTATTCTTAAAAGATATTATTCATTAAATTCATAAAAGTTGCAGTGCATTTTTAATCCAAAAGGCATAACTATGAGCTCATAATGTCCATACCTTGTTCTAAAAGCTATTTTATGAATTTCCTCATCCTTAATCCATAATTGATGATATCCGATCAAATATCTATCTTAGAATATATTGATCCTCCACACATCTGATCAAATAGATCATAAATTCTAGGGAGTGGGTATCTAATCTTGATTGTTGCTTTGTTTAACATTCTCGTAATCAATGCACAATCTAAGTGTTCTATGCTTATTTTTCACAAAAATTACTAGTGCTCCCCAAGGTGAAACACTTGGTCTAATAAAACCTATAGAAAAAGTTCTTGTAATTGAACCTTAAGCTCTACTAATTCTATAGTAGTCATTCGATATGGTGCCTTAGAAATAGGCTCGGTTCCAGGCTTGATTTCAATTATGAAGTCAAATTCCCTTTTGGGTGGAAGACCTGGTAACTCTTCTAGAAACACGTCATCAGAGTTTCGTAACAACAAATGTTGTTCCATGACATCACTATTCTCTTCAAAGTAGCTTCAAAATATTTACTTTGCATATATAAAGTACAACCTTTATTTTTGGGCTTTTTAAGTTGCATAGTTGATAGTTTCCTTACGTAAATCTCATGTTTCACACCCTGAATCTCTCGATGTTTTCTACGGTCATCTAAACAACTAATATGTTTTTCAAAATAGTCAATTTTTTCCTTATGTTCATCTCACCAATTAACACCTATGATTACATCATAAGACCCCAAAGGTGTAACATAAAGATCAACTTCAAAGTGGAAAAACTAGGTAAGTCAAGGACTGCTCCAAAAAGACACATACTAATCGTATGAACAACATTATTTCCATAATGTACACCATTTTTATGCATGTTTCTAACTTTAATTTTTAGTTTTGATGCTAATTTACTAGAAATAAAACATTTAGTAGCTTGTATCAAAAATAATAGTTATAGTTATACCAAATAACTTACCTGTAACCTCTATGGGTGTGGCCTATTTTCTAGCTCCGCTTATTAGCTACACGCAACATGTATCTTATGTTACCGATTACGACCATCCCTTTTCAGATTACATTGATTTGTGTAATAATATTTGCCATAGTTATAATAGCCTCCTACACGTCCCTTTCTAGGTTTGGAATTTTTTCCAACCTTAGAGTTATCATTCGACCTCCATAAGACTTCTGTTCATTATTATTATTATTATTGAAAAAGTTGTTTCGTGCATTACCAATAGACTTATTTGTTGTTGTTTTCTTATTATTATCAGCTGAAAACTTACTTTTCATTCCAAATTTCTTCCATGGCCCTTTCTTAGGTGCAATAGATGATGACGAGGAGTTGGGTAGTTTCTTCCTTACTTCCTCTTTATGAGCATAAATTTCCTTCAATTTTTGTTCTTGCCTTATGGATTTTTAACAACCCCTCCCATCATGGTTGGGATGTAAACATCCACCTCTACTCTTATAAAGTGATTCAATCCCATGATGAATTTTTGTATCCTAAACTTCTCATTAGTTTGATACTGAGGTACATACTTAAGGAGTTTAGTAAACCACTCCCAATACTCAGTTATAGTTAGCTTTCCTTGAGCTAAGTTCTAGAATTCAGTCATTTTCTAGATCATAATAAAGTTGTGGTAGCTAACGTTGCCTAAAGTAACCTTTAAATTGATCCCAAGTGATATTAGTTTCATCAATATTCAACTCAGCCTTACAACTATCCCACCATGAAGATGCCTCATGGGAAAGCTGATATGCTCCCCATATCACCTTTTTTTCTTCCGAGAAATTCCTTATTGCAAATTACTCCATTTCTCCGAGCCAATTCTCATCTCCATATCCTAATGTGGTGCCATCAAACTTGGTTGGAATTATCATTTTTATATCATTAGTGAGTTCAGCTGCCAGCCTAGCCTTTTTTTTCTCAAGATGATTAGGTATGTTCACATTGTTATTATCAACACCTAAATTGGCATTGTCCTCAGGAGGTAGCTGATTATTATTACCAGCATCTTTTTCCTCCTCATTTCCCATTACTTGTTGTTCAAGTATAGCCAAACAATCCTTGTGTCCAACAGGGCAGTAAGGATCTCATCAATTTTTTGGGTAGTTGTTGCTCCTTCCTCAGGTGGAGGATTATTTGCAATATTTCCTCTTGTTCTAACCATTTTCTGTTAACAAGAAAATTTAAGTTTCATCGTATTATGGACATAATAGGTCCAAGATCTGTAACCTTCAACTTTGATACCAAGATGTAACATTCCCATTTTAAGACTTTAGAAATAAGGGATTTTTTTAACACAATGTTCTCTGTTCTAAATAAAATATCATTTAGAACACATATTCCATGTCAATCAATCTCATAACAGATAACCATATATAGTTGTAATGACTCGGTAAACTACCGATCTCTCATTCCATGACTCGGTTACCAAATGATCTCTCATGTTTGTCTTAAATTATATAATACTTTATGTATAATACATATACTTGGTTTTCCTACCCTATTCTAGGTACTGAGTGATCTATTTAAAGAACCTATCTAAATATTTGTTACCAATATTCATCTAACATCATGTTTCTTTAAACTAGGTGACATAAGACAACACAACTAGCAACTTGCGATACTTTGGCCAAATATTTTCAACATATTGTTCATGTTACTATTCCTAGACGCCATACTTATCAATACAAAATATGTCCTACACCTCACTCCACTATTATCTAGAATGGTCTTTACCCACTCCTATCACCCACTTGCCCAAGTTTTGACCCTAGCCCAGGTTAGCAACATAATTTTTTATAGGAATATACTCACAATGACTTAGGGTATATGGGCATACTCGACCGACCTAAGTCGACCGAATGTGCTAAGGTACTGAGTCATAGAAAGATACTCCTATTCTAAATATGCTACTAACTTGACCTAGAGAGAAAATAAGTTCAAGTACGCATGATGTGTGTAGATCTAGATGAACAATATGGAAGGGTGGTACCACATGTCAACCACAACATCAGTATCCTCAAGAAGCCTTTGGTCTTCTCGAAGGTAAGTCTACAGATTGGCATGTGCCAACATCTGTTAGAACTGATTCATCATGATGTACATACCCCTTGGTGGTCATTAATTCATAATTAAATTTGGATTAAGATTCATATTGCAGCAACCATGCCTAACCCTAATTCCAACATTCATTAAGTTCTTTATCCATAATTAATCTAATTTGATATTAAGAACTTCATTAACTCATGTTTGCATTGATGTTCATTAACTCAACATAACAAGCAATTATCCTATAAACAGGAATCAAACATCAATCAGTTAATTCTTAATGTAACCTAGCTATCCAAAGAAGGTGGTGTGTCATCCACCTAGGTTCAGCTAGTGTTTACTTTTTATAAACGAAGTACAAAGATTAAAGATCATAACCACCATTCCTTTTATTTTTCATTCTTTTGAGAGAGGAAGAGTCTTCCTCCTCATGGTTAGATGTTAGGGTTAACATAACCTTTTTATCATTCATCACTCATATAGTTTAATTGTATATCCAATACATATTTCATTATTAAACTATAGTTGTTTAGATAGAGATCAACATCTTTTGCAACTTAATAAGTTTCACTATAGTAAGGGAGATTATACTATCCCCTTAATCCAACTTATTAATTGACAACAATAATAGTATATAAACAGATATAAAGAATATTGACAAGATATCATTACTATTTCCTTCATACAAATTACAAGAGAATTTACACCACAATTTGGAGTCAAGACCCAAACCTTTTAATTCATCATGATCAACTATACACTTACAAAACTATGCATTTCAGGCATACTGCATGTCGATCAACATTAAGATCATAAAAGAACATAACTTATCTTTTCAATACAACTCAAGAATGAATCAAAATTCTTTACAAAAGATCCAGACTTAAATAAGCCAATACATCATTAAAAAAATTTCCTTCTTTTATCACTTACGAAGTCCATCTGCAAAAATTGCTAGCACGGGTCAGTTCATTGAACTAAGCATGATAAGCACTAAGCATTAAAACGAAGTGCATTCCAATAATTGTTCCATTAAAACAACTCAGCTTTAATGAAACAATTAACATATCATACAAATAAGAATAAGTAATAACCAAAAAAGAAGTACAAATAATGAATATGAATTCACTTTTAAGAAAATAACATAATACAATCCGCATCTACTACATTATATCATATAAGAATTGAACCAATAAATTACTTATTTAAAAAAACAATAGATCTTGTCGTCCGAATTATTTTGTAATTCCTTCAAAATTGAAATATAGAATTTAATCTTTACTATGTAACTAAAAAAGAGTTACTTTCAGCATAGGACATATTTAGTATGATTCACCCTACAACTTAAACAAATAAGAATAAGAATCAATAAAGACTATCCATGATTCATCATTCATCTAAATGATAGAAAATGGGTTCATAAAGTACTGTAACGATTACCCACATAACTACTCCAATTCAAGGAAACCAATAAAAGGATTCAACATTAAATATACAACATCTAATACATGAATCCCAATCAATCTGGGAAGGTAGAGAATCAAGAAAGTCTACTTGCAAGCCTTAAATAAATTCTACATTATAGAAGATATCATTCAAAGAACTAAAACCATACATTCCAAAAATCAAGGAAAGACTTACACAAGGATAATCTCTTCTTGTGGCCAATAAGGGAAGATTCATAATATGAAAGAGTACAAAAAGAGGAGTCCTAATAAAAAATCCAAATGGAGCATGAATCAGTCAAACAAAGTAGTCGGTATAAACATGGTTACGTTTTTCCCTTCTACATGATAGACTCAGCTGTTCACTTTCCAAATCAATACATCAATTTACTTAATACCAAATAACTGAGATCAAGAAAGATCAACAGGAATGATTGGGTTATTCTAGTACTTAAGAATGACATTCCCAAAGTTACCTAAACATACAACTATTTCCATGAAATTTCCACAGTTAAAGGAACTCAATAGGAAAGGTCTGATCAAGAATTCATTCACCTTAGTATTATCAATTGAATTCCAAATTCCATTTCAAACTCGGATTTATTTTGCTAGTTCCTAAAAGAGAATACAAAATCAAACACACAGTTTAAAGAAAGTAACACTTCTAGTTTCCCTATGAATTCATAATTTATCAAAAGAAATATCAACACTATCCTGGTTCATCTATTCAACGTTGTTTAAACACAAGTTCGAGTTCATTCTATAGAGAAAATTATACAATACAGTCCCAAGGTTGAAGTACAAAATCTAGACAAAACAAAATACAGTCCACATGAGAAATCTACTCCTTTCTCCTTTTAAAGACCCAAAAATTCATTTAAATGAATCTAAAAAAGAATACTAAAACCCAACACCAGTATTAAGCTAAGAAAATTTTCTATAATACTCACAAACTCAATAGTAACTGAAATCTCCACTACAAGGACTTACACAGCTCTATACAAAAGAAACATATAGTTCATGATCATAATGAAGAACAAATTATACGAAACAATCCCGAACTAGAGGTACTAAATCCTTCCAAGCAAGATTCACTTATGAGAGTATTCAACACTTCTCTCTTATAAAAACCTAGAAATCAATTTAAAAGGATCTGAAGAAGAGTACAAACACCTAACACATGTTTAAGTCAAGCAAAGTTTCAACATTACCCTCAAACTTGACTGAAATAGAAATCACAACAAAATGACTTTCACATCTCCATCTAGTACATAAATATTGAGACAGAGAAGGTAATTGTTCCAATCAAATAACACAAGAAGAAGTATGCACAACATTTCCATAAACTTTGAAAACCCATTATCAATAGTTTCAAATGAGCTCTAATTCATATTGATGAGTAAGTAACAATACAGGATCGAACTAGTCGTTTCATATCCGCATAACAAGATATCTTGTTCCATAAAAGGTCCAAAATATTCCAACAAAATAGTCAAGACTTTCAAACAAGACATGGGTTACCTAGAGAAGAGGAGAGTAGAATATCCTCAATGTTTACACGCCATCACATGCTTGAAGTGAGTGGTATAATCTGGGACGAAGCTCTCAATCTTTCTAAACACAAGGTGTGTCCAAGAAGATTCCAAAAGAGAATTCAATAAAATCCAAGAAATCAATCTCTTTTTGAGAAGACTATCCTAAATATGAGTTCAAACCACACAAAGCTTCGAGTACAAGTTTAGAACAACACAAGCCTCGAATACACATTCAAAACGAAATACAAAGCCTCAAACACAAGCCTCGAATACAAGTTCCACATGCATATCACCATTGAACTTGCACAGAGAGAACATCCAAAGACTAACATTATCATGCAATGGATTCATATCCAAAACCATAGAGAATCATTCAATCATGAAAGTAAATAACCAGACAAAACATGAAACCATTTATCTCATGAGAGTAGAGTTATTTTAATGAATCATTTAGAAGAAAGCAAGAAATATTAATGGGTAGAGCCTATCATGCCTGATAGTGCTTCTTCCAATTTGAAGGAGACTTCCAGTCAAGCTTCCAACTCTTTTTCTCCTCCAAGAAAGATCAACAACCAAACATATTTTCCTCCAATGCCTCATATAATTTCCTTGGATCAAAAATAGACCAGAGAAACCAAAAATAGCCACAAAGTAAAATTCAAATTGTTGGTTCAAAGAACCAGATAGCTCCATGTAGAGAAAAATCGTAAAGCATGCAAGACCAAACAACCTCCAACAAATCCACCCTCATTGTTTCCAAGACGGTTTGCATGCAAAATTTGAGGTTCATTAATGCAATTACTCCCCAATATCCCGCCTATCTCTCCTTGCCACCGCCTCCTAAAATTAGCAAAACCTATTTCAACTTCAGCATGCATTTCCAACTTTAGTGAAGACTCCACGTAAGTCCCACTAACTTTACATGCCTTTGCCAAAACTAGCAGTACTTCCCATTTATTCAAACAAATCAAATCAAATAAATGCCTTTGGAACCATCGCCAACATGCCATGTGACCCTAGGTCCCTTTCAATAGTTTAGGATAGATTTCCATAACTTAGGTTATAACCTTAGGTTTAATCAAAATCATTTCCATAAGTAATTTCCACCTTAGGTTAGATCAAAATTACAACCAAATAGTATTAGGTATAGGTTAAAAATAGCCTAGCATTACCTTAGGTTATTTCTCCCTTATTCCATTTAGCACAACAACTTAGGTTAGGATGTCATCCCAACAAAATAGAATATGAAGCTTAGGTTAGATTGTCACCCAAATAAGTAGACATAGCTAGGAAGTAGGTGCATTTACCTTAGTTTAGAATACCATTAGGATAATCCCATAGGTTTAGGATTTAGATTCCCTTCATAGTCATGAAGCAGGCTTCATTCTTCTTACGCCGTTGAATTTCCTAAATAGATCAATCCCAAAGATCCGAGCACAAACATACAACCAAATGTAGGATTGATCTTATAAGACCAAATAATTTGTAACATAAAAAATTTCAGTCCGCTACGCCTCTTAACATATGAATGTAAGTTTACCATTCAGTCCGTAAAGAGATTTAAAACATTTTGTGGATCACTGCAATTGATCGAAGGATGAGTCGATTAAAATAGATAAGTTTCTAACCCTCAAAACCAGATTGTAATTCACCTATCGGTAGTGAAAATGGATTCTTGCAAGCCATATCATTTCAGTCTAATGAATCCAAGAGAATAAATTATTTATCCATAACAATCATGATCTTCATCAGTCAAGGGAACTTACCTCATTCAAGAAAATCACATGTCAATGCTTGTAATGTAAAAGATAAATATAACAAATTTGTCAAAGGTGTTACGAAACAACAAGACCCACCAACATATGTGCCCTTTTAAAATGGGATTTTTCACCAAATACTTCAATTCCATGTGATTCATGTAGAATATAAAGGATTTTCCAAATAGATATTTCCATAATTTTTGAAGTGCGTAGATCATTGATAGTGCTTCAAACTCGGTAAGTAGTATAGTTATACTCATTAGCAAACAACATTGCCCCAATTATTCCCAAAGCATCAACATGTACATTGAATGGCTTATCATAAGAACGATAGCATAATATGGGTGTAGTGATAAGCTTATTATTTAATGTATGGGATGCCATATGTTGTGCCTCTCCCCAATGGAATGTACATATGTGCTTCAACAATTCCTCCAGTGGCATGGTGATTTTGGCATACCCCTTAATAAATTTTTGGTAATACCCCATATGCCCAATGAATCCGCACATTGTGCTCTAGATGGTACGCTCCTCAATCCCATAATAATGGAAACTTTTGCAAGATCCACAAAGAAACCTTGTTTACATATGATATGCACTAATATGGTTCCAAATGGAGTAGAGAAGAGACATTTCTTGATGTTGAGGGATATGAGAAACTGCCAACATCTCTTAAACATCAACCACAAATTGTCACAATGATCTTTCACTAGTCCATACACTTTTCAGTTATCAAGGTAGACTTGAAGGAACATATGGATAAAATCCTAAAATTCCTAGACCACTATGCGTGAAAAAACAATGGGCACATTCTTTAGTCCAAAAGGAATGACCGTGTAGGTAAAAATTCCCCATTCAGTGGAGAAATTTTTCTTTTCTTGGTATTCTTTTGTGATTCTAACTTGATCTTGATAAGCCATCTGTGAAGGAATATATCTCGTGCTAAGCTACTCCCTCTAGGATTTCTTCGGTTAAAGGGGTGGGAAAGGGATCAATGACACATACCGCATTCAAATCTCTGTAATCAACATAGATCCTTATCCTCCCATCATTTTTAATGCTAATAACCATTAGGCTTATCCATTATGATTCCTCAACAGCCTCAATGATGCCTAATGTAATCATCTTATCTATCTCTTCCTTTACTTGGATGAAAAAATTTGGATTCATTAATTAAGGTGTCTTCAATCGTGTACGATCTTTCCTTTAACTTGATTTTCATTTCCCTAAAGGAGTAGTGAAATCCTTTAAGCTCATGGTACTGCATGAAAATAAGTCTTGAAACTCATGTAACAGATCAATGATCTTTGAAACCTCCTTTTCTAACCAATAGTCCCAAATAGTTGCCTCATTAGGTATCTTTTATGAGCCAAAGTTAAACTTCTTTATTTTGTTGGGTTCATGGTAGGCATGTGCTTTCTCATCAGCTCTATCTTTTACTTCACGTGTACCCATAATATGGTTAACATCCAAGTTCTCCACTTCCTTTCCATCTATCACATAGACCATATTTCCCTTCTCTTTCTCCATGTAACTGCAGATCAAGTTATATCTCTACTGATTATCCCTCATCAGAGTGCTCTTATAATCTAGGCTCACCCAATAATTTAAGTATTCTATCATATGCCATGACATTGTCTCACATAGTTAAGCGCTTAACAATCTACTACACCTCATTCACCAAGGGCTTAACACTTCTTTATTCAAACGTTTGAATCAAGTCAATTGTTAACTCGCAAGTTCCCTGTCTAATGGTGTAAATCTAAATGAATGTACCATGTGTACACACAACCTTGTAGTGTGGAATAAAAATTGTGCACCCAGAGGGAAGGAGGTAAAGCCTCTACACCTTCTATCTAGATCCTCTCACACTCCTGGACATGATCTGAGGAAGATTCTTTCCCATCATAGACACAAATTTTAGTTGGTGTGTTGCTCCTAAATAACCTAATAGAGAGCACAATCCTAACCTTGCACCACCATATAATATTATCCCGATGCACCATCCACCTACATGTAGAAAATCCACAAAAAGTGTAGAAAATCATGCTCTTTCATTCAATCTCACATCTCCATTGATCTTAAATGGATCATAGGAAAACATCAGTGTTATCATCCCTAGTGTATCTTTGTAAGTGCTTCCTTTTAGGAATCTTAGTGGGCATACCGTTATCACTCTTGTAAATGATTCTCTCAATTTCTACCGAATTAACTTATAAGTCTCATGTACCCAATTTTCACATGCTACACTAGTTGTATCACTCATAGATTGAGTGTATTCCCATTGAATAATGCCCTCATTTTTATTTATATAACTTTAGGATCCAAGATAGTGCACACATAGATTCTATCAAGGAATTATTCTCCGAAGGGCTCAAGATAGGTGCTAAATTTCCATCAGTTAGAGGGATAATAACCCGTTCTTCCTTGTTTTTATAACTTATGTACCCCCTTATTTAACCATAGGTCAACATTGTTCTTATAACACAAGGGTTTCCCAAGTAATGCTAGAAATTTTTCCACCTCAGCTAGTGCTAAGAGTTTGAATAGTGATAGCGGTATCCTTCAAGACACCAATGAGAATAACCTTTGTCTTGCTATCCATATGCAACACATTTGAAGATAGTTGTAATGGGGGTCTTCCCATTTGATTTCATGCATCTAGAGTGAGAACATTAACTTATGAACCCATGTCTATTAGAAT
This sequence comes from Taxus wallichiana var. yunnanensis, assembly GCA_018340775.1. Lineage (NCBI taxonomy): Eukaryota > Viridiplantae > Streptophyta > Pinopsida > Cupressales > Taxaceae > Taxus > Taxus wallichiana. Next base: position 616,961,647 of record CM031239.1, on the reverse strand, counting down.
ATTGCTAACAAGCCACCCATTAACTACTACTTTTAGGGTAATCTCCTTATCATAATCAATGGTACTAGGGGGAAGGTTAACATGAAAAAATTTATCACTCGCACTATCCTCTAGTGCATGATACCTTTTCCTGTAACCATTCCCTTAGCATAGGGAGGATATTATCTTGCATCAACATTTTTCATACTTCCCTGGCTTCATACAGATCATTCTATGGAGCCTCAACACTCTTCTTTTATTCTAACCACCTTGAATACTCCTTTGGGCATTATATCTCTCCTTGTAGGATTCTAATTACATCTGTGGTCTCTTGATAAACCTCTTTTAATGAGTAGTGTCTCGAATACTTCCCATGCACCTCTTGTTCTATAGTAATAAGTTTCCTTTGCTTTGGTATTTACCTGGAGCATGTAGTCTTATCTTGTGTGGTCACTAATAAGGCCAAAATATGCCTCAACAATGTGTAATAAAGGATCTTATTTTACTCTCCTTTTAATCAAGTTCGATTGCATTATGTAGTTTTTGTTTGATCTAGTATAAGTTATGATATAATTATCCATATTTTGTTTTATTTTTTTAATGTCTAAAAATATTTAATTCCTAACAAAGTGTGTGGAAATTCAAATTTTGTAATAAAATAGGTCACATTCAATCAGAAGAACAAAGTATGAAGCAACCAACACATTTTTGGGAACATTGGCTTCAATGCAGCTTATCTTTGGAACCTCTAGACTTAGTTCTAGAACTCCATCACATATCTAAGGAACTTTATCGCTTAGTTCTGAACCTACATAATTAGTTCGAAACTCCAACTCTTAATTATGGAACTCATGTGCTTAATTCTGAAGCTTTCACAATTAGTTCCAGAATGGTTCCCTTCATAACTTCTCCAAAGTTTTTAAATCAATGGGAGTCTTTTTGTTTTAACAACATCCAAAGTGATAGAGAAATTAATGGGCCCTCTAATCAGATCGATGAATAGATTGTTGATTCTTCATACTCCATAAATACTTATGTAGGATCAGATAGTTGTATGTCTAGCAAGGTTTCTAAATTCCACATCTACTTTGAGCACTATTTTGTTTCACTAGAACCTATAGATGGATGGACATCTATTGAGTACTTATGATTGTAAATGCATCTTTGGATGATGAAATATATATAAAGACCTATAGATAGATTAGAGATAGGAGATGATATATATGATATAGATATATAATGAAGTTTTGTAAGACAACATTTTAGTAATAAGATAGCCATTTCATTTTGAGAGAATCATACTTTTTCAACTCCTGATTCAAGGTGGAGCAAGGGCCCACTCCTCCAAGAAGCGGATTCTTTATTTTATTGGTATTTATATTTTTAAGCAATTCGTGTAAATCTATTAAGTATTAATTTTGTAAATGCTTTTGATTCTTCAGTTGAATTATGTTACGTACTTGTCCCTACAAGTGTTGTAGATTAGAATCTTATTTTTTACAAGCATTTTCAACAAAGATTTTCAAACATGTATTTATTTCCAAGAAAGTGTGTTTACTTCTGCAACTTGTGTTTATTTCAAGCAATTTGTTCCATTATGCAAAGAGTGTCTATTTCTAGAAATTTGTTTCATTCTACAAGAGTGTGTTTATTTCCAGCAGCATGTTCAATTCTAAAGATATTTTTATTTCAATAATGAGTGTTTATTTCAGAAAATTTCCTATAGTTTAGCTTCAATAAGGCTTTGACCAGGAAATCCTAAAGACACTTCAAAAACCCCCTAGAAAATAAAAATAATAAATACCTACAAGTAATTACTAGATCACTTATATTCTTCTTGTTGCATATAGCTTTAGACACACCCTTGGTTGTAATATGATATCAACTAAGAGTTGATTAAATGAAGGGAATAATGACACCCATCATTTTTGGTGCCATTACTAGGGGCCCACTAGTTAGAATTGTCTAATTAAGTGTCAACAAGAGAAACAATCATACATCTAGGAATTGAAAAATCTTCCCTATGTTATCATAAAATTTATGAGTAGACCAAAAGACTCAAAGGGTAGATTTATACCAAAAATATCTCAACAAGAATTATTAGCATCCTCTGGTTTAAATAAGCAGGTTGAGTAGGAATTAGAAGCACCATTGTCTCCTTGTTAGATAAGAAGTAGAACTTCCACCTTTGGAATTTTTGGATCAATCACTAGAAGGAAGTGGAACTTTTAGGAGAAGGATTATATCCCAAGACCCGCTTAGAGCAAGTTTTGATTCTCAATTGAGTAGTTAACCTCCTACTCTTGACTTTTCACCTTCACTAAAGTGGATCACATACCACATTGATTGGGAAAAATATCTAGAAGATACTGTAGATATGGCACAAGAAGCTGAAAGAGAACCTGATAGGACCTTTACCTATCCAATTTAGTTGGAGGATGATGATACACCTATGAAGAATATTTCACCTGCACACTTGCCTACATTTAGAGGGATTTCATCTGAGGAACCTAACCAATTTTTGTTTGAATTTAAAGTATTGTGTTAGAGCTATGACTACCAAACAAAAAATATGAAACTTAAGTTGTTCGCATCTACTCTGAAAGATGCAACAATGAGGTGGTTTATGGGATTAACATCCAATTCTATTACCACTTGGGCACAAATATAAAATGCCTTCCTAGAAAAATACCAAGACTACTATCAAGGGAGAAATAGCAAGAAATTTTTTTAGGATCAAATAGGAAGAGGATAAAAATATGGAAGATTATTTAGATAGATTCCTCTTTATAAGTAAAAGGTGTGAATTTTTAATTCAAGAAGAGCTAAGAAAAACCATTTTTCTTAAAGTTTTGGATGATGAATCTAGGGAAGCCCTTAACTTAATGGGAGGTGGAAACATCAATCAATTAAGAATGAATGATATTAAATACCTTTGTAGAATTTATTCAAGAACAAGGGGTGGACCTAGGAAAGGAAAAACTATGAAAACTACAAATCAAGACATGAACAAACTTATGGATGAACTAGAAAACTTTAAAATAGACATCCTAGTTTAATTAACTTCCACCATGGATGGATTGCAAGCCAAATCAAATGCTAATATTGAACCATTAGCTATGTACTTTCCTAGATGTAGAAAGAAGCATGTAATAAGATATTGTCCTTTGGATAAAAAAAAATGTGTCTTATTTGTGAATCTAGGGAACATGAAGCTAATTTTTGTTCTCTTCTTCCATTCATAAAAATTCATCTTAAAAAACCCAACACTTCATCCATTACAAAAGAAGTAAACTTTGTCCAGAGATAACCTAGCCAAGGACAGTTCATACCAAGATCTATTCCTAATCCCTGGATGATGTCATGGGAAGCTCAAAAAGTACCAAAAAATTAGGGACAACCACCTTGGACCCCTTAACCAACATGGAATCCCCAGGATTGGCCAAGACAAGCTTGGTATGCTCAGGGGAAACCAATAACTATGGTCCGTCGATTAACCCTTATACTTGGTCACAACCTAGGTGGAACCCTAATAACTACACTCAAGGAAGAACATATCCCAACCAACATCAACAGGCCATAATGGGTTCTCCAACACAAGGTTCACAAACTGAAAATGTGGTTCAAACAAAAATACCAAAGATAACCAAGTGGGTAATTGCAAAATAAACAAACAACCCATGTCTACAAAACAAAGCAAGAAAAACCAGTTGATCTTAATGTCATGGACTATAAGGATATTCAAACAAGATCTGGAAAAATAATTAATAGTCCACCTATTATAATTACTGAGATGATAGAAGAAACTGAAACTCCTAGTTAACTATTCCTAAGGAGGATGAAAAATAAAAAGAGAAGGAGCCAGATAACAACTCTACTGAAACTCCATTTCCAGAAAGATTTAAGGAAGTTATTAAGACCAAGGAATTTGAATTAGTGTAGGAATTAAGGAAACTAAATATTGAAATACCATTGTTGTAAGAAATCAAGGACATTCCTAAATTAAACAAATTAATCAAAATGTTATGTTTAAAAATACCTAGAAGGAAGAAACAATACCATATAACTATTTTTTTTTGATTAAGGAAAAATAGTTTTGAAGGGACTATACCTCATTATACAAAATAGATCAAAAGCCGATATAGTAAAGATGAGAGAAACTACCCAAAGAAGAGGAAAACAAATAACCAAGGAGGGCTCAATAGCCAAATATTACAATATAAGTGAAAAAAGGATCTAAACGAACAAAGATCCAAAAATAAGACGGAAAGATAAAAAGAAACCAAAAGAGAAACATCATATAGAGCTCCGCCCAAAAATAGCTCCGAACCACCGATGACAAACACATCGCAGCCAAAAAACAGCATCACAACAACCCGTTACTTGATGGCTCTATCATTCTTGGTCTTGATAGCCTATAGCGACATGAAGAAGGCAATGACAAGGGGCTCAAAATGGGAGGAGTCTTACAAATCCACTTGGGCAATCCGCAATATCCCTTTTCTTTTAAGGCACCAAATGTCCTCATTAACCCCACTTAAACTACGAATACACTATGGACATGTTGTTCAATGAAATTATAAATGCTTTTGAGGGCAGAATAATATATGCATCATTACAACTTTTAGCCATCTAAGGACTATAGCTTCTTGAAGACTTCAGCAATAACCCCCTCTTCCTCCTCACTTTGAAGGATTCTTTTACTCTTAGCTCTTTCCATGTTTTTTATAGCCCCTTTGAGCTCTTGTATCTCCTTTTCTAGTCTATCCACCCTATCCAAAGAATTCCTCCTCCTTGGCTCCTCCACCAATTTTTCTAATATGCAGGAGGTTTTCAAAGAAGTTCCAAGTCTTTGTGGCTCCTTAGACCCATATGGGAAGTAGGGATTTTAGCTTTAAGGCTCTTGATTTTCTTACTAGAAACAACATCTTCATTCTTTCTTTTTAGCAGGGGGGAGTGGAAGCAGTGTGGGAAGGTGGAGGTATGGAGGAGGGAGGTGTGGTAGGATTCACGAGAGGGCAGCTGGAGCAATGGCGGTGGATCAAGAGGATAAGTCCCTGGTGCAAAGGGATAGCCCTAGAGTGGCTCTGAACTTCCCTTATAGATTTCTCCAGAGAGTTAATCAAATAGTGAGGAAAGCTGATAATGTTATTTCTATGAAAATGATTTAGAAATATCAGATGCTTTTGAGGTATAGTCACAAATCTTCCTTCAAGGGTAACATACCTAACCACCATTTTGGCCAGCTCAGCAAAAGGTTTAGGAATCGACGCCACCTTGATGCCAGTGGTCACAAACTCAAGATTCTCCCCCTCTTCCAGAAATTTCTTGGTCTCCACCTCCCTGTCCACCTTCTTATTGAAGAATTTGGTGCCTTCCAGGTTGAGGCCCGTGATCTGAGCAATGAGATCTTCCGTGATTTCCATCTCCATGTTACTATATTTGACAATCCTATTCTTCCAACCCTGGGTGAATTTGATAGAAATGTCTTGGTCGAAGCCTTGAATCCTTTCAATGAAATTAGATAGGCCCCCAATTTGTAGGTAATCCCAAAGCTCCATGTTCTCTTTCCACTCAGGATTGTGGGTCGGTTCAGTTTTGCAAGGTGGACCCCCCATGTTTCCTCTCCGCTTCTTTTAAGTTCTCAATGGTAAAAAAGCTACCAATGTGCGACCATATAACTATTAAGGTAGATGGGAAAATTGTTTATTTATTGGCGGAAAACTATTACTTCCCAAATATGGGGATCTTGAAGCCTGTTATTTTTAATTCTATAGGAAATAAACATATACATAATATTTTTCTTGATTTGGGAGTAACTATAAATGTGATGACAAAAGTGTACACTTCAAAACGTTACCATTAACAGTATACAACCTACTAAAGCACCATATTTCAAATGGCATATCATTTAATAAAGCAACACTAGAAGGAATCATTGAATTTGTGGTAGTTATGGTGGAGTCATGGGAGTATCTATTTGACTTCCTTATATTACGGCGAAAAAAGGTAAAACACTTGGTTATCCCATTATTTTGGGCAGACCATGGTTAACTATAGTTTCTTCCTTAATTGATTGCAAATCAGTTGATATAAATATCTCAAATGGTAAGAATTCTAAGAAAATTTCCTTATATCCTTCTACACAACCTTTTATTGATAACCAAGAACAATTATGGGTTGATGATCCTAATACTAATAAACAAAATTTGTCTTCTTTGGCTATGATAACATTGCAGGATCATGTACGGAAGTGGAGAATATGATTAATCATCCATTAAATGATCACCAATTGTCTTAGGAACAATCGAGGAGAGTTCTGGAACCTTTGGACTTAGTTCTAGAACCTTTGGACTTAGTTATGGAACCTTCAGACTTAGTTCCGGAACATGCATACTTATCTCTGGAACCACAACAATTCTCAGGTAGATGTAAATAATTTCACTTTGGAGAGAAACGATATTTCTCTTAGGGAGGGGCAGAAATAGCTATGGAATCAACAACTTTATTCTCAAAGATATCAAGGAATGGTGATGAATTTTGGAAAGCAATAGTGATGAGGAGTTTGACCAACAACAATATAAGTATCATAACTCTACCTACTGTCCTTTGTCTAGTATTCTTTCTCAAGGGAAATTTAGAGACATTTTTTCATATCATATGTTATTACCACATTCATGTCCACTAAACACCCTAATATAACCTTTTCAAAAAATTAGTTCATAACACACTGGAACCAAAAAAATTGAGATTCAACCAGGTAAAATTTTGAACATTAATAGCTAGTTAGAAAATGATCAAGAAGCTAAATTGTTTGATGTTTTGAAAGGTCATACTAGATTTTTCTTGGGAATATAAAGACATGAAAGGAATCCATCCAAGTATTTTTACCCATCACATTTATACTAAAAATGTTAAACCAGTTAGGAAACCTCAAAGAAGGATCAACCTAGCCTTGAGGGACATAGTCAAGCAGAAATTGAAAATCTATTGTAAGTAGGATTTATCTATCATATCTCGAGATAGTGAGTGGGTGTCTCCTCTTGTAATTGTTCCTAAAAAGAATGAAAATGGATAATTTGTGTTGATTATAGGGAATTTAACAAAGCTACACTTAGATATTATTTTCCCTTACCATTCATAGATCAATTTTTAGACAACCTTTCAGGTAAACAATACTTTTCCTTCCTAGATGGTTTTAGTGGATATAATCAAATCAGGGTGGTTTTTGAGGATGAGGAAGAAAATACTAGTACTTATCCATGGGGTACCTTTTCCTACAGGGTATTTCCATTTGGACTATGTAATGCTCCAACAACCTTCCAAAGGGTTGTACTAGCAATTTTGTAGATCTAACCAATGATTGTGTGGAAGTATACATGGATGATTTTACTGTGCATGGAGAAAAATTTGATGATTCCTTGAAAAATTTGGACAAAATATTAACAAGATGTGAGAAACACCATTTGTCTCTTAGTCATGAGAAATGATTGATGATGGTTGATGAGGGAATTGTACTAGGACACCACATTTCAAAAAGAGGAATTCAAGTTGACCAAACAAAAATAGGATTATTTCAGACTTACATGTTCCTCAAACCCCCACGGATATCAATTCATTCTTAGGACATGTTAGATACTATAGGCATTTTATTAAAGATTTTAGTAAAATTGCTACCCCCATGTTTGGTTTTCTTACCAAGGATTGTGAATTTTTTTGGGATGAAAAGTGTCAACATGCTTTTGAAGAAATTAAAGAAAAATTAATCACTTCCCCAATATTAAGAGGACCTAATTGGGAGAAAACTTTTCACATCCAAACAGATGCCTCAAATAACTCAATTGGTGTAGTTTTGGGACAGAAATATGAAGAAGGGAAAATGTATGATATTTACTACCTTAGTAAAAATATTACTCCCACTAAAAGAAATTATACCACCATTTAAAAATAATTTCTTGTTGTGATTTGTGTAATTAATAAGTTCAGACATTATATTAGAGGGTATAAAATATATGTACATACAAATCACTCAAAATTAGATACTTAATGAAAAACAAGTGGTTGGAGGTAGGATAAGTAGATGGTTATTAATTTTACAAGAATTCAATATTACCATTGTGGATAATCTAGAAAAATCTGATGTGGTAGCTAATTTATTGTCAAGATTAACCACTACACAGGAGCAAGATCCAGTTAAGGACAACTTTCTAGATGAATAATTATTTTCTATTTTAGTAGATACACCATGGTTTGCTGATATGGAAAATTATCTTGTAATAGGGAAGTTTCCTCCTTTTACCAATAAATAAATGAAAAGATTAATCAAAACCAATGCACAATTTAAATGGTTAAATGAAATGTTATTTAAATGTGGTCTTGATTTGGTTTTACGCAGTGTGTGAGAGAAGATGAAATCTTTGACATACTCAGGGCATGTCATGATGAACCAAGTGGAGGAAACTTTTCAAGAGAAAAAGAACAACACACAAAATACTTGGCACTGGTTATTATTGGCCATCTTTGTATAAAGATGTGAAGAAATACATCAAGTAGTGTGATCCTGTCAAAGGATGGGACAACCAAATTTCACTAGTGAAATGCCTCTGCAACCTCAAGTAGTGATTGAACCATTTGAAAGGTGGGGGATGGATTTTGTTGGCCCTTTTAGTCCTTATTCACAAGGAAAGGATAAAATTCTTGTATGTATTGATTATGTGAAAAAATTAGCAGAGGTTTAGGCTTTAACAAATGCTAATGAAGATACAATTGCTGATTTTGTTTGGCACAAAATTATGATGAAGTTTAGTGCACCAACAAATATAATTTCAGACCAATGTCCATAGTTTATGTCCAATATGATCCAGCATTCACAATATACTATTATATCAATCATAGGAAGTTATATCCCTATCACCCACAATCAAATGGGTAAGCAAAAGTGATAAACAAAGGAATTGGAAAACATTCTCACAAAAATAATGAAGTGGGTAGAAGAGATTGGGTGAAGAGGTTACATGAGGTCAGTATGGGGCTTATAACACAACTTAGAAGAATACAATAAGGTTCTCACCATATGATTTATTCTATGGGAAAAATCCCTTATTACCCATTGAATTTGAACTACAAACATTGCAAACAACAACTAAATTAGGTATTAAATTCAATGCAACAAAAAAAAAAGAATTATACAACTCAATAAATTGATGAGCTGAGATTAGAATAACTTCAATAGATAGAGATGATATAAGACAAAGGGAAGTAGTGGCATGATACACATATCAAGGAAAGTCAATTCAAGGTAGGAGATTGAGCATTACAGTTTGATTCCAATTACTAGCAATTAAAAGGCAAGTTGAGAACCGTGGTTAGGACCTTATCGATTAACCATATATTTGACAATGTCTTTATTCACTTACTTCCCATTGATGGTAGCGAAAGAAACTTCTCGTCAATGGAAACATGCTAAAAATTTATAAGAAGCCTCCTTCCAAGGATGAATTTTTGAAGCATTAAAGAAGACAATGAATTTGATCATATAAGAACCTAGATCTTCCAAAATGATCACATAATTAGATGCATGGATCTAAAATAAAGGAAGGGAATTAAAACCAACAAATGGTGTTCTCTTCCCCCTAAAAAAATAAAAAATATAAAATAAAAATATAAAATATAAAAAGGAGGGAATGAAAACCAGTAAATGGCGTTCTCTTCCCAAAAAAATTCTCTCAAAGACCAATTGAAAAATAGAAATGGCAGTTGGTCTCCTCAATAAATGACTAATTCAAAATAAAAGGAACTTCTTTGGAATTCCAGCTATCTTTTCTAACCATTTTTATTTTTTCACTTTTTTCTAGGAATGATGAGTCATCAAGGTAGAGGGATTACATCAACAAGGATGGTAATTATGTCTTGATCTTATTAAAGGTTAAATTAAAAGTTCGTATGTGTGATTAGACTTGATTTAAGTAGGTGGTATGATGAGTCATTTATTGTACATTATGATTAAAATAAAGTAATCATGAGGGTGATGTCATTGAACAAGTAAAATTGGTGGCATATTAATAATGAGTTATCATTTGGGTAGAATAAACGAAATTGAGTAGTTGCAGAAAAATTCAAGGAAGAAACAATAGAATTATATTTGAATTTCAGTAGCTAAACCCAACAATTCCACAACCAAATCCAATAGTTATGTAGCCAAATCCAGTAGTTCCGCAACTATCTCTTGACAAAGTAAGGATTTGAAAGAAGGAATAATTTGAATCATCCTCTTTTCCATGGGTATCAAAAAGAATTCAAAGCCATAAGATGATACACAAATTCTTGCAGATGGAGAAGTAACAACCATTTTTGAACAAGCAAGGTGGCTGGAGTTTCTAAATAAATTCTCAAAGTACAATGATAAATGGTAAGGGAATTTGTTGTAAATTTAGAACAATCCAGAACTAAGGTTAAAAGCATTGTAATTCCCTTTACTATAAATACAATGAGAAATGTATCTAGGGGTACCAATTTTACATGTCCCAAATCTTGTCAAGGGGACCCTAAAAGAATTGGTGGAAACCTTAATACAAGAGGGGGAATCTAAACCCCAATATATTTATAATACTAATAAAATCATCAAGGGGGTTAGAAGAGCTAGCATACCCAAACCCTTTGACAGAGTAGCATTTTGGGTAGTTAAGTACCTAACTTGTGATGGCCAATTTGGGACTATGGGAAGAGAGGTCCTTAAAATGCTGATATATCTTAGGTATGGGGTTGTAAAACAAGAGTATATAGTAAACCTTCCAAGGTTCCTCTTTGAATCCATCCAAAAAATGGCTCAGAGGTATTCTTGGGGAGTTGGGACAATTAGACACCATGGATTAGTCCATCTGGTATGTCAACACCATTTTCTCTCAAATAAAAATGGAGAAGAAGCATGGGAAAATTTCCTTAACAAATTCAAACAAAGCCCTGATATTATCAGGAGGGGAATACCAACCCCTTTCTCCCCTAAAATTAATTTGGAAATTGATCCCCCTGTAGAGAAAAAGAAGGAAATAGGTGGGGTTAATGTGCCAAAGAGGAGGAGATCTGAAAGGATGATCAAAGCTACAAAACCTATTGTGTCTTCAAAAGAAACTCCTTCCTCTATAGAAATACCAAAAGAACTAATATCTATCTCTAATAGTGATATTTCACCTAAGCTAGATCAAGAACTAAAAATCAAAGAAGCTCAATAAGGAAGTCCTCTTGAAATTTTTAAGCTCCTCAAAGAATAATAGTTAATAAGAGGTCTAGGGAAACTCCAGTAGATATTGAATAACATGATGGTTTAGAGAAAAGTTGCTGATCTTCTGGGAAACATGGCAATGTCTCCTCCTCTACTAAGTCAAACAGAGGAATTGGAGAAAGAAGATGAAAGATTTAAAGAGAAGGATTTTCAAGAGATGGATGAATTAGCAATGTTGTCACATGAGGAAGAGGAATTGACATCTTTGAAACGAAAAGGGGAATCCCCTTTGGTGGAAGAGAAATTCTCATTCCCAAGGAACTTATAGAAAAAGAGGAGAAACAACAAGTTAGGCAGGCTCTGTTTTTATCTAGGGAAGGACTTATCACTAGGGAGAAGGATGGGGAATTAAAATTCCTCAAAAAAATTTGGAGCACAAGGAAATGCTCATTGAAAAACTAAAAACTCAGCTCAAAAATAGAACTGAGAATTGACATTGGTCAAATAGTAATTGATGAAAAAAGAAAAAAATGTCAATTGGCTAGTAAATAGAGTGCTATGGAAAATATATCTTCAATGAATCAAGTTTTACAAATTAAGCTAACTTACTGGCCACTTAAGCAGTTGTGGGATGATACCTACAGAAAGCTTAATGAATTCAAAATATCAAATGAGGAACTAAGAAGAAAGATGGAAGAGGAGAAGAAGGAAAGGAAAGAGTGGGAAGAAAAGTTTTACAAAATGGAGGAAGACAAATTTAAATTTCTGGTAACGATACAAATGGTTTGTATAATGAGTGAAATATTACTCACATGTAAGAGACCTTCTCTTGCATACAGTGTCTTTCTGGAAGAGCAATTTATTCACTAACAAATATCAAGGATTACATGTGGCCTTCCACATGAAATAAAGGATGAATCAGAATTCATGACAACATATTCCTCATCCAGTGCAGAGTAGAAAAATATTCTCTGTGAATTTTATCTCTGCAACATTTTATTAGAAAAGAATACAAGATTCATGATCAATTTGTTTGTAGGGGAAAGTTGGCTAAATGCATTTGTTTCTATACTTCAAAATTAGATAGCTTTAAAAGAGAGTTATACTAAACATTTATTAAATGCTAGTTCATATATCCTCTACATGATATCTCACTATGGAGAACCATTTTCTTTTACTATACATTTCAGATCCCATGTCTTTGACAATCGATTCAAGGCACATTATATTTCTAGTCTACAGAAAATTATTGATGCCTTCACCTCTTATGAGGAGAATTTTTTTGAAGATATTTATGATGGATGATTGAAGAGATGGGATTTTATCATTGTTGCATTAAGAATAAGAGAAGTGATATCTCTCAAAAACTTGATATGGATTCTAGAAAGAGCTAGAGCTTTGTGTACACTAATACCTCAGGTTAATGAAAAATATAGGGGCATGTGCATGGGAATGAGAACAAGGCTTCCTCTCCTTATCACTCCCATATCTCCATGGAAAAATAGAGAGCCTCAAGATCCCACTCACTTTGAAGAGTGACAGAGAAAGATAGAGGAGGGATTAGCGTATAGTACTTCCTGAATCAAGCACTTTGGGATATTCAGTTTCAGCCATTTGACATTAGTACTCAATTGCAGTTCAAAATTCACAACCCAAGTTTTGAAGAGTAGAGTTTGTAAGAGGAATTATAAACAACTAAGTGTGGGGGAGATGATAAGGTCAAAATATACCTCAACAATGTGCAATAAATGATCTTATTTTACTCTCCTTTTAATCAAGTTTGACTACATTTTGTGGCTTTTGTTTGATCTAGTATAAGTTAGGATGTAATTGTCCATATTTTGTTTGATTTAGTTCTAACGTCTAAAAACTCTGTAATTCCTAACAAAGTGTGTGGAAATTCAGTTTTTGTAATAAAATAGGTCATATTCGGTCAGAAAAGGAAAGTATGAAGCAAACAACACCTTTTTGGGAACATTGGCTTCAATCCAGCTTATCTCTGGAACCTCCAGGATTAGTTCCAACTCCATCACATAGCTAAAGAACTCTATCACTTAGTTTCAGAAGCTTCAGGACTTAGTTTGAGAACTCCTGCACTTAGCTCCAAAAATTTCACAATTAGTTCTGGAATGGTTCCCTTTGGTTCTAGAACTTATCCAAAGTTTTGGAATCAATGGGAATCTATTTATTTTGACAACATTTGGTGATAGAGCAATTAATGGGCCCTCCAATCGGATAAGATCAATAGATTGTTGATTCTTCATACTCTAGAAATACTTATGTAGGATCAAACAACTGTATGTCCAACAAGGTTTCTAAATTCGACATTTATGTTGAGCACTATTTTGTTTCACTAGAACCTATAGATGGATGGAAAACTATTGAGCACTTATTATTGTAAATTCATCTTCAGATGATGAAATATATATAAAGACTTTTAGATAGATTAGAGATAAGAGATGATATATATGATAAAGACATACAATGGATTTTTGTAAGATAGAACATTTTAGTAATAACATAGCCATTTTATTTTGAGAGAATCATAATTTTTCAACTCCTAATTCAAGGTGGAGTAAGGGTCAACTCCTCAAAGAAGTAGGATTCCTTATTTTATTGGTATTTATATTTTTAAGCAATTCGTAAATGTATTAAGTATTAATTCTGTAAATGCTTTTGTTTCTTCAGTTGAATTATGTTATGTACTTGTCATTGTAGGTGTTGTAGATTAGAATCATATTTCATTTTAAATATTTTCAACAACATTTTCAAACATGTTTTTATTTCCAAGAAAGTGTTTTTACTTCTGCAATGTGTGTTTATTCCCAACAATTTGTTCCATTCTACAAAGAGTGTTTATTTCCAACAATTTGTTTCATTCTGCAAGAGTGTGTTTATTTCTAGCAGACGTTCAATTCTAAATACTTATTTATTTTACAAATGAGTGTTTATTTTAGAAAGTTTCTTATAGTTTAGCTTTAATAAGGATTTGGCCAGAAATCCTAAAGACACTTCAAAAACCCCCGAAAATAAAAATAATAAATACCTACAATCAATTACTAGATCACTAAGATTCTTCTTGTTGCATATAGCTTCAGACACACCCCGGTTGTAATATGACATCAAATAAGAGTTAATTAAATGAAGGGAATAATGACACCCATCATTTTTGGTGCCATTTCTGGGGGCCCACTAGTTAGAATTGTCTAATTAGGTGTCAACAAGAGAAACAATCATACATCTAGTAATTGAAAAATATTCCCTATGTTATCATAAAATTTATGAGTAGACCAAGAGACTCAAAGGGTAGATTTCTCCCAAAAATATCTCAACAAGAATTATCAGCATCCTCTAGTTCAAATAAGGAATTTGAGTAGGAGTTAGAAGCACCATTGTCTCCTGTTAAACAAGAAGTAAAACTTCCACCTTTGGAATTTTTGATCAATCACCAGAAGGAAGGGAACTTTTAGGAGAAGGATTATATCCCAAGACCCACACAGAGAAATTTTTTATTTTCAATTGAGTAGGTTCTAACTCTGACTCGTGTGCCACCCTTGGCATCCATTATGAGTTAGCCTTATTCACGCTTACCATTCCTATGGCTTTATTATTCCGATGTTGCTAGCTCATGTATTCAAATAACTCTAGGCCTTCCTCATACTTGTGTTTCTTCCAACACCAAGAGCATTATAATAGATAAGGAAATTAACGTTTATAGTGCTTCGTAGATCCAAAGTTATAGCAAGTTCCATGTGGGAAATCACTTCTTCCACCTCTACAGCTTGACTTGAGCTCGAAACCCTCCATGGAAGCTTCGTCTATGGGCTCCTCCATCCACACGACCTTCACAAAGGATGAACATCATTCTTGGAATTATTTGTAATTTCAGTTCTATTGCACACCAATATTAATGGCATCATGTATCTATTCAATCAATCTACAATCCTTAGTGTCATGAGTAGTAGAGGTGGAAATCTTGTATAAGCAATACACTTTCTTATGGATCACACACTCAGCAAAGAGGCACACCTACTTGCATCATGATCTCCATGGAAAATCTCACATCCTACTTTGTTATAGCACACATCGATATCTAAGTAAAACTATCCTTGGTATGCCCCTCTACATCACAATCCATGCACTATAGGACACTATGAATCTCTTGGGCCGAATTCACATATATCTTCTCTAGTTGTTTTTCCATTGCAACAATATGAGCTTTAAGAAAAGGGCTAACATTGGTATCCATGCTTCCAATGGCCTTAGCACACATGGTAACCTCCAAGGCCTCATGTGGGACTATGAAAATATTGTGTAAAATCACTCTCCTAAAAGGTTTTATCATCCCTCCAACAAACCATTGAGCATGTTGAGAAGGATAAATGTCATATAAATTTTTGACAAGAGAGTATTAAAACATGAATCATATTCCCACACACTCTCTGCCATACCTTGTTGAATTTCCTTTAGCATGATAATACTCTTATGTTCAAACTTAGGATTATGAAACTTAGCTAAGAATGCATTACACAATGTGTTGTAATCTACCACTTTCTGGTGGGGGTCATACTTATGGTACCATCTATGCGTGTGTCCATGAAATGTTGCTAGAAAATGAATTGCCTTATATTCCAGGTAGTGATCCCCTTCATGCACCATAGAAAATAACACTCATGTACATGCTCAGAGCATCCTCAACACCTTTGTAGTCTTCTAGGTACAAATACATTTTGAAAAATACTTACTGAGTTGGTTGAGGCCCTTGTCCACTTGATCTAGAACCTTGATTTCCTCTACTATTGCCTCTACCACTAGATCCACTAGATCCACCAGCACCTATCCTTCCTAATCCACCGTATCATCCGATCCACCAGGTCCACTAGTTCCTATTCCACTAGATCCACCTCCCATAGTTGGTAAAGGTATTGAAGTGGTAGCGCCTTGTGTTCCCAATGTTGCACTAAACTACATGCAAATAGTCTATGTATTACACCATTACTAGATGTGTGTCCCACGCCACTTCTAGATGCGATACCCTAGATTTTTATACCCAAATTTTTCCCAAATCATGTTCCGTATAATATACCTCTAAACACAAGAAATAATTATGTAGAAATAGATGTAACAAATGAAAATTTATATCTCCTAGGTGTTGATCGGTCACTTTCACCAATACCACTTGGTTAGTAGTACTTATTTATGGATTTGGAAAAATAACCACAAGGGGTTGGTCATCGTGGGATTCGATGCATGTTAATGACTCCTATCCTTTCTTCATATGACGAGCCTTCTCTAGATGTCGAGGGGATTTCTCTTCTACACTTTCTAAGATGGGGTAAAGATAGACCGCTCGTGCTCCATGTCGTCTCTCGTGAACCTCAATTCCTTCCCACAACATCTGAATCCATAAATCAATTTCTCCAAAGAACCTTTTATTGTCTATTTAAATCCCTCTCATGATCTTCATTATACTTGAGTTGTCTCTCTTCCCTCTCCTTTTTATTATAAGTTCTCTATCTTCCTCCACCCTAAATTCCACATCCAACACTCAAAATAAGCATAGCCGTCCATAAAAATCCTTCCAAACTCAAAGTGTAATGATTAGGATCTTTATATCTAAAAGGATAACATGCAAGAATGATCCTCTTCGATCCCTAAAAAACTCAAACTCGACAATTTATGGATAGGAATACATAGAAATCATGTACTCAAAGGTGTAACTTGCCAAAATTCTACTCCACCAATGATTAACAACACGTGTTCAAGTCATATCAGCATCATGTAGCCTCTGATACTCCTCTTGGGTCCATACACGAGGTCTATAGTACTAGCTCAATCTAAATGCATACACCGAAATTCATTCATACAACTCCACTAGAAGAAGGTCTCATACAACTCATGATATAGATATTATTCTATCCATTTACATGAATTAAAATTAGGTCTAGTACTAAATCTTAGAATAAACTCATCCTCCATGCTTTTAAGCTAGGTTTTGACACTATTCAAGGTCAAACACTTTGTCATCATGCACCATTCTCACAACAACTTCAAAAAGTGGCCCCGAAAATGAAACCAAAATATAGTCTCCACAGTACTGCTTGTTTAACAACCAAACCCAAGCATGCTAACATATCATCTAGATTAGTCTAGAGCTCACCCGAGGCATGCATAGGGTTGAGCCCATCCTTTATGTGAGCTTTGTGAGATTATTCTTTCTTACACAAGGATGTATTACAACCAAGGGATAGATGTAGCTATTTGTAGGATTTTAGATGTAAGATTTTACTCCTAGTTAATGTATCCCAAACACATATTTAACATGATCAACTAAAATAATAATCAACCATGAAATAACATTGAGGAAACCAGTAACATACACATGAACATAAGGGGAAAACATAGATAAAGATCCATTGCAAGAGTGTTATAGAATTTCTTCATTATACTAATAAGTCAAATGTAGTAGATAATATTACATCAAGAAGTTCCATCCATGAAAAATGTTCATAGTAGTAGAAATTTATTTTACATCATAGAGCTCTCTATTACACTCATGACATAATACTTCCTCATTCATCCCCTCATATCTTCTATAAAAGACCCTATATAAAAATCATTCCAAGGAATCTTCTCCTAACCATTCATCATCATCTATGGAAGCATACTAGAATATTCTTATGATATGTCTACCACTACTTTAGAATCTTCCAAATGTTGCCATGCATTTTCCTCAATCGAGTGTCTTTAGCATGCATTTTTCAGCTAACCCTTAATAACCTTGACTCCTTATCCTTTCATGATAACCATAATGATTCATTGGAATATCCTTTTCTTGAATCACAAGTCTCTATAGCTCATCAAAATCTATATTTGGTTACTTTTCCGTTCATTCCCTATGTGCATCCTTTCGCTATTTATCTAAAACTTACTAATTCCTTACGCCATCCTTCCCTGGAATAACAATTTGTGCCTCTCGATGAATACTTCTATGTGTTCCTTTACACCTTGTCTCTACGCACCACAAGGCTTCAAAAATTAGGTAATTAGTTAATTTTATGGGTCCAATACCACGTGCGATGGAGATAAAATATGTATGGTAATATTCTCCTTAGCATTTTGTTTTCAGAGATTAGATTTCCTAATGGGTTGAAAAAAAAATGGGAGAACCCTGATGAGAACCCCTCCCTAACTAAAAGATTCTAAGCATATACTTGTGAAATGATAACAACAACATACAAGGCACACTTGGATAAGTGGTATAAGTGGATGTGAAATGCATTTGGGGTAGCGTGGAGGATTCTAGAGTAACTACCAGCCTTGGTAAAGGATGAGGCTAAGTTTGTAGTGTACTAAAACTTCTACATTTGTAGGTTCATGTTAACTAATGGCACCAAAATCCCATGGTGTAAACTACCTTTTGCATTGACAATGCAGTATTTTCAAAGCACCATCAATAGGTTCACGGAGGCCAAGAAAATTACATTTTATATAAGTGAGGTAGATCATGATCACCACAGATTGCACCCAAAGATTAGTGTATCCTAATAAGCATACATATGTTGAGAAGTATGTGTCTCACAACATATATATGCTAAGACCCGTAACATTACCACTTATGGGAATCATGGAAACAAGGGTGTACATATGCCTAAGGACCAATTTTGAGAAGGGCACATACCTTGAGGATGATGTCTCCCTCTTTGAGGACCCCGCCGTAAGGAAGAAACCGACATAGAGAGAGAGGGAGGAAACTACAAAAATAGGGAGTCGAGCGCGTGTACATTTCTGACCATAGTGGCACAGATTCGTGTGTCCCAAAGTACTTACACATGAAGGAAAAATCCCCATGAAGTAGAATTCACTAGAGAAGGAAAGGTCCCCTATAATAGAGAAGTCCCAAAGTGAAGAACGAGAAAAATATGGCAAAGAGGTCGACTCGAGGAGACCAAGAGAATTAATGGTGATGAGTCCGAGGAGGAGAAAGAGGAGTGCGAGGAAGTTGGAAATCCCTCGTGTTTGACATACATGGATATGATGAAGAGTAGGATGAGTTTTTAGAGGGAACTCAGGAGAAAGAAGGAAGTGAAGAGGAAGTGGGGACGAATGTGCATAGGACCCTACACCTGTTTGATGAAAAATTGGACAAAACAGTGGAGAGGGAAGTAGTAGTATCATCAAGGATTTGGTAGAGTGAGGTGGAGTGTAGTGTGGAAGAAGTGGAGAAAGAGTATGGGAGCATGGGTGGAGATCCTAGTTTAGCAGTTAGCTTCCCAACAAGAGTGCGCATAGGTGGTAAGGAAAAATGGAAATATAAGGAGACATAATGACTTATGTCCATGATCCAAACAAAGTCCCGCATGGGTGTTTCCAAATCATAGTGCCTACAGAAAAACTCTTTTACTAGTCATCATTTGATAAAGATAGTGCATACATGCACATAAGGAAAATGTTTTCATGGACTTTTGAGTCCCATGTTGATGAACCAAAGTTTGAAGTCAATGTAGGAGCATTGGTAACCACATAGAACCCCAATGAGATAAATTATATTGTGGATTTACCATAGCTAATTGATGAGTAGGTGTGTAATGTGCTAAACAAGGTAGTGGTGGAGGTTGAAGAAAGATTATTTTGGAGGGATAACAGGATTAGGGAATTAGAGAAAGAATTGGATGAGAAGAACAAGGAAATCATAGAGAGAGATAGGAGATAAAAGGGAAGGAGTCTATAATTATGTAGTTAAGGGCTGAGTTGAGAGAAGAAAAGGGGAAGGTGCACAAATCCTATAAGAAGGAAAAGACTATCTCAGACTCCATTATCTTAAAGTGCCTAGATTTGGCCCCTCCTGAATAGAAGTATGAGTCATCTTTCCACTTCCTAGAGGACTTGACACACTTAATCACGATGGAGAGGAAACCACTTGCACTAGAGTTGGTGAAGGAATTTTTGATGCAAAAAGGGAATGAGAGAAGTTGAAAATTGGGGAGACCATAACTCGGTACTCCGAGCTCCTTGCCTCTATAAAAACCACAACACATATGGCTGAAGTTGTCTATGAAAACTATGGAGACAAGGACATGGTGACAAGTGTATTGGTTATTACCCATGAGGTAGACCTAAAGGAGTTCTAGGAAAAGAACAAGGGTAATAGTGCAGAATGAGACAACATCATAGCAGATGTCAAGAAGAAGTCCAAGAGGATTGATATATTAAGGGTCTCAATTAGAAATAAAGTGAAGGAATTATATCCCTAGGTTACACGAAGGATGGATGTGTTGAGTGACCTTAGTAGGAAAATGGAAAGTATTGTTGATACACTGAAGGCTAAAGGTGAAGAGTTATCATTTGATGAAGTCAACACATTGATAGGGGATTTATTTTAACAAGCGCAAAATGAGGTGGATGCTTGGAATAAAATTGAAGCATCCTTGAACAAATACTTCCCATCCTTATAAAATAGTGATAAAATTATTTTGTTCTTTGGTGTAAGTCATGCACAGGATATTTATTTTCACCTATTATTTATTATTTGTTGAAAATGTAGAGTGTTTTTGAGGATAGAAAACACGTTTAGTGTGGGGTAATGTTTAACCCCAAAAATGAATAATTCCTAAAGCAGAGGATGAGTGCACGATGAAGGCACTATGGAGAAAAGCATGTGAGTGAATGCACATAAGGATAGATAGGTTTTCCCATGGAAGAAGGAAATGGTTTAAGGGTTTAAGAACTATTGTTGCAGACTCACAAAGACCCTCGGATGTAGATCAGGCTTTTAGGTTGATCACTCTAGCATCCAAAGTGATTGCACAACATGGAAACCTCTCTCCAAGCGTGGGACTTGTGAAACCGAGAGAGGAATCTCCAAAGAAGGCTGGTTCCTACTCCTAAACTACCCGCCACAAGCTATTCCAGTGCGAGTGCAAGCTAATCTAAACCTAATCTAGCCATGCCAAGGAGACAGAGACAGAGAGAGAGGAAAGGGAAAACAGCAAAAGCCTACACTAAAACGGTGATACACCGTGAGAAGGAGAATGTTGAACATCTATCAAAACTGCCATGGGACAAGGAGAGGTGAGCAATGGGAAGGATGTACGAGATGCATCACAGCCCAAGGATACATTTCACACTGAAATGTCCCAAAACTCCATGAACATAGCTCCAAACCTACAATGAACATTCGAACATGCACGATACCTGCAATGAAGAGAGGCAAGAAGAAAATAAGCAAAAACGAGCAAGGATGGATAGATGCATCACAAAACACATTTTGTTGCTCCGTAAGTTTGCACGTAACATTTCATTAGTAAAAGGCAAAAATGACATTACAGAGCGGGAGGAGGTTTGAACTCCATTTTCAACCCTTAGAGAAGAAAATAAGGGAGGACAGAGCTGAAAAGATGAACCACTTGTAATAATCTCCAAAAATGAGCCAAATCTAGCTTTTTACAATGCATGGGTCGAGCCTGTGGAGATAGAAACGTACAAAAGCATGAGAGCCCATCCCTCCTCGACTGTAGGTGCATTAAAATAGCATGGGGGACCTTAAAAACCCATACCCTATCATTTTGACCGGATTACAGGAGAATGCGACCCATTCTGCATTAAATCTGGTCGCTGGAATGGCACTTCTGGCCATGAACACGAGTCAGATCTGTTTCTCGATTTTCTCTCTCTCACTACCCCAAAACTCAAGATTAACCCAACAATCATGTAGATAATTTCACAAGCTTTCTTTGATATAAAGAACGTGAAAATCCGAGCTCTGGATCGAAAGATATGTCGATCTGAAGATTTAGGGCACAAAACAGGTGAAAATGCGTTTTGAAATTTTTCCCGCGCTCTGCCACCTGGATGACACGTGGCACACGCTGATTGGATATGTAATTCTCTCTCCTCTCTATCCCGTGGGTTTTCTTACTTCATTGGACACGTGTCCTCTTTTGATTGGCTCGGGTCAGTGCTTGAAACCTCGCCCTTTGACTTTTGGACTTTCTCCCTTGTGACACGTGTCGCGATTTGATTGGTCCGCGGGTCTGCCGGCTTTTCACGCCCTTCATGTCATTTTGTCCCGGATGTCCCAGTGCTATTTGGGATAGAATCCTCTCGATCCACCCGAAATGGGCTTCCTTGTCCCTTATCTGCCGATGACACGTGGCGCAATCTGATTGGCTCTCGGCTTTTTCGGTTGTCCACGTCCCACGCGTCCCTTTGTCCCTTTTGTCCCAAAGGCTTGAAGTTCCCCCGCTTCTGCATTTAACCGCCGCTTCGCGTCCTTCACGTCCATCTATTCCAATTGTCCCAAACTGTCTGGGACAAGTTCTTCTGAACCACCCGAAATGGCTTCCTTTGCTCTCGGCCGCTTCGCCTTTTCACATCCTCGCGGCCTAGATGTCCCAACTACTTAGTGCAAAAAATCTCCTTTTCGGCCGAACCGGGTGGCTCGCACCCTTTGCGTCCATTTGTCCTAGATGTCCCTTTGCTTCGCGGGCCACCTGGAGGCTTTTCAGCTGATCCGCGCCTTGATGTCCCAACTATTCCAACTTTCGCGAGGACTAGGACTTAGCCAATTTTCACGATTTTTCCTGTCCCAAGCTTGTTTTTTGCATCTTTTCACCTTTTCTCTAACTTTCTTTTTTAACCGGACAAGAGAGTTAAGAAAAATATGAGGGGACCCTAGAAACATGATTCTTTTCCCTGAATCAATTTATCTCCCTGGGACTTGAGCATTTAATACATGTTACCAAAATTACCCTGGGGTGAATTTTGGATAACAATTTGGCGACTCAGCGAGGTCATCTCTTGCTAGATGAAGTTACCTGAAGCATCCATTAGGCATGGAGTCATGAGTCGTAACCTACAACTGATCTAAACTTTGAAAATCTCCTCTTTGAGCCACTCAAAACCATCTAAAATGGAGCCGTTCTCACCAAAATGCCACTGAATGAACTCAGGCAAGAGCAAAACCAGCACCACAAAACTATGTACAGAACTGAAAATCATACATGCTCCAAATGGAACATGCAGAGTGTGCACAAGCACTTCTTCTACTGAAAGCAAACCTACCTACTCTATTCTAACCGGGAGCAAAGGAAAGCTAAACAAACCCTGCAATTGGTTGTGAGAAATAGCTTCCCTTTCTCAAAAGTGGCAGCCATGCAATTGATTTGGCACTGATCATGGTTGTAAGGATGAGTGGAAAATCAACAAGAAGCTGGTCTTCCACCCAAATCATCAAGGTATCAGCTGGAGGAAAACTCAATACCTCTTTTAGTTGCTCTCGCATTTGGATTGAGAGGTATGACAGCCTGATCCTTGGTACTTTGTAGCTCACCCTCATGCTCGTAAGCAAGCATGACTGGTCAGTGACTTCTCCTTTGGCTCCAATGAAGCCAAATACCTGATTGGGCAAGGTCTGATCCATTTGATATGCCCATAGCTCTGATTTTCAACTCCAAAAATGGAGTCTTCTTGTAGACCCTCTTGGGTGGATGGTGTGGAAGCGATGGTGAAATTCTTTTGTCCTTTCTCTTTCTCCAATGAAGAACATGAAAGACTAAAATCTTCCAATCTGGGTTCCAAAGAGCTGCTATAGGATGTAGGCTGCTGCAAATGAATGCTCTCCTCCATGACAACAGGATCTAGTGTTTGGAATGTGGATGATGAAAGAGAGAATGGTGGAAACTCAACCGGTTCTTCTTCATCAAAACAGTCCTCCAAATCTGACAGATAAACTGCCTCATGGCTGTCCTGCTGCAAATGCTCAACTTCCTCCATGGTGTCCTCTTGATCTGTAACTTGATCACCATGGTTTCCTTCACCCTCCAGCATTGAGTTTGAGAGATCAAACTCCTCTTCAGTACTAGAACTTGAGAGAGGTGAAGTAGAAAGAAGAACTGAAGGTTCTCCTGTAGCCTGCTTTGTGCTCAAAGCTCTTGGATCTGCACTTTTCTCCTCCACAACTAGAATGTGCTCCTCTTCTTTTGGATTTGGAGCAGCTTCTCCTTCCTCCAATGTTTGAAGACAATCTTGCTCTTGATTGAACTCTTCCTCCAGCATGAATTTTGTCAAGTCAAACTCTTCAATCTGCTGCTCTAGAGGACAAGTTGGGACTGCAAGAACTTCTTCTTCTGCTGCAACAAAATTAGTCCTGACCACCATTTGTTCTCCAACTCCCATCTCTTCTGAAGGCTTAACCATCAAGGGATCTTTGTCATCCCAAACCCTTAAGTTGTCTGTCATTCCTTTTCTCAAGGGCTCCTCTTCTTCTTCCGTTGTTTTCCTTGACTGGCATTCTGATTTTCATCCTCCCAACATGGATTTGGGAATGTAAGAGGAGGGATGGGTTGTAAATCAACTGATTTTACAATTTTTTGTGGTGGTGGAGGAGGTGAAACCTCTTGTTTCTTTGGAGGAGGGGGTATTTCTATTAGTTCTTGTGGAGGGGATGACTGTTTGGAAGGAAAAAGGAAAGAAGAATTGAGATGAGGTGGAAGACTAGGGGTGGAGAAATGGATTCAACACTTGGGACAGCAGATGGAGAGTTCAAAATTTGTAATTCCAAATGAGATGATGCTGCTTGAGTAATGGGAAGAGAAAATCCAGATGATGGTGTAGAACTTACCCATTGACAAGGTTGTTCAACAACAAGTGCATAGGCCTCTATCTCTGCTGTCCATTGTGCAAGTTGGGGCAGCATCTTCATCATGAAGTCCAGCTTCTCCTGAGGGATGAAGTGTCTTGGAAAAGGGCCTCCCCATGGACAAGGAGTCCTACAACCAATTCTAAAATATCTCATTTGTGCTGTTGCTCTGGACTGCACCATCTTTACCTCCATCTTTTGGATTTGTTCTAGCAAACCAACATCTTGCATCTGATTGTTTTCATTGTATGCATACTCTTGCTCTTGGAAAGCTCTATAGTCAAATTGACTTTGGCACTACTGCTCATATGGGTATGCATACTGATCTTGAATTTGTTCAAGATGCTGATTTGAAAGAGTTGTAATGCATGTTAGAGGTGGGAAACATCAAGCTGTTGTTGTAAATGTAAGTTCCATGATGGAAATGAAGTCATGATTGCACAACTTCATGGAATGAAAAGAATGAAAGAGATGGAAATAAATATGGATGGAAATGGATGAAAAACAGTGTCCGTAACTCGAGAATGAGTTATTTACCGATGGATTCGCTGATGTGCTTTGCGAAGTGCCTCCAAAGGCTGAAATCTTCACAGGAACACACTAACCTACAAAAGATGAAGTGGAAGATCTCTAAGGTCCCAACGGGCATGCCAAAATTGTTGTTGCAGACTCACAACACCCCTGGATGTAGATTAGGCTTCTAGGTTGATCACTCTAGCATCCAGTGTGATTGCACAACATGGAAACCTCTCTCCAAGCGTGGGACTTGTGAAACTGAGAGAGGAATCTCCAGAGAAGGCTGGTTCCTACTCCTAAACTACTCCGCCACAAGCTATTCTAGTGCAGAAAGCTAATCTAAACCTAATCTAACCATGCCAATGAGACAGAGAGAGAGAGGAAAGGGAAAACAGTAAAATCCTACACTAAAACGGTGATACACCGTGAGAACGAGAATGTTGAACATCTATCAAAACTGCCATGGGACAAGGAGAGGTGAGCAATGGGAAGGATGGACAGATGCATCACAGGCCCAAGGATAGATTTCACACGTAAAATGTCTCAAAACTCCATGAACATATCTCCAAACCTGCAATGAACATTTGAACATGCATGATACATGTAATGAAGAGAGGCAAGAAGAAAACAAGCAAAAACGAGCAAGGATGGACAAATGCATCACAAAACATGTTTTGTTGCTCCAGAAGTTTGCACAGAACATCATTTCATTAGTAAAAGGAAAAAAATGCCATTATAGAGCAAGGAGGAGGTTTGAACTCCATTTTCAACCCTGGAGAAGAAAAGAAGGGAGGGCAGAGCTGAAAAGATGAACCACTTGTAATAATCTCCAAAAATGAGCCAAATCTGGCTTTTACAATGCATGGGTCAAGCCCAAGAGATAGAAACGCATACAAAAGCATGAGAGCCCATCCCTCCTCGATCATAGTGCATTAAAATGGCATGGGGACCTTACAAACCCATACCCTATCATTTTGACCGGATTACAGGAGAATGAGACCCATTCTCGCATTAAATGGTCGCTGAATGGCACTTCGCCATGAACACACGTCAGATCCATTTCTCAATTTTCTCTCTCCTCACTACACCAAAACTCATGATTAACCCCACAATCATGTAGAGAATTTCACAATCTTTCCGTTGATATAAAGAACGGGAAAATTTGAGCTCTGGATCGAAAGATATGTTGATATGAAGATTTAGGGCACGAAACAGGTGAAAATGCGTTTTAAAATTTTTCCCCGCACTCCGCCACTTGGATGACACGTGGCACGTGCTGATTGGATATGTAATTCTCTCTCCTCTCTGTCCCGTGGGTTTTCCTACTTCATTGGACATGTGTCCTCTTTTGATTGGCTCGGGTCCGGTGCTTCAAACCTCGCCTTTGACTTTTGGACTTTCTCCTTGTGACACGTGTCACAATTTGATTGGGTCCGCTGGTCTACTCGGATTTTCACGCCCTTCGCGTCATTTTGTCCCAGATGTCCTAGTGTTGTTTGGGACAGAATCCTCCGATCCGCCTAAAATGGGCTTCCTTGTCCCTTATCTGCCGATGACACGTGGCGCAATCTGATTGGCTCTCGCCTTTTTCTACTGCCTCTGCATCCCACGCGTCCCTTTGTCCCTTTTGTCCCAAAGGCTTGAAGTTCCCCATTTCGCCAAACCGCCAGCCATTCGCCCTTCGTGTCCATCTGTTCCAACCGTCCTGCATCTGCCCGGGACAAGTTCTTCCAAACCACCCGAAATGGCTTCCTTTGCTCTCGGCCGCTTCTCCTTTTCGCGTCCTTCGCATCCTCACGCCCGATGTCCCAACCGCTTAGTGTGAAAGTTCTCCTTTTCGGCCGAACCGGTGGCTCGCACTCCTTCGTGTCTATTTGTCCCGATGTCCCTTTGCTTCGTGGGCACCTAGAGGATTTTCAGCCGATCCACGCCTTGATGTCCCAACTGTTCCAACTTTCGCGAGGACTAGGACTTAGCCAATTTTCACGATTTTTCTTGTCCCAAGCTTGTTTTTGCATCTTTTTCACCTTTTCTTAGAACTTTCTCTTTTCAACCGGGACACGAGAGTTAAGAAAAATATGAGGGGACCCTGGAAACATGAGTCTTTGCCCTGAATCAATTTATCTCCCTGGGACTTGAGCATTTAATACATGTTACCAAAATTACCCTGGGGGTGAATTTTGGATAACAAGAACTTAGCCGCATTTTGGTTAAAGAATGGTATCATGTGAAAAAGACATGAAGTTGTGGATAGGTGTAATGATGATAAGGTTGTTGCATGGAGACTTGAAGCTTAAGAAAATAATATTCTAGGTAATCGTTATGGTTATGGGCTATAAAGTGGAGGTTGTTATGGCTAGTTGACATCTGCATGGCTTAAACACTTGAGTATACTAGAATATGATGATATTTTGCATGTGGTATTTTATTCTTGAACGATGATTAGGTGATCTCATATCTTATTTAAAGAGGTATTTGGATCTAGAAAAGTGTGTGTGTGTGTGTGTGTGTGTGTGCGCGCGCAAGCGTGCGCAAGTAGAGAGATAGAGTTTGAGTGTGAGTGCATATGTAATGGTGTATGCATGGTGAAGAATATGTAATGGTTCTAGGGGGTAATATAGGGTTTTTGGATCAGAGCCATGGGAAGGGTAGGATGATAATGGTAGAATAATGTAACTAATTTGTTGCTGAACCTTTTTATATGATTTGGTTACTGTAAACATTTTTTAATCAATATATAAAGGGTTGTTCTGAATATTTGTGTTTATGGGTTCAAACCCTAGTGCTCTTCATTTTTCTCATGGTTTAGATTTGATCTCTTTATGATGTTGTAGTGTTTACTTTTGCATTATAATACATATATGTTTAAAGATCTAGTTTTTTTATATTCTAAAATGAATGCATGTATTCTTGTGTCTACACATATTTCCTCCATTAATGGAAAACATTCTTACAAGGCTCACATAAAGGTAGGTCTCAAATCCTGCACATGCCTTGGGTGAGCACCCAACTAATGTTGGGTGATAGGCTAGAAATCTTGGGGTTTAAAGAAGATTACGAAACAAGGCTATAGATTCCAAAATCAATATCCAACCTCCTTCAAATGAACCTATGTAAACCCCGATGAGTAGAATCACAAGTCTAATAGCCACTACCATGGGACCTAAAAATGTATTCTCTTAGGAAAAAGTTATAATGAACCCAAAAATCTAGTAGTACATATCAAACCATACTCCCCACATTGGGAACTTCTGAAATTCACAATAATTTTACAAAAAGGAAGATCCATAACAACATCTTAGGGCCTTTTGACACTCTTGTTACCTCATAGCCCATGATCAAGACCTTATGCTAAGTACATTCCTGATGTCCTTATCTAGGCTTGCTCTGATTGGTAAATACAAATTCCCTAATATTCTATGTACTCATTCACATAGTTAGCTCAATTTTTCTAAGAACATTTCTCCATCAACATCGCATGCAAGATATCCATCACCGATCTATATTCTATCAAACAATTCAAAGATGATTCTATTGCTGAATTCATCGCTAGGTAGCGAGGAATCATTAATCAATTATATTTCTCTCTTATGTATGTTAGAAGAATAATGAACTAATAGAGGGGGATGGTAAATCAAGTACTTACAAAAATTTAAATTCATATTTCATATTTACTTAATAAAATACTAACAAATTTTCAACCATCCATATATGTGTGCACACAAACAATTAACACATGTGCAAGGGGTAAGTGCACCAAGTTGGGGACAATTCAGGTGGACATCAAATCCTAAATTTTACATTAAAAACAACAAAACATCAAATTTAGTCTTCCATGGACTTGAACCATGCCGAAAAGTAAAAATATGTCATAAAAATGGTACCATTGCATAGGGGATACTGTTACCTTTATAGAAATACTGATTTTAAAGTGAATAGAATAGGATAAATATCATTTTATAAGTTTTTACTAATAGTAGGTCTTTAAGACACTTTTTACCATGAATATTTATGTCTACGTTTAAGACTACAAATTTTGTTTCACTTATCAGAATGTGATAAAAATTATACCATCCCAACTGTGGTGAAATTATATACATGTTCAAAAAAAAAATTATTTGATTTCAATATTTTATGATGAAGTTATGGCGGGCAAATGGAAAGTGCTCTATTTTCTTTATGTTTTCATACCAATTTCATGGAAAAAATCATAAAAAATAAAATATTACTCAAAAAAATACAAAATAAAATCCATCTCAAGATAGATAGTGGCATATAACTTCTCACCAAAGGAGAAAAATATATATCAATTTTTGGTCATCCAAATCGTGGGCAAACAGAATATAATCTTATAGGCGTTTTTAAAAAAAAATACCAAGTCATTGAATTTTGAGTATTTGATATAGCTAATCTTGTCCATTTTTTTAATAAATTAGTATTTTAGAAACTAGATTCTAGATGCTACGATTCATATCAATATAAGTTATTATAATTTTTAGTGTATGTATTGCTAATAATCCTTACAATTTGATATTATGTTGTTATTTGCAATATGACGTCCACTTATGACCCCTTTTTTGTCCCCCAACTTGCTGCACTTACCTCAAGAAACCACAAGAAATATATCGAATAAAGACAAAATATTTAGTGGGAAACCCTCAAGGGGAAGAAAACCCACTGAAACACCATACTTATGTTGATATTTTTCAAATTTAGTGAGGAATCAATCCCACAAAGAGCACCAATCCCTAGTTTAGTAGAGCTAAAACCTTACAAGGATCACCAACCCATAATTTTGTGAAGCACCAACTCCATAAGGAGGATAAAACCCCCCAAGATGATCAAGTAAATACTCAACCAACTTATGATGTTCTGATCTCTATTTTTTCCGCCACAACCGATGGAGACCAAAAGTTCAACTCGCACTTCTTAAAAATGTCGTACAAACCCCGGGTGTTAAATCATTCACAAACTAGATCTTCCTTCACCTCTCAATCCTTCAAACAATTGCAAACATTATTTTTGATATTCCTTGACCTATCAAAACTTGATATTATCTCAATTCATTATCATACACCTAAAAAAAAACTTCACCTAGGTTACACTTTTTGCACACACACAACTAGCTCCAAAAAGCACCCAAAATAATGCTTTTATAAGATCCTCTTCATTTCAAATTATAAAAAAAATTGTACCTCATTTGGCTAGGCCCATGCATCATGATGTTTTTAAAGTAAATCTATAACAATGGTCACATATTACCTAAATATATTTTCCTATCCAAAAATAATATTTCGTGCAACAAAAAAACACTCAAATTTGTAGGGGCACAAAGAGAAAAATTCCATAACATCAAAACCATACTTATTCATGACCCATAACTCACCAAAAAAATTAAATTAACATTTAAACATCATATATTGTCTAAATTTATGTCAACCAATAAAATTATTTCATTTAATGGGACTAATGTTCTATGTACTTCTCAAAACAGCTTGTTTCCTACACCCTCCAGTTCCCGAAAACTTCTTTAGGCCACTAGATCACTTCAAAAATAAAACCTATGTCATGTGACAAAAAAAAAAATGTAAGATCTTGTAGAAAAATTCTAAGAAATTTATAATTCATGAAACAATCACCTACTCAAACCTCAACTATTTTTGTCTTCACCAAATCAACCTTCCCAAAATATGTTTTTAAGGTTCAACTGGTTAACACCTTAATAAGAACCTTAACTACATATACATTGATTAATTTGGTTTTGATTCATCCCTATTGACTATCAAGGTGATAGAAAGCACAAAATAATCCATATCATGCTTTAAACAACTCAAAAGTGTAAGCGAGATCATGTCTTGTCTTAGACCGGAAAAAATATTCTTGTCCAAAACATGACCTCGAAATATTATAAAAATTTATCATCATGGGAAAATACTTATGTCAATGGAAATATATCTTAATAATATTTCCAAAAAAACTTCAATCACCTTCAAACTCTACATCTGGCTCCAATTGTGCTCATTCTATCGAACACTACTTTTTATTGTCTCAAAACTACCCTTTGACTAATCAAAATGAACAAGGCCAACTTGGCAATGTAACTACTTCACCATGACTTGAAACATATTTTTACATTAATAAAAATTCACAAAAATTCCAAAATTCCAATTTAGTCAAAGCAACTCCTTTGGATAACCTTGTCCCCAAACACTCTTCTTCATAAACTTACCTGTTTGAGTGGGACCCACTCATCACCATGACATATACCATACCTTTATGGAAATCTAAAGGATCCCTATACATGTTCCAATCATAATTCATGAGCTATGAAGCAAAAATTTCCACTTAGTAAGCAATTATTTCGTATCACTTTCAAGTTAGGGTTTCAAACTCATAAGTAATTGCTTACCTTCTTAGCATTCGTTCATAAAAACCTGAAGATGAAATTACCTCATTATTTTTTTGAACCCTTATTGGATCAATTATAAACATCCCTGAAAACCAAAATTTCACATGAAATAAAACAATTAAGGGTGAGCAACAAAAGATCCAATTCGAGCTGGAAATGCACTAGTTCTTGACCCTATTTCACCAAAACCGACATATCTTGTAAAATTCACATCATAACATCATGATTTTTTCTCAAATAATAATGACACATAATGAAAAATTGTGCAATCATCATAATGTCATCAACATCCTTCAAAATCTCTAGACACTAATACTTACATAGCTACCCCTTAGGGTTTAAAGACCTCAGTAGAAACTACTGTCAACCGGTAAAACATCGTAACACATCATGAAAGTAATCAAAATGAACCAAACATACTTGATACACCATGATACACCTGGATACATGCATTAATGATCTCACGTAGCTCTAAAACTCAATCTTAAAACTCCTTACATCCATACCTACTCCAAATGAGTACCTAGAATATGGTGAATCACATGTCTCTAGACCCTAAAACTGATATAAGTTCCTAAAAACTCTCTAAACCTACTATCCATGATGCCAACATGCTTCTCAAGCAGCCAAGCAGCTCATACCATCATTAAATCTCCCTAGACACCCAATGGTCTTGGAAGAGAAAGCAATCATCATTGAATCTTCCTATATCATCATGCATTCATTTGAAACATCATGTAAACACTAACCACAACATCATCTGACACTGATCCATCATCAACTTTGTGATTAGTGTGGTTTTTCATCAATGAAAATAGCTATAGGACCACATGCCAACAATATCCCCCTTTGTCATTGATGGAAAACTACCTAAACTTCTCCCCATTTTTACATTAATGAAAAAGGAATACCTATAACAACATGTTATTCACCTTCCATAGCTTCATAGTATCATGTTTTGGTTATAAACATCAACCAAAGATCTCAAACAAGCTCAAGACCTTGAAATTTACACTAAAAACCTTATTTTTCTTCTTTGCAAGCATGTAACCACCATGCGCACCCTTGGCCAAGCATATACATCAATTGAAAATCATCAATAAATCATTAAGAAGCATAATATTAGCTGGTTTAGAGAAAACAACACCATTCTCCACCTTTAAGGCATGTGAAAAAACTATTTTCTCCTCAACCATGTTTTAGCCTTCAAGATGCCACTCAGCGAAGCAAAATATGACCCATACTTCACTAAAAACCAACCAAAAATGTCATGAAAGAGAATACCAAAAATTATACCTTCATCCTTGATAATTATCATCTTTTCAAGGCATAAGACAAACATATTAATTTACGTTCTTGCTCTCCATACCATACTAGGACTAATGTCCCTAATTAGACTTCTAAGTGCATTTTCAATCAACTTTGTCATATTTCAACATGCCAATCATACTTTGTCTTGTCAAAATAACACTCCCCTATATTCAAGACTACATCTCAAGAAGAAAATCACATTTTCAAGCATCTTACCTTGGTTTCATGGCTAGAAAACACCTTAGACACTTTTTCCATGACCTAAACCATCTTTTCAGTCTTAGACAATCATATTTGACTGAAAACATGCATTCAAGGAACAAAATTTGCTAATTCACTGAGATGACACACTTTACATACCTCAAACTGACTTTAGGTCTTCATATCACCATCTAGAAGCAATATTACTTATTTCCCTATCTTGAGTGAAATTTTCACACTTGAGAAATATTTCGATCTATGGAAGAATCTTTTAACAACACTATAACTGACCTACCGAGGTCTTGATTTAGAAACCTTTAGACAATTATGACTTACTTAAACCAAGTTAATCACTTTTTAACACTTTCACCACAATGTTTGACCTTATACAAACAAGAAAACACTGTGTCCTTCTTTTTTTACATTGTCAACACAACTAAAATAAGCTCCTATAGGCTGATAGAATGCATATTTGAGCCAATATTGTCTCACTCTATCATTACACATCATTTCCTTCTTCTAAAATTATGTCCACCTTCATGAGCATATTAGAAAAGTCTGATATCATCTAGACAATTTGCACAAAGCTTAGCATACACATTAAAATGGTAAAGATGCATGATCTTCCTTCACACATGTCCTACACGTGTAGATTCTAGTCTTCATTCCAAGTTCACTGTGATCTAGGACTTATCATTATGATACCCAAAAATTTATCTCTTCCATAATAATATTTATAAAGAGTAGTTATACTCACTTCAACTTTACCTCTTTTAAGAAGATATCACATACTCTGTATTTTACATATGCATAGTACTAGTAGTTATCCATATAAGCAATATTCAATCCTTTACATACTTGAAATCATCCTTTAATAATGTACCAAGGCCAAGGAAATCTTTACCACTTCAAAACCATAATCTAAAGAATATAACACTAAAAATCATGCACAACAACACCCATACTTGAAGATGCAACATTCTCTCCCTCTGTGTATACCCTTCACCTGTAGATAATTAATGTTGACTAAAAGAATAATTGGGAACCATAAAAACTTATTTCACTCATGATATGGTTCATTCAATGTATGTATATCACTTTACATATGAATATACCTACCTCTTGATACTTTTATTGATTAATAATGGAGTAAATTTATCTTCACCTATAGATGCATTGTACATGTAAAGCATGAACACCAATATGTAATGATCATGCAGCCTCTTGAGTACATATAGGTAAAATCATTACATTCATAGGTCATTAGGTTCTTCAAGACATCATACGTGATTTCATAATATTATCCATACTCAGAGAACACATAGAGTTCATGGAGAACTCACAAAACCTTATTCATACCATCAAAAACACATACATAGTCTACAAGACCATGTAACAAAGATATTCACTCATAAATATTGATGTAAATAATTCATGAAGATTCTAATATTGATTTAAATACCATTTGAGCATACACTCTCTTCCACAAACCTTGAAGACTCATTCCAAAAGAATCATGCTCAACTAGAAAAAATACAATTTTTTAATTATGCCTTCTTAATACTAAGACTACCAACCTAAACATTGTCATGAATTCCAAGGAGTGAAGATAACCCTGGGACCTAAAACCAATTCAATCCTTTATCCCTTCTTGTTAAGATTATATGAAAAAAATTATCTCTAAAATCCATTATTTGGACCTTCAACAATCATATTCCACACATACAC
Organism: Taxus wallichiana var. yunnanensis; assembly: GCA_018340775.1. NCBI lineage: Eukaryota > Viridiplantae > Streptophyta > Pinopsida > Cupressales > Taxaceae > Taxus > Taxus wallichiana. The sequence continues at coordinate 616,926,646 of CM031239.1, read as the reverse complement.
TCATATCAAACAGTGACAACTGATTCAAGGTAGAGATGTAGCCAAATTACATAAATGTTTCTCTTATGATCTCAAAATTTATCATACATAATGTAGATGACCTTTCTATCTCTCTAAGAACCTTTCATAATAAATGAGGAGCAAGAATAACTAATATCATACCTGCAGCCACCTTGATTCTATCTTGTTGCATTCAAGAAGTATTGCATAGATCTATAATCTCATGCTAAGTGATCAAGCCATCACACATGATGACACTATAGTATCTCAATGAAACCTTTCCAAAACCATTTACACTATTAGGGACTCATGTCACATGACTTAATTACTTTTTAGATCAATGGACATGTGTAGACAACCTATTATGACCATATCATACACTTTGAGATGAATGAATACACTACGCCACAAAATATCATTTTTACCACTTTCGTGACTCCTTCTTAGATCCATACTCATTTTGGACTCAAATAATCATTTTATACATTCCTTTTCAATACATGATTGACCTTATGACACCAAAAATACTCAAAATTGTCACCAAGTCCTTCACAGAACACAAAATCTTACAATATTGCTAACCTCAAACAATGAGATAATGAGTACACCCTTTGGGACACTTACATACTTCATAAGACATAGAAATGAGACTCTTGAAACATACTTAGACACCTCATACTGGAAATTTTTTCATGATAATGCAAGACACAAACTGAGAGGACATAAACTCATACACCTTATCACTACAAACACCGAGTTCATGACATATCACACACAAGGATAATCAAATAAAACCATGACAACACACTTAGAGACATTGTATGACATACCTTATGCACATGGAGGAGACATATACTAACCAAATCAGCTCCCCTCAGTTGAATTATTCATTTTCACTAATACACCTCCAAGAAGCTTAGTGAAGGTATATGATCACCAAGAGACCTAAAATAAGGTCTATAAGAGGTCCCAAGAATTCTTGGGAACATGGAAAACTCCTTCATTCTCTCTCTTTAGATCATAACTCTATGTTTTTCCTCTCATTCCATCATCACGAGCTCTTGAAGTAACAACATGGTATCTTCTTGGTTCCCAAGTCCTTCTAAGACCACTATCATGCATTCTATCCCTTTGAAAGTTACTTCCATACACTCTAGGTCCTTTAGCCATATGTTTTTTCTAGAATACACATCAAATAAGATCCTTGACACATGACTAACCTCATTATATTAATAACACACAACTAAAATATTCCTCTTGAAATATGCATCTTGACTAGGTGAATCATACAAACAAAACCTAGCAGTATGACCTTGTTCATTGTAATTATAGCACACCACATTCTTAGAAAAGAAATTATATTGCCTCTCTAAGGATGAGATTCTATAGGAATTATTATACACTCTCTAGACCTATAACCAAATGCATTACAAATAAAAATGACCATTTAAAGTTCATACCTTGAGGCATTAAGTTTTGTAATAGATCTTGGTTTCACATTGTCGTTGTTAGGTGTCACCTTATTCTCTTACTTGATAAAAGGTTCACATAATTATTTAATTGAAACAATTTTTTCTTTCTTAACTTCCTTTCCTTTAGACTCCTCTTTGAATACACAACCATTTCAATCATTTTCTGCTCTTTGTTTGCCAAGTAGATCATTTAGGTCTTTTTAAATTTTCTCAAATTTTTGAAAGGGCATAGTCTTCTTACCAACCTTAGTAACTCATCCCTAAAATACTCTATATATTATTCATATTTTGAACACAAAATATCTTTATCTTACAAATTTTAAAATAGATACTTAACATTTTCTTCTAACAATCTGATTGATTCATTTTTCTTGATAGATTCAAACACATATTGTTCATTAGAATATGAAAATGATTTTCATATTCCTTGATCTGTAAACTCAAATTTTGGTTTTGTTTTTAGCAGGATTTGGTTCTCTTTTGATGGTCTCAAAATCATATTTTTTATCCTCATCATATTCATCAAAATAACTATAATATCCTACAAAATTCTCCTAACAATGTGTTTCACCTAATTCTTAGATGTTTCTTTGAAGTATTGAGGAAACAGATAGAGTAAGAGGAATAGGAGGAATACATGTTTTAATGATGGTTGATGAGTTGTTGTGTGCGTATGACTTCTGAATCCATATTTGGTTGTGAGAGATTCCTTTTGGCTGGGAGAAACTACCTATAATGAAAAGAAAGACCACTAGAAAAAGTTAAACAATATATGTAGTGAATTGCCTAGCGTGTGCTAGATCCAGGAAGTGTGATACTTCCTAGATGGCTATCAGTCCACTATTTTAAAAAATTTAATGCAATAAATGAAGTAAATCCTATTGTAATTTGAAATGATTTAGGTATCTCACTTAAAACACAATAAGAAAGATCTAATCTAACAAGCTAGGTTAGAATAGGATCTGAAGGTCATATAGTTGGTTCTGGGTCTCTGTAGGTCTGATAGAAGTCTCAGGTAGGTCACATGTGATTAACGGGATGAGGTGGAATTAGGTGGGTAGGTTACTTTTCTGAGTTGTATGGGTAAATACAGTAACTGATGTCTGTTCAGGGTGACCGACGGTGGTTAGATATGACCAAAATTCACTCAGGAGTTTTAGGAATGCCAAAAAATGGGTTTTGGGTCTCCTTTACAATTTTGCAAAGGATTTTGGTTGGTCAAGATGAGGTATTGGGTGATTTGGGGGATTTGGCGAGGTTTTAATGGGTATATGGAGGGGGAATGTTTAAAGAGGTCAATAGATGGCTAGGTAAACAATAGGTGATAATATAGTGACAAAATGAAGTGAAGCAGAGAAGTAGAATGTGTTACTTACTTGGATTCTAGTCCTAGATTCATGTGATTGAGGGATGGGGTACTGGTAAGAGGTTGAAAAGGTTATTTCTCAACACACAATATGCAACCATTGTATTGAAAAAGTTTCTTATGATTTATTGTAAGCCATTTTCTACTTCAAAGGAAGTTGAAATAAATATTGACCCTAGATCTCGCATATGAAAAAGGTTGATCCTATTTTATATATGTTGTTAGTTGATAGTTTGATTTATCTAACTATAACTAGATCAGATATTTCCTATATAGTAGGAATTACTTCAAGGTTTATGTAGGAACCTTTTTTTAGAGATCATTGGAATCTTACAAAAAGAATTTTTAGATATATTAAAGGAACAATCAATTATGGGTTGCATTATACTAAGAATGAAAATGTTATCTTATATGGATTTTTTGATTCTAACCATACTGATGTTGTGTTATAAAATATACTAGATATGTGTTCAAGTTTTTTTGGTGTAGAACCATTACTTGGAACAAAAATTCAATCAACAGTCTCCATTTCTTCTACTAAGGTAGAGAAGTACAATGGAAGAAGTAAAGAAGTCATGTGGCTGCAGTGGCTATTGGTAGAGATACACATGGAAGTTAAAGGAAGTATTCCTCTTCTATGTGGTGGCCAGAGTTGTATTACTCTTGATTAATAATTTGGTTCAACATCAGAGGATGAAGCACATTGAGATACATATATGCTTCACCCATGAGAAGGTGCTAAGTGATGACATAAATCTCAAGTTTGTGTTGATTGAAGAGTAGGTTGCTGACATCTTCACAAAGTCCTTGAGTGCTGCAAAGTTTTGTCACTTTTGTGAAAATCTTGGATTGTCGAAGTTTCCATTGAGGGGGAGTGTGCATGAAAATGTCACCTCCTAATGGAACTTGGTTTTTGTAAAAAGACCTTTGGGCATTTGTAAAAGACCTTCGAGAAAGTGTAAAAATACCTTCAGGCATGTATACCTCCTCGGATTTTTTTAGAAAGAAGTGTAGAAAGATCTTAAAGGTGGTCTTCATAAAATCTTTAGTGCTATTGAGTTTATCTTGGTAAACATCTAGTACAATCATGTTATTAAAGAGGTCCTTGGTCAAAAAAGGATCTTATATGCTTGGGTTCAATAACCTTTTATGGGAACTCGTGAGAACATGTAAAACTCACAAACCATACTTAGCCATTGATCACAGGATGATCTTTGGGATTCCAAATCCTTTTGTACCAAAATGTAAATTGAGTATGATGAAGGTTTTATAATTCCTTTAACTGATATGCTAGCCTAAAACCTTTATGGTTTAAGGATTATAAATCCTATAGTGTACCACGGGCAGTAATCTATTGGCATATGTTATGATATCCCACTTAACATTAAGGGGAGTGTTGGAACATAATTATTAAGTGGTCTAGCCAACCCTTAATGTATATCGGTCCATCACTAATATATAGGTTAATATTTAATAATATGAAATATTTATGTTTCTATTATTAAATATGTTAACCTAGGTATATACTTTAGGTTAAGTATTTAATATCATGAAATGATTATATTTCTAATATTAAATATTATAAACCTAGGTGTATTTTTCATCCATTTAGGTTGAAAAGGTGGGTTAGAGACAAACCCGATCACCTTATATAAAAAATGACTTTAGGTCCTCATTTGATATATTTAGAAAATATATCAAAGGTATGCAAATCAAGTGATTTGGTTTTACCCTTGGTAAATAGGGTTTTAAAGGAGGAGGTGATCTTACTGGATGTAAAATAAGTTCTCTAAAGTAAAAGGTTATTTTCAAAGTATTTTTTACCCTATTGGGGTTTTCCACTATAAATATTGTGTCACCTCTCATTTATTTATTTCCTGTAAGTATTTCTTTATTCACTTATGTTATGATGTAATCTTTATTTAAATATTTATTGTAACATTATATGTAAGTTGATTAAATTTGTATTTATTAGAATCCTTAAATTCTAACAAGTTTATGGTTCCATATGAGATGTGATAGGTTTTTATTGGTCAACAAAATTTCATGTGACCATTGGAATAGCCTAGAAATAGTGTCTACAACATGTGTGAGAAAAAACAAGGCTCGGTCTACTAGCTCCTACAATCAAAATTAAAAAGTGCACACGAAGTAGCTTTGAGAACATGTGGTATTTACTAAGGTAACTATTTTTGGTTAGAGCTCCACATGTAAACCCATGGCTAACCAACATATGGAACATCGATGGGGATGTCTTGTAGTGCTTCACGCCATTTCATTAGATTCTAAAATGGGGATTTTGAGTTATTCAATTTTTTTCTAAAACTTCCTTCTTGATAAATACATTTTAAGGCCTCTGTCTTATTATCACCCAAACAAAAATATGAATACTCCAGATAAATCATAGAATATTTTTTAGATAACTCCGAGTGTGAAGCATTGCAAAATGTTTCAAGGAAATTGGACTAGTATCGAGAAGTTATGAGCATTCTTCCGCTATGTTTTTCTCTCTCTAAACACCTTCTTGCATCAATAAAACAAAATGTTGTATGCTTGACCTCAAATAACCTAGATGAGAAACTTTGAAGCTATTTATGGTTGACTAGTTATTTTTTCATGCTTCTTGGATTGTTAATGATCTCTTCAAGATGTACTGAACCATACAATTATCTTAAAGGACTAACTTAGTCTATGTATGTCAGTCATGATGAACTATGCTCTCAAGCATGGAAAGTGGTTTTCTTTTCTTCACATCCAATCATGAATTGTATGGTAATTTTGAACACCTCATTAGTGAAGGAATGTTGTGTGGTTGAATACTTGTAATCAAATAATTCTCTAACTCTTGTAAATATTGTGATGCCTTAAGAACATGCTTTGTAGAGGCTTGGATAAAATGTTGATTTTCATGATTATCTCTTGAAATAGTAGCTTGTTTAGTATGACAAGTTGAAAAATATTTTAAGGCTTCTCAACATATGCTTTAGACACCTTAATAAGAGTTTTCATTGGGATTGAACATCAAGCTCCTAAAAAAATGGGTTTTTATGTTCTTGTGATAGTCAAGTGAGAGATCAGTGATCCTACTCAATTCATGAAGAATTTTTCATTTTCAAATGCATGTGAAGGGTTGGAGTTAGTTTTAAGGTCATGCATTTAAGTGATAACAAAACTATTTTTGCACAAAAATAAAGATTCATATGCTAAAGGATTCAAAAGGAATGACTAGGTTTTGCATTGACAAAACCCTCTATAAGCATAGTTTGTGAAAAGAAGAGAATTTAGGTTCTCTCCACATGTATCAGGATATTATATGGCTATGTAAAGGAAAATAATAACCTCCTAGAAAATAAAACATGTTTTAAACATGAACAAAATAGGGTATTGTCAAGGTTTTAGTAAATTTTCCTATATTTGCAAAGTCTGGAGGTGAACTAGAAGGCTTCAAGAAAATTAAATGATTTGAAAAATATGGAAAATCCTCATGCAACACAACAACAAGTTGAAAGTTTGGATTCCATATTTGTATGAGAAAGAACTTTCTTTTTGAAGCCTCTCAAACTTGTACATAGGTAGAAACCCTGAATCTAGGGTTTGGTCAAAATATTAACTTCTAGGCAATGAAATTTGTAAAAGCATAGATAAATATCTGTGGGAATTCTATCAATCATTATTAAAAGTTTTGGGTAATTTTCATTTAGTTTACAAGGAGACTTCGTTATTAGAAACTTGAAAAAAAATTGTGCAAAGGTCTAGTTGATAAAAAAATGACTTTCTAAACCTTTTTAATTTCAATTTCATGTAATAAGGCTTGATTAGTAGTTAATTCACACATGTTGTAAAATATTTTAGATTTTTTATCATGTGTACTCAAATAATCTTGTGACTATCATAGTCCTCGGTTGTGCTTGACTACTAAACTGAATTTTTCACCAACATGTATAGAATTTCATACAATGCAACTTTTTTAAATGTTGTTTTGTGTTTGTTAGGGCTCTATTAATATGTTGAAAATCCTTTAAGAGGTTGAACTATATCTTATTTAGGTGAATGCTAAGTTCCCAATGAGTTTCAAGCTTAATTTGACTGTACAAAAGGAGTAATGGAGATCTCCAAGTGGTGTTTGTAAGGTTTATATGACCCTAAACTATGGAGATGAATAGTTGTTCTTTGCTCAAGGTCAAATTTTTGAAGAGGTTGTATGAAGATTCCATGCAAAAGATAACTTGTAAATTCCAAAATATGTTAGTAGTTGTCTTGTCTTCCTCGATCTAGGAGTTAAAGTGACCAAACATGAAACCAATTTTTTTTTTGACAATGTGATTTTTGTAATATTGAAAAATAAAAGGCGAATAGTTGCATAGGGAAGAGAGTTGATCAAAAACTTGTTTAATCATTGCTGAGTTGTATGAAGTGGATAGCGCTCAAGGGATGAGCATGGAAAGAAGCAAAAGGTGAGGTAGGACTAAAATTCAACAATAGAATGGTCGAACATGTAAGGCGTTAAGGGGTTTGGGTTCGGGTTTACCATCGAGTGAAGATAAACGATAAGCACTTGATCCATAAGTATGAGTCGCGATGTATGGTCCAAGCCAATTAGGAGAAAATTTTCTCCGTTTACTTTTTTTTTTTTTTCTTTGTTACATGTTGATTTTCTTTCAAGAAAAGGTCACCAACTTGGAAGGTTCATTCATGGACACGTTTGTCGTAGGTACATTTGATATTTTTTTGGTAAACTTGAAGGTGATCAAGAGCATTAAGACGATGTTCATCTAATAACTCAAGTTGTGCTAAATGGTCCTGAAAAAAGTCATCATCATTGAGCATGTCATGGAGAGAAATGCGGAGTGAGGGAATCTGGACTTTGAGAGGTAGAACAACCTTTGTACCATAGACCAGAGAAAATGGTGTTGTGGCAGTGGAAGTGTGAATACTAGTGTGGTATGCCCATAGGGCAAAAGGAATGTGCATATGCCAGTCCTTCCCAATATCGTTAACCACTTTCATGAGGATTTTGTTTAAGGTTTTGTTAGTGGATTTGGCTTGGCCATTGGTTTATGGGTAATAAGGTGATGAGAAATTGAGCTAAATACCGAAGGTGTCACAATTTTTTTGCAATGTTTTGTTTTTGAATTGTTTTGCATTATCAATGATGAGGAAATGAGGAACACCAAAGCGAAAAATGATGTGATGATTTATGAACTCACATCTTTTCCTAACTTTTGTGGAGATGAGTGGTATGGATTAACCCATTTTATATAGTATTCGGTAGCATTGATGATCCATTGATGTCATTGGGAATAATGGGGATTGATTTCCCCGACAAGATCCAAACCCCATTGAGAGAAGGGCCAAAGGTCACGGGTGACCTGTAACATGTGACTAGGTGTGTGATGAAGGTTGGCATGTTGTTGGATTTTTACAAAATGTTTGACATAGTTTCAACAATCAAGGTTAAGGGTCGGCTAGTAATAGCCTAGGAAAAGGATACACTTAGCAACAACAATGCCACCGAAGTGGCCTCCACATATGCCATCATGAACTTCCTTAATGGTTTAAGGAATTTTAAAACTTTGAGGCATCATAGCTCGAATACCATCAAAGCCACTCTTTTAGAGGAGGCCCCTATGATGACATAATGAGAGACATTTTTAAGGAAGGCGCATTGTCCATTATGGCTGAGTCCAGGGGGTAAGATGGAGAGAGAAAGATAGTCAGACTATTATTTATACCACATGTCACTCAGGTTCGGGGTAATGGTTCTAATAGAGTAAATGTCGTGAGGTAGGTAAGAAGGTGATTAGAGTCATTGTATGGTGACAAAGAATTTAGAAACGACAGTGAAGCGGGTATTTGGGAAGCTAAGCGGCCATCGTATCTACAAATTTATTGGTTGAACATGGGATGGTTTAAAGGGTGTAATGATCAAAGTTGGTCAAAAGTATGTCTACATGATGTTTATACTTTTGAAGTATCTCGCTATGACATTGGTATACACCATTGACTTGGTTTAAGACCAATTAAGAATCACCAACGATGCTAATTGATTTTACATCTAGGGCATAGGTGGCTTGGAGACCTAATACGAGTGCTTCGTATTCAAAGATATTGTTTATGCATTCAAATCGAGTTTGAAAGACAAAGGCATGGGCTGACCATCAATTATAATGAAGATAATACCAGCCCCACCCCCACATTAACACTTTGAACCATCAAACAAGAGTGTCATTTGGTTGGGGGATTTTTCTAGGGAAAGGGTAGTAATTGACTCATCTAGAAAGTCAAAATTAGAGGGTTGATCCCCAGAAATAGGTGCATCGTCCAATTGGTCGGTGATGGCTTGGCCCTTGATGGAATTTTGATGAATGAATTTGAGGTCAAGGTCAGCTAAAAGCATAAGCCAACGTGTGGCACACTAATTTTGGTAAGGTTTGGCATACATGAAGTGTAAGGGGTCGGTGTTGGTCACAACGTAGGTTTTGTGGTTAAGTAGGTAATCAGGTTCGTAATCCAAAAGAGTAAAACTTATGTAATAAACCGCTTACTCCCTGTGTTGTTCATCATGGTGTGCGAGCATGGATCCTAGGGAGTGATCGGTAGCTGAGATGTATAGGTAGAAAGGTTGATCATCTGTAGGTGGAATGAGGATGGGTGGTTGGAGGAAGTATTTTTATAGGGCCTCAAAATATTTTTGGTAGTCATCATCCAATTTAAAGGAAACATCCTTCTTGAGCAAATGATGAAATCGTTGGCACCGATTAGATAATTGTGAAATGAAACGGCGAATAGACCGAAACTTACCTTACAAGCTACAAAGTTGTCTAAGGTAAGTGGGCAGAGGCATTTTGAGAATGGCCTTGACTTTACCAGTGGTCAACTTCTATAGCACATAGGGAACATATAAAGCCCAGGATTTTCCCGAGAGGACCATGAAAACGCACTTCGAGGTCAAGGCAAATGCAATATTTAATGAGACGATCAAAAATGGTTTTGAGGATGGCAAGGTGTTCGAGCGGCATTTAGATTTGGCCAATAGATCATCCATGTAATCTTCCAATATATGATGCATGATATAATGGAAGATGCAAGTCATAGCTTGTTGATATGTGGCACCAATGTTTTCAAGGCCAAAAGGCATGATGCGATAGTAGAAGGTCCCCAAGGGGTGATGAATTTAGTTTTATATTGATCCTCTAGGGCAAGTAGGATTTGGTTATAACTGGAGAAGCCATCCATGAGTGATAACATCTCGTGACCAAAGTGGTAAGGTCGACCGAGTTGGACAATACCGTAAGGGGAAGTCATCTTTTGAGCGAGGCTAGGTTGAGGTCATGGAAATCCATGCAAATGCAGAGTCCCCCTATTGCCTTAGTGATAGGGACAATGTTAGAAATATAACGAGGATAATCAATGGGTAATATGAAGGAAATGGAAAGAAGGCACTGAAGTTCTTCTTTGACAAGAAGGGCAATGTGAGGGTGCATTTTCCTCAACTTTTGTTTGATGGGTTTGGCATCGAAATGGTTATGATATTATGGACCACTATGGTGGGGTCAATACTGGGCATGTCTGCATAAGACCAAGCAAAATTGTGGTTATGATCTTTGAGAAAATAAGTGATGGCTTCCTACTCAGCAACATCTAAAGATTGACCGATCTTTAGGATGTGCGGGTCATCCTGAGTATGAATGTTGATCTTGATAGTCGATTCATTCAACATGGTTTACGTCTCGTGAGGGTAACAACCGATGAATATATGAGTATTGTACACCAACATAGGTGAGCATGGATTTATCATCTTGACATTAGACGATGTTAATGAAGGTGTATCATCATAGATCATTTCATGATACAGAAGGGAAGAGAGGAAGGAGCCTCGCCATCGCATTGATAAGTCAAAGGCCCAAATGAAATAATGTTTATGATTTTTTTTTAGGAGGGATAGATTCAGGGATCCATCAACTTCATTAATAAAGGTGGTGATGAAGGTGGAGTGGGTGAAGAGGGTGGAGAAGGGGTGATGTCCTTGATGAGTTCAATGTGGGCTGTTTTTAGTAGGTGGTTCGAAAAAAATGATACCACTATGGTCATTATGTTTATGGGTGGTACATGGAATAATGGTATGGCGGACTTGTTTGTAAAAGCCAAAACCAAAACCCTTCCATGCACATTGGTGTAGGAAGGTGTGGGAAAAATGGTGATTGGTAAGAGACTGGAAGTAAATGGAAAATGGGTGGGTTTTTGATGGTGGTTTGGGTGTGTACGTGGTAGTATCAAGTCCCCATAGGTGAGACTAGTATGAAGATGAGGAGGACCATAAAGGAGGCGTTCTCCTATGCGGTGATCATAGTGAGGGTGTTTGTGAAGACTTCCATACTCTTTTGGAGTAAGGAATGTGTTGACACTATATAGGTGGTATTCCCTAGAGTGAGGCATTGAAAAACACCTTCCAAGGGATTAGTGGTTGGTATGTGGGTAGCAAGAATAGATGATGTGTCAGAGGTCAATGCGGAGGTGGAGTTAATGGATTGGGAGATTGATGGGTTGGCCATGGAGGTTGTGGCGGTGGTAGGAGTTGAAGAGGTATGTGTGGTGGAGGTGGCGATTGTATTGGTAAGCGGAAGTGTAGGTGAAGTGGTAGCAGTTGTGGAGGTAGACGCCTTAATGGGTATAAGCATAGGTTGGTAAAGCATGTTACATGTTTTAAAAGGTGATGGATCAAATAGAATTGTATAGGTATTTCCTTCATGTTCAAACTTTACACAATGATGTAAAGTGGAAGGAACGCAACCCATGACATGAATCCAAGGTCTTCTAAGCAACAAGTTATATTGAAATTCCCCCTCCAAGACGTAAAATAATTTTGGGATAGTGTGGGGGCCCATGTGAATGTGGAGGATGATAGTGCCTAATGTGGAGGTGATAGCGTCATTGAATGAACGCAACTTGATAGGATGTTTATGTATGTAGTTGTTAGGTATGTGCATTTGAGTGAATGCATGGGATGAAATGATATTAATACTAGCTCCCCCATTAATCATTACACATCATACACCTATATCATTAATGTGTATAGAGATGAAGAGGGCTGGAGTCCGGGTCATCTTTTTAGTGTGGTGTGATCTCTTCCTCTTAGAAGATAAGGGAGCATACTTGGTGAGTAGGGTGCGGTGTGGATAAAGGTGGCAATTTGGTGAGAGAGGCTACATGATGGGGTGTGATAATGGAGGATACAGTGTAGGGTCATTGGGTAAAACCTCAATAAATTGAAGAACCTCCATGAGAGCTCGACGATGGGATTCGAGGTTTAGATGAGGTCATATAAGAACATTTTGAGGGAGATTTATGTAATTGTTTGAACATGGTGCAATGTGTGACTCCATTAGAAATGGGGTATCTGGGGCTGCGATAGTGATTTTAGGTATGGGTGTAGTAGGTATGTTAGGTATAGGATTGGTTACTTGGTCAGTCACCTTTTCTTTACCTTTATCCTTCTAAGAGTGGGTAGTAACGTGGATCATGTTGATCTAAGGGGAGTTGGCAAATGGAGAAGGTGTACAGTAAGTGGTATAACGACATAATGAGCAAAACCTACCGGAGGAGAAAATGTTTTGAGGTGAGATGGGTGCAACAACATTTGGGTGATGGTGTGGCAAGTTCTCTTATGTGAACCATGTTAATTTCAAATCTTGGAGGTGGTTCTAGGAGCTGTGGGGGTGGAGGTTATGGTTGTTGAGTGGACAGTGTGGGAATGGGTGTCGGTGAGGCAGGGTCCTCATCGAGAAGGTCATCGTCGTCAAAGTTGGCTTCCAAAGGACACAACTAGATAAGGATGGTTTTCAAGGCCTTGCAGTTCTCCACATCGTGCCTTGGCACATGATGGTAGGCACAAATTTTAGTGTCATCAAACCCTTTTGGCTTGGGTTTGAGGGGTTGTCAAGGTCCGAGTGGCGATAATGTGGTAACAAGTCTCAAGGAGGTTGGTTAAAATTTTGGCATAGGACCCCACTAGTGGGTCACAATGAGAGGTGAAAGTGGGTTTGGGTGTAGGTACGATTGATTGTTGAGGAACAGTCCTTGCAGGAGGGGAATAGGTTGAGCTATGGTTTTGGGTGCTAGCATGGTCTTGGGTGTCAGTCATGTTTGTCTAGGTAGGGGTGTGGTAGATGAACGAGTAGGAGGGTGTGTGGTTGTTTTGGCTACCTTATTGGGAGGTAGCAGAGTTTTGTCTTTGGGTTGCACCTTCTTGGGTAAAGGTGATATGGGTGCATGGGATCTAGAAGGAAAAGTAGATGGGGAAGAGGATGAGTTACCCAGGAGGATAAATCAAAGTGCTTTATGAAGGAAGATGATGCAGGTCATGCATGGGGTGTGAGAGACAAAGACTGAAGTGTAGTGGGTAGTGAAGAAGTTGCAGAGAGTATTGGGGGTATGGGTGGTAAAGATGCTATAGGTGTAGGTGTAAGTTGTGTCAGGTGCTTGGGTAGGTTAGAGGTTTGTGAGGAAGGAGTGGGCTGTTGTGTTTTTGGTTTATTGATGGGTGGAAGTTTCTTAACCATGCTGAGGAAGTTAAGGTCCTAAGACGGACATGAATGGTGTAGGTGTGATTGGCATGGCAGTATGAGTTCTATGGATTTGTTTCTTTGTTTGGGTGACAGAGTAGGTGTGGTGTTGACTTTGGAAGATGTAGTTAAATCTAGTTTGATAGGTGGATCGGTAAAAGGCCGTGGTTGGGGTGACCCCTAAGGTTGTAATAGGTTTAGTCAAGGCGAGATCTTTGTAGGTGTCGGTTTGGGTTTAGATGTAGTTTGGGTTATGGGTAAGGGTGTATGTTGAGCTATGATGGGTTTTTATGGAAGAATTTGTGATAGAGGTGGTATTGTTCATTTTGATTGGTTGAAATATTTTCGGGTAGATAGTGGAGGTATCAGCAAGTGACATCTGCATCTGCTTTGAGACAGGAAGCAAAAGGCACCCCCAAAGTAAGGCCCTATCCACATAATCTAAGTGATCAGCCAAACATGAGAATGACATGTCTGTAGGTGGAGTTGATGAGGACCTAATGGCTATTCCTATAAAATGTGTCTTAGAGACAGGGAATTGACTAGCTTCAACTTCCATGGGTAAGAGAGCCGAAAGTAGGTCTGCAAGATCTTGGGTAGCTGATGGAGAATGCTCACCAAGAGGCAAAGGTATCTCAAATGGGTCTATGACAGTAGAGGAGATGATAGGTGCTCCTCTATAGGTAGAGGAGATGATGGGAGCTCCTCTATGGGTGGAGGAGGTAAACAAGTATCCTCCATGAACTGAAGAAGTATTGTGGGTATCGGTTCTCTAAGTGGAGAAGCCAAAGGTGAAATGGTCTCAATGTTAGCGGAAGACTCCTCCATAAGTGAGGAAGGAGGTGAAATGTGTTCCTCTATGGGTGAAGGAATACAGGAGGTTGGTTCCGATGTAGAAGGAGGATTTCAAGCTAGAATCTCCTCTATGGACGGAATATGGGGTATCTAAGAAGCAACATGTGTGTCACTAAAAATAGCATGGACCTCGTGGGTATGGGTATCATGAGTTGAGGCCTCACCAGCTTTGATCGAGATGAAGGGAATGATTAGGAAATGGTTTCTTGAAGATGTGTAGGTTTTGTTTTCCAGATGAGTTAGGATTATCCATGTTTAAGTTGCCTTTCTTGAGCATTTCTTGGACAATGTTTTTGAAAGTGATGCAATTATCGTCACTATGACCCTTTACTCAATGATAGTTACAGAATTCATGTTCTTTATACCATGCGGGCATGGGGCAAGCAGGTTCAAAACTAGTGTGTGGTTTTATGGGTGGAAGGGTGATGGCCCCATTCAATAAGATTTTATAAGATAGAAGAGTAAGGCTCCCGATTGGGGTGTATTTTTTTTGTTCTTATCTAAATTGAAATGTCTAGACAAGTGAGAGATTAGATGAGGGGTAGCTTTGATTTGACGATGACCAGGCCAATGTTGAGTACCACTACATTAGCGATTCCTTTGCCTTTGAATAATTGTTTTGTGGTTTGGAAGAAGAAGATGTATCATTTTACTTGAATGTCAAATTCTTATTGCGTAATTAGATTTTCTTCTCTTCGATGGCCTAAATCTCTATCTTTTGTGTCATGGTGAATGCTTCATCGAAGGTTCGAAATTTTGGACCTGCGGGGGTCGATGAGATATGTGTAACATTGAAGCCCATGTGAAGAGCTTGATGAGTTCCATTTGTGGTAGTTGGAAGGTGAGCTTATCAATCATGCTACGCCAATGAGTGAAAAAATCATGTGATAGATTCATCCTCATACTTTGATGTGTGGAGTATAGGTCGGTCATGGTAACCTTCTTGATGATATTGATGGAGAAATGATCTAAGAAGGCTTGGGCTACCTAATCAAATCAAAATATAGAGTGTCTACGTAACCCACTATACCAATCTAATGCGGTCTAGTCGAGACATGGGAAAGTTCATCAAGAGAAAAGCATCATCATGTGTGATTAGGTAGCAGCCATGTTTTAAAGACCACAAATGTTGTTGCGAGTCTTCCTTGCTATTGAAGTGGTTGAATTTAGGCATCTCCAAGTGTACGAGGTATGGACGAATAGGAATGGATGGTTGGTGATGGGTCATTGTTTTCTTCCAATCATTTAACTGACATAATCTTTGTCAGTGTCATTCTAAACTAGGGTTGTGTCCAAGGCAATATGCAATAGAGTCTAGAAGAACCAGTTATACGTTGAGTTTGTTGGGGGGTTGCTTAGCTTGGTGGCTATTCTACGGAAGTGCAGCTAAAATCTACGGAAATTAAATACAAGTCTACAGAATTCAACTGTTTGCAATGAAATGGATTTCAACAACTAATCTTCTACTGTAAAGTAAAATACACACACACTTATTCTTAACAATTTAAACCATAACTGAATAACTGGAATTCAATAGAAAGCAAGACTATTTATGAGCTAAATTTGCATGGCAAAAGCATCTACTTAAAAGTGAAAGCAATAATGGAGAAAATAGAGATAGTTAATCAAAGCATGCATGTAAAACTCATCAAATGACAATTGTAGTAAAACTAATTGAAGGACTGTATGCATGTAAAACACAAAGTAACCTCATATCTCCTCGGTTGAGTGGGCCCTTGCTCTTCCTCGGGATAGAGTGATCAACAACTTCTGATTCTCAAAATGTCGTAGATTTCATTAACTTCCAAATGAGTTCAAAACATTTCAGAAACAAATCTAGAACAGAATAGTGTGCAGATAATTTTCTTCGATGAATCCAAAAAAGTGGTACTCCAGTTCTGAAGACAAAGTCTTCATATAGATAATGTTTGTTATAAGATCCGCCATATCAGGTGGCATTAAACACTACTTCATCAAATATCAATTGAAACTCTTAGATTCCTACAGGCCATTAGAGTCAAGCCCAAACTAATAGGTCAATTCGAAATAGTCTTCAGCCGCATGCATCGAACTTGGGAAACTTATCCACCAGTAACCTCCATCATTCCTGCACACATCATCATATTTGATCTCATAAAAATAGTTAGTAGGAGGTCATGTGATAAACGGATTTTATAAATAATAGCAAGGAAAAATGCATCAATCTACTAAGACATGACTATACAAAACATCCCCATATACAAATAAGTCATATCACAAAGAGCATTTCCAGTCTGAAGAAGTGATATTAATGAGCCAATCTATGCACTCATCATTCCTCCTGACTTTACCTATTGCATGTCCCAATGCAACTCATTTGTGCCCTACTCACCTTCCAAGTTGTTCAGCCATGTCATACTCCTCGAATTGATCAGCGTATTGCTTTGTGGTATTCTTGCAGCCCTGAGTATTGGAGGTAATTTCCACCCAGGTAGTGAAACTATCATGGGACTGTGCTGCATTGTTCTGCCATGTTGTGAGAGGGCTCAAGAGGAGTGGAGGTCAGTACTGAAGGCCTGCCCATTCATTAGTGTATTTCGGCTAGTTTTCTCTGCAGTTTGTTTGATAATGGTGATGAGGGCATCACCTCTTTGCATGCTCCAACTCAAATTCTGAGGAGAGAGGACCTCCCTACGTTTTAAAGGCAGGCTTAAAGTATCCCATCTCCTATCGCAAGCTTGCCAAGCAGCTCCAAAATTCTCCTGACTATAATTTTCAAAATCAATAATACACTGAAGCAAAATCTGAGAAGTATGCACCCCCACCCCTGCCTGGTAATATAATGATCTAAAGTTCTTCCATAGGGCGACATCTGTGTGATGGGTTGGGTGAATGTAAAATCCGATTGACTGAGCAGTGTTATTGAAACTGTCTGTTTGTTGTCTCCAAGTTATCTGATTCCTCAATACAGACTGAAATGCTTTAATTTGAAAATCCCCCACAAATAGGTTGATCAAGAAATCAGGGACATTGGTTACTACCATGTTATGTAAATAAAATTCACAGAGCAAATTTTGAATTTCTGGGGTGCTGTTCTTGTAGACTGATAAAAAACTAGGTCCATCGGGAATTTTGTGAGGGGCTTTAGAACACAATTGAAATAACTACCAAGAATAAAATTTCTCTTGGACATACATGTTGTAGACCGAGGAGGGTTTCCTACAGGACAATAGTTTGATGGCTAAAGGACAAACAGAGTCTAAGATAGATGTTAACTTTTGTTTTTCCTCTTCCAAAGATTCTTTTTCCTTTTTTAATCTTTGATTTTCTTGCTGCAATTCCCTTTTCTGAAGGGACAACTATTGGAAATTATCTAAGAGGGTAAGACCTGTATCACGTTGTCACTTTAGACAACTCACCTCATGCTGCAGGCAGCAATCTCCTGAATTTTTTCTACTATCTTTTGTGTAAATTCAGCTTGTAATAAAAGGGTGGATTCTTCCATACCTTGTAATTGAGATTTTAGCAGTGCTATCTCCTCCAGATAGTTGTAAGAAGGTGCCACTTGAGTGTCAAGCATTTCCAGAGTTACAGTGTGAATTTCCGTAGATGATGGAACAACAGATGATGGAGTGGTCAGGACATCCTTCGTATGCAGTTCCTCCCGAATGTGGACAGTGTCATCATGCAAGGACTCCGATTGGAAACCGCTTGTCCGCAAACATGAGCCAAGCCATCGGGACCGTAGTTGCATGGAGGAAGAGGGGGCCATGGGACACTTGCCTTTTGAATCAGAAATGGATGGGGGTGGTCCCTCAGGAACGTCAGTGCCTCTACTTGACTATGTGAAGGGCCCGATGCAAGGGTAGACCGAGGTGCAGAAGAGATGCCAGATTTTAGTTGCTTAGGCCTAGACCCTTTGCCACCAACACGTCCCTCAAGTCTCCACTTTGGGTGAAAGAAAACTTGGTGTGAACACAACAGATGAATCAACCCTGGGTGCTTAAGCATGGACTTGCCCCCACTGGACCGGTGTTTCTGGCATACCTTAATGATAGAATCTGCGAGGTACTCTAGAAAATTGACCCGAAGGGCATGATTGACATGTCCCTTTTTAAGGTGAATGAGAATTTTGAGTACATCACCACCCAGAATAGAATCCTAGTCATCACATATAAAATACCTGTTGACCCATTTAGCAATCTCACCCCAAATTCTAAGCAACATGCGAGCATGTGGACTCAAAATTGTTCAAGAACTCTTCCACAATGCTCTCATCAAAACCTTCAAATTTCTGAATGAAATCTAACCATCCAAAATCATGAAATACCTATGAAAGGGTGGCATTCCGAGCAAGGCATTAGGTGAAGCAGGTTCTGATGTCTTTCACGGTCCCATGCTGAGCCAAAAAGTGAGAAATACATGGCAGTGAGGAAAAACTAGAGCTGAGCGTCCCTTCCACTTCCTGTCTAGTGTCCAATAAAACCAGTCGTGACTGATGGGCATACCACAATGGAAAGAAGTGGTTGCAGAGCATTAAATTTCAAATGACACCAAATTCCTTGGGTAGCGCAATCATCAAGCGAGGGTGATGGTGGAAAAATAGTGATGAGACCAGATCCACGTGAGATTAAGATTTTTGCGGTGGCACATATCCCATGGTTAAGGAGCATGCACCATCTATCCTGACGTTGGAGAGTGTGACACATCAAAGCATGTGGAGATTTATGAGGCATTACTCCTGTTATGCCGTCATTCATAAAGCCATATTTGGAAGGAGATCCAAGATGACCATAGTAATCATTTGATGATGGCATCATAATGACAAATGGATACATGGGGAAATGTTCACATAGAAATATCATTAGTAGGTTAAAATGCACTTACCCATGCCACATTTAATCAGCCGATATCCATAGATTCCCACGCCCTGTAATTTGGGATGAAACATGATTAGCGGCAGTAGAAACAACAAAAATTCCTACATTTATTGGAAATTACAATAAAAACACTAACTAAGGGAAGAAGATCGAAGGAAGGATCATCTTCCTTTATTGAATTTGCAAAAGATTAATTACTCCATGCGTGAGAGGCAAAGAGCCTCCTCAGCATGCATATCCATTGTTAACAGAATGTCATCGGTGAAGGTCTACTTATCCAGTGGTTGGTGATAAACTCGGAGCCTATGCCCATTCACCAGAAGAGTTCATTTGTCTCCATCAATCGGTATTAATCGAATAGAGCCATTATCAAATACTTGATGCACTTGATAGGGACCTAACCAATGTGTACACAACTTTCCTTTAAACTGCTGATAGCTGGGAATCAAAGAGTAAAACCCACTGTCCTTCATAAAATATCCTTTTTCTGATGTGAGCATCATGCCAAGTTTTCCGCTGATGTTTGTAGAATTTCAGTCTGCTGTACTGTGCCTCCATCCGCATTTCATCTAGTTCATTCAACTACAACACTTGTTCACGCTGTGCTTCATCCAAATTGATCCCAACCTCCAACGTTGTTCACCAGGTGCGCAACTCAAACTCAACAGGTAACAGTGGCTTCTTCCCAAAGACCAGCTCATAGGGAGAGAAACCAGTAGTTGTTTTCTAGGTCGTGTTGTAGGCCCATACGGCCTTAGGAAGCTTTGGTACCCAATTCTTTCTCAAGCGCGGCATTAACCACCTTAGTTAGAATATTCTTGAGATCTCGATTGGTTACCTCCACTTGCCCATTAGATTGGGTGTGATATGGTGATGATTTATGGTGCCTAATTCTGTAGATTGCTAAGAAAGCTTCAATCATATTTGAAACAAATTGAGGACCTTGATCAGATACAATGGCCCTTGGTGCTCCAAATTACAACAATATCCGGTTCTAGAGATAATTAGCAACAACATCTTCATTGGCAGATGCCAATGCTTGAACTTCAGCCCATTTGGTGACATAGTTCGTGCATACCAAGAGATACTCCTTCCCAAAAGATGGAGGATCAAATGGTCCAACAAAATCAATACCCCATTTCTCAAATGGTCCTAGAACCAACTGAGGGTTAAGAGGAATTTCCGTAGAAAGTGTAGGTTTTCCCATTCGTTGGCATGCATCACATTGCCACACATACTTCTTGACAGTCTTATGGAGGGAAGGCCAATAGTACCCTGCTCCAAGGATCTTGTGAATTGTTTGTTTCACTGAATAATGCCCACCGCCTAGCTCATCATGACATGCTCATAGTATGTCATGTACCTCATCCTCTCGAACACACCTGAAGAACCATGTCAGGACAACATTTAAATAAGAATCCGTTACACCATTTATATGTTGCACTATTTCTAACCAATCTCCTTCTTTCTTTATGAGTAAAAGAAGCAATAAACTTCCTTTTTGTTAAATAAATTACTAGATCACCAAACCATGGAGTCTTTGTGGAGATAACAAAAAAAGTTTTCATCAGAAATTGATCTTGGACTACTTCTTCATCACCTGAAACATTTATTTTGGAAATAAAGTCAGCAACAACGTTAGATTTCCCAGGCTTATCTATGATAGTGAGATTGAATTCTTACAACAAGAGCAACCAGCGAATGAGCCTTTCACCAACCACTGGTTTGTTCATCAAATATTGAATGGCAGAGTGGTCAGTGTAAACAAATTTTTTATATCTAGTGATGTAATGATGAAATTTATTCAAAGCATATACCACAGCCAAAAACTCTTTTTCCATAGTAGTGTAATTCTTTTCCGTAGGAGTCATATTTTTGCTGATAAAATAAATTGCATACATATGATCTTCTGAGTATTTTTGTCCAAGGACAATGCCCATGGCTGTATTAGAAGCATCAGTGTGGATATGGAAATGTTGTCCCCAGTCAGGGCCATGTAAGACAGGGGTTGTTGTTAGCTTCTCTTTGATAAAATCAAATGCCTGTTGACACTGAGAAGACCATTCAAAAACATAATCTTTGGTTAGCAATGAAAACATTGGGGTGGCAATTTTGCTAAAATATTTTATGAATTGGCGGTAATAACCTGCATGGCCAAGGAAACTTTTAATGTCAGTCTAATTATCTAGTGTAGGTAATTGGGTGATGACTAATATCTTTTTGGGATCCAACTTTATACCTTGGGCTGACACATGGTGACCTAAGACAATTCCTTGATCAACCATCATTAGACATTTTTCATGACTCGTAGATAGTTGGTATTGTTCACATCGACCGAGTACTTTCTCAAGATTATTCAAAGATTCATCAAAATTGGATCCATGGACAAGAAATCATCCATATAAACCTCAACACTATCATTAGCAAGATTTGCAAAAATGGCCAAGACTCGCCCTCTTTGAAATGTGGTAGGGCATCACAAATCCCAAAAGGTAAGACTCAGAAGCAAATGTACCCCAAGGGCACGTAAAAGTATACTTATCCTAATCAGCAGGAGCAATACTAATTTGATTATACCCACTAAACCCATCCAAGAAAGAGAAATATTTCTTACCAGCCAAATTGTCTAGGACTTGGTCAATAAAAGGCAGGGGAAAATAATCTTTCTTGGTGGCTTTGTTAAGTTCCCTGTAATCAACACATATTCACCATTTACCATTATTTTTGGGAACAATAACTAATGGGGAGACCCACTGACTATCAGATATAGGATAAATGAAACCTACCTTTAGAAGCTTTTCAATCTCAGTTTTGACTATATCTCTTAATGCTGGATTGATTCTTCGTTGTGGCTACCTTATAGGTTTGACATCATCGGTGTAAATATGATGTGTACAGATGCTAGGATGAATTCCTTTCATATTAGTGTAATCCCAAGAAAAATCATGAGAATGTTTCTTCAGAACCTCAAGCACCCTAACTTCTTGATTGACCTCCAAGTCACTTCCTATAGTCAGCTCTTTACCCATACTGACAAGCACCTGCTTAGTATCATTCGCAAGAGCAAGCTCTGTACTAGTGATAAAATAATTCAATGGGAAAACATGGGGCTGGAGCATGTGTAGGATGGATACATTATCAAAAGACAGAACCTTAGTTAAAGGACAATAGAAATCAGGAACTAGATGTTCGGAATTATAAGCATAGAGTTTCCTACTAGACTCAGCAGAGGTAATGTCTTCTGCCGATATTCTAAATTCGTAGTTACAGAGTCCTTAGAATCAGTTAGCACATAAGACTCTACAGCCTCCGTCATATGATTGTGTACTGCAATAGTGGCCAGAAAAGAAGAATTCAAAAAGTTAGCATCCAAAGAATCCACCCATACCTAGTCACAATTGTTCGTATAAGGCTGGGCAAGAGGATATAATGAAATGTGTTTGGATTTCTACCCATTTAGAATTGTCATGTTGCCTGACCTACAGTCAATGTAAGTAGCAACCGTAGCTAGCCAAGGTCTTCCCAAGATGACTGGATATCCCAACTTCTAAGCTTTAGGCTGCAAAACCATGAAATCAACTGGGTACTCCCATGATTCAACAATGACCATTATATCTTCAACCACACCATCAGGTACAACAATGGATTGATCTGCTAACTGTAGAACAATGTTGGTTGGTTGAAGTCTTGTCAAGGATAGTTGGTTAAACATTTATGTTGTGATGACATTAATAGTAGCACCAAGATCCACCAAAACATTAGAGATTGATTGGTTGTTTATACAAATAGTAATGACAGGGCTCCCAGGATCCCCATATTTTGGTGAGATGAGGGTGCCAACAACTAAATCAGCCAAATTTCCTTCGACTCTGACAGTCTTTGGGTACTTCTTTTTTCTTCCTGGAATTTTTATACATTCTTTTATAATGGTTTGGTTTAGTTCGGGATGTCCCTTATTGCACGTAGCAGTGGAACCTCAATATGTACTTTTTTCAATTCCTGAACTAGTTCTGTTTCATCTGCAATCCGAGTGTCTTGTAATCGCTCAGGGAAAGGGGTTGTAGTTGGTTTGGGTATTTGAGCATTCTGCTCATCTGGTATTGGTGAAGAATCATTGTTACCTTCAAGTTTTTCTTCCTTATTGGGATCATCAGGCAGTTCTGTGATAACAACAGGAGGGTTCAATATTTTTCCAGATCGTAATCGTAAATTACCAATAGTGTTAACCTGCATGGTATTACCCACATCTGTGTCATCAATTGAAGTTGTCTGTTGATTTTTTGGATTGGCTACTGGCTGAGCTGAAAGTTGTGTTTGTGTTGCTTTTCCTTGATTTTGATAGGCTGAGGTGGAGGCATTAAAGCTTGTTGTGGCTGTTGGAACCTATGTTGTTGATTATTGTTTTGTGGTGGTGCCCAGGACTGATTTTGGCTAAAATTTTGTTGAGGACCCCACTGCTGATTTTGCCAAGGATTGGTTGCAGGTGGTGGAGCCCAACCCGGCTGAGTGTAGGGATTTTTCCAAGGTGGTGGATATGGATAAGTCATCCAGTTTGAGTTTTCCCACTCAGGTTGTCCCCAAGAAGACTGAGAGGCCTGATTTGGCCATGGCATTCTCCAGGGATTCTGAGTTGGTCTAGATGGGAATCCACCCTGATTGTTTGGTCTTTGGACAAAATTTAATTCAGCACTTGTTTGAGAGATTGCATTCAAACCTCCCTTCAATTGTGGTAAAAGTGTGCAATGTTTAGTGTCATGGTCAGTTACTTCACAGATTAAGCACATATCTGTGACATCCAAAGGAAATTCTCTCAAGGGGTGTCTCTTCCGACATTTAGGGCAATACATGTCCAATGGTTCTTTAGTAGGGGTGGCTTTTGCCTTGATTCCATCTATTGTGGATGTTAATTGCAGCAGAATGCCTGTTTTCATGTTGGCCATTTCTTCTAGAAGTTCAGAGGTACCCAAAGACTTGGATGTTGGTTTCCTTCTTATTCGTCCACGTGTTCTAGAATATCTTCTACATAGCTCAGTAATTTGTTCCATGGTAAGCTTATGCATGTATCGTCCTCCCATGAGGTGGAGAGAATCCTTGGTTTCCTCATCCAGTCCTTTCAGAAAGACTATTTTAGTGATGTCTGCATGTAACTCATACCCACTACATTTATGGAGAAAGAGGAATCTATCCAGATAATCTTCTAGATTCTCATCTTCCTTTTGTTGTATTTGAAAGAACTCCTCCCTCCTATCCCTTCCTCTACAATAGTCTTGGTATTTATCCAAGAAGGTTGTTTCCATGGCTTCCCAGGAATTAATGGAGTTAGATGGTAACCCCATAAACCATCTCATAGTGGAATCCTTTAGAGTGGAGGGAAATAATTTGAGTTTTTGATTGTCAGTTTGGTAATCATATGTCTGGCACAGGATTTTAAATTCAAATAGAAACTAATCAGGGTATTCTTTGGTCATTCCTCGAAAGAGGGGGAGGATGGATGGTGAGATGTTTTTCATGGGTGCATCCTCATCTACATCGAGGACAATGGGGTATGTAAATGTTCATCCCAAAGGTTGTTCTTCAGCATTCCCAAGATCCCCCATTGCAGAATGATGTGAAGAGGATACAGAATGCTCAGAAAAGGTTCTAGGTGTGGAATTGGAATCTTTATCACTCTCATTGTTTCTCCCTTGTGAAGTGTCTAAAGAGATTTGTTGAATATTGCATGCTATAAATATCCCTTGGTTATCTCGTGACCTATGCATCCAGGTTGGTTGGTTTAAATCAAGGTCCGGGAGAACTACTGGTTTCCTATATGAACTCTATTAACACCCATAACATATGGAATAAAATAATGGAGCTTATGGTTATGTGTGGGTCCCCGGCAACGGCACCAAAAATGATGGGTCATTGTTTTCTTCCAATCATTTAACTGACATAATCTTTGTCAGTGTCATTCTAAACCAGGGGTTGTGTCTAAGGCAATATGCAATAGAGTCTAGAAGAACCAGTTATACATTGAGTTTGTTGGGGGTTGCTTAGCTTGGTGGCTATTCTACGGAAGTGCAGTTAAAATCTATGGAAATTAAATACAAGTCTACGGAATTCAACTATTTGCAATGAAATGGATTTCAACAACTAATCTTCTACTGTAAAGTAAAATACGCACACACTTATTCTTAACAATTTAAACCATAACTGAATAACTAGAATTCAACAGAAAGCAAGACTGTTTATGAGCTAAATTTGCATGGCAAAAGCATCTACTTAAAAGTGAAAGAAATAATGGAGAAAATAGAGATAGTTAATCAAAGCATGCATGTAAAACTCATCAAATGACAACTGTAGTAAAACTAATCGAAGGACTGTATGCATGTAAAACACAAAGTAACCTCGTATCTCCTTGGTTGAGTGGGCCCTTGCTCTTCCTCGGGATAGAGTGATCAACAACTTCTGATTCTCAAAATGCCATAGATTTCATTAACTTCCAAATGAGTTCATAACATATCGAAACAAATCCAGAATAGAACAGTGTGTAGATAATTTTCTTCGATGAATCCAAAAAGTGGTACTCCAGTTCTGAAGACAAAGTCTTCATATAGATAATGTTTGTTACAAGATCCACCATATCAGGTGGCATTAAACATTGCTTCATCAAATATCAATTGAAACTCTTAGATTCCTACGGGCCGTTAGAGTCAAGCCCAAACTAATAGGTCAATTCGGAAATAGTCTTCAGCCACATGCATCGAACTCGGGCAACTTATCCACCAGTAACCTCCATCATTCCTACACACATCATCATATTTGATCTCATAAAAATAGTTAGTAGGAGGTCATGTGATAAACAACTTTTATAAATAATAGCAAGGAAAAATGCATCAATCTACTAAGACATGACTATACAAAACATCCCCATATACAAATAAGTCATATCACGAAGAGCATTTCCGGTCTGAAGAAGTGATATTAATGAGCCAATCTATGCACTCATCGGTGGATGGGCTCATTGTAAATCTCATTGTAGGTGAGAGTGTTACGGGATCTGAAAACCGATTCTTCTAATTTTTGCATCTTGTCCATCATCAATTTGATCAGGTTGTTGCTAGGTTGCGATGATTGGGTTCCTCTTGTAGCATGAGAGCATTGATTTTGGGCATATAATGGGGGTGGAACTCCAAGATATGGCATTTCCATGTAGGTTGATTGAGAAGAAGGTAGTGAAACAGGGGATACATACCCGAGTGAATAATAGATGAAATGGGAGGCTACTGATAGTACATATCGGGGTGGAAGGGTCATGGTAACCCTAGTGGCAATGGGGCTAACGATTTTGGAATAGAAAGAATGATGTTATGAAAAGGGGTAGGCCTAACTTACACCGAGGTGGTAATGTAGCTAAGGGTATATGTGAGACATTAGGGGTATATGAGGTTGCATTTTGAATGGTTTTCAAGGTATGGTAGATGTGGTGGTTACAATGGAGGTAAGCAGACGTGGAAGTCATAAAGCAGGCAGACTCTACCTGGGCGTGAAACGATCAAGTTAAGGTAGATGCAAGAATGCGAGCACCGGCGCCGATGTATGAGTGAGAGTGAGAGTTGGGGGATATATACGGGCATGCCATATATCAACCGACTGACAGAGGAATATTGAGTAGATGAGTGCGAAAGATAAAACTACAAGGCGACGGTTTTGGTCAAGGATTCGTGTGAACTCCTCATCTCCGGTAGCGATAGTGATAGGCTAGATAGGATCCATGGTGGGTGATAAAAATGGAAGGCCGTGAAGGACTAGATGGCAGAGGTTGACAACTTCCATTGAATATGAGTGTGCTTGCTTGTCTTGGTCAGCACCTTGTGAACCAAGACTATCATCGTCGTGACACTTCTCTCAGTAAATGACACGGAAAAATAGTAGGAATAGGTGAAATAGATTGTCAAAAGTGGACTAGGTTCCAAATGTTGATTGTAAAATGACACAAGCTATCCGATGTCGATTAGGGTAACATCCTCATTTTAGACAATAGAACAAGTCAATTTTTTTATTTTTACTTTTATAATTGCATCCTGGTTCTAAATACCTAATTTAGAACTCACAATCAAATAACCATTCTTATAACAGACAACCATATCCAGCTGTAATGACTCGGAGTACCTCCGATCTATTCATTCCATGACTCAGTAATCTACCGATCTATTCATGAGTAATAAGAGTTGGTGTTTTTATTTAACACTTCACTCTTGCGGTTCTCTTCCCTATTCTGGGATTCAGAATGCTCTGTCCAAGGAACCTAACTGAATAATTGTTACCATTATTCATCGGCATCTCATCCCTTAGACTAGGTGAATTAGGACAACGCAATCAACAGCTTGCGATACTTTGGCCAAAGATTTGAAACATACTGTTTATGTCTCGTATTCCTTAACGGCATACTCGTCAATCTGGAATACGCCCTTAACCCCATTCTTACGTTATGTAGAATGCCTTATACCGACTTCTGTTAGTCCCTCCTATCTCAACTTATTCACTCGGAAACGGATTAACAAGGTGATAACGTTATATGGATGCCCACGAGGATTAGGGATACGATGACATACTGGTTCAACCCAAGTTAAACTAGTGTGTCAAGATACCTTGAATCTCCTAGGAAGCCTTGTAACGTGATCACATTCCTAATCGGTCCCTGAGTAACTCGTTCGAGATCAAAGTGTAAATCTTAGAGATCAATGCAAAGGGTGTTGTCATAAGTCACCTGCATTGTTGTAACTTCGAGAAGATCCTAATCTTCTCGTAGGTACAACCCTGCAGTTGACTTGTGCCGTCAACCTTTAAATCTGCCTCGAAAAGATCTACTTATTAAAATGCGTTACGCACGTTGAGTTTAAATTACATTAAAGACGTTCCCCTAAGGTTAGCCTTTCCCGATCCCTGGATTCTTCATCTTAGGATGACCTTCCTCAATAAAACCCATTACACAGAGGAGTTATTAAGACCAAGGTCTCATCATGGAGTTCATAGAATATACATAATTCTAAAACAACGGAATTGGACAATATCTCATAAACTTCACATGAGATTGCCATCTGAACCCCATTAGGTTTATATAAGTTCTCATAACTGAATTTATATCATACTTATAAGTATCAAATATAAATGATTCAGAATCCAATTAAATGTTGTCTTGTCATAATCAGGACTAGGGATTAATAATTTAATTCAGTTTGTTTAGCGTTCTGCTTAGGTATATTTTAACCCTATCTTTCAAAAAGATAGTTACCTAAATTTCAATTTAGCTTCTGATAGAACATACCGGAACTGCTAAACAATCATAAGAATTCAGTCTTATATTCTTGCAAAGCTTACATTGATAATCACAAAAGTCTCCAAATTATATAATAATAACAATGCTCTTTAGATCATTTGAACCGAAGAAGGTCAAACTATCAAGATAAGAATATAGACACATAAGTAACAATATCAATTTCCATTCCTTTAAGAACTAATCAAATACATTTTATGCATTCAGCATACTTGATACAATACTCAACGGAAGAAGAACATCTTTCCTCTTATAGTACATTTAAAGAAATTCAAACTGAAATTCTACTTAAAATCAAATCTAAACAATCTGATCATCCTATCAGATCTGCATGCTTTTACCACTCACGGCAACCATCTACAAAAATAGTCAACATGGGTCAGTTCGATGAACTGAGCATGATAAGCACTAACCTTTAAAACAATTGCAATACATCAATTGTTTTCATTAAACACCCTGTTTAAATGAGATCAAATCATTAAAACGTTAGTGACCAAGAAGACAAATGCATCTAACCAACTATCCATCTGAATCCCAAGGACAGCAACATCAGACGGATTATATATTCAACATAATAAATAAATAACCTTTCATGATTCCATCAGCATGATAGAACAATTCCAAAAGTTAGATAAACAATTATATCAACCTATACTTTATAACAGAAGAGAAATAAACGAATAATACTTATTTCCTTCAGATCTAGCTCATGACTGTACCGTCTTTTCAAGAGCAAGGCATTCACTTAATACACATGCAAATAAATCAGTCGAGACCATCAACAACACCACTGTTTTGTTAAAGCTTACAAGAAAGCAACTACAGTACAGTAGCCCTCATGCCAAACAATGGTGTCTATCAACAAGCAGACTCAGTATGTCCTCACGCAAGAAGCGACAGACAAGAAGATATTAAATGTTGTTACCTGTTAAGGTGAAATCGACTACTCCTAAACTCAATCAAGCTCAGAAATGGATATCTATGCACAGAAGACGTAACATGCCAACAATACCTTATGACAACCTTCAACTCATTCAAGTCGTTTCTACACTGTAAGGCTTTTAGACCCAAGGTCCAACTCGAGGATCTCTTCTATTATCGTAGTCAACAAGAGACTCAAATCATTTTAGCAATGACAATTCCCTATGACTATGCAGAGAGATTTTTAAACGAAATCCACGCAACATGCACAGCCACATCTATCTGGAATGTAATCAGAAAGAAAACATAACATAACATAACATAGTCACTTCTGAACGCATCCAGAGTTGAAAGTATGTTATTCACGACCTACTTTATAAAAGCCATAATACATAATGTCAAGTTATTTTAGAAATCCAACAAAGCCAAAAACATTACTTGTTCATACTCAAAGCTTATACGTATACAAAGGACACAGATTACCAATCAAGGATTTAAAACTAAATCCGTATATCAGTATTCACAATATAGCTTTTACAGAAGCCGATATACAAGATATCTTTCCAAACTCAAGGAACCCAATAGTGTCGAAACAATAGTAAACTAAGCAAGCTTAATTTGAGACAGTACCGTAGTTACCTAGCAAGGATTCCACCGATCCCAGTAACAAGATATCAAATAAATAATAAAAATGATTCCCAACAAAAATCCATAACCACCACTAAATAATAACCATGACATAGCTTACAAAAAGTTCAATTTTAACTGAACAATCAAACAAATGTCCATCAGTATCCCTTCCGACAAGTACCCACAACAAGCAACAACGGCAAGTATCAACAACAAGCATCGACTTCAAGTATAAATCAACAAGCATCACAGTGGCCTGTACCCATCACAAGAACAATTTATGGGCTCTCGCAGAGCAGGCCGAGCATACCTTCTTTTCATATATTTCACATATAAAAGCCGGAATGCAAAACACAAAGAAATATAGCAACAGTTCGAATATAATAAACACCCATCAAGGGTTAAATTGAAAAGCCGAACCAGCATGAAGATACAGTGTCGAAAATCACACAAGGATACCATAGAAACCATCTATTTCCATAAATCATTTGAACAGAGTTGTTCTAATGAAATCATTTGAAGAAGAGCAAGATTTTTAAAAGTTAGGGCCTAACATGCCTGGATATTTGCTCAAAATTCCGAAGCAGACCACTGAAAGAGCTCGGACTTTCTTTTCCTTTTCCAAGTTAGAGCCACCAACAAAATTTTGCTATTTCCATGACATATATATTTTCCTTGCCAGAGGAAAGAGCTAGATACGCTCATACTCGCCATGCAACACCAAGAAGACTGGTGCGAAGAACCAGTGAACAGGCAGAGGGAAAACTGGAATTCGTGATAAGCCAAACAAACCATTAACTTTCCAATTTGCATGCCTTCTCGCGAAATCCGAGCTCGACTACCGAGCTCATTAATTGCATTTACTCCCAATTTCCCGCTCAAACTCCACTGCCACCGACCGCCATAGTTGGCGATAGACAAGAGAAATTCCAAGACCATTTCCAATTTTGGCGACCTGCCACGTCGGCTCAAGTTAGCCATTTTAAAACCTCCACCAATTACCTGTCCCTCATGCTTATCCATGCATTTAATAACATAGAAACTACCGCCCATGGTTCGCACCCCTCCATAGGTCCCCTTACATCCTTGTTCAATAGTTAGGTTAGTAACTTAGGTTAGAATTTAGGATAACACCTAGTCTAACTTCTTAGAACATAGATATTAACTTAGAACATTAGCTCTTAGCCTAGGTCTAGGTTAGATTAACACTAACCCCTAGGTTAAGTTTAGTTTTAGGTTACTAACATTTATAATTCCAGTTAGGTCTAACATTTCTTACGCTCAGAAAAAGACCCACAACATGCATTCTCGAACAGGGTTAACTCCTGTACTGCCATTAGGCTACAGAATTATATGTAACTGAATTATTACCTGGTCCGCGATCAAGACCTTCCAGATATATTTAGATATCGGGAACCAATCCTTTTCACACGATCAACCTGAGTTATACTCCGGACTAGCTTATTCAATGCATCTAGACCTTGCAACCTGTTCAAGGTCTGTAATTTTAATTCATCACGAACAAACTTAAAGCAATACTTGGATCAATTCCACTGATCCAAGGCTAGGTATTATAGGTGGATAACTCTATAATTCATTCCGAGATCAGATTAAACTCAGATACAAAATGAAAGAAATAAAAGAGTCCAATCATATTCTGACTCGATCCAAAGATCTCGCAATCTGCAAAGAAGATATAGTACATATCAAGCATGATTTCTCAATCAAGGAACACATCCTTTTACAAAGAAACCATATATCAACACTTGAATGCTCAGGAGGAGGTAACAACAGTTCAGGGTGTTACATGCTTCCCTCCTAAAAGATTCATCGTCCCGATGATTACATATTTGATTAACCTTCAGGTCAACCAATTTATCAGTACACAAACAATGTGACTATTTCCAATTTGAATAGTTCCAGAAATCAATGTCACAACATATTTTATTCAACCTGAATAATGTTTGCCTTCATCTGGCTTTCATAAATACTTAAAAAAATAAGTTTAGAAAAGAATGTTTTGTCAACAGATTTCATTCTGTTGAAAAAGAGAAGGAAAAGCAATTTTCATCTCTTCCAGATTTTCCCAAGTCGCACTTTCTTCATTAAACTGGTCCCACTAGACCTTACATTGCTGTATTTCATGATTTCTTAAATGCAATTGGTGAGTTTCCAGTACTCATGTGGGTTTAACCACGATTATTCCTGGGTCTTGGACCTGCAAGGAATTCCAATTTAAAACATGTGACAGATCTAAAATGTATTTCTTAAGCAAAGAAATATGGAAAACATCATGCATGCGAGATAAAGCAGGTGGTAATGCTAAATGATAAGCTACAGGATTGATTATTTTGACAATTTCGAAAGGTCCCATGAATCGAGGTGACAACTTGGCAGCCTTGCCAAAAGTTATAGAACTCTTTCTGGGTTTAACACGTAGAAAAACCTTCTCACCAAGCTCAAACCTTCTATCAACCCGCTTAAGGTCAGCATAGCTCTTCTGCCTATCCGCTGCTTCCTTTAATCTTTCACGAATCAGCTTAACTTGTTGTTCCATTTCTGTGAGAATCTCTGGTCCAATTACCACTCTATCCTCAACACTATCCCAACTAACAGGAGTTCTGCACTTTCTTCCATAAAGTGCTTCAAAGGGTGCCATTTTGAGAGATGAATGATAAGTGTTGTTGTATGCGAACTCAACTAATGGAAGATACTCTTCCCATTTATACTGTTGATCCATGCAATACATCCGCAACATGTCCTCCAACACTTGATTTACCCTTTCAGTTTGTCCATCCGTTTCCGGATGATATGCGAACTGAAGTTTAGTTTTGTTCCAAGAGTTGTATTAAGTGTTTGCCAAAACCTTGACGTCATTCTTGGATCCTCGCGATATAATCAATTCTCGGTACACCATGCAATCTGAAAATTTCGGTACGAATCTTTTGGCCAAAGACTCGGTGAATCATCCTTTAGATTTCCAAAGTGATGAAATGAGCTACCTTAGTCATTTTATCTACAACTACCAGGATAACATCATGTTTATTCCTAGACATGGGTAATCCTTGTACAAAATCCATGGTTATTACTTTCCATTTGTACTACGGTATGCTATGAGGATATAACAGACCAACAGGGTGCATATGTTCTGCCTTAACCCGCTGACACTCCAAACAATGGGTCAAAAATTTATGACATCCTTTTTCATACCTTTCCAAAAGTATTGTTGTTTCGATCAGCAAGCATCTTTGTGATACCCGAGTGTCCAGAAAGGTGAATTATGAAATTCCACTAACAACTTCTTCCCAAAGTCGCTCAACATAGGTACATATACCATGTTTTCATAACGCAAGATTCCTTCATTATCAAAATGAAAACCTTTATACCTTTCATCATTAGGTTCTACAGCCAGTTAGCGCCGCCTTTACCTACAGAAAGTAATTATCGATTCTCGAGGCACTCTTTACCTCCTCCTTGAACTGAGAGTTCTTAATGTTATAAGAGCAGAAATGTGCCTCCTACAACTTAGAGCATCAGCCTACTCTATTCTCCTTCCCTTTGATATAGCTAATATCAAAATCATATTGTGATAAAAATTCTAACCACCTTCTCTGTCTGGCATTCAGATTAGGCTGAGTAAAAATATATTTCAGCCCTAAGTGATCAATTTTCAACTCAAAAGGTTTCCCAAGTAAGTAGTGTCTCCAGACTTGAAGTGCATGAACAATGGCAGCAAGCTCCAAATCATGAGGGGAATAGTTCAGCTCATGTAACTTGAGTTTTCTACTTTCATATGCAATGAATTGATCATTTTGTAGCAAAACACCTCCAAGGCCTTCCCGAAAGCATCCGTTACAACAGTAAAATTCCCATTAGGGTCTGGTACAGCTAATATAGGTGCAGAAGTCAACTGGTCTTTCAGACTTTTGAAAGCCGCTTCGCACTTGTCATTCCATATGAATTTCTTATCCTTCTTCTGCAATGAAGTTATTGGTGCAGCTACCTTAGAAAAATCCTTTACAAATTTTCTATAGTAACCTGCAAGACCCATGAAGCTTCTTACTTCATGCACATTCTTTGGCGCAGGCCACTCAGTTATTGCCACTATTTTTGAAGGATCTACAGCAATTCCTTCTTTACTTATGACATGACCCAAATAGTGAACTTCTGAATCAAAGAAAGAACATTTGGATAACTTACCATACAACTTTCTTTTTCTCAGAATTTCCAAAACTATCTTCAAATGCTCATTGTGCTCCTCAACGCTTTTAGAATAAATGAGAATATCATCCAAGAATACAAGTACAAACTTGTCCAGATATTCTTGAAAAATATTGTTCATTAAGTTCATAAAGGTTGCGGGTGCATTAGTTAATCCAAAGGGTAG
Organism: Taxus wallichiana var. yunnanensis; assembly: GCA_018340775.1. NCBI lineage: Eukaryota > Viridiplantae > Streptophyta > Pinopsida > Cupressales > Taxaceae > Taxus > Taxus wallichiana. Next base: position 616,892,278 of record CM031239.1, on the reverse strand, counting down.
AACCGTGAATTCATAATGTCCGTACCTTGTTCGGAAAGCTATTTTATGAATGTCTTCTTCTTTAATCCTTAACTGATGATAACCAGATCGAAGGTCTATCTTAGAATAAACCACTGCTCCACGCATCTGATCAAATAGATCATCGATCCTTGGAAGTGGATATCGGTTCTTGATTGTTGCTTTGTTCAACATCCGATAATCAATACACAGCCTAAGTGTTCCATCCTTCTTTTTCACAAATATCACAGGCGCACTCCAAGGTGAAACACTTGGTCTGATCAAACCTTTTGTCAAAAGTTCTTGCAACTGTGCCTTAAGCTCGACTAACTCTGTAGTAGTCATCCTATAAGGCGCTTTGGAAATAGGTTCAGTTCCCGGTTTGATTTCAATGGTGAAGTCAAATTCTCTCTTGGGTGGTAACCCTGGTAATTCTTCAGGAAAAACATCCCTGAAACTTTGTAACAGAGGAATTTGCTTCATATAATCACCATCTTCTTCTGAAGATTCAGATATCTTTACTGCATAAAGAGTACATCCTTTATTCTTAGCCTTTCTAAGTTTCTGCATAGCCGATGCTTTCTAACTGAAATTTCTCGTTTCACACCTTGAATCTTCGTTGTTTCTAGCTAATCATCTAAACATTTTATGTTATTTTCATAGCAATCTACTTTTGCTTTATGGTTAGCTAACCAATTGACACCGATGACAATGTCATACGATCCCAAAGGTGTAACATAGAGATCAACTTCTGTGGAAAAGTTAGGTAAGTCAAGGACTGCCCCAAAAAGACACATACTCACTGTATGAACAGAGTTATTACCATACTGTACAGTCCAAGATTTATCCATTTTTCCAGCTTTTCTTTTAAGTTTAGAAGCAAGTTTATTAGAAATAAAACATTCAAGAGTTCTCTGTATCAAAAAGAATAGTGACAGTATGCCAAATAACTTACCCGAACTTCTATAGGTGTTACTTGCTTTTCAGCTTTGCTTGTCTCTTTGCATCAAGCAAAGATGTATCTTATGTTGCGATTATGATCATCCTTCTTCAAAGGGCATTGATTAGCGTAGTGATCTTTGCCACAATTGTAGCAGCCTCCTACAGTCCCTTTTAGGCTCGAATGCTTCCACCTTGTAATTGTCACGTTGTCCTCCATAGGGCTTTTGAACATTGTTATAATTTTTAGCAAAATTATCCCTTACATTTCAAAGCAGCTTATTTACTCTGCTTTCTTCATTATCTCCCGAAAACTTATTCTTGTTTCCAAACTTTTTCCATGGTCCTTTTAAGGCAAGAGAGGTTGAAGAAGGATTTGTAGTCTTCTTCCGCACTTCCTCTTTATGAGCGAAATAGCATTTAATTTCTGTTCTTACCTTATGGATTTTTCAACAACTCCTTCCATAGTGGTTGGACTGTGAACATCGACCTCTCCCCCTATCACGGGATTCAATCCCATGATGAATTTCCGTATTCTGAACTTCTCGTCAGTTTGATACTGCGGTACATACTTGAGGAGTTTTGTAAACCGCTCCCAAGATTCGGCCACTGCTTAGCTTCCCTTGAGCTAAGTTCTAAAATTCTGTCATTTTCTGATCATAGAAAAGTTGTGGCAGCCAACGTTGCCTAAAATAGCCTTTAAATTGATCCCAAGTAATATTGGTCTCATCAATGTTTAGTTCAGCTTTACGGCTATCCCACCACGAAGATGCTTTGTGGGAAAGCTGATAGGCTCCCCAAATAGCTTTGGTTTCCTCTGAGAAGTTCCTTATTGCAAAGTACTTCTCCATTTTGCTGAGCCAGTTCTCAGCTCCATCTCCTAATGTGGTGCCATCGTACTTAGGTGGACTTATCCTTTTTATATCATTAGTGAGTTCTGCTGCCAACCTGGCCTTTTTGTTTTCTGGTTGGACAGGTGCATTCCCAGCATTAACATCAACTCCCATGTCAGGGTTGTCCTCAGGAGGTTGCTGATTATTATTATCAGCTTCTTCATCCTCCTCATTTCCCATCACTGCTTGTTCAAGTACACTAAGCGATCTCTTGTGTCCAACAAGGCAGCAAGGATCTCATCATGTTTCGGGTTGTTGCCGCCTCCTTCAGGTGGAGCATTATTCGCAACGCCTCCCCTTGTTCTAACCATTTTCTCATTACAAGAAAATTCAGGTTTTTATCGATTATGGACACAATAGGTCCAAGAGCCGCAACCTTCACTCGATACCAAGATGTAACATCCTCATTTTAGACAATAGAACAAGTCAATTTTTATTTTTATTTTTATAATTACATCCTGGTTCTAAATACCTAATTTAGAATTCACAATCAAATAACCATTCTTATAATGCATAACCATATACAAATATAATGACTTGAGTACCTCCGATCTATTCATTCCATGACTCGATAATCTACCGATCTATTCATGAGTAATAAGAGTTGGCGTTTTTATTTAACACTTCACTCTTGCGGTTCTCTTCCCTATTCTCGGGATTCGAATGCTCTGTCAAGGAACCTAACTCGAATAATTGTTACCATTATTCATCGGCATCTCATCCCTTAGACTAGGTGAATTAGGACAACGCAATCAAGATCTTCGATACTTTGGCCAAAGATTTGAAACATACTGTTTATGTCTCGTATTCCTTAACGACATACTCATCAATCTGAATACGCCCTTAACCCCATTCTTACGTTATGTAGAATGTCTTATACCGACTGTCAGGTCCTCCTATCTCAACTTATTCACTCGGAAATGGATTAACAAGGTGATAACGTTATATGGATGCCCACGAGGATTAGGGATACGATGACATACTGGTTCAACCCAAGTTAAACCAGTGTGTCAAGATACCTCGAATCTCCTAGGCAGCCTTGTAACGTGATCACATTCCTAATCGGTCCCTGAGTAACTCGTTCGAGATCAAAGTGTAAATCTTAGCGATCAATGCAAAGGGTGTCGTCATAAGTCACCTGCATTGTTGTAACTTCGAGAAGATCCTAATCTTCTCGGAGGTACAACCCTATAGTTGACTTGTGCCGTCAACCTTTAAATCCGCCTCGAAAAGATCTACTTATTAAAATGCGTTACGCACGTTGAGTTTAAATTACATTAAAGACGTTCCCCTAAGGTTAGCCTTTCCCGATCCCTGGATTCTTCATCTTAGGATGACCTTCCTCAATAAAACCCATTACACAGAGGAGTTATTAAGACCAAGGTCTCATCACGGAGTTCATAGAATATACATAATTCTAAAACAATGGAATTGGACAATATCTCATAAACTTCACATGAGATTGCCATCTGAACCCCATTAGGTTTATATAAGTTCTCATAACTGAATTTATATCATACTTATAAGTATCAAATATAAATGATTCAGAATCCAATTAAATGTTGTCCTGTCATAATCAGGACTAGGGATTAATAATTTAATTCAGTTTGTTTAGCATTCTGCTTAGGTATATTTTAACCCTATCTTTCAAAAAGATAGTTACCTAAATTTCAATTTAGCTTCTGATAGAACATACCAGAACTGCTAAACAATCATAAGAATTCAGTCTTATATTCTTGCAAAGCTTACATTGATAATCACAAAAGTCTCCAAATTATATAATAATAACAATGCTCTTTAGATCATTTGAACCGAAGAAGGTCAAACTATCAAGATAAGAATATAGACACATAAGTAACAATATCAATTTCCATTCCTTTCATAACTAATCAAATACATTTTATGCATTCAGCATACTTGATACAATACTCAACGGAAGAAGAACATCTTTCCTCTTATAGTACATTTAAAGAAATTCAAACTGAAATTCTACTTAAAATCAAATCTAAACAATCTGATCATCCTATCAGATCTGCATGCTTTTACCACTCACGGCAACCATCTGCAAAAATAGTCAACATGGGTCAGTTCGATGAACTGAGCATGATAAGCACTAACCTTTAAAACAATTGCAATACATCAATTGTTTTCATTAAACACCCTGTTTAAATGAGATCAAATCATTAAAACGTTAGTGACCAAGAAGACAAATGCATCTAACCAACTATTCATCCAATCCCAAGGACAAAGCAACATCGACGGATTATATATTCAACATAATAAATAAATAACCTTTCATGATTCCATCAAAGATGATAGAACAATTCCAAAAGTTAGATAAACAATTATATCAACCTATACTTTATAACAGAAGAGAAATAAATGAATAATACTTATTTCCTTCAGATCTAGCTCATGACTATACCATCTTTTCAAGAGCAAGGCATTCACTTAATACACATGCAAATAAATCAGTCGAGACCATCAACAGCACCACTGTTTTGTTAAAGCTTACAAGAAAGCAACTACAGTACAGTAGCCCTCATGCCAAACAACGGTGTCTATCAACAAGCAGACTCAGTATGTCCTCACGCAAGAAGCGACAGACAAGAAGATATTAAATGCCGTTACCTGTTAAGGTGAAATCGACTACTCCTAAACTCAATCAAGCTCAGAAATGGATATCTATGCACAGAAGACGTAACACGCCAACAATACCTTATGACAACCTTCAACTCATTCAAGTCCTTTCTACACTGTAAGGCTTTTAGACCCAAGGTCGAATTCAAAGGATCTCTTCTGTTATCGCAGTCAACAAGAGACTCGAAATCATTTTAGCAATGACAATTCCCTATGACTATGCAGAGAGATTTTTAAACGAAATCCATGCAACATGCACAGCCACATCTATCTGGAATGTAATCAGAAAGAAAACATAACATAACATAACATAGTCACTTCTGAATGCATCCAGAGTTGAAAGTATGTTATTCACGACCTACTTTATAAAAGCCATAATACATAATGTCAAGTTATTTTAAGAAATCCAACAAAGCCAAAAACATTACTTGTTCATACTCAGGCTTATATAGATACAGTGACACAGATTACCAATCAAGGATTTAAAACTAAATCCGTATATCAGTATTCACAATATAGCTTTTACGAAGCGATATACAAGATATCTTTCCAAACTCAAGGAACCCAACAAAGGTTTTCGAAACAATAGTAAACTAAGCAAGCTTAATTTGAGACAGTGCAATCTTGTAGTTACCTAGAAAGGATTCCACCGAACCGTAGTAACAAAGATATCAAATAAATAATAAACAATGATTCCCAACAAAATCCATAACCACCACTAAATAATAACCACGACATATAGCTTACAAAAAGTTCAATTTTAATCTGAACAATCAAACAAATGTCCATTAGTATCCCTTCCGACAAGTACCCACAACAAGCAACAACGGAAAGTATCAACAACAAGCATTGACTTCGAGTATAAATCAACAAGCATCACAAAGGCTCCTACTCCATCACAAGAAGAATTTATGGGCTCGCAGAGCAAAGCGAGCATACCTTCTTTTCATATATTTCGCATATAAAATCCGAATGCAAAACACAAAGAAATATAGCAACAGTTCGAATATAATAAACACCCATCAAGGGTTAAATTGAAAAGCCGAACCAAAGATGAAGATACAGTGTCGAAAATCACACAAGGATACCATAGAAACCATCTATTTCCATAAATCATTTGAACAGAGTTGTTCTAATGAAATCATTTGAAGAAGAGCAAGATTTTTAAAAGTTAGGGCCTAACATGCCTGGATATTTGCTCAAAATTCCGAAGCAGACCACTAAAAGAGCTCGGACTTTCTTTTCCTTTTCCAAGTTAGAGCCACCAACAAAATTTTGCTATTTCCATGACATATATATTTTCCTTTCCAGAGGAAAGAGCTAGATACGCTCATACTTGCCATGCAACACCAAGAAGATGGTGCGAAGAACCAGTGAACAGGCAGAGGGAAAACCGGAATTCGTGATAAGCCAAACAAACCATTAACTTTCCAATTTGCATGCCTTCTCGTGAAATCCGAGCTCGACTACCGAGCTCATTAATTGCATTTACTCCCAATTTCCCACTCAAACTCCACTGCCACCAACCGCCATAGTTGGCGATAGACAAGAGAAATTCCAAGACCATTTCCAATTTTGGCAACCTGCCACATCGGCTCAAGTTAGCCGTTTTAAAACCTCCACCAATTACCTGTCCCTCATGCTTATCCATGAATTTAATAACATAGAAACTTCCACCCATGGTTCGCACCCCTCCATAGGTCCCCTTACATCCTTGTTCAATAGTTAGGTTAGTAACTTAGGTTAGAATTTAGGATAACACCTAGTCTAACTTCTTAGAACATAGATATTAACTTAGAACATTAGCTCTTAGCCTAGGTCTAGGTTAGATTAACACTAACCCCTAGGTTAAGTTTAGTTTTAGGTTACTAACATTTCTTACGCTCGAAAAAGACCCACAACATGCATTCTCGAACAGGGTTAACTCCTGTACTACCATTAGGCTACAAAATTATATGTAACTGAATTATTACCTGGTCCGTGATCAAGACCTTCCAGATATATTTAGATATCGGGAACCAATCCTTTTCACACGATCAACCTGAGTTATACTCCGTAGCTTATTCATGCATCTAGACCTTGCAACTGCTTCAAGGTCCGTAATTTTAATTCATCACGAATAAACTTAAAGCAATACTTGGATCAATTCACCGATCCAAGGCTAGGTATTATAGGTGGATAACTCTATAATTCATTCCGAGATCGATTAAACTCGGATACAAAATGAAAGAAATAAAAGAGTCCAATCATATTCCAACTCATCAAAGATTTGCAATCTGCAAAGAAGATATAGTACATATCAAACATGATTTCTCAATCAAGGAACACATCCTTTTACAAAGAAACCATATATCAACACTTGAATACTCGGGAGGAGGTAACAATAGTTCAGGGTGTTACACTCCTCATCTCCGGTAGTGATAGTGATAGGCTAGATAGGATCCATGGTGGGTGATAAAAATGGAAGGCAAGAAGGACTATATGGCGAGGGTTAACAACTTCCATTGAATATGAGTGCGCTTGCTTGTCTTCAGGTCAGCACCATGTGAACCAAGACTCATCGTGTCGAGACACTTCTCTGTAAATGACACAGAAAAATAGTAGGAATAGGTGAAATAGATTGTAAAAAGTGGACTAGGTTCCAAATGTTGATTGTAAATGACACAAGCTATCCGATGTCGATTAGGGTAAAATCGACACCGGTCATAGGTAATCGTGGCTTGGTCACTGTGGGAAATGGACAGTGAGTCAAAAACAAGGTGTAAGGTCAAATCTGACAAGTATGCCAAACCTGATGAGTTTTACAAGGTCAATGGGAATGGTAATAGTGACAAGGACTCTAAAAAGTTGAAGAAGGTGAATAAATGTCCTTTTGGGTAGGTTAACCAAAATGATAGTGAACCGATGCTAGTTGGGTATAACCGACGATGGTGAGGGGGTAACCGGCGAAGGTCACCGGATTGACATTGATCACTGGATCGACACAGATCACTATGAAAATGAAATAGTGATGAAAGGAAAATGGTTGTGAATTAAAATCTAATGTGGAATCAGACCCAAAATTTTGGGAATGATGAGAATATGGTCCAGGCACCCTCAGATGAAGCTAGAATACACCAACTATGATGAGGAGTGTGCAAGGATAAACAAGAAGAATGAAGAACGTGACCTCTCACCTTAAAATGCAAGCCAAGCAGAAACACTAAGAAAAATGTGATCCTAAGAGTGCCTTTTATATTATGTTTGTTTAGCTTATGCTACTTAAGGACTAACTCATGGACTGTAGAATAGAATTTTTTGGTGAGGATGGATTCCTACAAAGAAGGAGATCTAAAAGGTGAGGTTTTAGGTATGTTATGGTGGGGCGGGCTTTTCTCTAAAGTATGACTCGATAGAGAAGTGAGCTGGGGAGTATCTGCCAATCCTTAGATCAGTGTGATCATTGATAAGCGTTCCTAGGAAAGATATTGTTTAAGAATATGTATTTGTTTTGAATTTGTGCAATTTGGAAAGACTCAAAGAGAGAGAGAGAGAGAGATGTGCAATCTATGATTCGTTTGTCAACCATCAGCTGGGAATGACTTCCTGCGTATAGGTTGTCCTCAATTAATGTGAGCTAATGCGATAAATCAAAATGCAATGCACTTATTTTAAGCCCAAATCAAAATATGAAGTTCAATGACACAAATGGATGAATAAGAAGAGGGATGCTCTTTCACTAAAATGTAGAAAACAAAAAGAAATGATTCTTTTTAAGTACACCAAAAGAAAGGTTTCTTTTAGACAAAATAGAAAGAAATAGAGGGTTACCAAGGAATAAAATTAATGTGTATGCTTTTTAGAAGGGAAAAAAACACACAAATTTTCCTAGGAATGAATAAAATGCAAATAACCTCAGATGGGTCCCACCGGGTGTGCCAAAATGTTTCACTTGATTCTTAGACATTTCTTTGAAATATTTAAAACATAGATAGGGTAACTAGCATAAGAGGAATACCTATTTAAATGTTGGTTGGTTGGCTATTACATGAGTATAACTTTAGAATCCATAACTGATCATGAGAGTTTCCTTATGGCTTGGAGGAACTACCTATAATGAAAAGCAAGACCACCAAAAAGAGTTAAACAATATGTGAAGTGAACTTCCTAGTGTGTACTAGATCCGAGAAGTGTGATACTTCTTAGATGGTTGTCGATCCACCAAGTTTAAAACAATTTAATGCAGATAATAAAGTAAACCCTATTGTAATTAAAATGATTTGGGTATCTCATCTAAAATAAAATAAGAAAGATCTAATCTAACAGGCTAAGTTAAAATAAGATCTGAAGGTCAAGTAACTAGTTCTGGGTCTCGTAGGTCCGGCAGAGGTCTCATGTAGATCACGAGATGAACAAAGGTAATGTGGGAAAAGGTGGATAGGTCAGTCAAGCTGGGGATGTATTGGTGAATACAGAGACGATGCCGCTTATGAGTGACAAACCGTGTTTGGGTGTAACCGGTGTTGATTATCTTGTGGAAAACTCGGGAATGCCACGAGAATGAGTTTTGGGTCTCCTTGTGATTACACAAAGGACCTGATTGGCTAGAATGAGATATTAGGTGGATTGGGTGGGATTTGGTAAAGTTTTAATGGGTATTTTGAGGGGTGGGTATGAATGGAGGTAAATGGGTGGCTAAGGAAATAAAGGATGACAATATAATGATGAAACCAATGAACCAAAGGAGTATAATGTTCTACTTACTTGAATCAGTTGACACTGCGAGTGAGGAATGAAGGTCTTTGGTAAGAGGTTGAAGGCTACATAGGATCACCAATTATAGGAAAGCTTCGCATGGGCTGCATGTGCATTCCTTTTTTCTTGGTTGGAGAAAATCCTTACCGGGGTGAGTACTTGGATGGTTGTGGATGAGAAAATGCTTGATCTCCTTCCTTGCATGTGTGTTCTCACCAAATTCATTCTCGAGAAGATTTGATATCTCTCAGAATGTGTCAATTTTTTCTAACCTCAAAAATAAAGTTTTTTTATGGATTAAAAGGTGACCGATTGTGGTTTTAGCTTAATCGACGATCATTAGGAGTAACCAAAGATCGGTCGTAGGATTTCCTAGGTTTACTAAACTAGGCGAGATCCCGTTGATTTTCTCGGGATCTCATGTCGCTCACCCATGGATTATACTTTGGAAGCTTCTTGTAAGCATGTGGGAATGTGGTTAGAGGGAATGTAGGCATTTATTTTTAGGGTTTGGGTAAGTCTTATTTAGTTATATCAACTTACTAAGAATAGGTCTTAGGGTGAGTTAGTTTGATGAGGTGTCTAGGTGAAATGTATGAGGATATTATCCCTAATTAAGATATTTAAATAATAAATATGGTGAGGATAATGAATTAATTTAATTAATATTAGTGGAGTGAAGGGGGCCATGGCTAGGTTAATGTGATGAAGGATGTTTATTTGTCGAGGGACCAAAGGGGAGTGTGACCTAATTTTAGTGTCTACACTTGGACCAGAAATTTGATTATAACTTGAATATCCATCGAGAAAGGAAACTCTTTGAGCTCCTATAACTGTCTAAATTATTTTATCCATTGATGAAAGACGATAATGATCTTTCAACAATTCATAGTTCAAATCCTCAAAGTCCACGCATAGCCAAATTTCTCCGTTCTTCTTTCTTACGGCACTAGATTAGCTACCCATGAGGAATTCTTGATTAGAAAAATTATGTAGGCCTCAATGACTTTGGTTAGCTCCTTCCTCATCAAGGTGGATACATTTTGGGATTAATTAGCCTTTGTTTCTAATGAACTAGCTTGGTATTAGGATCTAGTTCGATGGTATGTTGTGCTAGACTGAATCAAAACCACACATGTCTCTATAGTTTTATGTGAAAATGTCATGATACTCTCAAATTGTTTTGATGAAATATTATCTCTTCGGAGTGCATATTTTTCTGATCTTTATAATCTTTTCATTTACTACCACAACTTCCTTAAAATCTTCTCCTTTAACCACCATGTTAGAGCTTTTTCTTTTGGCTTGATCATCTGAATTGAAGATGGAATCCATAGTAAATAATACTTTTGGTAGCTTGTTTATTTTCAATTATATGATTTTATCACCATATGCTTCTTGCAACTTTTCTTGACCTTTCGTAGAAAAATCTACCTCTTCTTGTAGAAATAGAATAATTTTTTTGTCACTATCAAACACTTTCTAGCTACTCACATTATCGTGAACTGCAAGTCGAACCACCATTTTGAAAAAAAAATCCCATCTTTTATAATATCAATAGGTATGTCGTAATGTAAGCCAACCATAGACATCCTCGTTAGAATCTTGATTTTGATTTTTAGGAAAAACATGAAACCAAAAAGCCTCAAAATATTCTATCAAATCCCAAATTTGGTTCTTGTATGATCTTAAAATATCATTTTTGGATGCACTGTGTGCCATCACTTGATGAAAACATAACTCATTGTCTCAAAAAATACTCGGGATTTGATTCCCTTTTTTTTGAGCTAGCTGAATTTCTTGCACAAGGGTTTTGTATTCAACATTATTAGTGCAACTAAACTACAACCAAAAATATGATAAGTACTTATCTCCTTCTATAGAAATTAACATGACCCCAACACTAGATCCATTCTTACTCCTCAAACCATCGAAGAACAATTTCCACATTCATTCAAAACTAATTTATATTTTGACAAGTTATGGTATGATCATACCTTCTTCATGAATGCAATATGTACCCAACCTCGTCTCCTCTAAAAGCAACAAATAAGATTCTTCCTCCACAAATAAATTAGTATAGGGATCATACTGGATGATCTCCACTCACTTTATCCAGCATAGTATCAGGGACTTCTTCCACAAGAGTGGTTGGTTCATGATAAACATATTCTACTTTTGGATCACATATGGTATAATTCCTATTTATAGGCCTAGCAGTGTAGGGATCCACATGGTTATGGAAAATTAGTTCATCCCTTATAGCCAATTTGGTTCCATATCAATTCTCGAGAATCATATGTGACCAATTAGTTGATAGATAACTTCCCATCTTGGAAATAAAATCTTATGATGGGAAAATAAAAAAGAGAGGAGGAAGATCGATGACCGATATGTCTTGAGTAAACAAAACTCTAGGGCATGCATGGATAGTAATTTTAAGTCCTAAGATAATTCCAATGGCTTGAAGAGTTGTACCATCTAGATGATCAACTCTTGTAATCGGCATATATTGTATGCATAATACATCTGTAATTTGTTTGGGCATGTCCGAGCTACTCTGCACTTTGAATCAATCATATAATTATGCACCAAGTGGTCACCAATGATCAAAGAAATATAGAATGGTGGAGGTTTATTACTCTTAGGAGAAATTTTACCTTCTGGTTGAAACAAACTTGTAGCATTTTATGTCCCACACCCTGATGCTCCATCAGTTATAGAAAAGCTTTTCAGAGCTTCTTGTAAAAAATTCCTTTGGGAAGGAATTGAAAGTGCCTCCCACATCGTGACATTTAGATTGGTTTTCTTCATTTTTTCAAAAATGCTAAAAGGAATTCCGTCTACTTATCCAAAAAAATTCTACACTTTATGATCCTCTTTTGGAAAATGTTTGTTAGGCACCATGATGCTCAAAACACCTTCTTTTCTTATGGCTTCAATAGGCTATGTTTCTAGCAGCTTTCTTTCCCACATATTTTGTAACCATCACATGTGGCCTAGGCTACAAATTGGATGATTGATTGGATTTCAAAGGTTGAGATACCATTGCCCTATTTGAAGAACAAGTATTCTCTAACACTGATGAGGAATCATTATTTAACCCACAAAATTCTTCACTTTCCAATTTAGCAAGATGACTTCTTTAGGTGCCTGTGGTGGATTTGTTATTTCTGTGTAGATAATTTTTTTGTTGGATCTGGAGGGGAAGATACAATTTTAACCATAAGGTCCTAGCTAATAACTCCATTGGATAAAATATTTTGGTTATGAGGTTGAGCACAAGGATAACACCATTCGTAGTCTTGAACTAGATTATTTTGGACAGGTATTATGGCTCTAGAAGAGCTAGCGGCCAGAGGATTTCTGAAGTTCAAAGGCTTAACATTCACAGATTGATTTTTGGTTGACTACTTCCTTGAAAAGGGGGATTGTTAGCTTGGTACTATTGATTTTATGGTTGGAAGGGATGGTAGGTCAGGTGTTTGTAATATCATGAGACAATGGAATTTCCAGTCATGGAGATATCTTTCTAGTATGAATCAAGGAATTCTCCACTCTTATGACATCTTTGTAGGAATTAGGTAGTGTAGTCCATCCTATGGACTTGATCATAACTGCTAAATCACTATTCAAGGATCGTAAATAGTACAAGAATGCATTATTTGGAGAAGGATTTTTGAGTGCTGGAATTTTATTCCAAGTACTTTGGAATCAGAAGTTGAAATCACTTATGTATACTTGGGGATATCTCTTTATGGTAGTGAGTTTTTCCAAGAGTGAGAGTTGATCAATATTATCTTCAAACTATTTATAGAGATTTTCTCATAACACTTCCCAAGTGGTTATAGTACCAACTTATAACCCATAAAACCACTGAAGTGATTTTCCCTTGAAGGAAGTGGCAAGGATTCTGACTGTAACATTGTCTTTTGTAATATTATGTCTGCGCAAATGTTGGCTACATCAAGAATATGTTCCACCGAGTACTATGAGTTATCCTGTATAAAAGGGAAAAAAATTTAGTGTTGCACTAGGTATAGGATCACATTGAGCCAACTGAAGAGGACTGCTTACATTGAAAGGAGGAAAAACTTGGTTCCTTGTAGGGGCTTCCATACCAACGAGAGGTTGATTGTTCCTGGGTGGAGGAAACCTTCCATAAGGAGGAGTTGAATGAACCCTATGAGGTGATGTTGCAACTGGTGATGTTGAAATGCCTCTTCTCCTTCTCCTTAGAGGAGACAAGGATAACTTGATATGTTGATAATTTCCTTCTCGTCTCATAGAAGCTCTTGTCTGAATTATTCACATATGTTAACACACTGAGATTCAAAATATAGATATATGGAGTCGCCACGTACTTTGATTCATGAAAGTATGAAAATAAGTACCAACTCTTGTCCCACCGAGCATGCCAAAAACTATTATCGTCAAATAACTGCACCCATTGAATGGCTAGAATGTGAACAAGATGTTCAATGTGATTGGGTAACATGGGATTACCTCTCAAGCTCTAGGACTTTTGCTCAAGGTGAACCTTCGAGAGAAGGTTAGATTCCTCTTCCTAAACTAAGTGTTGTACTATTCCTAGTGTAATAAAATGGTTAACTAGACCTATACTAACATTTCCATGGGTTTTAGGGAAAGAGACTTACAAGAAATAAAAATATACTAGGGATGGTGATGTACCAAATAAAGGGTGTTTCTATACTTTTATAAGGGTTGATTTGAAAAGGGTGTTATGCACCACAAGCCAACTTCACCTACTGCAACTTAGAGAGGGTAAACAAAATACCACAGACTAAGAAGCATGTGTTCCCTTTGTTAAACTCAATTAGACAAACAATATCTCAGTCTTCTAGTGAAGAATGATGAAACTAAGAAGGGTGAACAAGCACCAAAACTCAACTGCATGTAGAACTCCACCACTTGATAAGCACATATCTCCAAGAACATGTAATAGAAACTTAAACTTACACAGTGTACTTGCAAGCATGAGAAAGGCACAAAGAAGTACATGAAATGATGAAAGGACTAATAGTAGTAACAAAACATACACTTTATTACTTCAACAATGTGCACAATGCATCATTACATTCAGAAGAGGAAATAGTTGCCATTGCAGTCTTGGAAAGGAGGATAGAAAGTTCCCTCAATCCACAAAGATAATTTGTAGAAGAGAGAGGATTCTAAAAAATGTGCCACATCTCTTGTCTAACTTGTCCAACTTTTGTCACATGTCTAACTTTTGTAACCAGTGTAACCCCTTGGAATGAGCTTCCAACTTACATTTATAGAAAAAAATCCTATGAGAGAAGAGAGGAGAAATCATAAATTCTTTCCCTAAAATGAAGGCACATGATGGTCAACATTAATTACAGAATTGGTTGAACCACTTAAGAACATTCCATCATGTCTCATTAATGAAGGATCTAGTACTTATCTACTCATTTAATTAAAATAATATTTTAAATAAAATATCATTTTATTAAAATATTTTAATAAAAATATTAATTTAATAAAATTAGTATAAAAATATTAATTTAATAATATTTTAAGTGGTGGGATTGGTGGGATTCCCTTACGGTTGGTTTGCATTCAAAGGGCTCAATACATGGCTTAACTTGGAGAATCAAGCTCCTTTCACATGGATTGGAAAGTTATTTCACATTACGTTGGTTTAGCTCTGTGAACTAACCTTGTCGGCACAAACACCCAAGTTCCGGGCTCATCATTTCACTAAGCTCAACTCGTTGATTGATTGAGTGATTACAATGGCTCAGTTTTGTCGAGCTCTCCACAAACCTATGATGAATACATTGTTTGGCTCATTGATATCATTTCTTCAAGCCTAAAATACTCTTTTGTTATGACTTATTAATACATGGGGATGTTTTGTGTAGTTATATCTTAGTAAGTTTGATGCATTTTCCTTGATATAGTTTATGAAAACCGATTATCACATGAACCTTCTACTAACTTTATTTGTGAGATAAAACATGATGATGTGTGCAGGAAATGATGGATGCTACTGGTAGTTATGGATTCCGAGTTCTGAGCAAGTGGCAAGAGACATTTTCCACCAAGTTGACCTATTAGTTGGGGCTTGTTCCTAACTTCCCGTAGAAATTTATGTGTTTTAATTAGTATTTGGTGACAGTGATTAATTCCACTTGATATGGTCAGCCTTATAACTAACAATATCTATATGAAGACTTCATCTTCAGAACATATGGGAACTAATTTTGATATACTAAAAATATTATTTGCATTCATTTTTTTGGTATTATTATTTACTTGTCTATGTTATGAAACTTATTCTGAGTTAATGAAAGTCACGGCATTTTGAGAATCAAAGGTTGTTAATCCCTCTATCCTAAGGAAGAGTAAGGGCCCACTCGACCAAGGAGATAAGAGGTTATTTTGAGTTCATTTACGTATACAGTTCTTTGATTGGATTTACTGCAATTTTTGTTTAAGAATCTTACATGCATGCTTTGATTGACTATATCTATTTTCTTCATTACCGCTTTCATTTAGAATAAATGTTTCCATTATGCAAATCTGGTTAACAAGTAATCTTACTTTCTGCTTGAGCTTCATTTATATAATTGTAATTTCATTTTTAAAAAGTAGTGTGTGTGTATTTCATTTTCCAACAATAGATTAGTTGTTATTTTCCTTTCATTACAAATAGTTGAATTTCATAGAACTATATTTCAATTTTGTAGAGTTGTATTGCATTTACAGAGACTAGTCACTAAATGAAGCAAACCCAATAGACCCAATAGATAACCGAGTTCATTAAACTCCATTACATACCGCTCAGGACACACCTAGTTTAGAATAAAACCGATAGGAGATTATGTCGGTTAAATGATTGGAACAATACGGTGACTCATCATTTTTGGCACCATTGATGGGGAATAACCATAAGCACCATCAATTTTATTCCATATGCTATGGGTGTTAATGGAGTTCATATAGGAAACCAATAGTTGTCTTGGACCTCGTTTTAAAATAACTAACCTTGATGCATAGGTCGTGAGATAACCAAGGGAGATTTATAGCACATAATATTCAACAAATCTCTCTAGAAAATTCACAATGAAGAAACACTGAGAGTGATACATGTTAGTGTAAATTCTGGACTTGCATCTTTTTACCCTAACTTTCCATGCCTAATTTTTCTCGAAAAATGTTTTATCTCTCGAATGGGTGATCTGCGCAATTTGGCTTATCTAGTTGTGTACTTTCAAAATGCTGCAAAAGTGCCCATGGTCTTTGTTTCGCATAGAATGTTTCCATTCCTAGAATAGATTTTCTTCTATCCTTTCATTCTCTTGAGAAACAGATAAGGGTTAGGGCTAGGAGGAATACATGTTGAGTGTTGGGAGGGTGTGCGCGTACCATAGAGAGAGATCAAATTGATTGCGAAGAACTCCTTTTTGTCTAGGAAGGACTACCTGCAAGTAAGAATACAAGACCACCAGATTTTAGTTAGACAATAAATGAGGGAACTGCCTTGGGCCCAGGAAATATTAGACTTCCTTTCGAAGGTGGTCAGTTCCCTTTTAATACGAATTAACACAAATGATAGCAAAGAGGCTATTACAAAATTACACTTTAGTTACCTCGTTAAAAATCACTAGAGGAAAGGCTAGTTTTGGTGTGAGTCACAAGTGACCAATGCCGGTCATTTGTATACCTAACCGTACTTGGTTCTTTGATAACCGATATCGGTAGGGGCTATGATTTAGGGGCTTTTAATAAAGGTTAGCTATAAGGTGGCTATGGTGTTTATAAGGTGGAAATGATTAGGGATAGGAACTGGGGTGATGGATAAGACTCGAGAGAGTGTGGGGGTTGTTCTTGGGGAAATGTAATGGTAGAGGAATGAAACTTAGATGCAAGGGCTACCGGGTAGTAGATCTATGAGTGAACTTGTAATTACTATGATTCAAAAGTTAAAGAAATGTTATTTAAAAACGTACAAGACACTACTTACTAGTTCCTGATGAAGATACAGGTCCAAGGACTGTGATGATGAAGGCAAGGCTCAGGTGGGATGATCTGACAATCAAAAGTGAGCTATCTTCTCTCCCAATGCTTGGATGAGTGTCACTGGGCTCTAGTTACTCAATTGCAGTCTGGGCTTGATGTCCTTCTCTATAAACTCTTCTCTTTTCTTCACTTGTCTCTGCTCTGCAAGTGAATTTCGGATCCTTCAACTGAATTCCTCCTTTGTTTTTGGTTGGGGGAGGTCATTTACAGGGAACCAATGGTGGTTACGTAACTGACGTCGGTCGAGTAGGAACCGTTGTCGGTTAAGTCAAAGTGGGCTATTTTTAGTAAAATATCCAACTTTCCCTCCTTTTCTCCAGAGGGATTAGTTGTGGGCTTGGTCAAGTCATTATTAGGTTGGTTTTGGTGCGGGTGAAGAGTAATTAGTCATGGGTGTGGATGTAGACCAAGGTATAGGTCTTAATTAGGTTAGTTTAGGGATAGGGCTAGGTCATGATGAGGTGGCAAAATGAGGTGGCGAGGTTTGGAGATGTGGATTTATTAATTATAAGGTAATTAATAAATAATTTTGCAAGGTTTAGGTGGTGAGGTTAGGTTGCGAAATGAGATGCGAGGCACAAGGTGTCGTAAGACACAAATTTGGTGTCTACATTAGCCCCTTGTTTTCATGTAGCTTGTCTTGTAAAGCTGCACTGACAATTAATAAGAAGTGATTGCCCCAGTTAAGGGTATAAGTAATCCCCCTCAAATCTATCACAGATTGAGGCGACGTGAAATCATGGATAGGGTTGATAAAGGGTGAATGGTGTTGAGATGATGGTAAGATGGTGGGGTAAGTGCAAGGAAGCGGACGCATGTTGAAATGCAGTAGTGCGACCAGGGTACACGATTTGAAGAGAAAACAAGCAATACATAGGCAAAGGTCGATAGTTTATCCAAACAAGGTTGATATAATCCTAGTATCCAAGGCATAGGAAGTAGCTCTAGGGGATATAATGGGTAAGGTACAGGAACATTTAGGCATGTTCGGCAGTACCAAATGGTTGGTTTGGTTGAGATAAATGTCACGGTCTCGGTCTAGGAAAAGGTGGTCGACTGATCAAGTCAAGTATCCTAATCATGCTAAAACACGAACAGGTGAGCCAGATTGAACAAAAATTTACATGATGGGTGAATAAAATTGTAATTTGTGGGTTTTGGCGAGGACTTAATTGGTGAGGCCTTGTGTCTGGCCGATTGATGAGTGAGGGCCTTGGGTTGGGTCTGATTGGTGGGGTATGGCCTTGGGTCGGGTCGGATCGAGTGGTTGCGGCCTTGGGTCGGGCCTGATTGGGTGGTTGCGGCCTTGGGTCGGGCCTAATGGTTGGTTGTGGCCTTGGGGCGGGCCAAATAGTTGGTTATGGTCATGGGTCTGGCCAAATGGTTGGTTACGGCCGTGGGTCGGGCCAAATGGTTGGTTGCGGCCTTGGGTCGGGTCTAATGGTTGGTTGCGGCCTTGGGTCGGGCCAAATGGTTGGTTGTGGCCTTGGGTCGGGCCAAATGGTTGGTTGCGGCCTTGGGTCGGGCCAAATGGTTGGTTGTGGCCTTGGGTCGGGCCTGATTGGTTGGTTGCGGCCTTGGGTTGGGCCGATTGGTTGGTTACGGCCTTGGGTCGGGCCAAATGGTTGGTTGTGGCCGTGGGTCGGCTGATTGAAGTCAAAATAAGGCTAGTCAGCAAAGCCAGGGGTAGGTGATGCGGGAAAAAGTGGAGATTGGTGGATAAGGGCGGGAGTTAGGGGAAGGAAGTTGGTAACCGATATCGGTTATGTGTGACCGATATCGGTTAGAAGACCGATACCGGTATTCTAGGGGTGAAATAACCGGTATCGGTTATAGGTCAAAACCTATAAAAAGAAAAATACAACATGTCATTATCACTTTGTGAATTTGAGCACCCAATTTTAGTTGTCTGAGGTGTGAAGTGAGTTTGTTGAGTTTGTGGGCTGAGTTGGCACCAGTTAAGTGGAGGAGTGAGTGATTGGTAGACCCCAGCGAGCAGGAGGCAGAGTTTGATTGGTTGAGGACCCAGCTGAGGAGATTTGGAGCCATGGCATAGCCAGGAGGAGCAGGAGGTGCTGGACCAGCTGGACCACCGCCACCTATCCCACCACGATGATGTGTAGTTGTACCGGTAGGCTCTGAACTCCTACCTATGTGAATTTAATGAGTTTAACTTAGATGTGGGTTTTGGGTAGGAATCTTAATTTTAATAAAATAATGAATGAATGGAAGTAATTTGTAAAATGGAGTGGGTAGGTAGGCTAGTTAGGTCAAAATGGCAGGGTGGGTAGGTTTTTAGGGTTTTCTTGTGGGTAAATAGGGAGAAATAGGTAAAAAGGTGTTTTGCGGGCCGTTTTGGGTTCGGCCCCGCAATTGGACAGTGACCGATGTCGGTCACTAGGCGACCGACATCGGTCACAGAAAATAGTTTGTATACATTGTTTGGTTACAGACCGGCGTCGGTCATAGGTCGACCGGCGTCGGCACATATAATTTACTTGGGGGGACCGATGGCGGTCGAGGGTGACCGGTACCGGTCAGCATGGGTAGGAGTTGTGGTTTTTGTTTGTTGTTAGAATTTTGTCGTGTTGTTTTGTTTGTTTGTTTGGGGGTGAAGGGGAGGGGTAGAGTTGATAGGAAACGTGATTGGGGTGGGGGAAATGGGGTTGTTGGGGGGGCTGGTTTGGGTAGGATAGATTAGGTGTTGGGTATGAAGTAGGAGGTGCTAAATTGGTGGGGGTATAATTAGATGGCTAGAGTAGATCGGGGTGGTTGGTAGGGTGTGAGATAAGTAAAGGGGATATCGTAGATGTATAGGGTTAGATAGGTGGGTGTAGATGTGTGTTGTAGAGTCGGGTTGTGGTTGGGTGGGTAAGTGGGTATAGAGAGTTAAGGTAGTTGTTATTGTAAAGGGTAGGCCTGATGAAGTGGGTTGTTTTTGCAGGCACGCCAGCAGCTCACGATGCGGGATCGGATGCCCCCTCTATTGAGGCGGATGCGGCCACATGTGTCCAGCACAGTAGTGGGCCATCATGCGAGAGGTTGGACTCGGTGGAGTCCAGCGGTATAGGGCTGTGGATAGGGACCACAGCCTGATGGTTGCCCTCATCGAGAGATGGGATCCGGCAACCAATGTCTTCCATCTCCCTACTGGAGAGATGACGATTACATTAGAGGATGTGTATCGCATCCTGAGACTACCAATCGTAGGTGAGGCAGTGTTCTAGGTGGATGCGGAGACAACGATGGAAACATCCTACATGTATTCGGGGATGCAGCCCCATTGATTACCTATCACAGCGTGAGCATTGCCTATGGCGACATGTATCACGCACACCGACAGGAGACACGGCTTGCCATGTTGATGATGATTGGTATCACCTGCTTCGCCCTCCCTGACTCAGAGGGAGGCCGCTTCCCACGGGCTTTGATGGGAGTTTTGCATGAGATGGTAGAGGAGCATACATGCTATGCCTGGGCACCAGTGTATCTGGTGTAGCTATACAGAGTTATGGGGTTATCGCCGTATGAGGTGATTTGGTATTTGCTCGACATTTTTGTTACACTGCTGGGCGTACGAGCATATCATCTGTATACAACCAGTAGGGCTGCCCCAGCAGCCAGGGCCACAGATAGTATATAGATATGGATTTCAGAGGTGGTTGGGGGTCGTGGGCCAGCCACGAGCGGTGCTTACAGGATGAGATGTGGCCTACTACCATCATATGTTAGAGGGCTTGACCGCACTGGACATTATATGGAGGCCCTACAGAGGCCATCAGCCCCGAGGAGGAGCCCGAGCACAGATGTGCTGGATCCAGTATAGTTTCTGATAACCTGGACAGAGGCCTAGGGAGTATGAGAGGATACCCCTAGAGAGGGTACGACGATAGTTGGGCTTGCGATAGGATGAGCCACCTCCCTTCCCACAGTACCGGAGGGATGATGTAGAGGCCCCACTGCCTGCACCGCAGCCCGTTGACCCAGATTGGGTAGCAGAGAGACCGGCTGATGATACAGTGGATGATGCCGGAGTGACAGGTGCCTTTTTGGTTTGGTGGGTAGGTCAGAGAGCAGCTATGAGAGCACAGCCCGCACAACCAGATTTGGTGACTGTGATAGCGGAGAGGGACCAGCTCTTAGGACAGGTGTAGTTATTATAGGGGTAGTTTCTGCTGCGCAGAGGCACGAGATTGGGGGTGCTACAAGGCAATTAGCCTTGAGCACGGCCGCAGAACCGGTATAGCCACGGCATAGCCACGGAGAATAGTACCGCTGCAGGCACGAGTGCAGATACAAGTACGCCACAGCACAAGGTGTACCGGTAGGGTAGGGGCCACTGCTATTAGGAGTCGAGGGACCGGTCCCAGCAGCCATGGTGCCACGAGCCCACTATATGGAGGCAAGAGTGGAGGCTCGGTACTATCAGGACGTGCTCAATGGTACCGAGTGGCCGACTATCGCCATATGCGGCACACTGAGCCGAGATATCCCGAGCCATAGTTCCCGTGGGGCTGCAGCCACAGCCGTGGGTCGGTGACAGGGAGGAGGTGAGAGCCAGCGCGAGAGACCAAAGTAGGGGGAGGGGCCGAGGTGGGGAGAGAGATGAGACATCCTGGGAGCAGAGATGGGTTTTTGATATTGGATATAGACACCGGTCTAAGAACCGGGTATGTATATAGAGGCCTGCGTGCCCACATATGATTTATTTATTCATTTTGGTTGTATATATCGGCCTGTGAGTGAGTACATTTTGTATAGTTGATACCGGCCTGCGAGCCGAGTATATTTTTGATATGAGAGACCAGCCTGTGAGCCGAGTCGAGATTTTGACAGAGACAACGACCTGCGTGCCAGTTTTGTATTTTTAGATCACAGAGGCCCCATGCAGGGCAAGTTGTATATTTTGACATTGATATATATAGATGATGATTTTGATCCACATGGTGTGTATAATGATTGGGTTGATGTATATATTAAAATGTCTCATGTGTTTTGTCAATGGTTTTTGAAATTTAATGTATATAGATGATGAGTTGGATCCACATGGTGTGTATAATAATTGGTTTGATGTATATATGAAAATGGCTCATGTGTTTTGGAATTTAATGTATATAGATGATGTTGTTGAAATTTTGATGATATGTATATGCGTTGATGGGATTCTGATGACAAATATTGATGACGATGTCGTTATGCAGGGAAAAGAGGCGGCGCCACCAAAAATTTGCAAAAACTAGAGAAAAGACCTAGGTTTAAGCAAAAGGAGACATGTGACCGATATCGGTTAGCTAACCGATGTCGGTAGATATATGACCGATACCGGTTAGGTAACCGATATCGGTTATGCTAAAACAAGATTTTCTAAAAATAGAAAAGCTTGGGCGGCAACTTAAGTTCTTATTTTTAGAGGCATGCAACAAGTTAAATACGAGAATGCGACGTTGTTTGACGACTGATACAGGTAATTGCATGGGAGAATTGAGTGATAAGGAGGAAAGAGACAGGTAAAGTGATTGTGGGCTGAGATTAAGAAGGTAGAAAGACAAGTTATATTGAAGAGGGTGGTGAACATGGCTGAACAAGGAGAAGCATCCAGTGGGCAGAGACGAGAGGGAAGACAGGTTCCACCTCAAACTGCTGCATCCCCAGAGGTACAATTTTTGGTTGTAATTCAATTCTTGCATGTTTTATGGATAGGATGAGAGAAGGTAAGTGGGTAGAGATAAAAAAGAAAAGGTGATAGGCAAGGGTTTGGGATGGGGTGAGTGTTATGGGGTAAGTAAGCAGGGATTTCGGGTATGTTTGTAGGTACAGAGAGGGGTAAACGAGCAAATAATTATCATAAGTTGTGTTTGCAAGCAGGTCTGTATAGGATTGACAGTGACCGATATCGTTTAGAGATAACTGGTATCGGTTAGGTAACCGGTATCGGTTATCTATAACCGATATCGGTTACTGTATGAAATTCCAGAATGTGAGAAAAAACACTTGGGGATTTGATTTATTGAATGGTTGTGTGTTGTTTTGATGTATGCAGGCAGAGGCAGGGCTGAGGATGAATGATAGTGTGTTAGCTTTATTGTCATGAGTCCAAGAAGATGTAACACCAGCTGAATGGGAATTGATAAACCATGTGGGGTTAAGTGGAATCCGCTATTATTCACGAATCGCATGCAATCATGCTATGTTGTAGGCGTTGATTGAGAGATAAAATCCAGAAAATAATACCTTCTATCTGGCCAACAGGGGAGATGACAGTGATGTTCGAAGATGTGTTTAGAATTTTGAGGCTCCCAATTACAGGAAGGCCAAAGTGTATCGGTGGGGCCTAACGCAGCATGCGGGAGCGATAACATGAAGTAGTATTTGGTTCAGCTACACGGGATTTGACATAGCGAGGTTTGAAATTCACTTATGGTATAATGTATGCAGCACACCCTGAGGCAACAAGGTTGGCAGTGGTATTAATGATAGTGGTGGGGTATTATGCATTACCGAGGGTAGATGGGGGAAGATTTCCAAAAGAATTGATGTGTATTATTTGGGAAATGATAGAAAGGAGCGTGACTTTCGCATGGCCACCCGCATATCCGGTGGAGCTATACAGGGTTTACGGGCTGCAGTGAAATCACGGGGACGACACTGGATTGTGCATACTTATTACATTGTTGGGCCTATGAGCACATTGTGTGTGTGCGACCAATAGGCCGACCAATCCAGGGAGGAGAGACAGGAGTACAAAGGTTGGGATTCAGACGATGGGTCCAGACAGAGCAAGAGGCGAGATCCGAAACCGTGACAGATGATGTCGAGTATTATAGGCAGATGTGGGAGATGGTGATGATTGCGGATATTCATTGGAGGCCTTACGGGAACTATATGGTGACAAAGAACATAGCTGAGGATTTGAGGGGTGTAGAGCGATTGAGGTGGATCGTGGGGCATAGGCCAGGTGAGTACGAGAGGATTCCTCTAGATCGCGTGCGGTGACAATTTGGATTTGTTCAGGATATACCCATGGCTTATAGACCATACATGAGG
Organism: Taxus wallichiana var. yunnanensis; assembly: GCA_018340775.1. Lineage (NCBI taxonomy): Eukaryota > Viridiplantae > Streptophyta > Pinopsida > Cupressales > Taxaceae > Taxus > Taxus wallichiana. The sequence continues at coordinate 616,867,964 of CM031239.1, read as the reverse complement.
ATCGACGCCGAGGCATCATTCTCACCTCCCGGCCGACACCTCCAGAAGGGCCAAAAGAGATAGCAGCCAATCGCAGGGTAATGGATGCGGGAGCAACAAAGGCTTATAGATTATGGTGGGTAGCAGAGCTGCGAGGTGTATGTGAGAGGGCCGATCATCCTGACATAGCTGTGATTACAGTGGAGAGAGACCACCTGCAGGATTTGGTTCACCAGCTTCAAACACAGGTGAATGAGACAATGAGATTGTTAGAGGTTTCATAGTTACGAGTGGAGAGACTAGAGGCAAGATTCCTCCACGCGAGAGGGCATATTCATATGTTACAGGAGATGTTGGCAGATCAGTGGGAGGAACCAATAGCAGTGGCACCTTTGAGGATGGAGAGGCCAGGTGAGTGGTGTCGACGATCACGGTCACCACCTGATTCGGGAGGAGGCGCAAGGGTCTAAGTGAATTTCAAAGGGGTATAAGAATAAATAAGGATGCTTGACTTACACATCAATGATAGAGAAGATGTATTTGTTTAACATCTAAATAAAACTGAATATGTATGTTGATTTGAGTTATGATAATAATAAGAATGGTTGTGTTTTGAATGTTTGTTTGGAAAAAAAGGATAAAGATGAATGTTATCAAATAGAAATACACAAAAATATTTATATTTACAACACATGATAGGTTATGGTAGGGGATGGTCGAGCTAACCTTGGGAGACCCCATGTCTCCTAAGTGCTGCCTACATAGCCCATTGCACAAAGCAAGGAGGGGCCTTAGACTGATGTAGTTCTCCTTTAGGACCAGGGAGAGGTGAATTCAGGCAATGTGGTTGTGGTTAGGCAATTTGTTGGTTGGTAAAAATATTGATATTGGTAGGGTAATGTATTGGTATTGGTAAGGGTTTGACGTTGTTGGAGTAGGTATAGGTGAAGTGAAAGTTCGCTTACCCAAGTAGTAGGGAATAGTGTCCTAATTAAGGTCAACACATAATTCTAGATTCGAGTAAAAAGAGGAAAAAGTGTCCCGTAGTTGAGAAGAGCTAAACAAACCACATATTAACATAGGATGAGCTTGAATCCCTAGGTACCTTGCATATGCGAGAAGTCGATTGGTGAAAAGAGTTGTATAATCACAATATATCGGATATATGTCACGTCCCTTGAGTTTTGTTGCTTTGACAAATGGTGAGGTGAGGTGGTTGGTAGAGCTGGGGCACAAAGAATTTGTTATAAGGTGATTATGCTGACAAAAGAGAACCAAACCTAAATAGACAAGTCCATGACTCAAAAGTGCTTTTGAATACTGCTTTTATTTTTTTCTGGATATAGACTGATCGATGCGGGAAGTCTACATGGGATATGTATTTTGTTGTTCTTGAGGTCTTCACGAAGCTGATCAATGTGAGAAGCTTCTGATAAAGGCTGAATTTGTATAGCTGTCCTTCAAGGGAGTAGTCTATTTATAGTAGCAGATGCGGCTTTTGTGTATAGCTGTCCTTCGGGGGAGCAGTCTATTTATAATAGCAGAAGTGGCTTTACACATAGCTGTCCTTCGAGGGAGCAGTCTATGTATAACTTAGAGGTCTTAGATGTTTGTTTGGCATGAAGCATCTAGTTTTGTAGGAAGTTTGACTCAAGAATACCCCATAAGTGTATAATTGAGAACATGTTATTTTGATACTTTTAAGTCATGGACCAGACTAAAAAGGGGAAGGCATCTGTAAGAAGAGGTGATGACCAAACCACGTGAGCTTGATTCTATTTTGAGATGCATGAAAAAAATTGTATGAGGTGGTAAACGAGCTCAAGGGACGAGCGCAATGTAGATAAGAAGTGATATAACACTAAATTCAACCGTAGAATGGCCAAAGATGCAAGGCATTAAGGGGTTCAGGCTCAGGTTTACCACTAAGCGAAGCTAAACAATAAGTGCCTGATCCATAAGTGTGAGTGATAATGTAAGGCCCAATCCAATTTGGAGCAAATTTTCCACATTTGCTCTTTTCTAGTTTGGCTACATGTTGATTCTCTTTGAGGACAGGATCACCAACCTTAAAGGTATGCTCATGAAGTCGCTTATCATAAACACGCTTGATGTGCTTTTGATAGATTTGAAGGTGGTCAAGAGCTGTAAGATGAGCTCATGTTAAAAAAATTATGTTATGACAGATAGATTCGGGTCTATCGACTTTGTGGGTGAAGATGTCAAAACGGGCGATGATGGTTCGGAAGAGGTAACTTCGCTGTCTTCCGGATACAACATGATATGCGGTGTCTTTGGTGTAGGTGGTTCGAGAGAATCCAAGACCACAACGATCTTTATGTTTGCGTGTAGTTAAAAGAATGATCGTATGTCAGCCTTGTTCATAAATACCGAAACTAAAGCCCTTCCAAGCACAAATGGCGTCAAGAAGGTGAGGGCAAAGTGACGATTTATTAGATATTGAAAATCAGATTGAAGGGAACCACACCAAGGGGAGGTTCGGGGTGACAGAGAGGATGTATCGACACCCCCATATGTTAGGTTGGTGCTGAAATTAGGTGGTCTGTACGAGATTACTTCCCCCACACGACGGTCGTAGGTAGGATGCGCATGTAACTATCCATACTCCTATGGGGTATGGAAAGTGCTAACGTTATATAGGTAATACTCCCCCAGCGTAAGGCATTGAAAAACATATACTAAGGGATCTGAGGTGGGGATGTTGTCCACGGGAAAGGAAGTGGTATTTGTGGCGGTGGTTTCATTAGTTGAAGGTGTAGGTGTGGTTGAGATGGATGGTTGAGGTGTGGTTGAAGTGGATGGTTGGGTTGGATGAATGGGTGTCTTGACTGGTACAAGCACATCATTAGGGCAATATAACATATTATACGTTTTGAAGGGGGGAGCATCAACTTTTATGGTGTAGGACTTCCCCTCATACTCAAATTTTATGCATCTATGTAAGGTGGAGGGAACGCATCCCATAGCCCGGATCCAAGGGCGGCCTAACAACATGTTGTATTGGAATTCTCCCTCAAGGACATAGAAGATTTTGGGTAAGGTACATGGCCCTACACGAATGTTAAGGATCACGGTGCCTAAGGTAGAAGTAATAGCATCGTTGAATGAACACAACATGGTGGGGTTGGCACACATGCAGCTAGAAGGGATATTCATTTGTTGGAAGGATTTGGAAGAGATGATATTTAGGCTAGCGCCCCCAATCATAACACGACGTACTCGGATGTCCCGGACGTAAGCTGAGATGAAAAGAGTGGGGTCAGGATCTTCTGCACCAAAGTCAACAATTTTGTCTTCGGAGAAACTAACAAGAGACTTGCTTGTCGTATGAGAGACGGTAAGTGGTTGGGGAGATAGGTTGTTTGGTGAGAGAAGCAACATGATTGGGTGTTAAAATGGAGGCAACGAGCAAGGTTTCATTAGGTAGGACCTCTATCCCTTGAAGGATTTTAATGAGAGCTTGTTGATGAGATTCAGAGGTTTGAATGAGATCATACAATGTCATTTTTACAGGTGATTGGTGAAGTTGTTTGATCATGGTACAGTGGGCCACTCCATTAGAGACGGGGTAGGTAGGTCCATGAATAACCACTTTAGGTGGTGGTGCGATCGGGATGGCGGATAGAGAAAGAGAGGCCGCAGGTGTGCTTTCTTTAGCTTTCCCATTGGTTTTATGCCCTCGAGTAGCAATGCTAATCATGTTGATCTTGTGAACACGAGAGGAGGAATATGGTAGGGACCAGTCATTGTCTTCGAGAGGTGGGGTTGCAATAATGATATTTCTTCGTGAGGTGAGGACAGGTGGTATAGGAGAGGGGATTGAAGCTAAAGGTTTCTCCCTTCGTAAGTTGTCATTCTTAACCTTTCTATCTGAGAGAGGTAACTGACGAAGGATGGCTTTCAAAGCTTTGCATCCCTCTACATCATGTTCTGGTGTGCGGTGGTAAGCGCAGATTTTAGACTCATCATAACCTATAGGTCGAGGTTTAGATGGATCATAGGGTCTAAGTGGGGGTAGGGAAATGGTCGCATTCTCCACCAACATATCCAGGATCTTAGCGTAAGATCCTTTGAGCGGGTCAAAGTCAGAGGAAGATGAATCTATTGATTGGGTGGGTTTTGTAATGTTTGGGTATGGTTGGTTTGTATGGGTCGTGGCTTAGACAAGGGGTTTTGATAATTGGATTTAACTAAACGTGGCTTCTTCAACGACGAAGTTATGTTTAGCTGGTTAGATGATGTGGTAGCAGAAAACAACCACAGAGAAAGAGGAGAGACAACAAACAAATCCTTTGATGGTGGAGTTTTTTTAGGGTTGATAGGTGGACAAGATACTTGGGGTGACATGTTGATACACCCATGGATCTCTGTATGGGTGTAGAAGGCGCAGGTCGTTTTAAAGAAAATACAGGAGGTATGATGTATTGAGGCAAGGTGGAGGGTGAGGTCCCAATATAGAAGGTAGGTGTGACAATGAGCATTTTAGTTGTGACAGAGGCATAGATTGGACTTGAGGAGATTGGGTTTGTCTCTAGGTGGATGGAAGGCTTTATTTTAAGATAAATCTAAGCGTTTAGGTGGGTGTGTTAAGCTGGGTATTGGTGAAGTCCCAAGCATAGGGGGAGGTTTGGTTAGGTTAATAGAGGTGGATGAGGTATCTGGTAGAGATGAGGGGGGTGAGGATGAGGACATAGGCATTTTGAGCTTTTGTAAACACTTCGGTATATGGTAGAGGTGTCTAGATCGGTCATCTGCATTTGAGTAGAGCATGGTGTACTCAAACGCTCCCATAGGACTCGTCTATCTTCTGAGGGATGACAATCTTCACGTGGGTTGTGATTTTGGTCCACCGTGGGTGTGATACAGGGGGTAAATGAGGCACGTATTAATGGGCATTAAGAGATCAACCGGTGCATGAAAAAGATTTAGGCGATGAAGAACTAATAGGTAGGAGGGCATGTTTGAGAGGATCCGTCATGATTAAAGAATTTGGTGATGTTGGTTCGAGAGGTGTCTCTTCTAAGGATGACAGAAAAAGTGACGAGCCTTCCTCTTGTACAGCAAGAGTGGTAGAAGGATATTTTTGGGAAATAGATAAGTTAGATAACATCCGCTCACAGTCTTGCAAGGATGTGGTGTAAGTAGGCTCATCTGTAAGAAGAGAACTCTAGGCAGTTGATTCCTTTATGGGTAAAGGAATGGTAAGGTTATCATTTTGTCTTGATGAGGGTGGAGGGGGTTCGGATCCCTGTGTTAGTGAAGAGGCTTGATTCAGAATTTTCTCGATAGGAGCTTTTGGTTGGGAGTCGAAGACCGCATGGATTTCATGAACACTCTCCTCGGATAAGATATCTTAGTTTATGTTACTATTAGATGAGTAGTTTGGGAATGGTTTGTTGAAGATTTTCAAATTTCGGTTAGCATGGGCATTAGGATTATCGAGGGTTATATCCCTCACATCAACCATTTCCTCGCTATATGTTTTTTAACATCTTGCGGTTTTCGTGATCGTGTCCCTTCACGCGGTGGAAGTTACAGTCATTTTCTTTGTACCAAGAAGGTATAACGCGGGTGGAATCAAACCCGGAGTGAGGTTTAACAAGAGGTAAGGTGATAGCTCTGCTTTGAGCAATTTTTCCAAAATGACACCATAAGTTTCTCCTAAGGGAGTGTAATTGATGGGCTCGGCTTTATACTTATAGGTGGTTTTTGGTGGGGTATTAGATGGTGCTTGGGATTTGACCATCACCGCGTGTACAGCTCCTTTTGATTTCAAGCAGTTGATGCATGAGAATTGGTGGTGTTGGGTTTGTTGGTGGAGTCTTGGGTTCGGAAATTAGGGTTTTTGTTGTGCAACCGCAATTTCTCTTCCTCTAAGGCTCGAATCTCTAGTTTTCGAGCCATAGTAAAGGCCTCATCAAAGGTGTGGAAAGTTTGAATTTGGAGGGTAGGAGAAATGTGCTTAGCACAGCCCACGTAAAGAGTTCGATAAGTTTAGCCTGAGGCAAGGCATAAGTAAGTTGGTTGATAAGGCCCCGCCATCGTCCAATGAAATCTGTGATAGATTCGTCTTCAAATTGTCGGATGGCATAGAGGTCGGTGATAGATACTTTCTTGGCAATGTTAATGGAGAAATGATCCAAGAAAGATTGGCCTAATTGGTTAAAAAAGAAGATTGAGTGCTAGGTTAAATCACTGTACCACTCCAAGGTGGGTCTTGATAAGGACATGGGAAAGGTGCGGAGTAGTAAGGCATCGTCATGAGAAATCAGATAGCAGGCATGTCTAAATGATCGCAAGTGTTGTTGAGGATCCTCCTTACTATTAAAACGAGTAAATTTTGGTAATTCCCATTGAGGAGGATATGAATGAAGGGGGACAGAAGGATGAATAGGCTCCCGACAAACTTGCTCGTATGTCAGGGTGCTACAGCTTCCTGAAACAGAAGCCTCCAGATTTTGCATCTTGTCCATCATTTGTTTGATTAAATCAGTGGTTGGGTAAGATGATGGTGCGGCTTGTCAAAACGGAGGGGATTGGGCTAGGGCCACCACTAGACAATGGTGGGGTTAAATGTTGATAAGGTATTGAGGATGAATATGTTGAGGTGACCGAATAAGGATGTCCTATATAAGATGTTGAAGCCACTGGATAAGTGTGTGGAAATGAAAAGGTGGGTGGAGCTTGAGAAGGAAAGCTCATGTGGATAGGTGGCAGAGAGAAAGTTATGAAAGGGGCAGTCTGCGAGAGAGACGAGGTAGGAGGAGTCGGCGGTAATGATATGTGGGGCCCCAAATTAACCAAAGGAAAGCCAATTTGTGCCGTATGAACCTCCGAAGCCACTGAGTTGGGAGACGGGGCTAAGGATGAAGAAGGTAAGGCGGAGTTATTAGGTGGGGAAGGAGCTAAGTGAGTAGCTATACTAATAGGCATACCAACAAGGAGTTGACCATCGGGTGTACGGTCAGGGGTATGAGACAAATAGTACTGTACAGCTGCTAGGATTAGCATCCAAAAATTTCACAAATTCCTTATCTCCTACAGGGATTTTGGGAACTTCACTGGTGTCCGTAGGATTCCCCATAGGATGTGAAGGGGGTGATTCAGGCAAAGGCACGGAACAGGCATGTGAAACCATGGCTGCAGCTTGTTTCTGAGTGATAACAACCATGGACAAGAGTACATAGTAGGGATGCAATCTATCAGGAATAGAAAGCAACAAAATGTTGGAATTGGTAGGTTGTTGGTTTCGAATCGTGAAAGACAAGAATCGATATCGGTCGTAAACTCGATGTCGGTCGATTGTAGAGCGGCATTGGTAAGTTAATCGATGTTGGTAGAATAGGACCGGTGTAAGAAGCTGTAAGAAGTTGCTGATTTGGGGTTAACGATGCTTAGTATACCTACCAAACTGTTCTGAAGTGATTACTGAAATAGTGTATGACAGAGAAATAGAACTAAAAACAAGCAAGATGCACAGAAAATCAAGAGACTAACCCTAGGATTAGTTTTAATTATTGTGGGCTTATGCCTTAGATGCAAGATGATGTCAATCCTAAACAAAAGACCTAAGGGAGATGTCAAGTTTGTTTTGGCTTATAAGGTTACCTCAATCGGGCGGAGGAATACCGCAGAAAAAAAGGGGGGATGTTTGAGCTGTTGTGTTGATTATGATGTGATTCGGTATGTGTTGTGTAGTGAAAGTAAGATTAATTTCTTGTCAATACCGTGGATATCACCCCCACGTGTACAACCTGTTACTTAACCTATGTTCACTAGAATTGAAAATAGCAAGCAAGAATGTGATGCACGTGTTTTAAACCCAAATTGAAAATGATATTCGATGAAGCAAAGGAGATGACTTTCACTAATGTAAAGATGTGAAAGAAAGACAAATTATTTTACCAAAATGACAAAATATTTTGTGAATATTTAGCAGAAACAAACAGCAAGGATGCTCCCTATACGAAAGCAAGCAAGAAAGAAAGAAACCCGAAATTGGTCCCATCGAGCGTGTCAAAATGTTTTGCACAGAATGTTTCCGTTCCTAGAATAGAGTTTCTTCTATCCTTTCATTCTCTTGAGAAACAGATAAGGGTTAGGGCTAGGAGGAATACCTGTTGAGTGTTGGGAGGGTGTGTGCATACCGTAGAGAGAGATCAGATTGATTGTGAAGAACTCCTTTTTGTCTAGGAAGGACTACCTACAAGTAAGAATACAAGACCACCAGATTTTAGTTAGACAATAAATGAGGGAACTACCTTGGGCCCAGGAAATATTAGACTTCCTTTCGAAGGTGGTCAGTTCCCCTTTTAATACGAATTAACACAAATGATAGCAAAGAGGCTATTGCAAAATTACACTTTAGTTACCTCATTAAAAAGTACTAGAGGAAAGGATGGTTTTGGTGTGAGTCACAAAGGATGGCGATGTCGGTCACCGTATAACCGTACCGGTTCTTGATATAACCGATATCGTAGGGGCAGTGATTTAGGGATTTTAATAAAGGTTAGCTATAAGGTGGCTATGGTGTTTATAAGGCTGGAAAATGATTAGGGATAGGTAATGGGGTGATGGATAAGACTCAGAGAGTGTGGGGGCTGTTCTTGGGGCAATGTAAGGGTAGAGGAATGACAGTTAGATGCGGGGAGCTCTTGGGTAGTAGATCTATGAGTGAACTTGTAATTATTGTGATTCAGAAGTTCAAGAAATGTTATTTAAAACGCATACAGACACTACTTACTAGTTCCTGATGAAGATATAGGTCCAAGGACTGTGATGACGAAGGCAGGGCTCAGGTGGGATGATCCGACAATCAAAAGTGAGCTATCTTCTCTCCCAATGCTTGGATGAGTGTCACTGGGCTCTGGTTACTCAGTTGCAGTCCTGGGCTCGATGTCCTTCTCTGTAAACTCTTCTCTTTTCTTCACTTGTCTCTGCTCTGCCAAGTGAATTTTGGATCCTTCAAATGAATTCCTCCTTTGTTTTTGGTTGGGGGAGGTCATTTACAGGGAACCGATGGCGGTTACGAATCGACGTTGGTCGAGTAGAACCGATGTCGCTTAAGTCAAAGTCATCTATTTTTAGTAAAATAGCCAACTTTCCCTCCTTTTCTCTTGAGGGATTAGTTGTGGGCTTGGTCAAGTCATTATTAGGTTGGTTTTGGTGCGGGTGAGGAGTAATTAGTCATGGGTGTGGATGTAGACCAAGTTATAGGTCTTAATTAGGTTAGTTTAGGGTTAGGGCTAGGTCATGATGAGGTGGTGAAATGAGGTGGCAGGTTTGGAGATGTGGATTTATTAATTATAAGGTAATTAATAAATAATTGTGCAAGGTTTAGGTGGTGAGGTTAGGTTGCGAAATGAGATGCGGGCCATAGGGTGTCATAAGACACAAATTTGGTGTCTACAGATCTTATTGTTTTCCCTTTTCTGAAATAATTTTCCAAATGTGCCCCTTTTTGTGACTTAGTTTTTTCATTTTTCGACCGTGTTGTTTCTCCTTCGCCGAATCATGCAAAAACTTGAAATTGATCAAATCCCATTTTTGTGAAAGTGTTTTCCCAATCCCAGGCTCAAAAGTAATGTCAAAAATGGTTCAGTTGATTTAAAATTATAAAAATCCACCTTCCTTGTCGAAAATTTCAATTTCTATGGCAACAGTGATTTTTTGACGTTTTGACGATCATACAAGCGTATTCTACCCATCAAATTCATCATCACAATATTATTGCAACGTGGCGGGCTGTCCTTGAAAATTTTGGCTTTTTACTTTGCAAATTTTTTCAGAGTAAATTTTTGGGCAAGGCCCTTGGCCAACCACAAGAGGACACTTGTCCAAAAGAAGTTAACATAAGGAGGTGGAGGTTTTGGTGCATTTTAAGTTTTTAACTTCAAAATTTTAAAGTCATAATGTGAGCCGAAAGCCCACAACAAATGGGAAGAGGACACGTGGCTCGAGAGGCATGCAGGTGGTGGAAGAAGTTGGTGAAATTTTGTGTTTTTTGGCTCAAGGTGTCAAGGGAAATTTTTGACTCAAGGCCCTCATCCAATAGTAGATGGGCACGTGTCCAAAGAAAGGTCAGCATGGGAGGGCAGCACTTTTGATGAATTTGAAGTTTTTAAACTTCAAAACTTTAAAGTTAAAATTCTAGCCAAAGCTCTACAACAAATCATGAAGCGACACATGTCCTAAAAGGTAGAAATGGGGAGGCATGGGCCCAGGGAGAATTTTAAAATTTTGCAAATTTTGGTAGGGAGGTCTGAGGGAAGAATTGGAGGCCTAGACCTGAAGCGAATGGGAGAACGCCATGTGGCAAGGAAGAGAGTGGGTGTTCGGGCCCGCGGAGAATTTTGAGCAAAATTTCCTTTTTCAAAAAAGGAGAAAAATGGATAGAATTGGCCCACATTTTTAATGGGGCCCACACATGGACACGTGGCGGGCCCAGGAGGTAGGCGGGGAAATTTTGCAAAATTTTCCAAAATTTGAAAAAGGTCGCAAATGCATTTTTAAAAGATGGGAGCCCGATCCAATCATGTTTTGACACATGTCCTACCTTGTCTAGAGTCAAAAAGGGTATCTTTGAACTTATTCGTGGATCTCATCTACCACGTGGAAGGAGGACATTTAATGTCGATACAAAATCGACGGTTACTGTGTAATTTCATTTTTGGCCACCATGGGAGCTCCAAGGAGCTTGGAAATCACATTTCTTCATCAAATTTCATCAAACCTTATATGATTTTGGGTCATCTTGGCCTTTTGAGAACATTGGCATCATTTTCATGACCTAATTCTTTGATCTACGGTGTTTTTGATGTAATTTTTTCCCCAACCCGAGTAAAAATGTGAAAAGTGAAAATCAAAAGTTGCAGAGGTGAAATGATGAGGGGAAAAGGTGAAATGATGAGGGGAAAAGGTAAAAAATGATAAGTAAAACATGTTGGCATGCCTGAATGACAAAAATGTGACCCTGGGATGGATAAGGATCTGAATTTGTGTAATATTTTAAACTTTTTGTGCATCCCTGGCAATATGCGAGCTGTTTTCAGTTTTATGTCATTTTCATGAAAGGATAAGGGTTTTTGTAACAAATTTGATCCCTCAAGCATATTCTTTGCTTGGGAAGCAAGACTCAAGCAACCATGAGATATAAAATGTAATTTTTGTGTGAACAAGTGGGGGAGAAAAATGGACATAGAATTTTTGAAGGAAAAGACCGAAGAAATCTATTTCTTTGGGGAAAACCACCTGAGAGCCATTTTCAATTCTATTTTGCATCAGATTTTATCATGTTGAGTTGGTTTCAAGTTGTAAAGCCATCAACAAGCTCTGATATTGTTCTCATGACTTTCCCCTGCTGATAGATTTGATCATTTTTGGATTATCTGGTTTTATCTCTTGGCAAAATTTGTATATGCTTATGTTTCAGAATGATTTCAATTTGTGTTTCTTACTCATGTTGCAATCTTATGTTTAGGATCTCTTTGATTATACAGGGTCTCATTTCTTGTTGATGGTTTAATGGAATTTGCAATCTTATATTCAGAAGAGCCTTCATCTGATAGAAGATAAATAGATTTAAAATCATTTTATTGTCCTTGAATATTGAGATTGTTTGTAAACCTTTGGGTGCACCTTAGGTCATGATCAAATAGGGATTCTTGGATATTTTGTTGGTATTTTGCTTCAATATTTTGTGGCAGGTTATCAAAGGTTGTGTGGAAGAGTACAGATCTGGGCCTCCATTTGGTGCACATATCCTGGTTGAAGGAGTATTTTAAACCCATTGAAACATCTCTACTATTTAGGTGTTGCAAATCTCTTGCAAAGGTTCTCAAAGAAGTTGGTAATTCCTAGCTAGTCTTGTCTAAACATCTCCCAACAAAATTTCATTCAAACTAACTCATCCTACCCATACTACCCCTGCATTGCATTGTGTGTCAACAAAAGAATACAATCCATTCACAAAAATGCACAAAGTATATCAAGATTTTATCATGTCTCTAGCAGCCTTAGCCTTGTCTTGAAAGCATTTCCATCATTTAGTAGTGAAAACTCTTTTGAGTTTGGATAATGGATAATTGATCATGTTTTCCTAAGGAAATATCCTTACAATGTGCAAATCATAAGGATATCTCCACCTCCTTCATCAAACAAAGGCTGCAATATAGGTTCTCTTACCTTGGTTGAAAGGCACAACCTAGAATAGTGAGGATTAGATCAAAATCCTTTTGAGGTGCTACCCACTCCTTCAAATATTGAGTGCTAACAAGTCAAATAGATGTGTTCCCTAGCTACAAATGACACACAAATCATTTATCTGCCTCTGAGTATCTTGTGTAAATCCATGATGCTACTTGAGTTGTGAAGGAGATTAAGTTTGGGTACCAACACCGGAGTGGCGCCATTGCCGGTGAGTTCTTGATTTTTCTTTTTGTTTTTGAGATGTATTCAGGTATTTAAGCTACTTCATTGTCAGGTTATCATCATATGTTTCAAATATACAAGTCTTAAAAAAAGGGTTTCAAGCTCAACCTACCCTTTTTCATTTCCCAGTAGTTTAGACACTTTTTTTTTTTATTTTGTTTGGCTGATTTAAGAAGAAGAAGGTCTAGTTTATAAAACCTTGCAAAGTTATCAATATTAGTAGGCATTTAATAGAATTATTTTAGTTCATTCTTGCACAACTGAAGTGAAATTACATAGTGGCACTCCATGTTGATTTGATTTTAGAAATACCATTGTCTTGAGCTTCCTGTCATTTATTTTCATCTTTGTTGATCTCTGCAAAACTGGAGGGAAGGAGATTTCTTTTCCTTAAAGTCTCTTCTAAGAAATTGTTCTTACATTTAAAAATTTAGAGTTGGGAGGAGAAGAGTTTGGAAAGTGGTTAAAGGTCGACATCGAAAATATATAGCCATTGGTGAGAGAGATTAGCCTTTGGTAGAAGACTATCACTCTTCTTCAAGTGATTCTGATTTAGGAAATCCTCTCATAAACTTGTTTGCCTCAGCTGGTGAAGGTCCTTCTACAATACCTGGTAAGTTCCTTCTCTAATCTACACCTATCTGTTTTAATTCAAATCAAACTTTCAAATAAAATCAGCACTTAGAAGATACCGGTCTTGTGAATCACATACTTGAGCGCCAAAGATATTTCACTCCTCATCAACTTGCCTCACCTCCAAGATCACCCCCACCAAACAATATGGCTCAACCTACACCTCCATTTATTGTTAACACCTTTGGTCCTATAAATTTTGGAGCAATGGATGGTTACCCAAATGATTTCCCACAAGATGTCGAAATAGGTTGCCAAAATTCCAAGGTAACAATGTCATCACTGGGGATCAACATCTCAAAATTTTTGATGATATGATGGAAGATTTTGAAATAGAGTTTGAGGATGTGTATATTAAGTTGTTTATTTATACACTAGAAAAAGAGTCTAGGGATTTGTACAAGGATCTACCTGATAACTCTATTGATTCATGGACCGAAATGAAAAATGCATTTAGGTTGCAGTAATATGGTGACAGGACTGATCCTAGATTTCTTTTATTTGAATTTGAGAATATCAAGGAGAACCTAAATGAAATAGTCCATGACTTCAATACAAGATTTAACAAAACATTGAGAAGGCTTCCTATCATTTTGAGGCCTTGTGATGAATCTTGTTTGATCAAATATGCAGATGCATTTGATAAAAAGGCAGCCTATTACTTGAGAGACAAAAATCCTACAAACTTGAGGCAAGCTTTCACCATGGCACTTCAAATTGAAAATAATATTAAAGCTATTGGTAAACCACTTAAGATGGATGTCTTTGTGAAGCCGATAAACCCCGAGAAGCCTCAAGCTAGCAAGGGTGCTGATTTAGAAGATGTTGTTAAGACTTTGGTAGGGGCTATCAAAGAAATTTCTTACAAATTAGCCTGGGCTAAGAAAGGAATTGGGAAAAGTTCACAAGGACAACAAAGAACTCAAAACCATGATAGATTTGGCAGTCATCCTAGGGGTGATCAAAGACAAGATGATAGAGGTAAAGGGCTTGTTGGTGGGGGAAATAGACAACCCCAAGCATGTGAAAATAGAGTGGTGCCTGACCCTCTAACTATAAGAGTTACTACTGTTCAAGAAATTGCTGATATGGATTGGTGTGATAGATGTTTTCTTCCTCATCCTCCATGTGAAGTGGACTAGAAAGTTATTGAAGATGATAATGAAGATGAAATGGATGATGACATTTGTATGATGGGAAGCTCTTCAAGCTCACAACAAGCAGCAACATCAACAGATGTGATAAGTGCAAGGACTATTGTAACCTTTTGGGATTACATAAAGAGGGTACCAATTCTTTCCTCCTCTCAAAATCATGAGGTAGATGTTGTTCAAGCTTTTGAAATTCCTAATAATGACTTTGAATATCTAAGGGATTTAATGATCAAGAAGTATGATGGTGGTATTCCCTCGGAGGAAGATAGACAATTGTTAATGAATGTTGTGGTTGGTCAAGAGAAAGAGTATAATACTAGAAGTAAAGTTGTTAGAGGAGATGGTCCTCAAGCCAATCCAAAGACACCCTTACTCACAAGCATTTCAAATTATAATCCTAGAAAATAAACACTTACCAAGAACCCTATAAACGACCTCCCCCAACCAAAAAAAAGGGATCTGAATTCATTTGGAAAGAGGGAGATAAGTGAGAGAGAGAGAGAGAAGAGGTTGCAGAGAGGAGTATTGAGCCCAAGACTGTAACTGAGCAACTAGATCACTGTCACACTCATCCAAACATTGGGAGAGTCGGAGAATAGTTTCATCAGCTCACTTCTGATTGCCATATCATCCCAAGTGAGCCTTTCCTTCGCCACTGCATTCCTTGGACCTGCATCCACATCATAAACTAGTAAGCGCTCTTTTATTACCTTGTATGCTTCTAGACACTACTTTGTGAATTTTTGATTTGATGATAAGGATTCTGAAAAAAAAAATTAAGCTTTATTCTTGTTTCAACTATAACAGACTCAAAGATATTGTGTGTCACGGAACATCTTCTCATTCCGATCCTATAATATCTCGACATTTTTGCAAAATGTGCAAAGTGGTATTTCAATCCCATTAACAAAGTGATGCGAGAGGTGGTCATGGATATTAAATCTTAAATAGTTACTTGGGATTTTAAGATCTAATAAAGCTTTCCAATTTTGAAAAATAGGTGTATCAAAAATATCTTGGGAATAGTACAAGATATCAAGACTTTGACATACCAATTTTCACATCCATATAAAATCCACAATATAGATTAATCTCCCTTGTGCATGCTTTATTAGTGTATTGATCTCCTACAACATTGGAAGAATACCAACCAATGTAAGCAATGTCTCCAAATTAGTTAAATGGAACAACAAGTCCCTCACCCTATCAACTTCATGACGATATTTGTGCATGAAACCAACCAATGAAGGATACTCCTCATGAAATCTGCATGCAGGTTCATACAAAGAGATCCATCTAGTCTCAACATCTTTTAGAATTTTTTTGCCATCCGTAATGTTGGTGCCATTTCTAAGCTTGTATAATGTTCCCTAATTTTTCATGTCCAATTTTTCTCAGAAACGTTTTATTTCTCAAATTGGTGACTGCAATTTCTTTCCCTAGTTGAAATACTTTAGAAATGCTTGTAAACTTGTTGTTTTTCCCTAGTTTAAAAGAAAAATCCATGTGTGCTCTTATTTTGTGCCCTAGGTATTTCCAATTTTTGGGCTATGTCATTTTCCCTTTCCCGATCGTGTAAAAATCAGAATTGATCAAATCTAAATTGTATGAGTTAAATCCCCATTCCCAAGGTCGAAAATGTTGTAAAATCATGTTTTAGTTGATTCAAAACTGAAAAATATGCCATCCTTGATGAAAAAATTGAATTCTAGGGCATCCTGAATTTTTACATTTTGACAGTTAGACGGGTGTATTTTTCCCATCAAATTCATCCTCTGCATGCAAGGGCAACGTGGTGGGTTCCTATTGGCCAAGGAGCGGTGGAAAATGTTTCTAACTTATCATTTTTTGAAATTTTGGCAAAAAGGAAATTTTTGATCTGTGGCTCCGCCTTCTGCAAGAAGTGCCTACGTGGCATGTTTTGATTGGCTAGGGGATTGGCGGGTGGCGGGATTTCCTTGGAAAATTTTGTTTCATTTTGCAAAATTTTCAAAATCAACATTTGGCCCGATACCCCGCAGCCAATGGGAAGAGGACACATGTCCAAAATTTGTAAAAATGAAGGAAGGGGCCAAGGGAAGACTTGGTGATTTTTTCTTTGTTTTCTAAAGGTGAAAATTGGATTATAGCCCCACTCCAATCAGATGGAGACATGTGTCCAAAAATTCAAAGGTCAAATTCCTTGTACAAATTTTTGATCAAAATGAAGAGGCGGAGGTTCAGACCTTGGGGGCACTTTGGAAATTTTGCATTCTTTGGAAAAATGTTTTAAAGTTAAATTTATGAGCACATCCCCGACAGGGTTAAAATTTTAGGCTTGTGTGGGATCGCGGGCCTTCGAGGTAAAAGAGAAATTTTGCATTTTTGGCAAAGGGAGCTAAAGTGCAAATGGGAGGCATGCCTCCACAGCCAATCCGAGATGGACACGTGGCACATTTTAAAGTGTCAAAGGGTGGTGCGGGTCAACGTTGAAATTTGTGAATTTTCAAAAAAATTCAAAGAAGGTTTAAAGGAAGAAAGGGAAAGTTGGACCTGCAGCGAATAGGAGATGGACACGTGGCAAGGGAGAAAACTGGGGTGCGGGCCCATGGGGAAAAATGTGAAATTTTTCCCAAAATCCAAAAAGTGGCAAAATTGATAGAATTGGTCCACGGTTTTCAATGGGGCCCACATATGGACACGTGGCAGGTCCAGGGGAGAAGCGGGAAATTTTGCAAAATTTTCCAAAACTTTAAAAAGGTCGTAAAAGCATTTTTTGAAGCATGGGCCCGATCTAGTCACGTTTTGACACGCGTCCCACCTTATCCAAAGGTTAAAAAGCTTATTTTGAGCTTATTTCTAGATCTCATCTTCCATGTGGAGGGTTGATATTAAAATTTGATACAAGATCAATAGTTATTGTGCATCCATCTATTTTGGCCACCATGGGAGCTCCAGGAAACTTGGAATCATGATTTCTTCATCAAATTTCATCAAATATTATATGATTTTGTGTTATCTTGACCTTCTGAGAACATTGGCATCATTTTCATGACCTAATTCATCGATCTATGGTGTCTTTGATGTAATTTTGGCTCAAGCCCGAGAAAAAACATGAAATGTCAACATCAAAAGTTGCAGAGGTAAAATTGAAAAGGGGAAAAGGTAAAAAATGATAAATGAAAGATGCGTGCATGCCTGAATGATAAAAACATACCCACTGGGTGGATAATGATCCAAATTTGTGTGATGATTTAACTTTTAGGCATACCGTAACTTTGTGAGTTGTTTTTCCATTTGGTGTCACTGTCTTTAAATCATGAGGTTTTTGTGACAAATTTGATCCCATAGCATATTATTTTCTTGGGAAGGAAGACTCTAATGTGGCATGAGGTATATAATGCATTTTAGAAAAATTTTGAAAGGGGGAGATTTGAAAATTATGGGCAAATTCTAAGAGAAAGCTCATTTTCTGAGAAATCCACCAAAGAACTAGGTTAATGTCTCATATGTTGGAAATTCATGTATGTGAGTTGGTTACAAGTGTATAGCCATCACACAGCTCTGAGATTTTTCATATAACTTTCCCTAGTATTGAATCTAACAAGTTTTGAATTAAATTTGTGTTTCTCTTTGGGCAATATGATGTCTGTTATCAATTTTAAATGCTTGCAAATAAATTTTATTGTTCTTGTTGCAATCTTGCATTGAAAGTCTTTAGAAATCACACAGAATCTCCATTTCTTGTTGATAGTTTAGTGGCATTTGCAATCTCATATTCAAGTGCCTTCATCCGATAAGGAGATAAACAAATTTGAAATCACTTTACCTTCCTCGATCAGTGTAGAGATTTCTTATAAGCCTTTGGGGGTACCTTAGGCATGGTTTGATCATGGATTTTTGTGTTTAATTGATTTCTTTACTTCAAGATTTTGTGGTGAGTTCTTAAAGATTGTGTGAAGAGTGTAACTTTGGTTTCCATTTGTGCCTCTTCTCGGTTGAAAGAACATTCTGATTATTTGAGGCATTTCTTTTGATAGTTGTCCAAGTATTGTAGAGATTGTTAAAGATCTGATCTATCCCAATTTTTCTTGTCAATCCCCCACCAAAAATCATTTAAACAATAACGATCCTACTATGTACTATCCCTTATTTGCATTTTGTATATACACAAAAGATTAAATTCCATTTGAAAAAGTATGCATAAAAGATTAGGATTTCCAATGTCTCTAGTAACATTTTCCTTGTTTTGAGCACATACCCATGTTTTGAGAAGTGACAACTCATGAAAGTTTAGACTTGGGGTGTTGATCATGTTTTCATCAAGGTCTCCATCATATAATTTTAGGAAAAGAGAAGGACATCTTCATCTCCTTCACCATTACAAGGTTACAAAATAGGTCCTCTTACCTTGGTTGCAGAAGCACAACCTAAAACAGCTAGGATAAGATCAAGTCCTATTGGAGTGCTATTGATTTCTCCACAAACTCGAGTGCCGAGAGACCATATCCCCAGCTACCAATGACATACAACATGGTATGATTTTTCCTTAAGTTCCATGAAATATCTATGGTGCTACTCATACTTGAAAAGGAGAACAAATTTGGATACCAACATGTAATTCCAATTGCAAATTTTTGTAACTCAAGAAATTTCTTTGGGATGCTTACAATATAGGCATGAAGTTCTCTTATCAGGTCTTCTAATTTAGCAAATTTTTCATAGTTTCTTACCATTTTATATTCTAAATTCACTCCGTGAGACATACAGCTTAATTGGTAGCATATACGGGTCCACCGTTGTTTGTAATCTAACACACAACCCCGTGTGGTGACCTGCATGACAGATGCACCATTTGCTCCAAAGTGCATACCAACTTCATAGAAATTTCATAATTAATCATTCCAGCAATATATTTCAAATGAGAAACAACTATTTTATGTAGGTTTTTGGCATTACGGTTTTCAGCCATTTTCATAACACCCAACGGATGAGGAGTCCTTATACGATTTTCGAAAGTATAGATGTGGATACATACCCATGCAAAGTGTTGTTGACAAATTTCACTTCATCAATTGAAAGAGAGATAAACTTTTATTTTTTTACATTCTCTTTATAATATTCCTTCTCTATCATTGAAAGGAAATTTTCCATTTCCCATCAACTACTTTTAGACCAATGAGATTGAGGTAATGCGTTCAAAGATTCCATTATATTGATACAAAACTTTGAAATCAAGGAAATCCAAAATCGGTCTTCCTTTCTTTAGTATGTGAAATAAAGTAGAGAATTGTATGAGTTTTTCATGTAGATTTGTTTGATTCATCTTACCAATTTGCGATGTGATCGTTCCTCCCTTTTCCATGAGATGTCTGCATTTTTTCTGCTCTACCTCATAATCTGCTTTGCGTATCTAACATGCATGCATTCTTTTTCATTTTTCCACCTGTGTGTTTTTGATTTTCTGGCCATCCACCCCCGTTACAGTCAAATATTGTTTTCCACAATGTTTTTCTATAGTGTCTAGCTTCATTTGCATTTTTTTGTTTCTTTCCCAATTTCCACGTACATATTGTACATGTACATTCAAATGGGATCTCTTTAGAATTAGATGATTGTACAAGTTCGATAAATGGAAATTTAGCTGCCCAATCAAACTTTTATGACCTGCCAATGGTCCACATATTCTTGTTTGTTTTCAATGTTTTAATTTTTTGAGTAGAATTTTGAGCAATATCACAATTACCTAGTTTCCTCTTTCTTTAACCGGAATTTGAATTTGATTTTTGTGTTCCATTTTGCTGAGTATTTGTATGTGTGATATCTTGATGCATTTTGCTGAGTAGTTTCCTATGTAGAATGCATGTCCACCTCAATAATACCTTCCAAACAGTCAGTATTATGATTCTTTCTGGTGGAAGCTATATGGTTGTTAGTAGTTTCAATATCTATATCAAGAGTTTCCAAAATACTTGAACAACGACTTCTGATATTTCTTAGTTACTTTTAGGGTCTTCACATTCTTAGGACTAACACCTTCCATTATTCTGAATAGAGTCTTGTGTCAGCAAAAGAACCAAGTAGCGACTCAGTGAGTCAAAGTCAAAATTACTTGCCATGCATCAACTATGGTAATCCTTGTCGCACGTCAATAACTAACCCTTTGTCGTGCATCAACAACACGCCAAATATCCCTATCATACATCAACAACACATCAACTATCTCTTTTGTGCATTACCAAGGCATGAACTGTCTCTATTGCACATCAACTCTATCCCTATCACATGTCAATCGCTTATACCCTTATCACATTCCAACTCTCTCTATCACACATAAACAAGGCATCACTATCTCTCTGTCGCACGTCAACTCTATTCCTCTTGTGTGTCAACTACTTACCCCCTTATCGTGCATCTACAATATCTCCTTGTCACATGTCTGCAATACCTCTTTTTCATGTGTCAACTATATCCCTATCACACGTCAACAACTAACCCTAACAGGCTAACAACAATCTCTAGTGCTTAAGAGTATGCGAGTTCAAACTTCATGGTATTGGTAATTTGGTAAGCTACTTGTGGTAGTACCATAGTATACTACCCGGTGAATCACCTAGGTTTTTATAGGAGATGTTTTCAAATGAAGGTGAAGCCGACCCCAAAAAAAAAAAAATATTGTAAATTTTAGGCAAACAGGACACCGACCCGCTCCGAAAAAATTGCCTTTTCAAATTTTCCTAAAATGAAATTTTTTCCATATTACGAATATTCGCCACTAAAATTATCCCTCCACGAAATGTCAAATACGGACAAGTCTTGAGACCTTGTTCTTCTAGTGTGTAAAATGGTCCTTCTAAAACCCTACTAGAACCCTACCTTGTGTGCCTTCTCTTTGCATGCCTACCCTTCAACTTAGAACTTGCGCACCCATGTGCCTTTTTGTACTTAGTTAATATTTTAGGGGCCCAACATCACCCCACACTTTACCTGTTCTCCACCTGTGGGAACATTTTTTCAAATAAATAATTACAATAGACTTAACATCTTGGAAAAAGAATAAGGGAATGAAGAATTGGGAAAAACAAAAGAATGGGGAAGTGTTGTTATTATTGCAACAAGATGGGAAAATCTCTTTGCAAGTCAGCCTCCAACTTATTCTAGGCATTGACTTCATTTTGCACTCTAGCAGAGGTTTCCAACTAGGTGCTTACCTCCTCAAAACCTAGTCCATTTCCTTGAGTGTTCAATGTTTCAACCATTCCTTCCAATTCCTTGCCCACATCCTCAAGCACATCCATCCTTCTTATAATCTGTGGGTACAACTCCTTTAGCTGGTTTTTAATTAAACCTCGTAAGGTTTCAATAGCTTCTGAATTTTTCTTGACCTTGGCCAGGATCCTTTCCCACTTTGCTCTGTTCCCTTTGTTCTTCTCTTGGAATTCCTTGAGCTCTACCTCATGAGTGGCGACCAGAATACTCACCACTTTATCTTTTTCTACACAACTACCATACGTGGCCTCAAAGAATATGGGTAGCAATTCTCACATCAGCAAGTACCTTTTGTACTTAGAAATGATTGCTACAACCTTTAATTTTTCCTCCTCTAGGCATGTTGTTACATCTTCCGCAGACTCTAAAGCCGAGGTTGCCTTTCCATGGTGAGGATGTGTGTTAAGTCTTCAAGGCACTCAAGGGAACATCCATACTTTTTTACGGGTGGTTTCAGGTCCTGATGCTTCAAAAAAATGGCATTTGTGATGGATTCTACCTTCTTGTATAACTCACACACCTTTCTCTTTTCTTCCCTAAGTTCACGCTTTAGCCGCACGCTAATTTGTTCCTTCTACTTAAAGTTCTTGGTGCTCTCTTCTAGCTCTTCTTCCCTCTTTTCTAGCTCTGCCTCTAGAAATTTTACCCTGTCATTCCTTCCTAATAACCTGGCCTCAAGATCAACCGAGATCTTATTTAAAGCATTACATACTTGCTCATCTAAAATATGTTGAGTGCTCACAAAGGGGTTATCTCCTTTTGACTTAGGAATCTTCATTAGTTCTTCTTAGCTTACCTCAAATTGTGACTCATTGGTGTGGGACTCAATTTCCCACGGAAGAATTTTCCTCATCTGAGGGTATGCACCTTCTTCATCAAACGACTTCATTGCCAAGTGTTGATCTATTAGGACTGTGCTTTGGAAGTGCGTGCACAACACCTTGTTTGGATCATCAATGTAGCTCATTCTTGGCTTCTGGATATCCATACACTTTCCTCCCATGTGTGTGCCTTTTGGAATAGTTACTGTTAGACTAGGGCCTCCTGTGCTACCTTGATCTTTCCCTACACTTTCTTCCCTATCTTCATTCATCACTATATCAGTGTTGCACTCCAATTCTTGTTCTACCAAGGCTTCAATGATTTTGTTGCTTCTCTTTCTACCACCTCATTTACTTCATCCTTAGTGAGGCTTGGGGTCCTCTGACCCTTCGTGCTAACCTCTTCACCTTTTCCCATGTCCTGGGCACCCTCCTCCTCCTGGCTTCCCTTCCTCATTCTTCTCCTCTTCTCCTTCTTCTTTTGAATCGTGCACACTGAAAACAAGTGGTTCTTGGTCCCCTTCATGATCATCTTCTTCATCGTCATCCCTCTCACCCTTGTATTTCTCCAAGCTCTCTGTTTCCTTCGATTCATCTTCCTCTCATCACCTTTTATTTCTTCCTAACTGGGATTCCAGTATAGGAGACTTTGCTTTCTCTTCCTCCTCCTCTAGTGATTTCTCCTCTGTGATAATATTTCCTTGCTCCGGAGCCTCCTCTCTCGACTAGTGACCTCTTCGCGCATATAAGTACTTGTTATAGCACTTGTTTCTGGGCACCCACCGCTTGAGTATCTTGGACACTTGGTGCCTTCTTCCTTATCTCTTTCATCTCCTTTTTCTTGGGTGTGGTCTTCTTCCTACCTGTTAGGTCCTTAGGTATAGTTATCTCATTCTCAAGATAAGTACCCTTCTCAAACTTAGGCCTTATGTGAAGGTATACACGTGTTGCAGACCTCCTGCAATAGGCAGAGTCATGGGTTTTATCATCTGAACTTCATGTGATATGTACTTTTCCATGTACACATGCTTGTTGGGGTAGACCAATGTCTTGCACATCTCCCTGTGGTCCCGATCCAAACTTCCAAGGTCAAACTTCAGTTTCTTGGATTCCTTGAATCTGTTTACCCCCACCTGGAAGTACTGAGTGGTGAAGGAAAATGGAAGTTTACACCAAGGGATCATGTTTTCATCAACCAACCTAAATCTGTTGATGCAAAAGTGTTGGTATACTATGAATTCATCTTCTCCTCTGTAAGCTTTCGTGGTTTTTCTAGGATCCTCCACTCTACCCCAAACACATTCCTGAAACACATATACCATTTCTCAAGACGTGCCTTATGAACGGAAAACATGCTATTCCAAGTATATTTTTAGAATCTCTTTGTGGGCAAGGGGTATTCCTCTGGTTACTTCCACATGAACTTATCTTCCACATTTGGCACTCTGATCTCCGAAAATACAATAGTTAAGAGGAAATTTCTGAAAATTATCTTGTCACCCTCCTACACTCTGCTGATGATCTCATCCACGATGTACATGGAAAATTTGTTGATGGCACCCTCTGATATCCTATTGTAAACATTGATCCATGATTTTTTCACTTGTGTCCATCTCTCTTGGTTGTTAAGTCTTGTTACTATGTACACAAATTATTTTCATAACTAGGTCTTGGATATCCACAATATCAAAGTACCTTGACCTAGGTTCTTGTATGTATATGTGGCGACAAATTATTTAGTGGCTTATTTGTCACATAGTTCATCCTCTATACTTTCTCCTTCACATATGAAACCTATGAATTTTGAAATTAGCTGAGGGGTTATGCACATTTTATGCCCCATGAAGTGAAAGTGATCTTCGTGTATGCATGACATCATCCACTAGTAGAGACACTGAGGCTTCCCAAAGTAGGGCAACTCATAGAGTTGCAACAATCCCACCTTATCTAACTTCACTTTTACTTTGTCGCTATAAATGGGTAACCGATCTGGTGTCCTCTTGTTTGTCGTGCACTAACTCCAGTGCCATTTCTTTTTCAGTCATGTTTATGTGATGGTTATAATTACTTACTATCATGTTTCTTAAATGGGACTCCCACTCCTTTCCAAGAAAAACCCCATCTGGGTACTGCATTTCTACATACCATTCTTCATTGGTACTTGCGGTGGTTTCTTGTAGTTTTCCCTTTCCCTTTTAGGTGTTACAGCTGGTTTCTTGGGTGTCATTGTGTAGGTTATCTTTACACTTCAACTTCTCTTTCTCTTCTTCTCTACCCTTTCCAAGTTTAGATCTCAAACTTGTGAAGAAACTCCTTTCCAACCCATGCCCTAGCTGCCAAACCCTCGCTGGAATATCCCCTTCACAAGACGACACTTCTCCACAACTCTCTCCATGCCCATGAACTATTCCCCTCCTGGTTTACAAATCCAAACTAGTCACTCATAGTTAAATTTCTCTAATTTTTCTTCACACGGATCAACTTTGGAAACCCTAGTTCGTAAAATCTCTTCCTTCTTGTATTCACAATGTAAATAATGAAGTGTCCAACCTTCTATTTATAGTTTTTCCTACTTTTTAACATTAAATGCTACCTTACCTACCACTATACTTCAACACTTAATGTGGATTTTTCAACAAAGTCTAACTTTAGTGCTTTCAATCACGTGCGAATCTTGTGCAGACAATTACCCAACCTTCTGGCACATAACTAATCCATCTTGATAGGAGACTCTTGCGTGCATGTCACTAGTCCCGAAGGTACTTCCGTCATGATTTTCTCTCTCACCTAACTCATGTTTCTTTTACACTTCTTCAAATATTGTACGTGGATCCACAATCTAGCCTTACAATGACACCAACCATATTTTTTCACCTTTTATCTCATGCACTTCTTTTCTCATAGCCATCCAACTAGGATTTCCAAAGCAATCCTTTGTGGCGCTTCACACTTTGTAATTTCTTCCACCTTACTCCACCCCACACTAAAATGATGCACGATCCTCTACACAGTTACAACCTTCAAAAAGTAATGAGATTACTGGTGCCCAAGGCGTAACAAAAAATAGCAATGAGAAATGGAAACACAAGAAAAGAAAATGCACTAAAGGAAATCCTAAACTAACTAGCAATACTACCTTATTACAAACACCAAGAAGACTTATTTATAGTAGGGCTTCAGCCTACTCCCATTGAAGTGTCCTCAAAATCTCATCCCATCCAGTGCTTGCAACTGGCACATGCCTGAATCAAGGATGTACGAGATGATGTAGGGGCCCAACCAATGGACTTTCAACTTCCCAGGATGGCTCGAAACTTTGAATCATATAGTAAGACCATCTTCCCAACCTCAAACTTTTTTTCTTAATGTGATGATCATGTCATGCCTTTTGTTTTAATTTTTCAGTTGTCTAGCTCCACCTAGTGAGTGATCATCTTTCATCCAATTACATTAACTTTTCAATTCTTTCTTCCAACACTTGTTCATTGGCCAACCCTCCTACATGTTTTATACGTAGAGAAGGTAACATGAATTCAACTGGTAGGATAACCTCTATGCCAAACACCAATTGAAATGGTGTGGCCTTATTCAACCTCTTGTAGGTTGTCCTATATGCCCAAAGAATAGCTAATACTTTTTCATCCCAATCCTGTCTACCAACATCACAAATCTTATTTAATGTGTGACTAAGTATTCATTAAATGCCTCAAGTACTTCCATTTGTTTGAGGGTGATAGAGGGTAGTTTTGTGATGGGCCACCATGAATTCTAATAAAAAAATCCTAACTATTTCATTGAGGAAGTGTGTACCTCTATCACTTGTCAAAATTAATGGGCATCCATACTTGCTGATTATGTTTTCCCATAAAAATCTAGTAGCGGTAGCCACTATACAATCCTTTATAGGCATTACCTTTTCTCACCTTGTCAAATAATCAGTGTAAGTGAGGATATACCACAAACTATCCCTTCGCACCACTTATGACATTGGTCTAATAAATTTGATATCCCACTTCTCAAATGGTTCCACACTAGCTATTGGTTGCAAGGGCATTTCATCCCTTTTTCTAGGTTTGCCAAGGTGCTGGCAATGGTCACAAGCCTTACAAAACTCAATGCAATATTGATAAATGGTCTCCCACCAAATCCTTGCGAGTAGAATCTTCTACACAGTTGCATTTCCCGCATAGTGTCCTCTTGAAATCCCACCATGCAGCTCTTTTATAATTGCAATGCGCTCATGTTCTAGTACGCAATGGTGCGTAATGTCATCACGGCCCATTTTTACACATCTCCACTAATTATCATATAGGGCACAATACATATGGCCAACCTCTTCCTCTCTAAGGCCTTAATTTCATCTATAGGCACACCTATTTTAAGGAATACCACAATTTCCTACAAATCCGAGGGTGCGCGTCGTAACCTAAATAGTTACACATTTGGCATAGTCTCTTTAATGCTCTTTGTGTCCTCTCCTGAATCAATCCTAGATAAATGATCAAGTCCATAATTACTTTTACCTAGTTTGATGTACCACTATGAAATCGAATTATTAGAACAATAGTACCCACTGACATATTTGCCCTTGTAGAATGGGCTTGTTCACCAAATATTTCAATGCCATATGGTCGGTGTAAAATATAAATGGAGTTGCTAGAAATATTGTCTGAACTTGTGAAGCGCGTAGATGATTGATAATGCCTCGCTCTCAGTTGTAGTATAATTCTACTCTACTAGTGTCAATTTCTTACTCATAAAACAAACAGGGGTGATTAAAAATCCCTTCACCAGGTTGTGCAAGTACTGCTCCAATGGCGGTTCCCGAGGCATCCATATAAACATGGAAAGTCTTATCCCAAGAAGGGAAACATAGGATGGGCATGATGACAAGCCTATCCTTTAAATTATTGAATGCCTTCTATTACTCCTTTCCCCAATGAAAGTAACTTTTATGTCTAAGAAACTCTTCTAAAGGCATGGCGATCTTAGCATATCCCTTGATGAACTTTCTATAGTACCCCATATGCCCAAGTAATATGTGCATTTGCACTTTCGCTAGTAGGTTCCCTTAACCCCATAATGACTACAACTTTAGCGGGATCTACTAGTAGGCCTTCCTTACATATGATGTGTCCTAATAATGTTCCAAACAGGGTAGCAAAGACACATTTCCTAATATTGAGGGATATCCTCAACTACCAACACCTTTCAAACATTAACCTTAAGTTGTCACAATGGTCCTTCACTAACCCATATACTATCCAATCATCTAGGTAGACTTGAAGAAATTTATGGATGAAGTCCTGGAAAGCTTGTACCACAATACATGAGAACACAATAGGCGCATTCTTCAACCCAAATGGCATGATTGTATAGGAAAAAATTCCCCACTCAATGGTAAAAATTTTCTTCCTCTAGTCCTCCTTCACGATCCTTACTGCAATAGCCTCGAAAATCCATTTGTGAAAGAATAGACCTCACATCCTTCCACTCCCTCTAAAATTTCTTTAGTAAATGGGTTTGGAAAAGGATCAATGATACATATTGCATTCAATTCCCAAAGAATCAACACAGATCCTTATCCTTCCATCCTTTTTATAATAATTACCATTTGACTTATCCACTCCAACTCTTCAACAGCTTCATTAATACTTAATGTTATCATTTTATCTATTTCTTCTTTGAACTTCACGCACAGGTTAGGATTCATTCGGTATGTTCTTTTTTGGACTGGGTGCACACCCTCCTTTAACTCAATTCTCATTTCTCCCAAGGAATGGTGAATGCCTTTTGGTTCATGATACCCACACATGAATAAATCCTCAAACTCTTGTAAAAGATCAATGATTTTGGAGACTTCTTTCTCCAACCAATAGTCTCCAATGATATCCTCTTTAGGCTCCTATCCTAAGCCAATGTTAACCTTCTTTGTCCTTAAAGGTTCATGATAGGCACGTGCCCATTCATCAGAACTATCTAACACCTCATGCATTCCTACAGAATGGTCAACATCCAATTTTTTTGCTTCTTCCCCATCAATAACATACACCATCTTTCCTTTTTATTTTTCCAAACACGCGCACTCAAGTTGTATCTCTTCTGTTTCTTCTTCCTCAAAGCACACCTCCGTGTCGATTCACCTAACAACTCCAAAGTAGCCTATCTTCTTCCATGGCACTATCCCTAATGGTAAGGCACTTGACAACCTACAACACCTTATCCACCAAGGGTTTTGTACTCTGATACTCGAATGCTTGAATGAGATCAGCCGTTAACTCTTTCCAATTCCCTGTCTAGTGGCATGTCTCAGAATGAATGTACCATGCATGTGCACAACCTTGTAGGGTGGAATACAACTTGTGAACCCATAATGAAGGTGGTAATGCTTCTGCGCTTCCCATCTAGGTTGTCTCACATGCTTGGATATGGAAGGAAGTGGTCTCTTTACCATGGTAGTATTTTATAGCCATGGGTGTGTTGCTCCTACAAAACCTTACAGAGAAGGAAATTCTCACCTCGTGCCATTCCAAGAGGTTATCCCGATGTGTCACCCACCAATGCACGCAATAGTTCTAAGTAGGACATAACTTAACATCCCTCTTCATTCATTCTCCTTCTTCCACTGAGCTTCCATCTCCTACAAAAAGACCTCAGGGAAGGCTCCTCTTGAGTACTTAGGTAGCTCCTTTCCCCCTAGGCGTCAAACTATACGTGCCTTTGTCACCTTTGTCACTGATCCTCTCAAATGTCGTCTGATTAACTCATAGGTCCCATGCACCCAATTATCACATGCTATACTGGTGGTGTCACTTAAGGAATGAGCATCCTCAAACTAGATAACTTCTTTTGTGGGATGGATTACCTCTGGATCCCTGATTGAGCGCACATATATTCTATCCAGGACCTCTTCTCCCAATTTTTCAGTATTTGTTGTTGATTTTCCATCATCTAGGGTATGATAACATGTTCCTCTTCATTTTCAAAGATTATGTATCCCTTGTTGAACCAAAGATCTACATTTTTCTTATAACACCATGGGAACCCAAGCAATGTTGGGAATTCTTACGCCTTAGCAAGTGCCAAGACTTTAAAGTCCCCAAAGAAACTTATCCCATTGAATGTAGATAGTTGCATCGCTTAAGACACCAATGGGAATTTCCTTTTTTTTTGTTCACCATAACAACACATTCAAATATGGCTGTAATGCAAGTCTTCCTTTCGATGCCATGCATCTAAGGTGAGAACATTAACCTTCGCACCTATGTCAATGAGGATATTACTTGAGGAGCCATCCATCCACGAACGCATTTAACATGATCTCCTATCATAATCAAGACTATGAGGGGGAAGGTTTTTATGTAAGACCTACCTCTCATGCTCTTCTCTAGTGCATGGTACCTTCTCTCTCAACCATGCCCCTACAAAGGGAATAATATTCTCTTTCCTTAGTATTTTACATACTTCCTTGACCTCATTCATGTCATCCTTTGTTTCCTCGACCTCTCTCTTTTGCTCCTCCTTCCTAGACTTCTCCTTTAGATATTGGATTTCTCCTTCTAAATTCTAAATGATGTTCATGGTTTCTTTATATACCTCCTTTTGATGCACAGGGTCTGGGTACTTCCCATGTACCACTTCTTCCCTTAAAACCAAGTTCTTCTACCTTGGCATTTCCTTTATGCGTGTGGCCTCTACTCTTATTGTTACCATAACAGGTTCCAAGCCTACACCACATGTCACTTGTGGCATCCATTGTTCATCAATATTCTTAATGCTTACCATTGCAAGTGCCCTTGTCTCTCCAATGATGTTAATTCATATGCTTAAATAACTCAGGGAACTCCTCATACTTGTGCTTCTTCCTACAACATGAGCACTGCAACAAATCTGGGCAATCGTACTTGTAGTGGTCTATAGACCCACGCTTAAAATAGGTTCAGTATGGGATCTCACTTCTTCCTCCTTTGTAGTTACCATGACCACAGAATCCTCTACGAAATCCTCTTCTACGCGTGCCTTCATCTGCGCACAACTCATAACGGTATTCATCACTCTTAGAACTACTGGAAATGTTGGTTTGGCACACACCATGATCAATGGCCTCATGGATCTGGTCAATAAGCTGACAATCCTTGGTATCATGGGTTGTAGAGGTGTAGATCTTATAGTAGTAAGACACATTCTTCTGAATTACACGTTGTAACAAGGGACATCTACTCGCATCATGGTCCCCATGACAAATCTCATAGTCTACTGCTATGGCACATACTATCTTCTAGGGGCAACTATCCTTGGCATGCCCCTCTACCTCACAATATGTACACCACATTCCATTATGAGTCTCATGAGTTGAGTTCGTAGATAAATTTTCTAGTTGCTTAGCCATAGTAGTGATTTGAGCTTCCAAAATAGGCTAACACCAGTGTCAATGCTCCTAAAAGATTCGGTCCACGGGGTAACTTCCAACCCTCGCGCATGTCTATGAAAGTCTTATGAGATAAAGATATTCGAATGGGGTTATAAATCCTCCAAAAACTATTGAGTATGCTATGGAGGGTAAATTTCATATGAAAAATTTTACAGAGAGTCATAAACCGTGTGTGATACTCCCACACAATTTCCATCATTCCCAGTTGAATTTCCTTAAGGGCACATATTCTCTTCTCGTTTAAACTCGGGATGTGGAATTCTATTGGGAAAGTTTTTTTCAATGTGGTGTAATCTACCACCATATGATGGGGTCATAATTTCTATACCATCTATTTACTCACCCTTAGCATGTTGTTGCAAATTTATCGTCCTTTCATTTCGAGGTTGTGATCCCCTTTGCGTGCCATAAAAACTAACACTTGTGAACATGCTCCACAACATCTTCAATACCCCTATAATATGGAAAATGTAAAGACATCTCAAAGACTAATTAAGGAGGTGGTTAGGGCCCTTGTCCTCTTAATTGAGTTCCTTGAATTTCTCTGGTGTTTCCTCCTCCACTTGATCCACTAGATCCACCAAGTCCTGTGCCTCCAGATCAACCGGTAGCCAGTAATAGGCCTAAAGCGGTCACACTTAGGGTCCCCAATGTCCCACTAAATTACGTGCCAAATATATGTGATATTGTGCCACTATGAGATGTGTGTCCTGCACCACTCCCCAATGTGTTACCCAAGCCTTTTATATTTTCTCCTTGTCCAAAAATTCCTCTAAATACTGGAATAGTATGCATAGCCATAGAAGTGGGAAATAAAAAATTGTATCTCCTGGGCACAGATCTATCACTTCTAGTGATACCAACTGGGTTAGTGAGACTCTTTCCTTGATCTGGAAAACTAAGCGCTAGGTTTTGGTCACTAGGCAAGTTCGATGTATGCCAACAACTCTTCTCTCTCTATGTGACGAACTCTCATCAGAAGCCAAAGGGGTCTCTCTTACGCACTTGCCAAGATGGGGTAGCACAAATTGCTTAGGTTCCACATCCTCTGCATGAACCTCAAATCCTTCCCGCAATGTCTTCCTCCATACATCCATCACACTTGTAACCTTACGTTGTCTAGTAATCTCCCTTTCATGCACTTCACTATACTTGAGTCGTCTCTCCTCCCTTTCTTTCTCCGTCGCAATTTTTTCCATCTTCCTCCACCTTAGCTTCCTCACTTAGCACTCGAAAGGTTTTAACCAGCCATCTGAAATGCCTCTAAACCCATGGTCATGATCAAGATCTTCATTGCCAAAGGGATAACACATAGAAATGATCCTCTGGGCTCCCGTAAAACTCAAAATCGAGTAACTTCGAACAAGAATATGTAGAAATAGCATACTCCAGTGTAAATATCCAGTTACTCCCTTCCACCAATGATCCATAGCATGAGTCCACGTCAGATCTACATCTTGCAGCCTCTCGGTACTTTTCTTGGGTCCACACGCATGATCTATAATACCAAATTGATCGGGATGCATATGCTAAGAGCCGATCATGCAGCTCTACTTGGGAAGCAATAGAAAAAGTCTCATATAACTCATGGTAGAGGTTTTCTTCTACCCATATACGTGCATCAAACTCAATTCCAGTATTAAATCTATGAGAAAATTCATCCTTCCCGTCTTTAAACCACATTTCAATAGTTTCTAATGTTAAACGTTTTGTCATCACTCATTGCATAGATCATGATTTATGCCATTTCCCACTACAAATTTGAAAATAGGTCTCGGCAATGGAACAAAGATGTATTCATTTTCACACCCACCAAAGAATAAGGGAATTCCATGCAATCCACCTATCACCCAATAGGTGTTGGGTGCTCACTGAGGCATGCACAGTCTTGAGTCTCTCTTTATATGAGTTGAGTGGGAAAACATCATCTATGATCCAAAATTTAAAGAAAGTGAGTGGGAATGAGACATGTAAACATCATAGAGCTTAGAACGGCTCTAGACCATTGTAGTCATTACAGATAGAGATACTTTAACAAACTTAAAGAACTGAATCAAAACAGAAAGGAAAATGCATAGGGATTCATATTCATCTTATAAACATACATGAAAAAGAACTATGAAGAATCATGTATGAATCTGAACCAAGAAGGATCATATTCAGATAACTTGGTAACCTCATTACATTCATTAGACTCACTACAAAACACCACATTATGGCAAACCAAAGTCATGCATCATAACTAGATCCATATCCTTTAGATCTCAAAAAGAAATTATAACCCCAAGCCCTTGATACATCCATCTCCTATAGTTTATCTACCCAACCCAACAGAATCCTTGCAGCCATTTCTACAGAGCTCCACTCTCTTTTAATCTATATTCTGAACCAACTCTATCAACACCCACACACACCCCTTTTCCTTTTGTAGGTGCTTGTATTTATAGGCACCCCAAAGTGCCAACTCATCCTTATGTGGCCTTAGATCCGGTGCCAAGTGTCTAAATGTGGTCCTCTATGGGTGCATCGTCCTCTAGGCATGAGCTCTACAATATTTTCCATGATGGCCTTCTAGAAGCCTCCATCGTAGGGCATATTCCTTCCTAGGGCATCCCATTGCTAGAATGGCACCTTATCTAGTTCACATGCATAGTCGGGTCATGCTTTTCTTGTGTTCTACCTGAAACACTAACTACGACTAAGTCTCGAGACCTTATTCTACCATCACATAACACGGTCCTTCAAAACCCTCCTAAAACCCTACCCTATGAAATTTAGGCCTTGCGTGCCCATCCACATTTTTGTACTTAGTCAATATTTTAGGGGTCAAACATGAAGCCTCTATGAGCTAACACTACCAATCAACCTTCATCTTTCTCGATTTTTCACTTTACCAATTAACCCTTTTTCCCAATGCCACTTGACATCAAATAATTTTGCCATCAATGCAACTTGACATCAATGAAAAAACATATGACAATGATAAAGGTCCAACAATATTCCCCTTTTTAATTTATTACAACACCTCAACACTTCCTTCAAGACTATAGAAACCTACAATTTTTTGATGGAAAAATCCTTGCATACCTAAAAACACTCTCTAACTAATTGTATACATGAAAACACTTTATAACTCTCCCTTGGCATATTTTTGTTTTCATCTTCTCCCCCTTTTTATGTTACTTGGTTGGATTTGGTAGCTCTCCTTTTTTGATATGAATTGTTGGTTTCTTAATTTCATCTTCTCTTCCCCTTTGACAACAATAACAAGGGGCATCTATGTCACATTAAGATGAAAAATTTGGTAAGTTAGATATAGCTTATTTCTTCATTAATAATATCCCCCTTGGCACCTATTTCTTATCCCTATTATGTGATATGCTCGTGGAAATGCTTCCCCTAAGCTGATCTATAATTTGATGATTTTGAGCTAGCCGACTAGTTCCCCTATCAAAAATATTGTTTAGCACTAATTATGATCAGATATTACCTAAGAATGATCTCCCACTTTGTTTTCATGCCTTATATTTGTTGGTGGGATTAGGAATGCCCCCAATTCATTCCTTAAGTGCTCAAATGTAGCTTTTGGTAGTGGCTTGGTCATAATGTTTGTAATTTCTTATTTTGTGCTCACATATTCTAGACTTATTTTCTTTTCATTCACTTTTTCCCTCAAGAAATGATATCTAACTACAATATGTTTGGTATTTGAGTGGGACACGGGGTTTTATGGGTTTCATT
The DNA here is from genome assembly GCA_018340775.1 of Taxus wallichiana var. yunnanensis. NCBI lineage: Eukaryota > Viridiplantae > Streptophyta > Pinopsida > Cupressales > Taxaceae > Taxus > Taxus wallichiana. The sequence continues at coordinate 616,833,507 of CM031239.1, read as the reverse complement.
ATTCCCTTCATTTAATCAACTTCTTGTTGATGTCCTATCAAACCAGGGTGTGTAAAGCTATATGCAACAAGAGTAATCTTATCGTTCTAGTAGTTGACTGTAGTTATTTTTTTTTTTTTAGGGATATTTTCAAGGTCATAAGGAATTCTTGGTAAAAACTTATTTAAATCATACTATGAAATTTTTTTGAAAGTAAACACACTAAAATATTTGCGGAAAGCAAACACACTTTGTGTAGAATGGAAACAAACACACTTGCTTTTGAAATTAAACACACTTGCTTTTATAAATAAACACACTCAATTTAGAATGCTTGAAAATGATTAAAAGAAATATAAGAATCTATCTAAACACCTGTAGGAGCAAGTATACAACATATTTTAATTGGAAGAATTAAAACAATACAGAATTAACAGATCTAAGCTATTTGTTGAAGAAATATAAATACTAAATAAATGAACATCCTGGTCCTTGGGGAGTGGGCCCTTGCTCCTCCTCGAATCAAGATTTAACAGCTCGAATTATCTCAAATAAGAATGGCTATTTTATTGATAAAACATTCGGTATTACAAAATGTACTAGATCTGAGTACTTAGTCTATATTTCTCTTCTCTATTCTATATCTATTTCATATCATATTCTATCTATTATATATCTATCTATTGCAGGTCTACTTTTATATACATTTTACAATCATAGTTGTCTCAACGATTCTGATGAAATTGAATCATGCCTAGAATAGATGTTGAGTCAGATTGTGGCTGATCAGATAGTTGTAAGATAACTATCCTTGGATTTGCATTCAAAATCTTCTCATCCTTTCCTAATTGAAAGGTTCATAGATGCAAAATATCTAGATGTGGTTAAAATAGATAGCTTCCATTGGTTCCATAACTTCAGAGAAGTTCCAAAACCATAGGAAATTGTTAAGGATAAAAAACGTGAGAGTTCCAGAGATATACCCAGGAGTTCTGGAACTAAGTCCAAAATTTCCGGAACTAAATTCTGGAGTTCCAGACCTAAGTCCAAAATTTCCAGAAGTAAATGATGATTGTGTGATGGAGTTCCAGAACTATCTTGGAAGTTCCAAAACCAATCGTGTGGGAATAGATGTTACCAAAAACATACTAAACTCTTCCCCGCTTCATTTCCTCGATCGATTAGAGCTCTTGTATTACAAAATTGAATTTCAAACACACACTTCGTCAGAATTTCAGAGCTTTTAAACATTAGAATCATAATAAATCAAAAGGAAGACAATTACATCCTAACTCATATCAGATCAACTAAAAGTCACAAATTTAATCAAACTTAATAAAAAGGAGAGTAAGATGATATCATATATTATACATTAATCGGACATATTCAGACCTTGTCGTGGTTCTTAGAGATACTTATTACACATGTTCTATCACAAAACAATGGAATTGGATCATGTCATATTTTACCTCGTACTCTTCCAATGAATGCTTCATCCAAAGAACCTGAGTACAACACATTGTGGTAACTATGTATTCTTTTTCACATGTTAAGAGTGCCCATGATGATTTCTTCTTGCTCATCTAAGTGGCTCAATAATTTCCAACAAATAATGCTCTACCACTGGTACTCTTTATGTCATGAACACTTCTTATCTAATCAAGATATTTAGACACTCTTATGTTGAAGTCATTTATTTTAAGGTACCACACCATAATCAATCATTACCATGAGGTATCTCATAATTCTCTTGACTGCCTTTAAATGTGTTTCCTTGGGATCTTCTTGAAATATTCCAACTAGACCTCTTTCTTGTATGATATATGGTCTTGAAGTTGTGGAGTAGAGTAGACTTCCTATCATAGATACATACATATTTTTATCTAATTTTTTGTCCTCTTTCCTCAACTTGCATCCTATTTCTATTGGTGCTCTAGTAGGTCTACAGTCTTCCATCTTGAACCTTTTTAGCATTTATTTTATGTATTTGGTTTAGGATATGAATATACATTGTCCGATTGACTAATTTGAAAGCCCGTAAAGAATGAGAGGTATCCAAGAATTGGCATTTCAAAGTCCTCTTTCATCATGTCAATAAATTCATATGTCATTATGTCACAATATCCTCTAAAATTAATATCATCCACATACACAATGAAAATGAGTAGATATTCTCCCTTTTCCTTGATGTAGATATTACTGTTAGCAACACCTTTTCTGAAACCCTGATCAATGAGTTATGAATCCAATCTATTGTACCAAGCTCTAGGAGCTTGTTTAAGTCCATATAAAGCATTTTTCAACCTACACACAGTCTTTGTCTTTAGTTACTAAAAATCCATCAGGTTATTCAATAAATACCTCTTAATTTGGATAACCATTAAGGAAGGCTTATTTCACATCCATCTGGAACACTTTGATCTTCTTATATTCCACGTAATCCATAAAAAGTATGATTACTTCCATCCTTGCCATAGCTAAAAAAATTTCATCAAAGTAAATTCCTTCCATTTACACATAGCCGTTGTACACAAGTCTTGCCTTGTTTCTTATTACTTCTCCTTTTTCATTCAACTTGTTTCTAAATACCCATTTTGTTCCAATTACATTTTTATCCTTTGTTCTTGGAACAAGCTCCCATGCTTCATTATTTTATATCCGATCGAGTTCTTCATTCATTAATGTTGATCTTTTCTTTCTTCTACAACATTCTTGGGTTCTATCATTAACAGGAGTGTTATATCTTCATGGTTTTGTTGCTCTCTTAGTCTTCTTCTTGTGATAATGTCACCTTCTCTATTTCTAATGATTTTATTTAATGGATGATCCCTCTTAACTTGTCTTAAAGGTGTCTTAATGTCCAAAGCATGGTTTTTACTTTTGGTTGTCTTGATTGGTTAAAGGGGTAACAACCGAGCTTGAGCTTAATATGGTGGAGTTTCTAGGGTACTTTCAATGTTTATTATGTTTTGATTGCACACCATGTGAAGTGATGGATCATATCTTCTTTCCCTATAAAAATCTTACAAAGATCACACTTAAACAAGATAATGTTACTGCTCAAAAAATTCCTTAAGATTTTATTGATGTTTATGATCGTACTACAAGATAATAAGATAGAATTGTAACTATCACTTGATTATATTAGATAAATATATAGATAATATTAATCATGGTTTAAAACCATAAATCAGACTCTTGGTATTTGTAAAGGTTTTCAAACACATTAGAGGATACATAATCAATTATTTCTTCCTCCCCTACAAGGTCTTGTCAATCTAGAACAAAAATATAATCCTCCGCAAAGAAATCCAAGGATTCTTTTGGGGTGTCAAAGACGTTATAAAGTGGAGTGTTTGTGCTCGATATGATGAAATGGTTGTGGTCTTCAACTATAGGTGTTATGTTTTGGTTGTCCTAATTTTAATCCCGCCTCATAATCATACTGCATACTATGTTAGGTCTACATAAAGCCTTATGGCTTCATTGTACGTGTCCTAGAATACTTCAATGGCCTCCCATATGCATTGATTCATTACAAAGATATCATCCAGATGGTTAAAGGGCACGTTTTGAATCACACATAGCTCAAGATCGTGGAGGATCTCGTATTGTTCCCACTAAAGTGGATGTTGGATGACAGGAAAAGCACCAATATCAGTTGTAGGATAATTTCTACCACCTAATGCCATTTGAAAGAAACATTATAGAGAAATAATTAGCAGATAACAAGGAAAAACAAGACATTTTGATCATATTTGATAGTAAATGATGAAAAAATAGAGAAATACAAGAATTGCTAGTGATTTAGTTGAATCACTAGTGATTAAGTCAATAGCTAGCGATTGCTGCTAGTTCTAACAATTGATAAAACAGAGTTAAAACAATTGATTAAGCTATGGATTTTGATGATAACAGAACCTTAAAAGTATATGAATGATGTATAAATGAAATTTTACCTATGATCAGTTCCTGCAATAGTCAAAAAGATAGATTACCTTACACGATGGACCAGCTAGATGGATTGATGAAAGAAGATGGTTGAACATTGAAAAATGAGCAATTTAATGATGGATTCGATGTTCTTTGGACAACGTGGCATTGACGAGAGTTGATATGAAGTGCTTGGATGTCTAAGATGTTAGAATTGAGATAGAATGTACATGTAAAGTGTGAGAATCCATTCTAGAAAGGAGGTGTGAATGCTTGTATTTATAAATCGTCAAATCGATCAAGCGAATCACCTACTATTGTGGAAGATATTATTTTAGTTAACAAAACAAGTGATTTTCTTCTATTTTGAGCAAGATATGATAGCTTCAAGGTTGTTAAGGTGGTGGCATGGGTAAATTTAGTTAGGATAAGAGGAGTTAGTCTTCTTAGAAGGTTTAGTTAGTTAGTGTTTTTGGAAGGTTTAGTTAATTAGGAGTAAGTTAGCATTTTTATAAGGCTTAGTTATTTAGGAGTCGATTATTTTGCTTTTAGAAAGGTTTAGTTAATTAGGAGTAAGTTAGTGTGTTTTTAGGAAGGTGTTTTTTAGAGGTGTTTAGGTTGTTGATGAGGTGTCGTAGTGAGGTGTCTTAGTTAACATAGCGAGGTGTAAAAGGGGGATTATTTTAATTAGTTAAATTAATTAAATAATTTAGATGTGAGGCATGTGTGATTAATTAATCAATGAAAGTTGATTTAAGAGGTCGTAATGTCCTAAATTTTATGCTTTTGACCATGAGTGTGTCTCGATTCAAGGGATGTAAATTTTCTGTCTACATTTTCACATTTGTGTCTAGTAATTTTTGACAATTCGCTAGAAAGAAATGTTGAAAAAGGATTGTGCTGATATGGATGAGTCTATTATAATGCAATACAACAAACACCAGTGTGTTTTTGTATTCTACAAAAGGGCTTGCCCCAATCAGAGAGGGTGCAAAGTGAAATTTTGGTGAACCACTTATCAGGGTGGCCAAAGAGCTTGAGGCCTATGGGCATATGATCCTTACCAAGTAAAGTTGTTGAGTGGGAAAACCAAGTGATGGGGGCCAAAGGGCTCGTCTCCCATAGACATATGGAAAATCCCAATGTTTTGTTTATGTTGTTTTGACAAGATATCCTAAGGGCTAAGATCCTTTTAGGAGCATGGCACACTTGTGCAGAGGGTAAAATGTCATGTTTTTAGTAATATAGGCATAGATGCTTTGGAACAAGGGAATCGACAATGATTGACTAAATCATCGATGATTTCCCTAATCACTAGCGATTAGGTTACATGGAAAATTAGGGGTATAAATACCTAAGTGTATTGTTTATTCATCAATTTGCATTGAATACGATAGCGAATTGTTATAAGGAGTAAAAAAATGTGTTTTGCGAGTGAAAACTTGTCAAATGGCCTCCTCGAGCCGCAAACAAAAGTTGGTCCTTGCTGAGGTAGGTCTTAATCACATTTTTATTTATTTGTTTTGTAGTTTTTAGGGATTTTTAGGGTTTTGAGTGATTTAGGGACATATCGGGGCACACGGATGCCCTAGGGCATATTTATAGGAATCGCTAGCAATTGAGGTGAATTGCCAGTGATTCACCTGCAACCTAAATGATTTTTGTTTTGAGTGAGAAGATGTAATTTTGATAATTTTGTTTTAACTTTATAGAATGTTTAATACAACATTACACACATATGATTATTAGGCTTTGTGTTTTATGATTATATGTTATGGTTGCAAGTTATTATTTTTAATAATTTTTACATTATTATTATTGTTCGCTTTCATGTGTGTATTTTGCAAGTGGGTGCTTAGTTGACAATCTAAAACCGCATCCCCGTGAGGTTAGATGAGGTTAGAGATGATTTTTCTGATAATTACTGGGAACATTTGGATGCTATGGGATTTGATGGGATGAGGTTTCTTGGCATTCACAAGTGTCGCAGCTTGATACTTACATTTCTAGAGAGGTGGAATCCTTCCACTAATACTTTTTGGATACCTACAGGGGAGATGACCATCACCCTAGAGGATGTTCATCATATTACTAGACTTCCATTTAGGGAAAGCCTTTTTTATTGTATTTCAGATGTAGAGAGAGAAGATACCATACAATGATTGTACAGAGGTGAGGCTTGGGCTATGAGATATTCTTTGGGAGATTTCAATTATCAGGCCCTATATGATTCTGGGAGAGTGCAGTGTCCACAAATGACTATGATGATGTTGGGAATTTCATGTTTTGCATTTCTAGATTCAAGAGGTCGATATTCTCATGGATGATGATGGGGGTAGTTTTGGAGATGATGGAGCATCACACAATCTTTGAGTGGGATCCTACCTTATTAGCACATACATACACAGAGTTGTGGGATTGGACATCCCACAAGTAGTATGGGATTGATGTTGGCTTTTTGTTGCAATTTTGGGCTCATGAGAACATTGCCATTACTCACCCATTTTGATTGCCTAGTGTTATTGATGTGAGGCATCCATGTTTCATGAAATGGAGTCGAGTTTTGGTAGAGAAAGGAAGACCTAGGGGCTACTTTTATTATAAAGACCTAATATATGGATTACATGTTGGTGGCATGATTTGGTGATCATATGTGGATTTTCATGATTGGCCAAATTTTTCTAGATATTTATCACTTTTACAACAAGACACCTAGGTATAGGGTCATAGAGCTGGAGAGGATGAGTTGATACACTTTAGTCGGGTGATGAGAAAGTTTGGGTTAGTTTAGGATATAACTGAGGAGCCATTTTTGTATAGAAAGGAGGATGGGGATATTGATACCCCATAGGAAGTTGTGACAAGGTGCCCCTACCCATTGTTGAATAGCTAGGTCGGGATGAGGATGGTCATGTGGTTTCAATCGATGATGATGGGCTCACCCCAAATTTTTTTGCTTGGTGATCTCATACATTGGGAGTTTTGAGAGGATAAGGGACGTGGAGAGGGCATCCCAATTGTTAGGCAAGTGGGGGCTCAAGTAGAGGGAGGAGCCGAGGAGGGTGGTTAGGTTGATGACGAGAAGGATGACCTTGATGATGATATATCTTAGATATTGCTACGCTTATGGCCGAGAAGGCCATAGTGTAGGAAGAGAGAGATGTCACTAGGAGAGAAAAAGGGAGATGACTTAGTAGGATCATGTGAGATACTTGTAGACACCTAAAATTGGTTATCCAATTTAGTGTCCCCCATGTGCATTTGACTTCTCGGGTAACCTGGGGCACGTCTATATCACCACTTCTCCCTTAGGGTATTAGTTAATATTTGATTTAAACATCTATCCTAAGTTTATTTCACCCCATTATGTTTTACCCATAGATAATTAAATATTAACTATTTAATTATACTTTTTACATATATCTTAACCACTTATCTACCCCATATCAATTCCTAACCTCCCATATCTATTTTATCCATCTATTCCCCCTATTTCTCCTCCTCCCAAACTAAGCAGTGGGATATTTCCCGTATTTGAGGTGGAAGGATCACTTTCATCTTTCCAAAAATCACCCCTTTTGGCCATTTCAGGAGTCTGTTCCCTGATCGGCGCCGACCGGTACTCGGTCGATGCCAATTTTTTGGAGTGGCACCGATTTCATCTCGGTCGGCACCGATTACAAATACAGGGCCAGAATTCAGTTCTGGTTAGACAGAAAGAATGATAGAGAGTTTTGAGCATCAATTTTGAGCATTATCTATCAAGTGAGAGTGAATCCTATCCAAATCAATCCCTGAGAGGAGTACCATTACTCTGCTCCTACCACATCGACATCATGAGCCTCCATCGATCTCTTGGTGACTCTGTTCCTACATCCAACGATAGGTGGAGCCTTGTTAGTATCCCTACGGCTCTTACAAATCCAACGGAGATCGACGATCTAGCTTCCACTATCTATTTCTCAATATTCCTCCAATTTTCCCCGAGTCGATGCTAACTGCACCCGGCGATGCTGATTCTGTCTAGTCGATGTCGACCTATCTCATTCGACGCTGATTTGTATCAGTCAACGCTGATTTTCCTAATCAACGCTGATCTACCTACAGATAAGTAAAATAATTCAGGGAACACAAATCCAGCATTGTTTTCACACTTTCCCATTTTTTATTGGTTTCTGTCATTGCTTTACTTTTCTGTCTATCATTTTTAATCAAAATATAGACATTTACTTACATCTTTTATCATGTATGCTTCTTTCCTTAATTGAAAACGTGGACTGACATCCACCGAGGGAGCTTATCGCTTCCTGGACCCACTTTTGGGTAGTCCACCTAAATATATTTTAACATGGTCTTTTTCTCACAACCATCTCGTGTCTCGTAGGTTTATTGGGTCTACTTCATAGGATCACTCGTGTGCGCCCGTCTTTTCTAATCGGCTTACTTTCCCATCTACATCTTTAGATCTTGTCTTATCTATCAGGTATCGATTTCATTTGAGTTTTTCAGGGTTTTTGTGTTTAGTTTGGTACATTAACTTGGATAGGTAACAAGCGTGAAAATTATTGATCTACATTCTGGCATGCCTAGTGGGACCTAACCAAATTCCCTTATTGGTAAGTTCATTTCTTTTCTAGTTTTGATCTTCTGTTTTATTTCTTCACTGCTTTTCATCAGTTCTCCATAGCATTTCCTTCCTTCATTTTTGGTCTTGCTTCTTTCATTTATAATTTGCAAAGTTAAAGTTTCTTCTTTCTTTCAAAAATAAATTCCAATTCCTATTTCAAGATCAATAAATATTCATTTGATTTCAAAATTGCATTCTTGATCCGTCTTCTTTTGGCAAAATTGTTATTTTATTGAAAGTTTTGTAGTTCTTTAAATATAAATTTTCATTCTACTATCATCTGGATATATCTTTCTGGATTTGTTGGGTGTTTTCTTAACCTTTTCTTGCGGAGCACATTGCTTATTCGTGGGATTGTTTGAGGGGAAGAGCTCAACAACACACTTTTTAAGTCCACACACCTTGGACAGCTATATCTACAGGTATTCCTCTTTTACGGTGTTTTCTCCTTTTTAAGAACTTAAAAAGAACTTGTTTGTTTGTTTTATATCACATTCAAACATTTCAATTTTGGCGCTTAAAAATAATTTAATCACATTTGGGAAAGAATTTGTTTGACATGTCTTCATCGAAATCCAACACTTTGTTCTTAGTGCTTAAAAAGAACTTTTCCTTTGTCATTTTTTTTGTATGCTATTCATCTAGTTTTTTAAATAGGCTGGAAAAATTAATCAAAATTGGTAGTGACACTATTTGATTTTTATTTTTCACCCTTGCACACAAAGCCAAAATCACTAGGTATAAAGCATCAAAACAAAAATTCCTCCCCTGGCCTCGCCTACTTGGAAGTGACATCCAAGAGGAAGAGCCTACGCGTACTCGGCAAAGCATTATAAATTCACGGAAGTTCGGTATATATTGGCAAAGCACTGACTCCCTTATCATAGCAAGTGTGTGAAGTGCGGGGTAGGCCCCATATCAAGCCACATACTGGTCTTTACTAAAGTTCCTTTGGGACTCCTCACCAAAACATTCCCCAAACCATCCTTAGTTTGGCTATCTGAGTAGTTCCTGTTCTAAAAGCCTTCCCTAATATTTTCTTTCTTAAAAGTAGGAAAATTTAAAAGAGATAATCACCTACGCTACTTGAATTGTCTATGCATTAGTTAGGTCAATCTTCTTTTTCTATATTTCTACTTATTTATGATGGTCATCACTCGGTTACAATCTAGAAGAATGGCTCAACTAGCCCCTTCTTCCTCTGAGATCACCACTAGTGTGGATGTTTCGGCACCCCTCGGGTCTTCCTTGGGACCGCTATTAGTTGGTTCCCCATCTTGGTCATATAATCCTTTCTATCAGCCTAAAGCAATCCCATCATGTCCAGCTTCCCCCAGTCCTTCAGAAATATCATCTGCTTCTGATATAGAGTATGTTCCTTGTGGGGATCCTTAATTTCAGGTGCTCCTTGATCACAATCCAGTAGCCCTTATGGACTATCTAGTTCATAAGTCTATTCGAATATCTGATCAAGGACCACCAATCCAAAAAGTTTACGATTATCCTTGTGAACCATCCCAAGATTTTATAGAATAGTTAGCATTTTTTTCTCACCTCGAACCATGGAAGAGGGTGGTGCACCTGTGCCTCCTTTTTCTCTTCCACCGACCATGTTGACTAGTTCTCAAATAGTCTTGCCTATTCCTAGCGTCGCAGTTACCTCGACTATTCCACAACCTACTTCTGAGAAGTCCTCTTCTCTAGCTATAATGGGCACACCTATGCACCCACAAATTATTGTTAATTCTTCTATGCCATCCATTGCATCCCAGGGTTAGTACCTCTTTATGAATCAACCCCCTTCTACGAGTCAGTTGGTTCCTACTTCTCGTCCTCCAGTTGGTCTTTCTTCCAATGCTCCAGTGACAGTGACCTTCACCCATCCTCTAGTGTCGGCACCCTTAATAGCCAATCTGGCAATCAAAAGCCTCATTCAGAGCTTGTTCCCCACCATGTCCAATCAAATTAACACCCATGTTCCTCAATCCATTCCAATTCAGTCAACAAGTGTAGGAGCCCACCAATCACAGGCTCCGTCTTTCATTCAACCACCTTTTTCTCAACCACTTGTCATCTCACAGCCTATTTATACACAGGCTCCTTCACAACAAATACCTCACCAGGCATCACCCAGAATGCTTGGTTATTCCTCTTATCATCCTGTTAATCAACAGATGAATCCCCGTTAACGCCTCAACAAAATCCACCATTCACTTCTTATTTAGGACATACCAAAGATGTCTCCTCCTCAACTGACGTGGTCCAAATTCTTTTTAAGAAAATTAAAAACCTAAAAGCTTCCACCAAAAAAGCTCATCCTTCATACTCTTTTGAAGAACTGTGTAATGAACCCATTCATCCATTAGTGGCTTTTAAGCCTTATCCTCCCCAATGGGAACTTCCTAAGTTCTCAAAATTTCATAGTCGGGAGGATCCTCAACAACACTTGCAAGCATTCAAACATGCTTGCTACTACCGATAGTCCAGATCGGGAGCTTATGCTTCGTACTTTCCTATGTCTCTAGTAGGGTCTGCTTTAGACCGGTATAATAACATTCCCCAACATTCCTTGTTTTCTTTCTCTCAATCGCCCATATGTTTTTGAAAAGTTTTCAATAAGCATCGCACATAAGATCTCGATTACATCTTTATAACATTCGTCAATTCGATGATGAGTCTATTACAGACTTTTTCACTTGTTGGAGAGGGATAATAAACCAATTGTATTTCTCTCTTCCTCAATCTTAACAGATCAAGTTGTTTACTCAATCTTTTGCTAATCATATTTCTTCCACTTTCAGGATCCAAACTTTTCATACATTTGAAGAAGCCTTTACGATGGCACGCAAACTTGAGTCCCGCGCCATTGAATAAGGAAAGTTAAAACTTCACTCTAAATCTAAGCCAGATTTTTCTCGGTTTACAAAAACAAACCCTTCCGCTTCTAACAAAGACAAGAATCAGGGGTCTACCAACGCTATTGTATTAAAAACATCACGAGCCGATAACACTTCTAATCAAACACCACGGAGAGACTCCTCATCTTCTCGAAAAGGACCCTTGTCATCTTGATCTTTTACTTCGTTGGGGGAATCATATGCTTCTATCTTGGAAAAAATGTTGGAAGTTCACATGATCGAACTTCCCCCTATTAGAAATTTTGATGAGAACCAAGAACATCCATTCTGGTATAGGGAAAATGACTTCTGTCATTATCATAGAACCAAAGGCCATGACATTGAATGATGTCAGACCTTCAAAAATCTTGTCCAAAAATTCATTGATAAAGGTGAGCTCATTCTAGATAACCCAAATGCTCCCCCAAATCAGGCACTTGATGTTTTTAAACAACCTTTTCCCAATCATTCCCTGAACAATGATGCTTCAGAGTCTCAAAAACCAAACACTCATACTATCAACTTCATTTCTACTGAAGAATCTTCTTCTAAAACTAAGCCATCTACGAACACATCAATCGAATCAGAACCTCCTGCCACTCCGCTAATCACTGGGATTCCACCATCTTCAGACAACCCGTCTTTGAATATTCCCACATTGTTAGAGACAGATTCATCTCCCTCTAGCCTCTTTATCTGATCTTCCACCTATGCCCGAGACAGTGTCATCCTCATCTGTCTCATCGTCAGATATTCTTTCGATGCTTGAGGCAATTACATCCCTTCGAGTTTCCACCATGAATACATCTACTTCTGTTTCTCCCATTTTTGTTGTGACTATGCCATTGGTAAACATACCTATAGTTGTACCAAATTCAATGGAAGCATCTTCGATTTTGACTCTTCCCATTTCCTTTCCCATAGTAGTTACACCCACAATTACTATACCAGAAGTACCTCCCTCGCAAGGAACTGCTTCTTCATCATCCACTTCTTCCATCACCGATACTATTTTTCCTATTAAGGGAAAATCTAAAGAAATAGCACTGGCACCTACACTCTCGGTTCCTAGACTTAAACCAAGACAACTAAAGTCTAACATTACATCATCAGCACCTCCTCATCTCCTTCCCCTGAAAAGGCTATAATCACCTTATGCGGTTGAAGTTGTCACCATCCCTGAAAAAGGAAAACCCATATTTCAGACTATTAAGACTCTTGGTGCTTTCCCTCAAAAATCTCTTTCTGCACCTCATAAAATATTGGATTTATCAACTGGGAAGGTGTCTTCTTCTACAATACCATCGGAACCATCATCTTCTTCTTCTACAACACCTTCTTCGTTGGTGCCTTGTAAAGTGAATTCACAGACTAGAGAGGCATCACCTCTTTTATCAGGACCATCATCTTCATCACCAAAAGCCAAGGCACCCTCTGTTCCTCTGATCAGACCTATTTTGGGAGCTCCTCCCTCATCTAAATCAACATTATCTAAATCATCATCTGTTTTGATCAAGCAACCTTCCCTATCTCTAAAGACCACAACACTTGTCACATCTTCATCATCTTCAAAATCTATCTTAGGAGCTCCTCCTCCACAGAAATCAATCATGCCTCACTTGCTTCCATCTCAAGTGTCCAAGGCTGCTCCTCCCGATGTCTGAAAAAGTAAAACGATCCCTAAAAATATTGTCAAACCAGACATGCAGGTTCTTTTACCTCGGCAGTCTGTGGAGGTAAAAGAGGCACCTCCATCATCTCTGTCCTCATCTTTGTCTATCAGATTCTATACTGAAATTCTTTACCAACCCTATAATCCTAAAGAAGTAAAACCTTCCTGGTTCAACTCTGATTTGATTTGTGCTTACCATCGCACTCTAGGACATGACACCGAGGGATGTAAAGCCCTTCAATATTTCGTTAACAGTCTTTTGGAAGAAAGTGATCTTCTGCTGGAAGAAGAGGAGGAACAAGTATCTCCTATCATCTCAACCACATCTGAGCCTCAACTATCTACTCAAGCCTCTAGTTCTACTAATTCCATGCCGGATGGTCTTCCACCTTCTCAAATTGACACGATTCATATCGCCACTAGAACACAACAATATGATAATCTATCATCATCTACATCTCGGCCATGGGTTTTCATTTCTATAGCCCCTAAAGGCATTCCTCCTTCCACATCAGCCTCGAGACCTAGGGTCTCTATTCATGCTTCACCTCGGGCTCAGATTCCTATGTCAGTAGAGGAGAGTGTTATGAAACAACTTACCCATGCTCCGGTCAAAATGTCTCTTTTTGACCTCATTCAATCATCTCCACAGCATCGCCAAGCTTTGATTGATAATTTGTGCCGTATCGTAGTGAATTCAGATGAGCCCCAGCCTTTTGAGATGATTGTTGGATTGAATAAACCATCAACCGCCATTTATTTTGAAGATTTAGAAATTCCTTCCCTTTCTTCCAAGGATTTCGAGGCTCCCCTCTTTATCACAGTTCAAATCAACAACACTACGTTAAAATGCACTATGATTGACAGTGGTGCTGCACTCAACATCATTTCCTCACACACATTCGAGCAACTTAAGTTACCAAATAATGTAGTGTCACCCCACCTTTCGCCCTTCGATCATTTAACGATCAGCTGGTAGTTACTTTAGGAACTGTGGTCCTACCCATTTGATTAGGTAAGAAGCTACTTCACGAACTCTTTTACATTGTTGAAGGGAAATTCCACTACAATATGATCCTCGATGCTCTTGGATTTGTGCAATGCATTGCATCCCATCTACCCTCCATCGATGCTTAAAATATCAATATGAGGGAAAAATCTATACTCATCTAGGAGATCCTTTTCCTTCTGCACAATGCGACATGACCACAGGGTCTGCCCCTCTAAAGGAGAATGCTTGTTCTCTTGACAAGGCTTCATCCTCTTCCATACCTGCAACAAAACTACCAGATTTACAAAATATGGAAGAGACATTGCAATGTTTCTCACTAGGGAGATTCCTCTTCTTTCTGCTGTTGACGCCATCTCAAACCTAATGAGTATGGTAGACCAGAAAAATAACCTGAATATCAGCCAGGTCTCGGTCACATCATCACCATTGGTTTGCCCAATCAAAAGACTAAATTCATTTACGGTGGTCTTGATACACCTCACTATCACCCGATTCTCCTCCTAGGGCCAAACCCTATTCAAAGGGGGTTTGATTGTCTCTGAGAATCCCACGTTTGCAAAAACTTATTTATATTGATGTGCGTGGAAGGGTTTTGTCCTGGGAAAGTATGAACAGGGTGTGCATGACCTCGCATCCATTCCAACTCTCAAACCACATCAAAAATTTGGTTTAGGATTTAAACCTCTTTCAAAAGCCACCATCACTATTCTTGATGAGCCTCTTCCCATTAAGGAACCATCTTCTCCCGCTAGGTCAGAAGCATCATTTGATGTGGATGACGCCATTTCCATCCTGTCTAACTTTTTTTTTTAGTCAATACCATTTCCTTAGGGCCGTTGACCTATAAAACTAATAACAAATCCACTTCCATACCATTAGTCTTCCCTGAAATAGTTGGAGACGACTCTCCTACTATCAACACTATCCACTGTGTGGATGATGATTCTGTCCTCACCTATCTAGGGGCAGAGGATTCCTATCTTCCTAAAACCATTCCTTCTGACACATCTACACTTCTTAACGAAGCCACTGTCGATCTTAATATAGGGACTTCTAAAGACCCTCGCATCATTAAGGTCGGCCAATCTCTTAATCCACAAGAGTTAGGAGACTTTACCACTTTTCTTTCCAACCATCATCAAGCCTTCACTTGGTCATATGAGGATATGTCAGGGCTTGATCCTGATATCATGATCCATAATATTGTTACTCTTCCCGACATCAAACCGGTTAAGAAAAAATTACATAAAATGCACCCTCGAGTAGCCCTTCTTGTTAAAGAAGAGTTGCAACATTTTATTTCTACTAACTTCATCCAACCCATTGATTATCCACAATGGGTTTCAAATGTAGTACCAGTAACCAAAGCTACTAGGAAGATTTGAATTTGTACCGACTTCCGGATCTTAATCTTGCTTTTCCAAAAGATGATTTTCCTCTACCTAATATCGACCAACTCGTGGATTTAACGGTAGGTCACGAGATGCTTTCTCTTATGGATGGTTTCTCTGGGTATAATCAAATTCTCATCACACCAGAGGACCAACATAAGAATTCCTTCATAACTCCTTAGGGGATTTTTTGTTATCGTGTCATGCCTTTCGGTCTTAAGAATGCAGGAGCAACCTATCAGCGAGCAATGACCTACATATTCCATGATCTCTTACACAAAACTGTGGAAGATTACGTCAATGATCTCCTTGGTAAATCCAAATTCCATTAGGATCATCTTTTCACCCTTGCACCTCTTTTTGAGAGGCTCATTCACTTTTGTCTTCACCTAAATCCGTCTAAGTACGTGTTTAGCGTTGTCATTGGTAAACTCTTAGGCTTTATCATTTCTATCGGGGTATTGAAGTGGACCCGTGAAAATAAAAGCTATCCTTGAGATGCCTCCCCCTTCTAACTTAAAGCAACTCCACAGTCTTCAAGGACGCATTCAATCAGTACATCATTTTATCTCGCAACTGTTAGACCATTGTCAACCTTTTCATCATCTCCTTCGTAAGAATGTTCATTTTGAATGGGATGAGCATTGCCAAAAGGCCTTTGATGATCTTAAAGCTTATCTTCTTTCCCCACCTGTGCTTACACCTCCACGCGAGGGGGAGCCATTCTATCTTTATATTTCTATGACTGACCATGCTTTGGGAGCTATGATCTCACATTAGGACACTAACGGTAAATAACAAGCCATATATTACATCAGTCGTACTCTTCATGAGTATGAAACACGCTATTCTGAAGCTGAAAAGTTGTGTTGTGCTCTCTTCTTTACAACTTCTAAGCTTCGTCACTACCTCCTCAATCACAAAACTTATATTGTCACAAGTGTCAATCCACTCAAGACAATGCATGTGAAGCCTTATCACAATGATCGTATCACTCGTTGGCTCATGCTCTCATGACAACATATGATCTCGAGTTTATTCGGCATCTATCAAGGGTCAGGTCATTGCAGATCAATTAGCTGATGCTCCTCTTCCAGACACTCAAGTCCCCCTTTCTCAATTCCTCGATGAATATATCCAACAAATTTATTTTGGTCTTTCTCCATTTAAAGTAAAACTCTTCTTTGATGGATCCAAATGCCAAAGAATGGGGAGGTGCAGGTTTCATTATGATTCCTCCTTGGGGTGCACCTATCCCAGTCACACACAAACTTAACTTTGAGTGTACCAATAATATGGCTGAATATGAAGCTCTTGTTTTAGGTCTTCAAAACACCATCAATCTTGGTGCCCACTATATAGACATCTTTTGTGACTCTGAACTCATCGTTAATCAAGTCACGGGTGTATATCAATGCAAAATGATATCCTTCAAAATATCGTGATATCGTTCTCTTTCATCTTCAATATTTTGATAAATTCACTATCCAAGCTATTCCTCACATTGAAAATCGATTCTCGATACAATGGCTTCTTTATCCTTGCTTATTCTCGCCCTTTACCGAAGACTCGTGAATTTATGTGGTCATGTGGCGATTAGATCAACCATATCATCTCTCGAAACCGACTTCAATCAATGCTATCACAACCAATAATCAAGATGAGTAGTATCAACACATCATTGATTATCTATCTCATTCAGTGCTTCCTCCAAATCTGACTTCCAATGGTAGAAGATCTTTTATCCTACGCGCTAATCGCTATACTATTCTAGGCGGAATCCTCTACAAACATGGTTTTGATGGTATTTTTCTTCGCCCTCAAAACCCCGAATCATCTAAAGCCATCCAAGAAGTCCACGATAGTATCTGTGGTAGACATTTTAGTGTCTTGGCCATAGCTAAACACATCTTACGTTTAGGCTATTATTGGCCTTCTCTTAATTGAGATTGTTGTGAATACACTAAGAAATGCGTCAAGTGTCAACAACATTCCAATCTCACACATATCCCCAGTCAGGCTTTGCAACCTACAACGGATTTGTGGCCTTTTCACAATGGGGTCTTGATCTCATCAGTCTCATCAATCCCCACTCTTCTCAATGCATCATCATTCTATCATTACTACCATAGAATACTTTACTAAGTGGGTGGAAGCTATTCCTCTTTCATCGACCAAAGCTAAACCCATAACTGATTTTGTCTATCAACACATCATTTTTCGCTTTGGTGTTCCACACAAACTCATCACAGACAATGGTAAATCTTTCAAAATGTCGATTTGTAGAACCTCTATGATGCTTTCAATATCAAACTTAGCTTTTCTTCTCCATACTATCCCCAAGCTAACGGCCAGGCCGAGGCTTCCAATAAAACTTTGCATAATATCCTCGCAAAGGTAACTAGTCGAGCTGGTAGGGATTGGAATTTACATATCCCTTTTTCTCTCTGGGCTTATCAGACTAGAATTTGTACTCCTACGGGTGCTACTCCCTTCTCTCTAGTCTATGGGTCAGAGGTTGTTCTTCCTTTAGAAGTCCAGATCCCATCTCTTCGTGTTTCTCTCAGAGAATTTGTTTCTGATGAAGACTATCGTCAAAATCATCTAGCGCAGCTTGAGTTGCTAGATGAGTGGTGTCTCAATGCTCTTGAGCATCATCAAGTCTATCTTGAGCGTGTTAAACATGCTTATAACAAGCACTTGCAACACCGTGACTTCAAAGTTGGTGATCTTGTTCTTTAAGAAAACCAAAATGTTATTACACTAAAACGGAGTCAGATGGTAAGTTTGCTCCTAACTAGATGGGTCCATACGTAGTCACTCATAAATATGGGTTTGGGGCTTATCGTTTGTCTTCCGTGGATGGTGTACCTAAAATAGAACCTCTTAATTCCTTGCATCTAAGGCCCTTCTACTGTTAAAATCTATCTTACATGATCTTAGTCACAAAACAGATCTTTCATCCATCTAACAACCAGTCATATATTTTCATAGTGATTCGGAACTATGTGGTTCTCCACGTTATGTCTTTTCTACCTTAAATATGAGTATCGCGGCTCTACTCATGGCATTTTTTTTATGGATATGTTCCTCCTCCTAGTAGGGACACCTTAATCACTTCTTCATCTATCCCAAGTATCTATCTTAATCAAATCTACTCGGGGCATGAGTACGTGTTTTTTATATGTTTTCTTCCCCTCTATCTGATCTATCTAGTCTACACTCAGCTTCTTTCAAAAATCTCCAAAAGCTCCAAAAAAAAAGGTGTTGTCCTAAAAATTCCCAAAAGATAGATTGATCCCTCGAAGGACAGCTATCTATGCATTTTCAAAATGAATCAAAAGATATAGACCATGCCCTTGAAGGATGGCTACATTCGAAATACAGACCGTTCCCTTAAAGGATGGCTATTTGTTTGCTTCTTAGCATCATTGAAAGACTTCCCATATCGATCAATCTTTCTATATCTAGCAAACTTCCCGCATTGATCAGTTTTCTCTTCTATCAAAACAAAAATCATGAAGCTGAGACATAAGACCTTTTTCAATCATATGGAGAACCCTATTTTCCCAATGGGAGCATGTATTCTTTCCTTTGTAAATTTTGACAAGATAAATACTTACTTCTCCTTCCATTTACCTTCTAGATCTGGTTTGCGACTAGCTAGTGTCAGGTTTATTTTAACCTCATATATGGCCTTGTATGCATGGTCTTTTGGTTTCCTATCAAAGTCTCTATTTATGGTCGGTTAGGGGCCTAGCTTATCATTCTTTTTCTTATCTAGGTGCATTGCCTTTATTTTCTAACCAAGGTCATTTCATTATGTCCTTTGCTTTCACAGAGAGCATTTCCCATTATTTGTTATTCATCCAATTAAATTGACATTTAACATGTTAATTTAGTCAAAATCTATCATCTATCTATATTCATCTTATCTACTTTGTCCAAAAAACATATCAAAGCATGTATTGCAAACACATGTGAATCTACCCATCTACTTTTATCAAAATAAAATTAACATCTTAAACATATCAAATCTATCAATCACATCTATCCATCTATCCATCAATCATCTAAAAACGTGTACATCCAAGTCACACTACATCTATCTATATCTATTTTTCATCAAAATTAAATCCACATATCAATCACATCAAATCACATGACATCTATCTATCCTCTATGTCTATGTCCATCAAATCACATCTATTTGTCCTCTATCGGCATATGTCTATATCCATCACAATTACGCTACATCTATTAAAATTAAAATACATGAGTATAATCATATGACACAAGAAATGATGCATCTATATATATACATGAGTGTTTGTATAACAAAGAATGGATGGCTTTCAATCAAGCCATCTATATCATACATCAAAATGCCTTCAAATCGAGGCTACATCAATATGTCGATACAAAAATATAACACATCTATATCGTGAAATCCGATAGGTGGAAGACGCTATCTCCTCCACCCTCCTCTGGTCCAGGTTGTCTCTCCTGGCCACCACCTATCGAGCTAGAAGCACCTATTGCTGGGGCCTACTACCACCTCGGTCTCTCCCGGTGCTCCCTCCCTCTGATGCACCACTAGCTGCAACTATCACTGATCTCCTCCTCACACCGTAACGAGGCACATCAGGGGCATGTTGTGCTAGGGAATCCTCGTAGTATCTCACCTCGGCAAGGAGAGACTGATAAGTACTTAGGCTCACCGTACCAGGTGCTCGTAATGGTGTTGCTAGTGCTGCTAGTGGTGGCCCTCCTATGGTCGTACCCTGTGACCTGGACTCAGACATAGTACTGTATCACCATATTTGGCCTTAAGGGCCTCTCTATGCCGATGGTAGCGATCCCTCTGTTGGATCACTGTATCTCACTCTTGATGAGCTGTGTCTCTCTCTAGTATTAGGGCATCCCTCTCCTCTGTCAGAGCTCTGATCTCCTCAAGGGAAACCTGGTGTGTCTGCACCAGGGTGGCATGCTCTCCCTCTAGCCTCTCCAACGCACTATGGCTATATCCTCCTCGTCGGTGTTTATGGCTGCTGGTAGGTGTCGTGGTAACTCTGTCGAATACCATGCTACATAGCCATCATCCACTCTGGCATCATCATCACTGTCTGTGGAAGGTGGGGCCTCCCTCAATGGATCTTCTAGGATCAAAATCAGCAGATCAGTCTCTCTGCTATCTCACCTGTATGGCCTGTAGGTGGTCGAAACTGTCTGAACTAGGCCAAACTACCTCAATACCCATATAAATAGGACATGCTCCCACATATCTGGCCTGTGGCCCCTAACCACCCTACTCCATCTCAACCCCACCAAGTGAGCCTCCTGACCGGCCCATGTCGGATAGACCCGATATGGTCTCCAAATGACTGCTCTGGTGTTAGTGTCTGGCGCTCAAAGATACCACTCCTCATATCTCCTCGTATTTCTCGGGGCCATGTCAGCCCACCATCGCCAGAATCCATAATCAAGGGCCCCTACTACTGCTAGCATCCATGGAAGCTCGGATGGCCTGATCACTACTATGTGCTCATATGCCCAGCAATGGAGCACAAAACTAACATCAATGCATGTCCTCCTACTGGTGGTGTACATCCATAACTCATAATATATCTGAGCTATTAGGGCATTGGAAAACGTGAACACCTATCTGAACTGCAGGATGTCACAAACACAGTCTAGTAATAGCAATGGAAATCTCCCACCTCCTGAATCTGGTAGAGAAAAATAGGAGATCGCCATCTGAATCAATATTATCCGTCTACTCCTAGCATCATCCTGTCTATAATGAGAGGCTATCCTCACCGCCCCAGACACTATCTCTGAATCATCTGCCCTGTCCCCATATAATCGTCCTAGGGCCCTCTGCTGCTGCTCTCGTGGAGTAATCTCAATCGGGTCCCTAGTGATCGGTAGCCTCAAGATCCTATATATATCCTCATGGGTGATGGTCATCTCACCCGTCCTGAACCAAAAGTGCAAGTCCAGCTATCCCATCATTATACTCATGTTCACAGCAACTCTACATCTCGCGGCACTCATCGGTAGTACCGGAAGCCCCCGAGCCCAGCTAGCTCTAGGTGACACCAATCCGTGTCAGTCACATCAGGGAGAATGGTCTCTAGAAGCTCGGAATAGCATCCCACATATGCAAATCCTCTCATGCCTGCATCACACGATACCATGAATAGTGTCTACTTCTCATCCACATCCAAATATCACAAAAAAATACATTCTATCAATTTCTTAAATCTAAACATTGCAATCAGCGTTGATTGAGTAAAATCGACGTCGATCCGATTTAGTCGACGACGATTTTAACAATCGACGCCGATCTAACTAAATTGGTGTCGATTTTAACAATCGATGCCGATCTAACTAAATTGGCATCAATTTTAACAATTGACGCCGATTGCAAGGCCAAACGCCCCACAATGCTCTGGCCCCTCATTTATCTAGTTTTTTCTTTTTTTTTTTTTTTTTTTTGTAAATTAATTTGGCATCCTAATATGCTATTTCATGATAAAATTATATAGGGAAGTTTAGGTAGATTCACTTACCCCTGTCGTGTCCTCTTCCACTTCTGACTACTCCCAGAGGCTTCCATGGTGCTCAAAACCAATTTTTGACTCTCTCTAAATCAATCGTCACGGTCTAAATAAATCGTTCACGTTTTCCTTTCACATATTTATATGGGCTCGGTATGGTTGGCGCCGATTTGTGTGGTCAGCACCAATTTTATGGTCGGCGCTGATTAATCTAGATCAATGCTGATTTAGGCCTATTGTTGCTGATTGGTTGCACTTTTGCTTCTTCACCTCACTTTCTTCCATCTCCTAATCTTCTTGCCATAGTGTTGATGCTTGGCTTATTTATCTGGTCATTATTGTGCCCTGAGTGTTTCCTTTTGGCACATACTTTCGATATTATCATCCATTTCGAGCCTGCTCCCTATACATGGGGCACTCACATTTTTGGCAGCTTAGAGTTAACGGGTCTATAGGCACTAACGTCATCTGCTTTGCAGACTGTCTGGTTGTCCCTACCAATGTGTCTCTCTTTAGGTGCTAACTATTTTGCATCCCTCCTTACACTCACGGTCCAGCATAGGTACTAACATCGTCTCATGCGAGACCTGTCTAATCTGCCCTACCAATGTGAGTTCCTTAGGTTGCTGCCTTTTTATTATTTTTATGCGTCATTAATGATCAGATCTACTCTAGGCATCTAGTTGGGGCATCCTGCATTTTCATCCACCTTTTTCAAACTTGGGACCGGTTTCTCTTTAGGGGCCCATCCCATCCCTACTTTGAGGGGGATCACATCATCACTTTTTCTTCCTTTCTTCCAACTCCTTATTTTTGTCTTGCAACTTTGCTTATCGCAAGTTACTTGACAAAAAGGGGCAAAATGTAGACACCTAAAATTGGTTATCCAATTTAGTGTCCCCCATGTGCGTTTGACTTCTCGGGTAACTTGGGGCATGTCTATATCACCACTTCTCCCTTAGGGTATTAGTTAATATTTGATTTAAACATCTATCCTAAGTTTATTTCACCCCATTATGTTTTACCCATAGATAATTAAATATTAACTATTTAATTATACTTTTTACATATATCTTAACCACTTATCTACCCCATATCAATTCCTAACCTCCCATATCTATTTTATCCATCTATCCCCCTATTTCTCCTCCTCCCAAACTAAGCAGCAGGATATTTCCCATATTTGAGGTGGAAGGATCACTTTATCTTTCCAAAAATCACCCCTTTTGGCCATTTCAGGAGTCTGTTCCCTGATCGGCACCGACTAGTACTCGGTCGACACTGATTTTTCGTGAGCGACATCGATTTCATCTTGGTCAGTGTCAATTACAAATATAGAGCTAGAATTCAGTTCTGGTTAGACTGAAAGAATGACAGAGAGTTTTGAGCATTAATTCTGAGCATTATCTATCAAGCGAGAGAGATCCTATCCAAATCAATCCCTGAGAGGAGTACCGTTACTCTACTCCTACCACATCGACATCATGAGCCTCCATCGATCTCTTGGTGACTCTGTTCCTACATCCAGCATAGGTGGAGCCTTGTCAGTATCCCTACGGCTCTTGCAGATCCAACAGAGATCGACGATCTAGCTTCCACTGTCTGTTTCTCAATCTTCCTCCAATTTTCCCAGTCGATGCCGACCATACCCAGTCGACGCCAATTCTGTCTAGTTGATGCTGACCTATCTCAGTCGATGCCGATTTGTCTCAGTCGATGCTGATTTTCCTAATCGACGCCGATCTGCCTGCGGACAGGTAAAATAATTCAGGGAACACAAATCCAGCATTATTTTCACACTTTCCCATTTTTTATTGGTTTCGTCATGTCATTTTTAATCAAAATATAGACATTTACTTACATATTTTATCATGTATGCTTCTTTCCTTAATTGAAAACGTGGACTAACTCCGCCAGGAGAGATTATCACTTCCTAGACCCACTTTTCAGGCGGTCCACCTAAATATATTTTAACGTGGTATTTTTCATCAAGCATCTATGTCTCGCAGGTTTCTTGGATCTACTTTGCAAGATCGCTCGTGTGTGCCCGTCTTTTCTACATCGCTTTCTTTCCCATCTACATCTTTGGATCTTGTCTATCTATTAGGTATTGATTTCATTTGAGTTCTTCGGGGTTTTTGTGTTTAGTTTGGTACATTAACTTGGACAGGTAACAAGCGTAGAAATTATTTATCTACAATACTCTTATTGGAGAGAGAGAGAGAGAGACAGAGATGGCTTAATTATGGAGCATGATGGGCTCTGCAGCACAACTTGTACAAGTCTCCTTTGATAGGGACTGATATAAGAGTTAGAGAGATACTTTTAGAAAGGCCTTGGGGATCACAGGGCCTTCTATTTCTGGTATGGATTTATAGGCATTGGTTAGATAAAGAGAGGAATCTGCAGGACCTTCTCGGTATGATTACGGTGTCCCATTATGAAATTTTGGTGTGAGATCAAAGAGATACTATTATGAGGATATGATCATCGGGAACTACCTTGACATAACTTTATACGTTGATCATATAGCTGCCCTAGGGGTGCCACGGTGCGTCTAGGCCCGGTAATAGTTTGGTGAGTGTTGGGCACCTATCACGGAGACCGCCAAGACGGGATGATGGTATAGGAGAAGTCGGTGGTGTTATAGCGGGAGACACTCCCATTCCTAGTTTAAGGGACTTTAAATTTTGATTGTAGGCTCATAGAATCCCTTTTTCCTATGTATGACATTATTTTTATTGTATGGATAGTGGACTTTGATATATATATATATATATATATATATATATATATATATATATAATGGTGATGATTTTAGTTCTTGTGTTCACAGTGCTCGAGAAGCCCCAAGTGATATGGTTATTTTATTTTGTATATGATGATGATTATGATTCTTGTGATTGCTATAATGTTTATGATGTTCTTTTTATGCATATGTTGTATGAAATATGTGTTGGATATCATGATTTTTATGTTTTTATTATAATTCTTTATGTTCGACTATATTTTCAAGAGATGTGACCTAACCTTAATATATCATATTTAAAATGTGATTAAACAAAATGAAGTAAAAGTGGAAAGAATTCCCCATTGGATAACTAATCATGGTGAACTTTAGAAAATGCATGTATTTGTGGGGAATAAAGGTTCTAATTTTTTAACAAACTTATAGGTAATTAATGCCCCAACTCTTTATAAGAAGCAAACTAGTCGGTCAAGGGAAGTTTTCTAGGGAAAGTTAACCGATGTGAGAATCTTTATAAGATGCTTTTGATTTTGATATGTTTACAGAGGCTAATCAAAATGGGAATCCTTTTGCATGGGTATCCTTCCTTTGAGGGTATGGTCTATATCTTATATTTATATTAAATGTTCATCCTTCAAGGGATCGGTCCGTAACTTCAAAATGGTAGTTTTTCTTTGAGGGATAAGTCTACTTTACTTTTTAACAATATAATGTTTGAATAGTTTTCTTTCAAGGATCACTCTATTTATTTTTGATATTAACAAGAAGCATCCATATGAGTTTTTGTTTGTTTTGAGCTAAGAGAAAGACCCTATTAAATTTTTGTTAAGGAGGGGATAAATGTATAGGTGGCACACATCCATATGCCCCATGTATTGATGTTAGGAAAAAGAGCAATGGACTGATTCTGGGTTTAGTAAAATGGAAGGTTGTTATTTTGATAAGATCTTTTAAATGTTGTTTAAATATTCAATCCTTTAATGGTAGAAAGGCTACAAGTGCAAAGCATTTAGAGGTTCTTTCTCAGTTCCCCATAAATAGAAGAAAGATGATATGCTCATCACCCATATTTCGAGTAATAATGTAGGGACAAATATCTTTTACATGCTTATTGTATACTCTACTAATGCATTGTTCACAAAATTGGTGATGTTTAAATGCTATTAGACATTTTTAATCCAATAATTCTAGTTGTGCAAGATGATTTTGGTGATATTATTCATTAGGAATGAAATATTTTAAGAACACAAGGATTGGTGGGATTTTAATTTCTAGGGGTATGATGGCTTGAGCCATAAATGAGAAAATAGGTTGCAATGCCCATAGGTGTACATATACTAGTTCAATAATCCCATAGAGTGCACAAGATTTGAGCATGCCAATTCCTCGCTTGCGTCATTTATGGTTTTCATGAGGATTTTGTTAAGTATTTTTTTTAAGCATCAGTTTTTCCATTTTCTTGAGGATAATATGGTGATGAGAAGCTTAGTTTGATGTTAAATGTGTCACAGAGATTTTAAACCTCCTTATTTTTGAAGGATTTACCATTGTCTATGATAATCTTATGTGGAATGCCAAAACGACATATGATGTTTTGATATATAAAGTTAATGATGGGCCCCAAATTTTTTGAGGTCAAGGAATAGCCTCAACCCATTTAGTAAATTATTCAGTTGCAGTAATGATTGAATGATGTTGTTGAGATGATTTTGGATTAATTTCACCAATGAGATCTAACCCCATTAAGAGAAAGGCCACAAGTCTTGTGTGGGTTGCAATTCTTGACTAGGGATGTGGATGAGATCAGAATGAAGTTAACACTTAACGCACCTTTTCACGTATGTGCAACAATATTTGGTGATAGTGGGTCAGTAGTATCCTAATCATATGATGCACTTTGTGATGGTTTTTCCATTGAAATGGCCTCCATAAATGCCATCATGGACCTCTTTGATTGTGTTGGTTGATTCATGTGATTTGAGGTATTGTAACAATATACCATTAAAAACATGTTTGTAAGGGATTCCTCCTATGACAACGGGCGAGTGACACATTGAAGGAAGGATTGTTTAGTGCCTTATGATAAATCGGTGAGAGATTGGATTCAGTTAGATAATCAAATATTTGAGTATACCACAGATCTAATGGATTTTTATCAATGATTTTTATGGAAGGTAGCTCATTTTTATGTGAGGGATGGTCTAATCATTGAATGACTACAGAAATCTTAGTTTTATCCATCGAATTTTCTATTTTGAAGGTAATAAAGGATCCTAGAGAAGCCATAGTGTTTGCAAACTCCGTTAGAGGACCGCGGAATGGCTTGAATGGTATAATGATAAAATGCACCAAGGAGAAAGCCAACAACAGCCTCATACTTTTGAAGGACCTAATTTTAACATTGGTACTCTCCTTTGACTGATCGACGAAAAGTTGTGAATCCCCATAGATTTCCATATCGTGAACACCTAAGAGAATAGCAGTAGTTAAACCCATGATTAAGGCCTCATATTCTTCCATATTATTAGTGCATTCGAAGTTGAGTTTGAATGATAAGGGAATGGGAATATTCCATGGTGGTATGATGACGATACCAACCCCTCCACCTTCTTGACATTTAGTACCATCAAATAAGGGTTAATTTTAATGGGGATGAAGTCGATTCATAATCCTTGGATTTGTTAATGTTATATATAGATTCATCAAGAAAGCATTCATAGGTTGGTTGATTATCTGAAAGAGGTGCCTTAGTAAGTTGATCAACAATGGCCTAAACTTTAATATAATTTTATGGTATGATTTCAAGATAAAATTTAGTCATAAGCAATAACCATCGAGTTATTTGGTCATTGTGGTAGGGTTTAGCATGCATGGTCTTAAGTGGATTAAAACTAGTGACAACATATGTTTTTTGGTTGAGGAGATAGTGTTGTCATTTAGAAGTGGTTAAGTTCAATGCATAAAACAATTTTTCAGCTTCAAAGTAGCATATTTCCTATTCATGAAGGTGTGGCTAATGTAGTACATGGCTTGTTCATGACCTTGATTATCATGAAAAGAGAGCATGGATCCTAGGGCATGCTCCGAGCTAGAGATGTAGAGATAAAATGGTTCTCCTTCACAAGGTGGCGTAAGTATAGGTGGTGATAAAAAATATTTATTTATTTCATCAAAACTTTCTCGTAGTCAAAATCCTAATGAAACAATATGTCTTTGCGGATTAGATGGTGAAATGGTTAACAGCGGTTAGAAATTTGTGATATGAAATGTCATATGGATAGTATTTTTCCTTACAAGATGCGGAGTTGTTTGAGATTATAGGTGTAGACACCAAATTTGTGTCTTACGACCCTTGTGCCCCACATCTCATTTCGCAACCTAACCTCATCACCTAAACCTTACATAATTATTTATTAATTACCTTATAATTAATAAATCCACATCACCATTACCTGCCACCTCATTTCGCCACCTCATCATGACCTAGTCCTAACCCTAAACTAACCTAATTAAGACCTATAACTTGGTCTACATCCACACCCATGACTAATGACTCCTCACCCGCACCTAAAACCAACCTCATAATGACTTGACCAAGCCCGCAACTAATCCCTCAGGAGAAAAGGAGGGAAAGTTGGCTATTTTACTAAAAATATCCCACTTTGACCTGACCGATACCGGTTCCTACTCGACCGCCGTCGGTTACGTAACCACCATCGGTTCCCTGTAAATGACCACTCCCAACCAAAAACAAAAGGTTGGATTTTCATTTGATGGAAAAAGGAGAAGTCATTGGAAGGATCTGGAATTGACTTGGCTGAGCAGAGACAAGTGAAGGAAAGAGAGAAGTTTGCAGAGAAGGACATCAAGCCCAAGACTACAACTGAATAACCAGAGCCCAGTGACACTCATCCGAGCATCGGGAGAGGAGATAGCTCATCTTGGATTGTCAGATCATCCTACTTGAGTCCTGTCTTCGTCATCACAGTCCCAGAACCTGTAGTTTCCATCAAGAACTAGTAAGTAAGTCTTATATGTTTGTTTAATAATATTTCTTGGATTTCGAATCATAATAACTACAAGTCTACCCCCATATCTATTACCCAGAACACTCTCCACCTAACTTACATTCCTCTACCCCTACTTTGCCCCAAGAATAGCCCCCATACTCTCTCGAGTCTTCTCCATCACCTCATTACCTATCCCCAGGTCATTCTACCAGCCTTATAAACACCATAACTATCATATAGCCATCTTATAGCCAACCTTCACAAAACCTCTTAAATCACCACCCCTACCGATATCGGTTATGATCAACTAGTACCGGTGACACTGACCGGCGTCGGTCACTGTGATTCAAAACAAAACCAGCCTTTCCTCTACTTGTTTCAACGAGGAAACTAAATTGTGATTTTACAATCATTTGTGTTAATTCATATTAGCAGGGGAACTGACCACCTTCAAAAGGAAGTTTTATATTTCCTGGGCCTAAGGCAGCTCCCTCATTTATTGTCTAATTAAAATCTGGTGGTCTTGTATTCTTACTTGCAGGTAGTCCTTCCAAGACAAAAAGGAGTTCTTCGTAGTCGATCTGATCTTTCTCTACGGTACGCGCACACCCTCTCGACATTCAATAGGTATTCCTCCTAGCCCTAACCCTTATCTTTTTCTCAAAGGAATGAAAGGATAGAAGCAACTCTATTCCAAAATCTGAAACATTCTATGTGAAAATTTTTGAGGGGATTACCTATACCCTTAACAAGGGTAACCACTTCTTATTATTGTCTGTGCAGCTTTAACAAGACAAGCTACACGACAACAAGGGGCTAATGTAGACAACAAATTTGTGTCTTACGACCCCCTTGTGCCCCGCATCTCATTTTGCAACCTAACCTCATCACCTAAACCTTACACAATTATTTATTAATTACCTTATAATTAATAAATCCACATCGCCATACCTGCCACCTCATTTTGCCACCTCATCATGACCTAGTCCTAACCCTAAACTAACCTAATTAAGACCTATAACTTGGTCTACATCCACACCCATGACTAATGACTCCTCACCCGCACCTAAAACCAACCTCATAATGACTTGACCAAGCCCGCAACTAATCCCTCAGGAGAAAAGGAGGGAAAGTTGGCTATTTTACTAAAAAAATCCCACTTTGACCTGACCGATACCGGTTCCTACTCGACCGTCGTCGGTTACGTAACCACCATCAGTTCCCTGTAAATGACCACTCCCAACCAAAAACAAAAGGTTGGATTTTCATTTGATGGAAAAAGGAGAAGTCATTGGAAGGATCTGGAATTGACTTGGCGAGCGTGAGACAAGTGAAGGAAAGAGAGAAGTTTGCAGAGAAGGACGTCAAGCCCAAGACTACAACTCGAATAACCAGAGCCCAAAGGTGACACTCATCCGAGCATCGGGAGAGGAGATAGCTCATCTTGGATTGTCGATCATCCTACTTGAGTCCTCGTCTTCGTCATCACAAATCCCGAACTCCGTAGTTTCCATCAAGAACTAGTAAGTAAGTCTTATATGTTTGTTTAATAATATTTCTTGGATTTCTCAATCACAGAACTACAAGTCTACCCCGGATCTATTACTGGTAACACTCTCCACCTAACTTACATTCCTCTACCCCTACTTTTCCCCAAGAACAGCCCCCATACTCTCTGAGTCTTCTCCATCACCTCATTACCTATCCCCAGTCATTCTACCAGCCTTATAAACACCATAACTATCATATAGCCATCTTATAGCCAACCTTCACCCAACCCCTTAAATCACCACCCCTACCGATATCGGTTATCATCAACCGGTACCGGTGACACTGACCGGCGTCGGTCACCGTGATTCAAAACCAAAACCATCCTTTCCTCTACTTGTTTCAACGAGGCAACTAAATTGTGATTTTACAATCATTTGTGTTAATTCATATTAGCAGGGGAACTGACCACCTTCGAAAGGAATTTTTATATTTCCTGGGCCTAAGGCAGCTCCCTCATTTATTTTCTAATTAAAATCTGCTGGTCTTGTATTCTTACTTGCAGGTAGTCCTTCCAAGACAAAAATGACTTCTTCGCAGTCGATCTGATCTTTCTCTACGGTGCACGCCCACACCCTCTCGAAATTCAACAGGTATTCCTCCTAGCCCTAACCCTTATCTATTTCTCAAAGGAATGAAAGCATAGAAGCAACTCTATTCCAAAAGTCAAAACATTCTATGCGAAACAATAGGGTGCGGGAATTTTGATGATTTCTCTAACTTTTGTGGGATTAATTTTGATTCCAAGAAGAGATATGATAAATCCTAAAAGAATATGGTGAGGACACCAAAAACACATTTTACAGGATTCAAGTGGAGACAAAAATGGATGAGATGGGATAATATTGATTCAATAACATTGAGATGATCCTTCCATGATTTATATTTCCCAAGGAGATCGTCAATGTAATCTTCAACAATTTTATGAATGAGATCATGGAAAATGTATGGCATAGCATGATGGTATGTTTCCCTAGAATTTTTGACACCGAATGGCATAACACAAGAGTAGAAAAATTTTCCCCAAGGGGTTGTAAAGGTGGTTTTATGTTGATCATCATGGGTGATAAGGAATTTATTATAACCAAAGAATCCATTCATAAGGGAAAGCATTTCGTGCTCGACTATTAGATCTATAAGTCTATCTATGTTTGGTAGGGGAAATTATCTTTTGGACAAGCAAGATTGAGATCCCGAATTATGAGCGGAGATATGAATTTTACCTAAAGCTTTAGTTACTAGGACAATCTTGGAGACCCATTGTGGATAGTCAATGGGTATGATGAAGTTGGTATATAGAAGGTGTTACATTTCTTCCTTAACAAGGAGAGCTATACAAGGTGCATCTTACGAATATTTTTTTGATTGGCTTAGCATTAGGATATGTGAAAAAATTTGTATGAAAATGTTAGGAATGATCCTGTCATATCACTATACGACCAAGTGAAGGCTTGTCTATATTATTTTAGGCATGTAGTAAAATCATTTAATTCTTGTGGATCGAGGATTGGCAAACCTTGACTATGCAAGGGTCCTGTAGTGATTCTAAGTTAATATCAAGTGTGAATTCGTTAAGAAGAGTGGGTGTTTAGGGTGGTAGTGATTTTTGAAGTTAATAATCTTCAGCTCCCATATGATAGAGGTTATCTTGGTCATCCTAACATTGAAGGATGTCTATGTTTGATCAATATTCTTCAACCATTTCTCAATGAAGAAGTGGTAGAGATTTATTGAAGTGGCTAGATTGATATGTAAGTGATCCCAATGATATAGCATTGATTAAAAAAATGTTAGGTGGAATAGGTATGACATCATCTCGTGTTTATGGAGCCTTAAGGGTTTGTGGGTGGTGATTCGGTTTAGAAATAATTGTGGAAGTAATTGGTTTAGAGGTATCACCTGCACATGTTATATAAAGGGGTTGTTATAACCTAGACCAATTATCTCATGAGGGTTAAAGGAATGTAGAACCAACTGATTATGGATCCCTTTTTCATAATTCCCAAGACCAAATCCTTTACGTGCACGCCAGATGGAGATACATATGATAAAATTTTAGATTATCAAAGGATTTAAAATCTAATGTGAAATGCATGGTGTGATGTGTATTCATAATGTGAGATGGTGGATGGTCTCATTATCCATAGAAAATATTGGTTTTAAGATAAGATGGACCATAAGAGATAATATCTCCTATGTTAGGGTCGTACATGGGTTATTTTTTAGGATTGACCATATGCTTTGGTGAAGGGATAGAGTTGAGCATGAGGAGGCAATATTCCCCAAGCGTGAGGCACTTCACGGATTTTCTAAGAGAAAATCTTCTAGTAATTTAGAAGAGGGGATAGAGGTGTTAGTAGATGCTTGATCAGATTATTCAGGCATGGATGTAGGTACAAGAATGTTATTTGGGAAATACATCATATAGCAGTCAGTGAATGGATTTGGATCAGTAGGGACAATGAGCGTCTAGCCTTCATGTTCATACTTGAGACAATGATTAAGGGTGGAAGGAACATGGTGCATGGTCCATATCCAAGGGCATCCTAGTAATATGTTATATTAAAACTATCCTTCTATAATGTAGAAGATTTTGGATAGGGTTTTAACACCGACCTTGCCTATAGTAGGTGTGATAGTGTCATTAAAAGAGTGTAATAGAACCAGAGCACGAGTGGTAACAGGTGTTGGGTAGTTTAATTTTATCAAAGGAAAGGGAGGATATGATATTGATTGTAGTACCACTATCAATCATGAACCTCTTAATGGATATGTCATTGATTTTCACTATGATGAAGAGTGGTAGATCATGATCTTCTGGTCTAAGAGATGGAATTTTAGATGGTTTAAATGAGATGGCGATAGATGATTTTAGGGAACATAATTATTTTTGAAAGGAATTGGATCATTAGCTGGGATGGTGATGGATTGGACAACTTCTATTATGATTTTTTTGTGAGTTGGTGAGGTCTGCACAAGTTCATAAAGTGACATCCTAATGGGGGATTGGTGTAGTTGTTTAATAGATACTTTCTACAACATGGTGAGTGGAGACACAACTACCCGTATTGAGACTTTTCCTTTGGATGATGTTGTTTGATTAGGATCTCTAGGAGCCAATGAAATGGAGACCTTAGGTTTATCAAATGGTGCTGATAATTCTGGAGGTGAAGGTATGGAAATAAAGTCTCTATCTTCCTTAGACCCAAATGGTTCTTTGTCATAATTTTGTGAGTGTGTGGTGACATGGACAACATTGACTTGGTGGTTAGATGCTTCAGGGGTAGACTCTTCTAAATGTATTGAGGTTTATGTTGATGTTGCATGAGAAGAAGGAAGAGATAACTACCAACATTTTGAACTTTTTGATGAAAGGTTCTACAATCCTCTATGGTATGGCCTTCTTGTTCTATGGTAATCAAAAAGGTAGAAAAATCATACCAGAGGGCTTCCACCCATGGTGATTTGATGGCTTGGGAGGTGGTAACATAATGAGTGCTTCTTGTAATAAGTTATCCAAAATGGTGGCATAATGTCCTTTAGGTCCGAATGTAGTTGGGAATTCATTTTTCTTAGGAGGAGGTGAAGCGGGTTGTTTGAAAATAGTTTTTTACTTGGTAGACGCGGAGGATTTTTAGCTTTTGTACTAAGTGGATGTGGATGCTTTGCGAAGGATAGTTAGGTTGTATAGGAGGTAGAGGGCAAGGATCAGATGTGGATGCCCACCGGGGTAATAGATGTGAAATATGGACTCATGGTGGGGGTATGATGTATGGGTTTTACCCTTGTAATAATAGGGTGATTAACTGGTATGGTAAAAGAAGATTTATGTAGAGGATCTATATTCGGGGGAGATAAGGATGGTTTTAGGATCCTAAGTGATGTTTGATTCGGCCAGTCTCATAATTCTTAGGTCTAACATGATAAGAGGATTTCCAAAAGTGGGTCTGATTCTTGGATGGAATGAAGGATGGAAAGGAGGGGGACCATGCAAATGAGATGTTTCATTATGATACGGACTTCTAAAGACTTGAACGACACCCTACTTATTAGGTCCTCTTGTTATTTTAGATGAACTAGGTGTATTTGTCGAAGTCGATGATATCAAAGGTGAAGAAGTTTGGATGGTTCGGTCTAAATGATTTTTAGATTTCAAATTGTTTACTTTCATAGATTGGGGATGAACATGTCCTATAGTTAGCTTGGGTGGGGATGGTTGTGCTAAGAATTTTTCAAGTGGTACCATAGTTATATCTACAAATCTAGTTTCAGGCATTGATGTAGTCATGTCGGAGGGTATGGGTATAGACTTGGTAACAACATCAGATGAGGATGTGGGTATGTCTTTAGTAGTAAACGGTGGTTCAAAAATTTCAAGCTTCTCAGATTTTGGTTTACTTTCTACGGGTGTAGGTAATGGAGACATAGGAGGCTTTGAGCAATGTGTTGAATAAGGGAGGTTTCTATGTTGACGGTTTCAAACTCATTGAGTGATGGTGTTGATTTTGTAGATTTTTTTCATTGGGTGATGAAGTGGTTAGAGGGAAAAGCTCAATTTTAGTTATCGTATTAATAGTATGAATACCATTTGTTTGTATTTGTTTGGAGGAATAGGATTGATTTGGAAAAAAATATTAAATATGTTGAGGAGTTGATTTGGGGGTGTGTTTGGATTATCTAAGTGAAGGTCACCATTTTTTATCAAGTCTTGAAGCACATTGCAGAATGTGCAACACATTTTGATGTCATGATCATTGACCTGTAGTACTTGTAGAATTCATTATCTCAATACCAGATGGGTTTCAAAACTAATATGTCGATGGTTTGAATGGGTGGAAGTGATAATATATTAGAGGCGAGAAATTTATCAAAAACTATACCATAAGTTTTAGTTATGGGTGTATAGTTGCATTGTTGATGAAAGCATTTAGTGGTTGTCTTTTCCTTAGGAGTGGATTTGACCACAATGGCATTGGTGACTAATTTAGACTTATCTAAGCTAGATGGTGGCTTGGAAGGGAACTTCATTTTTGGTATATTAGATTGAATTTTTACCCTTCTATCTTCTAGGGCTCACAATTCTAACTTATGGGCCATAGTAAAAGCCTCATCAAAATTTTAGAATGACTGGATTTGTATAGTAGAAAAAATGTGTTTGGAACATGCACGACATAAAATTGTTATTAACTTTGGTTGTAGTAGTGTAAATGATAGTCAATCGGTAGTGTTCGTCAACAAGATAAAAAATCAGAAATGGATTCATCTTCAAATTGTCTAATGGCATACAGATCATTAATAGTGATTTTACGGGCTATGTTTATGGAGAAGTGGTCTAAGAACAATTGTGCAAGTTGTGTGAAAGAAAATAGTGAGTGTTGTGGGATGTTGTTGTACCAATCTAAGGCAGGACCAAAAAGGGACATGGGAAAGGTCCTCAGCATGAGGTCTTGATCATGAGCTATTAGATAGCACACGTGATGAAAAGTGTGGATGTGTTGTTGGGGATCTTCTTTGCTATAAAACTTAGTAAGTTTTGGAAGCTCCCAATGAGGTGGATATGGCTTGTATGGTGTCATTACAAATCTGATCATAAGAGAGTGCATTCTTGGATGTTGATGAAGCGGCTTCTAGGCTAGATATATGGCTTAGAAGTAGTTGAAGAGGATTGTCCTCCGTTGATTGTTGTAGGGATGAACTATGTTGATATGAAGACTGATTGAGTTTTGAGTACACTTGATCATCGCTGCTATGAAATGTTCTATTTGTAGGGGGTATTCTATTGGGAGATTTTATGTTGGTATGGGGGATTATGCTGATAGGGGTTGTTTTGTTAAAGGACCCGGTATGATGGATTATTTTGTAGATATTCGTACTTTATTGATGTATGTGTTGATTTTTTTGGTGAATTTTTTTATGATGAAGGACAAGACATTATGGAATGTTCGATGGGATGAGGATCCCTACTATGAAGTGATAGGTTGTGAGGCTTGAATATATTGGTATTGTAATGGCATTGATACATGCATAAGAGGTTGTGAATATGTAGGTGTTTGTTGAGAAGACATAGTCGAAGTGGCAAAAGATGGAGCCTGTTGTGGAACACTTTGTTGTGGGATACTGTATAGTGGGATGTTCTGTTGAGGCATAGACTAGGATACAAAGATCAATGGTTGTGAAGGTTATGGTATGTATTGTGAAATAGGATGTGTACTAGAAATGGCACTAGTGTTAACTAATGGTGTTGTTGTGGGGATGGACATAGTGATATTCTGGATGGGAGTAGTAACTTTTTGGGAAGACATAACTATTGAAGGGGTGATGGAACTCAAAGGAGGTGTTGACACATTCGAGGTGATTGTAGGATTAGATGATGAGCTAGTGACATTATTTAAATATGGCATGGATCCTACGAAGGACCTGGAAAATATTTGGATTGTTAAGCGAGGTATTTTGTGACGAGATCATGTGAAGGTTGTAAATGGGAGCTGACAAAACCTCAAATGTCTCTAGTTATCTAATGGAAAATTGTTCGGTAAAAGTTTCAAATGGATTTTTAGAGGTGAGATATGCTTGAGGTTGATTATTTTTGATGTTTTAGATGGAATTGAAGTGTATGGATATAACTATTGGGAAATAGGGTCTTGATTTTTATCAATAAGGCCTGAAATGGAAGAGGATGGATTGTAGGTGTTTTGAACAGATGGAGGCATGCATGGTTGCATCTAAACATTTATTTCTGCTAGATAAGCATTAAGGGAAATGGGATTTGAATATAACATTTCCTTAAAGATGGGGTCTCCCCTATTGTCAAAATGGATTTCGGGTTCTGAGGACTGGAAGAAAGGAAGTATTCCTCTTCTTGAGATCTAGGGGGATAATTTGACTATTATATCAATGTGGGGAATGTGAGAGTTTTTGTCCTATTGTATTGCTATAATTGGCCCCTACTTCATGTTAGGTTTGTTGAGGGTCTAAAAAGGGGTTAGATGTGTCTGTTTGATAGTATGGAAGTTGTTGCATTGGGGTAAAAGGTGTTGAAGTGTAGAATGTAGGTGGGGTGGACATGTTTTCAAGGATTTGATTATGGGCTTGTTGTCTAGTAAGTACCATAATAAGAAAACACACAGAAAACACCCAAAAGAAAGGGAACCAAGTGGATGTGTTGTTTTACAAACAACAAGAAAGAATAAGAAATGTTTAAGATGGAAAATAGAGGTCCTAGGAAGTGGTCATCTAGGGATGATTTCAGGTGTGTTTAAGGGTGGAGTCCTTGATATACCAAAAGGTACGTGAGGCCCAACTCTATACTTTGTTTTCGAGTGCGGGTGTGGTATTGGGGCCTACCCCCTCACTTCATAGTCTCGTTACAATAAGGGAGTCATGTGTTGATCCAATATATACCGACAGACATGCGATTATACTAGTCCGAACACTGATTCACCTTCCCTGTTAGGTGATTAAATCCCAATCATTTTCACTTGGGTGGGAGATGTTTTGAATGAGTTTTAAATTTTGATAGTGATTCGGTTGTGTGTGAGGGATGAATAAGTGGATGTAACCAATTTCACCTCCCTAATTAAACTATGTGAAGCAAGAAGAATGAGAATGTTTCGTTTTAAGAGCCAAAATGAAATTTTGATTTTGATGAGAACATCCAATCAAGAATGGAATATGGAAAGTTAAAAAAATGGCTTTAAAACTTACCATGAGAGTGCTCCTTAATTTTAATTTTAATTTAGCAATTTCCAAAGCATTCACTTAGTGAATCCAGAAAATAAAGTTTCCAGCAAGAAGTAACCTGCAACCTTATTAGGAGAGACATGGAACAAAACACCATAAATGGATTATAAAATGTCAATAAAACAACACAAGGGAATCACTAGCGATTAGCAGTCAGTATAAATAGTGCTCAAACTGATAATAAAATGAAGAAATTAACAAGACTCAGGGTCCCACCGGGTGTGCCAAAATTTCTAGCATGGTTTTTACCTTTGGTTTTCTTGATTGGTTCAAGGGGTAACAACCGAGCTTGACCTCAATATGGTAGGGTTTCTAGGGTACCCGCAATGTTGATTATGTTTTTATTGTGCACCATGTGAAGTGATGGATTAGATCTTCTTTCCCTGTAAACAATCTTACAAATATCACACTTAAACAAGATAATGTTACCACTCAAAAAAATCCTTAAGCTTTTATT
The DNA here is from genome assembly GCA_018340775.1 of Taxus wallichiana var. yunnanensis. Taxonomy (NCBI): domain Eukaryota; kingdom Viridiplantae; phylum Streptophyta; class Pinopsida; order Cupressales; family Taxaceae; genus Taxus; species Taxus wallichiana. The sequence goes on along the minus strand of CM031239.1, from coordinate 616,794,929 downwards.
GATGTTTATGATCATACTACAAGATAATAAGATAGAAATGTGACTATCACTTATTTAGATTAGATACATATATAGCTAATATTAGTCATGGTTTAAAACCATAAATTAGAATCTTGGTCTATGTAAAGGTTTTCAGACACGTTAGAGGCTACAAAATCAATTATTTCTTCCTCCCCTGTAGTGGTGTCAAAATATGGAACAAAAATATAATCCTCCACAAATAAATCAAAGGATTCTTCTAGGGTGTCAAAGAGGTGATAAAGTGGAGTGTTGGTGTTTGATATGTTGATATGGTTGTGATCTTCAACTACGGATGTTGTGTTGTAGTCGCTCAATAAGTTTAACCCCATCTCGTATGTGTACTTATATTGTGCTAGGTCTACATGAAGCCTTATAGCTTGATTGTACATGTCCCAAAATGCTTTGGTGGCCTCTCATATGCACTTTGAGTCATTACAAATATATCCTCCGGATATTTGAAGGGAAGTATTTGAATCTTGCAGAGCTCAAGATCATGGAGGAGATCGTATTGTTTTCATAGAGTGAATGTCGGATGACAGAAAAGGACCAATATCACCGTAGGATAATTTATACCACCTAATGTCATCTCAAAGAAACGTTCGGACAAGAGATTAGAAAATATAAAGTAAAAACAAGACATCTTGGTCATTTTTGATAGGAAACGATGAAAAAATAGAGAAATATAGGATTCATCGAAATTCGGGGAAACTTTGGCGATTAATTCAATCACTAGCGATTGCTAATAGTTTCAATAGTTGATAAAAAAGAGTTAAAACAATTAATTAAGATATGTATTTTGATGATAACATAACCTTAAAATTATATGAATGATTTCTAAATGAAATTTTACATGTGATCAGTTCCTACAATAGTCAAAAAAGATAGATTACCTTGCATGATGGACCAGTTGGATGTATTGATAAAAGAAGATGGTTGAACATCGGAAAAAAAGCAATTCAATGATGGATTTGACATTATTTGGATAATGTTGCATTAAAGAGAGTTGATATGAAGTTCTTCGATGTTTGAGACATTAGAATTGAGACAGAATTCACTTACAAAGCATGAGAATCCATTTTAGAAAGGAGGTGTGAATGTTTATATTTATAGCTTGTCGGCGATTGTGGAAGATGTTAGTTTAATTAAAAAAACAAGTGATTTTATTCTATTTTGAGAAATATATGATGGCTTCGAGGTTTTTAAGATGGTGGCATGGGTAAATTTAGTTAGGATAAGAGGATTTAGTCTTCTTAGAAGGTTTAGTTAGTGTTTTTGGAAGGTTTAGTTAATTAGGAGTAAGTAAACATTTTTAGAAGGCTTAATTAGTTAGGACTGAGTTAGTGTGTTTTTAGGAAGGCTTAATTAATTAGGATTAAGTTAGCATTTTTAGAAGGTTTAGTTAGTTAGGAGTAAGTTAGTGTGTTTTTAGGAAGGTGGTTTTTAGAGGCGGTTAGGTGGTTGATGAGGTGTCTTAGTTAACGTAGCGAGGTGTAGAAGGGGGATTATTTTAATTATTTAAATTAATTAAATAATTTAGATGTGAGGGGTGTGTGATTAATTAATTAACTAAAGATGATTTAAGAGGGTGTAATGTCATAAATGTGGTGCTTTCAACCGTGAGTGTGTGTGATTTGAGGGATGCAAATATTTAGTGTCCGGTTCTTCTTCCTCCTCATCTACTTCTTCACGCAGACTATCCATTTCTTCATCATCTTCCCTGCTCTTCATGACCGCTATAGTGTTGAGTGCTAGACTTGGGAGTTTCATCCACCTTAATTTTTGTGCTTTCTACAATCTTTTTGCTGAACCTTTTATTATAACACCTATAATCCACGCCTGACTTTTCAAAGAGCCAAGAATAAAACCTTCATCACCTCTTGAGTCAAATTTTCCCAAATTATCTTCATCTCTTTTGATGTAGCACTTGCTTCCAAAAAATCTTATGTGTTTCACATTCACAGGCCTATTCTTCCAAATTTTATAAGGTGTCTTTTCATTTTTACTCTCAATTGAGCTCTATTTAAAACATAAACCACTATGTATATCGCTTCACTCCAATATCTATCTGTAATTTGGATTCATTCAACATTGTTCTTTCCATTTCTTTCACAATTCTATTTTTTCTCTCAACAAATCCATTTTGTTGAGGTGTTCTAGTGGCTAAGAATTGTCTTCTAATTCCATGTTCTTCACAAAATTCATTGAACTTTTTTGACCATATTTCTCTACCTCTCATCGATCTTAAGCATTTGATCTTTTTTTTTCTTCTCATTCTCTACCAGTGCCTTGAATTTCTTGAATCTATCTAAGGCTTCTGAATTTTTCTTTAAACATACTACCCATGTCATTATGGTGTAATCATCTATCAACAACATGAAATACACCTCACCTTGTATACTTTTAGTTCTGGTAAGACCACGAGAGATCTATATGAATCAATTCCGGAGGTTTGATTGTAGAGTATTTGATGGGTGTCATTATTCCCTTCATTTAATCAAATCTTGGTTAATGTCATATTCAAACCAGAGGTGTGTCTAAATCTATATGCAACAAGAAGAATCTTAGTGATCTAGTAATTGATTGTAGGTATTTATTATTTTTATTTTCTTGGGGATTTTAAAGTGTCTTTAAGAATTTCCTAGCCAAACCTTATTAAAGCTAAACTATAAGAAACTTTCTGAAATAAATAAATCTTTTAGAATTGAATGAACTTTTGAAAATAAACACTCTTGCCAAATGAAACAAATTGCTAGAAATAAACACACTTTGCATAATGAAACAAATTTCTAGAAATAAACACATGTTGCAAAAGTAAACACACTTTCTTGGAAATAAACACACATTTTAAAATGTTGCTGAAAATGCTTGCAAAGAAATACGAACTTAATCTATGACACTGCAGAACAAGTATGTAATGATTTAAATCAAGAATTAGGAGCATTTGTAGAATTAATACTTAACAGATTTACACGAATTGCTTAAAAATATAAATACCAATAAAATAAAGGATCCTATTTCTTGGAGGAGTGGGCCCTTGCTCCACCTTGAATCAGGATTTGACAAAGTATGATTCTCTCAAAATGAAATGGCTATATTATTACTGAAATGTTTTGTCTTACAAAACTTCATTGTATATCTATATCATATATATCCTCTCTATCTAATCTATCTTCAAGTCTTTATATATATTTCATCATTTGAAGATGTATTTACAATCATAAGTGCTCAATAGTTTTCCATCCATATATAGGTTCTATTGAAACAAAATAGTGCTCAAAGTAGATGTGGAATTTAGAAACCTTGTTGGACATACAGCTGTTTGATCCTACATAAGTATTTTTGGAGTATGAAGAATCAACAATTCGTTGATCTGTTCCTGATTAGAGGGCCCATTAATTGCTCTATCACCAGATTTTGTCAAAATAAATAGATTCCCATTAATTCTCGGAACTTTGGAGAAGTTCTAGAACCAAAGGAAAACATTTCAGAACTAACTACGAAAGTTTTAGAGCTAAGCGTAGGAGTTCCAAAAGTAAGTGCTAGAGTTCTGAAACTAAGTCTGAAGGTTCTAGAACTAAGTGATAGAGTTCCTTTGCTGAGTGATGGAGTTCTGGAACTAATCCTAAAGGTTTTGGAGCTAAGTCGCATTGAAGCCAATGTTCTCAAAAAGGTGTTGGTTCCTTCATAATTTTCTTATTTGGCTTGAATGTGACTGTTTTATTCCGAAAACTAAACTTCCACACACTTTGTTAGGAATTACAGAGTTTTTATACATTAGAACTAAATGAAACAAAAGATGGAAAATTACATCCTAACTTATACTAGATCAAACAAAAGCCACAAAATTCAGTCAAACTTGAGTAAAAGGAGAGTAAAATAAGATCATTTATTACACATTGATGAGGCATATTTTGGCCTTATCGGTATTATTCCGTTGACTTGAATGATCTTCTTGTTTGTTTACCATGCGAGACATTATTTAAAAAGAATATCTTACGGTTTTAAATTTTTGGCATATAATTCACACACCCTTTGGCACTTAATTTTACAAAAGTTAAAAGCTCCTATGTCCAAGCCTCTTGTGCCACAATCAGCTATAATCAACCTTGTGAAGTATTTTTCATTATTTATTTCATTTAGAACATACATGTTGTTCTTTGTCCTTTTAGCTTTTGCAAATTTCTTTCTTATTTTTCCATTGATAATATCACAACCTTTGTCATGGAAGATCATATTATATCCCCTTTTGCACATTTGACTCACACTTAACAGATTGTGCTTGAGACCTTCAACATATAGAACATTTTCTGTGATAGTTTTTCCATTATCTAGACTCAAGGTTCCTTTTCCAACTATATTTTTGAATTGTTATCACCAAATCTCACAACACCCGATGCATTGTTTGATAGTGAAATGAATTTTCTTTTGTCACCTATCATATGGCTGGAGCATCCACTATCCAAATACCATATTTTATCTTCATTTTGCACATGAAATGTGTTTTACACTACTGAGAAAATTTATTTTATTTTTTATATCTTTCTCTACAACATACACCCATTTCTCTTGTTTGGGAAGTCTTTCTTTGTTTGTTGAAGCTACATGACCCTTCTTATGATACTTGTAGTGAACAACATTATAGTTCATACCAGTGTAAGATGAATTATATTTTCTTCTCTAGCATTTAGTGTATCTTTTACATTCACGGCTTTGTGTCTAAATTGATTACATGAAAAGCAATAACCATAGAAAGAGTGAGTGTACCTCATTGCATAGGTGATTCTAGGAGAATTTTTCTTTCTCTTGATGATTTTCATTTCTTCTTTATTTGTAGCAGAGGAAGTTCTTGGAATTGATGCAGTCTTATTTCCTTAATTATTTACAGATTCCTTTTCCTTAATTTCTTCCTTGAAACCAATTCCAGATTTATCATTTGTATCACATTGACCACTTAGTATACCAGTCAAAACATTAGAACTCTTCTCTATATTTTCATACATTATCAGCTTGTTGCTCATTTGTTCCATCTCAAATTTTAGTCACTCCAATTCTAAGTTCAATTTTGTGCATTCATCCTCCTTTGATTTGTAATAGATTGAGATCTTTTCCAGCTAAGTTTCAAGCTCTTTGAGTTCATTAGCCTCTTATTATTCTCTTAGATTTTGTCTTTCCTTAAAGATGTGGATTTTTTCTTCATAATATTTTAATGTGCATCTCATCTTTTGATTCTTTATTCTACACATTCTCAATTCTTCAAGAGAACATATTAATCCAGCTTCGAGATTTAATTCATCTTATTCTTCATCATAATATTCAAAGTCAATTGTATTCTTTATGTTGGAGCTGCATTCTTTAGATGCATCCATGGCCATAAAAAACATTTAGTCTGATCTTCATCATTTTCATTTTCGAGTTTCCTAGGTTACTTGAATAAGATTCACTTGATTCATATTTTGAATAGAAGTTCCTTTTTTTTTTCTTAAATACCTTCTTCTTGTTATTTTTATTTTTATGTCAGTCTCTCTCTCTCTCTCTCTCTCTCTCTCTCTCTCTCTCTCTCTCTCTCTCTCTCTCTTTATGTGTTTATGAATGTCCTCTTCATGTTTAGACTAATCTTCTTTTGTTTTTAGACATTTAACAGCTAAATGACCTACACCGTCCACATGCGAAGCATTTGAAAGAGAGTTTTCCTTTATGGACCTCTTTTTAGTCTTCTTACAAACATTGCTTCAATATTTTCATCATCCAATTCATCCTCTGAATCTAATTCTTCTTCTTCTTCTTGCTTGGACTAGGTTTCTTTCTTGACCTTGAATGCTACCTCTTTCTTGGTAGTCTTAGATATAACTGTCCTCATCTCGTGTGCTGAAATAATTCTCTGTAATTCATCCATTGTGAGATTCTTTGTGTCTTTGACTTCCTCTACCACTAAAACCTTTGTGTCAAATTTTCCATTCAAATATCTCAAAATCTTTTAGACAATAACAAATCATTCTAGTTTTTCACCTAGGCCTCTGATCATATTGATAACTTCATCTATTCTTTACATGTAGGTTGTTATGCTCTCATCATCTTTCATCTTCATATTTTCAAACTGAACTTTGTAAGTATGTAGCTTTACTAGCTTGAACTTTTCATCTCCTTCATAAATAATCTAAATTTTGTTCCAAATATCCTTTACAGTTGTGCAGCTCATAAATTTTACAATATTTTTTCAGTCAGGCCACATAGGATGGAATTCATGGCTCTTGAGTTACATTCATATTTTGCTTTATACGCTAAAGAAGTGATTTGCGTGGCTGGAGGATTGTATCCTTTCTCAACAAATTCCTAGATATCAAAACCAATTGACATAAGATATGTTTTCATTTGTATTCTCCATAATGCATAATTCACTTCGGTGAAGAGATATGATCTTGATAGTGATAAACCGCCTTGTGCTGATTTTCTACCATGCTTGTGAAAAGAGGATCTCCCAAGATGTTAAGATACGATAGAAGGACATCACTCTGATACCAATTGTTAGAGATCACAAGCACTGAGAGGGTGGGGGTGAATCAATTCAGATTAAAATTAATTTTTAGATTTAAACCAATCCACAATTCCTTAATTTTTTTCAATACTATATCATGTGCATTTTTTCAAACATATATCAAACTATAAAACATTGAACACATAATTTATAGTGGGAAACTCTTTCGGGAGAAAAACCCACTTGAAACCTAGGATTTATTAGGAAAACTAATTCCAAAGCTTAAAATAGTTTTAGTTGACCACCTACTCAACCTATGAATTACCCACTTCACAACTTCAAGCACACGCTCTAATATTTACTAAGATTTCACTCGAGAAAATTTTAGCAAGCATCAACTTGCAAGAGAGAACCAACCATTAATTTGACCAGCTATAAGTGATATTTTGTAGGAACCTACCCACAAAGAGGTTGTAACCCCCTAAAAATGTTAAGCTACAAATTAGACTTATTATTTTTACATAACATATGTTGATCATATAGTTTCAAAATTACTTACACAATAGATTATGATCACTTTCTTGTAACTTTCTGTGTTCTCTCTTTTCACTCTCTTATGCTCATCTAATTTAAACTCTTCTTGCTCAATCAATATGTCATGTTGATGTTATTCTTATATGATATATCTTCTTCACTTCATATGTCTTTTATACTCCTTCCTCTCTCTTTTCTTTATATATCTCCTTTACCTTGAATGCATTGTCTTCTCACCGAAAGCAAAGACAACATTAACATCGATTTTTTTCTATATACACCAATGACCCATTCCAATGTTTCCTTTTCCATTCCATGTATTATTTCCTACTCGATCTCCTGAAAATATGATCTATTAAATGAATACAACTAACTCCATATTTTTCTCTTGCTATATTCGGCTTGATTTCACCTTTTTCTATGCATTTACAGAAAATATTTATTAGCCAATACCTAAAAATATATTTCTCATCTTTCTAGGATTTCTAATGTGATCAAGATGAGTGAGTCACTTTCTTCTCTTATATTTAATTTTTCCTTTAAATCAGGAGCCATATAGAGAACTGCAATTGTATTTCAACAAATTCAATGAGCATTAAATGTTGATAGATAGAACTATAGATTTCTTTATTCTTTGTGGAGCTCAAGTCGTATACTCAGCCGTAATCACTAGACAATCAAATCACCATCAATTTTGGAGAAAAAAATCTCACTTGTCCATGTTTAAATCAATTTGATTGTCCTCGAGCCTTTTCAGTTCATACTTGTTCAATCTGTGGATTTCCTTAGATTCTTTGACTTTTCCTTTGTATCATGGTTGTTTCCTTTGATCTATAAATTTTATCCTTTCTTGGCGTATTTTTAGACATTCACATATTTTCTTTACTTCATGTATTTTTAAATGTTTTGTGGCTTTCCTTATTATCCATTACCTTCCTTATTGTTTTGTGGTGTTTCACCGATTCTTAAAAATTAATGAAATAGATAGAGAGTGATAGGTCAAGGAGGAATACCTATTTTTGGTGTCAGTTGAATGATGTGCACATGTTCTGATTTCCTAATCCAATGCTGATTGTGAGAGCTCCCTTTTGGCTAGGAGAAACTACTTGTAAAATGTAAAATAATACCACTAGATAGAGTTAAATAAAACAACGACTAGACTTCCTAGCATAATCTAGATCCGGGAAGTGTGATGCTCCCTAAACAAGTTGTCAATCCACTTTTATATAATAGTATTAATGATATCCCAAATAAACATGAAATAAAAATCTTATTGCAATTGAAATGATTTCGGTATCTCATACAAAGAAAATAAAAAGGTCATCTAAAAGGTGATTGAGGTCAAAATGGTTCAAGAGATGGGCTAGTATTGGGTTTTAATTCTTGTATAGGCATTGGGTAAGGTCTGGTAAAGATTAGGATTTATTCTAGGCTATTAGGGAATGGGTTTGAGCTCACTAGTTTGAGGTATGTTGCCGACACGATGGCGATGTCAATTGTGTGATTGGTGCTGATTTGGCGGGATGATCAACATCGGTTAGTTAATTGGAATCGGTAGGGAAGTTAGTAAAAATATCTTAGAAATGGTCTTCAGACTCTCTGTGATTGCACAGAGACTAGAAATGGTGGGGGTGAGGTCGTGAAATGGTCTTAGTGACTCAAAGATGACTAGGGGAGGGTGAAGATAGGTGAAAGGGATAGATATGGTAAGGTGATGGGTTAGAGGGAGGAAGGAGGTGTATGGATGTACAAAAGAATAAATTACTAAGAGGAATGATGATCTTAATGAAAGAAAATAAAGATAATTAAAGAGATATTAGGTACTTACTGAAGAATGGATTCGAAGAGTGCAGGTGATGAAAACAATGATGGCATAGATCCAGAGATAAAGGACATCATGTACATGTTGTGGCATTTCAATTTTTGTGCTTATCTATGTGAATTTGTGATCGTGAAGGAGGTGATGGATGTTAGCGGTTGTTGGTAGTGCTCACGGGTGCTTTCATTTTCCTAAGTGGTTCGAAAATTGAGTTCTCTCGAGTCTCTGTTCGTATGAGATCCTGAATCAAATCACCAACCTCAGCAAAGGCTTTAGGAAATTTATTTTTCCTAACCAACTATGGATAGGGGACCGATGTCCATTGAGGTATAACCGACATTGGTTAAGGCAGGAATATCTAGGTTGGCAAAAAATAGCCTGATTGTTGCTATTTTTGGCGTGGTCTTCTTTCTTTGTATAAGTTTCAAGTGATAGATCACGGAATAATGAGTAAGATTCCTCTTATTTTTGTTAATAGGAATTAATTATATGTTAATACTAATTCCTAGTTAGTTAGGATAGGCTTAGACTTGGTCTTAGGTCATTAATGGGGTTTCGGTGGGTCATGGAATGAGGTGGCTAGGTGAGTTGGTGGGTGAGCTGGTCAAGTGATAATTTTAATTAAATTAATTAATTCAATTAATCATGTGCACTATTGGATATTAATATCTATGTACGGGTAATTTAATTAACGGGGTTATAAGGGTATTATGACCTAATTTTGGTGTCTAAATTTTTCCCCTTTTGTCACCTAGCTTGTATTGATAAGTGACGCTGACAAAATAAAGAAGTGATTTCCCCATGTATGGGTATGATAGGGGTTTTCCCAAGTGTGGGTGGAAGTGATCCCCCTCAAACTAGGAACTGATGAGGTGTTATACGGAGTCGGTGAGTGGTTTGATAAATGTGTAGTTGGTGTAAGTTAAGGTAGGTGGGGAAGGGTATGGGTACTTTGGGTAAAGGGTAATGGTCAAATCAGGTAATAGGTAATGGGTTAGGGTCAAATTGGGTAATGGGTAATGGAAATCGAATGCACACACACATATAGACTGCAACACGGTACCAGGTTGAAGAGCTTGTAAACTCTACATTATCCAAGGTCGATAGGTTTATCCAAACAAGGGTGAAGTGATTCGTATCTAGGGTATAGAATATGGTCCGAAACACAATGTAGAATATGTATAGGAACGTTTAGGTATTTTCTGATACACCACATGTTTGTTCAATATAAATGACGTGAAAATAGGAAAGTTGTATTTTTAGGCTAAAACAACATAGGTAATAGCATCACAAGGTATAGGAGTACATAAGTTCAATGGTCACAAAAATTAGGTTAGGTCTAGGTAAATAGTTTATGGCACGGGTAAGGAAAAGGTATAGGTAAAATAAAAAATCCTTAAATGCAATTAAGGAATTGTATGGGTAGTTGAGGCTTGTGGGTAGGGTCTATGAAGTGTAACATTCATATTTTAAGACTTTAGAAACAAGGGGAAAAAATTGAATAATGTTCTTTGTTCTAAATAATCATAATTTAGAACACACATTTCCATGCCAATCAATCTCATAACAGATAACCATATGCAGCTGTAATGACTCAGAGAAACACCGATCTCTCATTTCGTGACTTGGTATCATACCGATCTCTCATGTTAACTCAATGAATTATATACTAGGTATACTTGGTTCTCTTACCATTTTCGGGGCATTAAGTGTTCTGTTTAAGAGGCCTATCTGAATATATGTTACCAATATTCATCTAAAATATCACTTCTTAAACTAGGTGACATAGGACAACGCAACTAGCAGACTTGCAATACTTTGGCCAAATATTTTCAACATACTACTCATGTTAATATTCCTAGATGGCATACTCATCAAATAAAATATATCCTTCACCCCACTTCATCTGTTATCTAGAATGGTCTTCAATGTCTCCTTTCATTCCACTTGTTCAAGTTTTATCCCTAACCAAGGTTAGAAACATAGTTTAGTTTAGAACACTAGTCGCAGTGACTAAGGTTACATAGACATACTCAATCGACCTAAGTTGATTTTGTGTGTCTAGTTATCCTAAGTTGTTGTGAGTTGTACTCAACACTAGATCATGCTTCTAACCTAACCTAGGTATAACTAAGATCAATTCTGATTTTATGTACATCTAGATGATTCAACTTAGAAGGGTGTTGTCACATCTAGACTAGTCGTAGTGACTAGGGTTATATAGACATACTCAATCGACCTAAGTTGTCGTGAGTTACCCCCAACACTAGATCATGCTTCTAACCTAACCTAGGGTATAACTAAGATCAATTCTGAGTTTATGTAGATCTAGATGATTCAACTTAGAAGGGTGCTATCACATGTCAACTGCAACACAGTATCCTCATGAAGACTTGACTCTCCATGAAGGTATTATCTGCCCTTGGCGTGTGCCAACATCTGAATGAGTCATCCCATATGGATGTACATACCCAAGAAAGAAGTTAATTATCTAATTATTTTCCTTAATTAAAGTTTAATTAAAGTAGCCCTGTTGAATCCCTAGTTTCATTATGTTGGGGTTAGCACACCGTTGTATAGACAATATATCAAATCTAAGCATACATGCAAATAAAAGTAGATATTCTACTAGAAGAATTATACAAAACAAGAGACATAAATCAACACCATATTTAACGTGGTTCACCCAGTGTGGGCTACGTCCACCAAGAAACAAGCCAATCTATTATCCAAAGCTTTGATAAGATATAAAATGAAGATTTACAATCTTCTACACTTCTTAGATGTTCAGTACTTTATTCCTTCAAACTTTTTATTCTTCACCAAGAATTCTCTCTCACATAATTATCTTCTAATTATGATCCATCCTCTCATTCTAAACCCTAGCTTTATGCTTTAAATAGTCAATTAAGACTTTAGGGAACTTAGCCATGCAATTACATTCATTAAATCTATTCCAATTCTAAAAATAGAAATAAATCACGAGAGTTAATTAAAAACTCATCGCACAAGTAATCGATGCCGGTTCTACCCAACCATCGTCGGTTCGACTTACCCTAACCGATACCGGTCACACTCTAACCGATGTCGATTCTTGTCGACTTCCAAGTAAGTTCTATTTACATGCTAAAACATGAGTAATTTAGCTCCATACTCAACAATCTCCCACTTGGAGATTAATTACTACATAATACCTATACAGTACCATTCTTGGTTCCTCCTTAGCTTTGTTTCTTCCTTTTTAAGCCTCAAACTCGAAGACCAACAAAAGTGGAGTGTAGCTCCAACTTCTCCTTTGTTAATGGCTTCATTAGCATATCCGTAGGGTTCTTGCTTGTATGAATCTTTTCTAGATTCAACTGTCCATCCTCCAATACCCCCCGTATGAAGTGATATCTCAACTGAATTTGTTTCATTCTCGAATGAAATGTTGAGTTCTTTGCCACATAAATTACACTCTTTGTCAATCTTCACCGAATATTTTACAATTACTTTTCTCCTTTCCCAACTCTTCCATAAACCTACTCATCCATATCATCTCCTTGCTAGCCTCTGTAGCTACAACATACTCTTCCTCTGTAGTAGACAAAGCCACAACCTTCTGCAATCTTGAAATCTAGCTAACTATCATTCCACCTACTGTGAAAATATATCCAGTAGTGCTCCTCCTACCATCCAAATCTCCAGCCATATCCAAATCAACATAGCCATGTAATGAAATATATGAACCTCCATAGCATAACTATATGCTAGATGCCCCTTTCAAATACCCGAGTATCCATTGGACTACTTTCCAATTCTCTTTACTGGATTAGCCATATATCTACTCATAACTCCCACTACCTATGTAATGTCTGGTCTTGTACAAACCATAGCATACATGAGACTTCCAAATTCTGAAGCATATGGCACTTGTGTCATGTATTTGACCTCCTCTTGTGATGAAGGACACTAATCTTTACTTAATTTGAAGTGTCCAGCCATAGGTGTGCTAACAGGTTTTGCATTCTGCATGTTGAACCTTTCTAACACCTTGTAGATATAATCCTCCTGAGACAAATACAATTTCTTGTTTTTCTTATCTCTATCTATTTGCATGCCAAGGATTCTTTTTATAGCTCCCAAATCCTTCATTGCAAATATGTGAGCTAGCTTTCTCTTAAGCTCACCAATGTCCTACATACTAGATCCTTCAATAGGCATATCATCCACATACAGTAACAAAATAATATAGCTCCCATTTTCAAGCTTCTTGAAATAAACACAATGGTTAGATTCACATCTCAAGTAACCATGATCATGCATAAAACTATTAAACATCATGTACCATTTCCTTGGAGCTTGCTTGAGCCCATATAAGCTCTTTTTTAACCTACACACTAATATCTCCTTACCCTTGACTTCATACCCAAGTAGCTATTACATTTAAATCTCTTCATCCAAATCAGCATGAAGGAAATCCGTATTCACATCTAGTTTCTCTAAATGCAAATATTCTCTGCAACTAAACTCAATACGATACGAATACAAGTCATCTTAACTATAGGAGAAAATATTTCACCGAAGTCAATACCTACCTTTTGTGCAACTTCCTTTACTACAAACCTTTCCTTGTACCTTTTTGTCCACCATCTTCTTCCTTAATTCTTTAAACCCACTTATTCTATAATGTACTCTTTCCTACTAGAAATTTAACCAAATCCCACATTTGGTTCTATTCCAAAGAGTTCGTCTCCTCATCCATGCCATACTCCCACCGAACGTGAGTTTTATCCCGCATTACTTCGTAAAGCTTTACTCGGTTCACCACTATCAATCAATAATAGATAAAATAGAGAAGGTGAAAATATTTTTGGAATTTTACTTACCCTTTCTGACCTTCTCACAGGAGTTTGGGGTATTGGAGGCTCAATCTAGACCTCCTGGACATTAGTATCAACTTTTAACAATGACCGATGTTGGTCACCTTTAACTGACATCGGTTCAGTTAATAAGCGACACCGGAGTTCGTATCCTCTATAACCATTGGCAGTTCATATGACTTATGTCGGTCGGGGGCCTAACCGACCACGGTTATTGTGTATTTCTGTAGGTGTTTCTTTAAAACCCAAGAGTTCATTTTCATCAATAAACTTCTCAATTTTCTCATCCTTGGGTACCAAAATTTGATCCCTATACATTCTCTTTTCATTCCATTCAACATCATGACTCCTAACAATTTTAGAATTCTCTAAATCCTAAAAAAACTGAAATCACCAGATCCATAACCAATGAAAGTGCACCTCTTGGATTTTGCATCCAATTTTTTTCTATTTTCTCTATCAACATGCACAAAATCTTCTGAACCAAAAAATTTAAGAAAAGAAAGATCTACCTCTTTTCTAGTCCATGCTTCCTCTGGTATTCCTCCATTTAGTGAACTTGAAGGGCCACGGTTAATCAAATAAACCACTTGTATCAACTGCTTCTACCCAAAACTGCAAGGGTAATCTAGAATGTATCCTCATACTTCTAGCACATTCCATGATTGTCCTATTCATTCTCTCTACAACACCATTCTCTGTGGTGTTCTTGGAACTATTCTTTCTCTACGTATCCCATTCACTAAACAATAATCATTGAAATCCTTGCTACAGTATTCACCACCATTGTCAGATCTAAGGCACTTTAACTTAGAATTTGATTCATTATCAACAAGTAATTTCCATATTTTAAAAGTTTCAAAAACATTAGATTTGTGTTTAATACAATAAACCCATACCTTTCTTGTAGCATCATCAATGAAAGTAACATAATACTGGGATCCACCATGAGAAGCTACCTGAGCTGGTCCCCACACATCTGAGTGTACAAGCTCCAATTTCTTATCCTTCTTAGTTGCCCCAACTTTGAGAAATCTCACTCTCTTTTACTTTCCAAAGATACAATGCTCACAGAAATCAAGATCTAAATCTTTCAAATTTGATAACTTACCCTTAGCCTTTAAGATCTACATTCCTTTTTTACTCATATGACCCAACCGATTATGCCACATGCATGCATCTGAATCTAAAGTAGATAATGTAGAAAAGGAATCAGTAATATAGGTAGATAAATATAATGTTCCTACCTTCTTACCTCTTTCCACAACAAAAGCACCCTTGGTGACTTTCCAAGAGTCTCTTATAAAAGTAACCATGCAACCAAATTCACCTAGTTTCCCTGCAGAAATAAGATTCCTCCTGAGGCTTGGCACATGCCTCACATATTTCAATACCCATGTATTTCCATTCTACAATTTTAGATGAACTTCCCTTTACCAATAATACTACAAGGTTCATCATCACCCAAATAAACATGCCCAAAATTGCCTGGACATAATTTCTGAAATAACCCTTATTAGGGGTTACATGGAAAGAAGCTCTTGAATCTAAAACCCATGATTCAATTCTACTATCTAAATAAAGAATAAGAGCATCTTGCATTACCTTTGATGTAGCAAGATTCACCTCTTTACCTTTGTCTGGTTGTTGGTTCTCTTTATTCTTTGACCAACAATCTTTCTTTGCATGTCCTTTCTTTCCACATTTCCAACAAGTAATTCCCTTACTTCTGGATTTAGATCTATTATCCTTTGACTTTGATTTCCCATTACTATTACTCTTGGATCTATCCTTCTTCTTACCCCTTCTTTCTACATTCAAATCATTTCCAGATGATGTTTCCTCTATAATTTTCCTGCGAATTTTTTCATTCAATATTATACTAACCACATCATCAAACTTCAAAATATTATTAGCAGATGTTGTATTACTAATAGCCATTACCAAGTTGTCCCAACTATACGGTAAAGAACATAAGAATAAAATTGTATTTACTTCATCATCAAACGGTATTGAAACTAATTTTAACCGATTTACAATAGATCGGAAATCATTCAAGTGACTAGAGGAAAATTCACCTTCATGCATCTTAGAACTAAAAAGTTTCTTCATCAAATAAACTTTATTTGAAGCACTAGGTTTTTCATATAAATTAGCAAGAGATTTCATTAATTCTATGTAGAGAAGCTGTTTATAATATTGGAAGCCACGGATGCTTTGCCATGCTCAATCTTATAGATCCCAAATCCTTCTATCAAGAATCTTCCATTCTTCATTAGTTATCTTCATAGGTATAGACTTCTCATCCAATGGTAAGTACAAATCTCTATAATACGTATAATCGTCAATCTGCATCTTCCATAATTTATAATTTCAGCCATCAAACTTCTCTACCTTGTATTTATTATCTTTTGTCATTGTTGTAGCTCCAACTCAATCAAAAACCCTCTATGAGTAAATATGTCAACACACAAAACCCTCAAACAAAGCTATGATACCAATTGTTGGGGTTAGCACACCAGTTGTATAGACAATATATCAGATCTAAGCATACATGAAAATAAAAGCGTATATTCTACTAGAAAAATTATACAAAACAAGAGACGTAAATTAACACCGTATTTAACATGGTTCACCCAAAGTGTGGGCTATGTCCACAAAGAAACAAATCAATCTATTATCCAAAGCTTTGACAAGATATACAATGAAGATTTACAATCTTGTACACTTCTCGATGTTCAAGTTTTCTTCCTTCAAGATTTTTTATTCTTCACCAAGAATTCTCTCTCACATAATTATCTTGTAATTATGATCCATCCTCTCATTCTAAACCCTAGATTTATGCTTTAAATAGTCGTTTAAGAATTTAGGGAACTTAGACATGCAATTACATTTATTAAATCTATTCCAACGCTAAAAATAGAAATAAATCCTGAGAGTTAATTAAAACTTGTCGCACGAGTAACTAATTTCAGCTTACCGCCCAACCATCACCGGTTCCAACTTTCCCGACCGATGTCAATTCTTTCACAACTTCTAGCAAGTTCTATTTACATGCTAAAACATGAGTAATTTAGCTCCATACTCAACAAATTAACCATTAGGGTTGCAAGCAATAAATGAATTGTAATTGCTTTGCAGATACATCTACCTCCCAACCCCTTTCCGAAGATTTGTTTTTCATTCATTAACTTCCTAATTTAAGATTCATTTTTACAAACATAATCAGCATACTAATAGTGAGGTTAACTTATTTAACTTATCCAAGTCTTATCTTGTTTAAGTTCTAAATCAGATTCTTTTATAATAGACTTCATTAAGATGAAGTCTACTTATTGTATATATATTATTTTCATTTGTTTTACTTAGATTGATGAATTAAACAAGAGGAAGCACACCTTCCTCTTTCCATAATGAAATTTGGATTTGATTCCAAAAGGTCTTAATAGACTACTTAATATTGTAGAATATTTGCCTTTCCTTTTTACTTATTAAGAGTTAGGGTTCATTTGGAACCTCATAACATTTTACAAGTTTTCATCATGATTCCATTTACCCATTAACATCATTTTAGTAAAACCATAGTGATTTATTGAATGACCAATCATGAATGCCAACTTTAATAAGTTGCATTAATTAAGAGGGTAGTATATCTAGTACCCTTATCCTCTAGTTTATTTTAAGCCAACCTGAAAGGGTTCATTTCAGATATATATATAAAAGAATAGAGATAAGAATATCATTTCCATTCACAGAATGTACAAAAATATGACACATCAAGTATAGATAAACCCACAATATTTTCCATTTATCAAGGTGGAATTCATACATTACAAGTTCAAACACTTCAGACATCTTTAGTGTCAAACAACATCAATAAGCTCTATTAAAATACAACTTTCCTTTCCAACAAATACATTTCAATAATGAATCATATTTCCTCATAAAAGATCTAGTATTTTTGGTAAACAAAAGTAACATCATAAAATATCTTGTCTCCTTTTACCACTTACGAAGTCCATCTACAAAAATTTCTAGCATAGGTCAGTTCATTGAACTGAGCATGATAAGCACTAAGCATTAAAACGATGTGCTTTTAACTAACTATTTCATAAAGAGAACTTTGCTTTTATGAAATAGTTAAAGCATTATAGAAAGACATATCAAAATGAAATACCAGTCATAAAAGAGAGAGAGAAATCAAGTGTTGATCCATATCATCATTAAGTAAAGATCATGACATAATCATAATCAACTTTCAACCAATGATTTCATAGAAGGAATTAAAACATTAATCTAGATAAATGATAATTCACCAATCACAGACTAATTTTCATTTATATATTTTTATGATCCACATCCTATTTAATTCCATCTAACCTGAGAAGATACTAACACTAATATCTCAAAGGAACAGTCTACATTAGATGGAACAATAATACTTTTATCTCAGCATTAACTTAACTTCATCCTAAAATATAAAATTCCAAGCTCAATCAAACATTAGGATAAATTTAGGATGAACCAACAACATCTTTAGGAAAGAGTTTCTTATTTAAGAATCTATATCCTAAATTCAGAGTCAAAAACCAATCTAAGTTTTAGGATCCGCATCAAATAGATTTGACAAGGAATGAATTCAGTTTGTCATGCACTTGGAACTAATCACTCATCACAACAAGTACATCATTTCAAATGTAAAATTCAAGAGAAGAAAGGAGGGATTTAGTAATCAGCTACAAATCCTGTAATTCTTATTTTTACTCCAAAAGAGACTTACTCAGAAATTCCCAATCTAACATGACAAAACTTTAGAGTAACCTTTTTGCTTCAACTAACATTTTCTATCACAAAAGGGTTTGATACATCAAGAAAGTCCTAGTGGTGACACAATGATACAATTGAATAGGCCAGTTCCCTCTTCTAGAGTGCTACCGATGTAAGATGAAAAGAAAAGAGAAAGAGATTGTTCATTCTCAATCCAAGAAAGAACATAATAGACAAGTCTAGCCTCTACTATTTTCCATTTTAAAGCCCGATAGAGGTTAAATCAAACTTGGTATAGATAACTTTCCCAAATCAGAGAGAAAGAGAACAACATACATCTACCTTCAGAATTCAAAGAGGACGGTATTGTAAATACCTTAACTCAGAATAGAAAGAAAGGATAACAATGAATAATGGTAAGATAAGATCTCATTACTCCTTCCTTAATAGAGGTACTCTTACCAAGATCGAAAAAGAACCGAGATAGATTTGATTACCCAATGCCAAGAAAACACTTAACTCCAAACAGCCATTGAAGTCCAAAGAACCATTCAAACTTACAATCAATAACAAACCAGTAACATAAAAGTTGCAAACCAAAATTGATTTCTCCTAACTCACAATCGATAACAACTATAAAGCACAAAATCTACAACTGAAAATGTTATTCCTTATAAACAATAATAGCAATAGTTCAAGGAGATATCCCAATTTCACAAACAAAGAAGAGAGAGAGTAATCATTTTAGTAATTTACCCCTTTTTTAGCGATGATTACCTTTTCAAGGAGATAACACAATAGCTTACCCATCAATTGATGGTGAACAAAAAGTTGAGAGAAATACTTATAGTCAAAACTTCCATTCAACCCAACTCAGAACCATGCATCTTTACATTGTTCAATGAAACAATCAATTGGAACAAGAAGAATAAAACCCAACCCAGGTTCACAACTTGAGAGGGAGACAAACAATATGACGACATGACTACAAGTTCCATGCATGAAGTCAAGCTCGAAGAAGAGATAAACCCAAAAACATTACAGTCTATTTCCTTCAAGCATCCATCAAGTTAGACAGAGTCGAGTTACTCTACCTTTCAACCTTAATTCCCACAAGCTTCTACAATATCAACTACATCTCTAAAAAGAGAAAGACATACACAACAGGTCAAAAATAATGAACCTAGACCATCCTTTCCCCAACTAGAGAAAATGTAATTGAATTCAATAAACCATTCCATAGATCACTCAAGCATAATTAAACTAACAATCATGCCAAAGGATAGGTTGATCTCGAGGTGATCTGCTTCCAGTTACTATCCAGTTTTAGCACAACTCAAATAGTCATACTAAAGTTTCAACATGATCTCAAGTTCAATAGAAGATAAGCATGTTTCATACATTTTTCCAATAAAGGAACAAAAACCAAAACATAATTCTATCATAATAGTGAATCCTACTATCCATTTTAGCATAGTTCAAATAGACATACACAAGATTCGATAACATCTCAAGTCCAAACAGAAGTTAAACATGTTTCATACCTTTTTCCAACAAAGGAAACAAACCCAGATCGTATTTACATCTAAAATGACTCCAAGAAGAAGCATACAATGAAAAATACAAGCATCGAATGCAAGATAAACATCACATAAAAACCCATTTGTTCCCCAAGAGAAGAGTTCTTTTAATGAAGACATTTAGGAAAAATCATAAAAACTTAATGGGTAGAGCCTATCATTCCTGATAGAGCGTCTTCTTAATTTATAGAATATTTCTTAGCTGAGCCTCAACAACCTCTTTTTCTCCACTAATCTTCCACCTCCTTAACTCCAACTTCTTCTTATACTTCCACAGAGTCCAAAATAGCTCAAGAATGCAAAAATAACAGCTAGATGCAAAATAGAACTACTGGTTCGAAGAACCAAAAAACTCCATGCAGAGAAAAAACTCAAAATGAACTGAAGATCAAAACAACAATACCAAAACCTGCCATGCATTTTCCCTAGGTGGTTTCCTCGCCAAAAATGAAATCAATTAATGTGAAGGACAACCAATTTCCCTCCTATTTCTCCATGCCACCACCATCTATATTTGGTGATGCCTTAATTCAAAATTTTGCATGCAATTTCCATTTAGTGGTGATGCCAACTAGGCATCCACTATCTCCCAATGCCTCTGCCAAAATTGGCAGTTCATAGCCATTAAAACCAAAATCAATTCCAATTAATGCCTTGAAAACCGACGCCACCAACCTTACCACTAGCCAAGTAGTCCATAGGTACCCCTTAGGTTAGCAATAGTTTAGGTTAGATTTTTATTAGGTTAGAAATCAACCTTAGTCCTTAGGTAAATATTATTTTCCTTAGGTTGTTTCCAAACTCAATAAATATAAAACATGCCAACTTAGGTTAGGGTGTCAACTTTAGTAGTTTTAGTAATAGGTCCAAGGTCCTTATATGTTATTCAACATTTTATTACTAACAAGAAGACCCAGGCCTATCACTTATAGCTTGTTGTAAAGCAAGGATCCTTGAAGAAGGGTCCTTCATATTTATACACAAAACAAGGCTCAGTCCAACTTCACCTTTCCATTTCTGAATGCCAAGTCAACAAGACGAATAGGTAAGAATAATCTGAGCATACCTTGGATCAATGGAATTGATCCAAGGTTTTTCTGTCAACATCAAATAAGTTACGACAACAATAATACAAGTTCATAATATTTTTTAAAAAGTGAATTTAAGTTGTACATAGAGATGAATGGCCTCATTTTCAAGTAACAAAAATCACAACAAAATGAACCTTTTCAACCAATAATGAATTATCCATTGTAAACATGATTTCCAAAAGTCATAAGAGTACTCCTTCCTAAGACAAATCACATGTCAACATTTGCAATATCAACAGTGGAATTCATCATAGTAATAGCCATGTCAAAGATGTTACATAAAGCATTGTAATGACAAATTTATGGGACAATAATGAGGTTAGGTCAAAATAGGAAAAACATAGAGTAAATGGTATTGGCAAATGACCAATGTCAGTTATAAGGCAACCGACATCATTTTCATATGACTAATGTTGTTCATGTCGCTAGGGTTATAAATTTAAAATTACCATATTTTATAGAATCATTGTTGTGGTTGAATTTGAGAAAACGACAGAGCTGAGTGACTTGTGCATTTGTTGGGGAGGAAAAAGACAACTTATCGTAGTAGGCTAAGGTGGAGGTGAGCAAGTGTTGAAAGAAGCCAAGTAGACATGTCCACTAGATCAATGGGAGACATGTGATTGGTGGAGAGGTTTGAGGTAGATTTTGGTATGGCCAATGTGGGAGAGGATTCAGTTGGACCACCAATGCAAAGGTGGTCAAATGTGCCACAACGTAAACACCTTCGAAAGAGGTAGGAGGTATTTTCTAGCTTGTTATTTTCTCCAATTGTGTTTTATAATGAAGAAATTTTGGGTGGGTATGTTAATTTTGAAATGTGGGTGAAAAATAGATGAAATCCAAGGGGATGAGGTCAAATATAGGCTAAGTAGGGGAGGAATAAATGTGGGGTGTAAGTGGTTGGGATTAAGTAGGATTGTAGGTGGTTTTGGTTAATTTTTAAGAAATAAAGGAGGGGTTTCAGTTTTGGGGTTGCAACAGAGATCAATGTCGGTCAAGGTTCCGCCAACATTGTTCTATTGTAGCTAACATCAGTCAATACGAAGGTGACCGACACCAATTAATCGAAACCGATGTCACTCAAGGATTATAAGTGGCGGTCTAAGAGATCAAAGCCGGTTAGGGTGAAAGAGGGATAGGGGTAAGAAGGGTTATGTATCAAAGGAAAAGAGGTCAAAAAGGGGCAAGTAATGACTAGTTGTAGAGGGGTAAGGGTAAAATATGGTCGTTGGCTAGATGGGATAGGTGAGTAGTTGAAATAATTTGAAGGTAATTAGTTGTGAGTGTAAAGGGTAAGAGGTTGGTATTTGAATTATTTAAATGGGGTAAGTAGGATTGGTGTGATTGGGTATGTTGTTGGGTTTAAGACATAATTAGAGGTAGTAAGGTCTTAACAATGTTGTGTTTTATCGATGTAGGCTAGGGACCAAGATTACGTATATGGGACAAAGTGCCACCACTATTCGTAGATATGCACTTGAGTGTGACTCGTAGAGGAGTGGGAGGACATGACTCACATTGCATAGATTGTAATCCGACACTATAGGCATATAGTGTGAGATCCTATTTTTATGGTCACACTCATCAATAGATGGGATTCAACGACCAACACTATCCATTACTAATGAGTGAGATTACTATCATCCTATAAAATGTATACAGGATGTTGCGGCTATCAATTTTGGGTGAGCGAGTGTATTCTATTTCTTCATAGGCCTCTATGGAGCCTATAGTGGTTGTGTTTTGGGAGGTGATGGGTGAGATGAGGTACCATAGTGTGAACCTTATCTATGGAGATATGTGTGCATCCCATCCTCATGGACACAAGGTTGGTTGTTTTGATGATGCAGGTAATATATTTTTTCACCTTACTAGATGTTGAGGATGGTAGATTCATGTAATCCTTAATTGGAGTGCTCTAAGATATAATGGAGGAGAGAATCTATTTTACAGGAGCACCGATATTCCTCGTACAACTTTATAGGAGTCAGGGGCCTATGGAAGATTGCGGTGGTTTAGTTTATGTTTCACTTTTCTTGTACATTGTTCAAAATATGAGCACATCGTATGTGTACATCTAGTTGGTTTTCCCGACTTGATTGGTTCGGGGTGGCTTGGTCGAGTCATCTATATACAAAGGGTACCAGCTTGGTGGGTATCACAGGGGGATAGGACCATGCATGATGTTTCATATTACAGGTAGGTGTTGGAGGGATTGTTTGGTGTGGATATTGTTTGGAGGCCATATGTTGATTATCCCTCATACAAGGACATGGCAGAGGAGTTAGAGGAGTTACAGCTGCTTAGGTGGATATAGGGGCGTAGTCTTGTGACCACAATATGATACCCGTAGATAGGGTTAGACGGAAGTTTGGGTTACCACAGGATGTACCACCACCCTTCCCTTATTATATGAGAGATGATGTGGAGAGACCTATGTCTCCACCATGACTACGTGTTACTATAAGGAAGGAGGGTTAGCAAGATAGATATCATCATAGTTGTTGTGAGACCCATGACACCACCTCAGATAGTGTTGATGGTGAGGTTTAGGGATGCCCTAAATGAGATATCATATTACCATGATCATCCGATGACTACAGGATAGGTTTCCTCCTCTATGCTAAGTACAAAGCACAAGGTAGTGAGTGAAAGGACTAGATCCCGCACTCATAGTTCGAAAAGCATAAGAGCCCCGCAAGCCCGGAGACATGGTCAGGGTGAGGTGATGAGTTCACAATGGTTAGACCCAGGTTGTGGGCTAGGTGAAGATTATACTAAGACCCATGCTAGGTGGAGAGATGCTAGTAGGTTGTCAGTGGAGGTGATGATGAGGAGACATATGAGACAGAAAATTGATATCAAATGGAGTGATGACTAGTCACCTAATATGATTGGTTAGCCATATTTTGTTTTGGTATATAACAGTACCTATGTGCCAATGATAAGTAAGGATGTGCATGAGATTTTGATATTTTTATCTTATACTAGCCTACATTCCAAAGATGGTGAGGATGTATCCGATATATTTGACATACTTATATGTATTTTTATTGATACACAAACTTTCATGGCTATAGATGATGATTATTGATATTATGGATAACGATTGGTGTTTTAATTTCCATTGTTATTGTATGTGAATGAGGCATGTTTGAGTCAAGGTCACGTATGAATGTTTGAGTTAGATCTGGTTATGCATGGTGAATTTTGAGGTTTTTAGGCATGGTTTAGTTTATGTTAGTTAGGCGGGGTTGAGTCGTATAGGCATGGTTAATTTTAGGTCATTTGGGCATGATTGATTATAGGTGAGTTAGGCATGGTGGAGTTTGGGAAATAAATGATGATGTATATGTATGTGATGGTGTAGATTTTCAAAATATTTGATATCATGGAATTTTGAAATAATGGATGTATGATATGATGTTATTAAGAAAATGGTAGGTATTTACGTTTGTTAATTTTTTAATTTCCAAGTGTTTGTGAAAAATGGAAAATAAATAAGGTGAAATATTAATTGAAAACATGGGGGAAAATTGGTTAGGGAAAAGAGTGGCCGAGCTAACCTCCAAGGGCCTCATGCCCTCGGAGTGTTGCCTACATAACCATAGTGAGAAGGGGCTGTGGACCGATTTTCTTAGATAGGGAAAATAATATGAGGAAGCGAATGGGAAGGTATGTTTTAGTCATGATTGAGTCCAGGTCATTTAGGCCTAGTTGGGTTTTGGTCATTTTAGGTATGGTTGGGTTCATGTCATTTAGGAATGATTGATTGTGCTAAGGGGAATCCTTAAAACATAGGTATCGATGGTCTAGTCCTATATAGGGTAGTCAATAAGTAATGAAGAAGGTGAATGATAAGAGGTGACAAAAAGATCCACCTAATTGATAAGAACCATAACGAGTCTACCCTACTAAACATTGTCTTATGAATGTAAGACCCTAAAGGTATTACATGATTGACTATGCTAAGGGTGAAGAAAATCACATGATCACGAAATGTTGTGTTTGTGGAAATTCCCTTGAGAAGGTAAGAAATTAGGGTGAAAATATAATGAGGTAAAAATGCTCGATGTTTAGTATAATCTGGTGTAAGATAGCATGCCTACATGGCCAAAGACCTAAGATCAAAATAGGCAAGTCTATGACAAAGAAGTTATCATTGTCTTATTTTTGTTCTTGTTTTTATAGACCGATCGATATGGTAATTCTATGTGGGATGAGTATATTATCTCTGTGAGGTCTTCATGAAGCTAATCGATGTGGGAAGCTTTGGAATATTTTATTTTATTTAGCAATAATAGTCCTATTTTGATGAGAGACTAAATACAATATGGATAGCTTTGTATATTTTTCCTTCGAGGGAGCAGTCTATTTATAGCAGCGATATTAGAGATAATAGATGTCCTTTTTAGGGAATCATCTTTTTGCTATAATTTTGACTCAAGGAGTTAAATCCCATTTTACTTTTGAAATTGCTTTGCTTTTGGACTTTTAAGTCATGGACAAGACTATAGAGAAAAATAGGCCCTTATTTTGAATACAAAACTATATCACACAGAGGTTAACTATGAAAGAGAGGGTTTAAGTGATGAATGACCATGGGATTCCATCTTTGAAAAAGACAAAAATTATCCATGAGAATCATGCCATGAGTAGATTCATGATACTCATATTGAAGACATGGCTGAAAAAAGTGACAGGTAATCACATTATCCTAGTTTTAGTCGTTGATCCTTAAAATAGGTAAAATGGAAGGTGAAGGGTGCTCAAGAGATGATCATTTAATAGACAATAGGTGATATAGGAATTAATTCAATAGTAGAATGATCTAAAATGCAAGGCATTGAGGGGCTTAGCTTCGAGTTTACCTTCGAGTGAAGATAAACGATAAGCATCGATCCATAGGTATGAGTAACGATATAAAGTCCAAGCCAATTAGGAGTGAAGTTTCCCCATTTACTTTTCTCCTCTTTAGTTACATGTTGATTTTCCTTTATGATGATTTTTCCTACCCGAAGGTTTGGTCGTGGACATGTTTTTTTTAGGCATGTTGGATACATTTTTGGTAGATTTGGAGATGATCAAGAGCATTAAGACAACGTTTGTCTAATAACTCAAGCTGTGCCAAACGGTCCTGGAAAAGTCATCATTGTTAAGAATCTCTTTTAGTGAAATACGAAGATACAAAATCTAGACTTCGAGAGGTAGGATAGCCTTTGTACCTTAGACTAGAGAAAAGGTGTGGCTGTAATTGCAGTATGAATACTAGTATGGTAAGCCAATAAAGAAAAAAGAATGTTTCTCATCAATCCTTTCTCGTATCATCAACTACCTTCATTAGAATTTTGTTGATTTTTTTTTGGTTGAGTCATCTTGGCCATTTGTTTGTGGGTAGTAAGGTGAAGAAAAACTAAGTTGAATGCTAAAGGTGTCACAAAGTTTCCATAGGGTTTTGTTTTTGAATTGTTTTCTATTATCAGTGATGAGGCGGTGAGGGACACCAAAGAGAAAAATAATGTGATGGTTGATGAATTCATAAATTTTCTTGGCTTTTGTAGAGATGAGGGGGATGGTTTCTACCCATTTAGTGTAGTATTTGTGTTTCACCATTTTCTTTACGTTTTTGAATGACGAAACAGATAAGGGTATGGGCTAAGGAGGAATACCGTTAAATGGGTTGGTTGATGGTTGTTGCGCTCATTCTAACTTCTCAATCTAGTGTCGATTGTGAGCACTTCCTTCTAGCAGGAGGAACTACCTGTAATAGAAAACAAGACTACAAAAGAGAAGTTAAATGATATATGACAAAGGACTATCTAGTGCATGCTAGTTCTAGGAAGTGTGATACTTCCTAGATGGTCACAATCCACCTGTTTAAAAAAAAATTAATGTGACAAATAAATAAATTCCTACTATATTTGATATGATTTAGGTATCTCATTCAAGTACAATAAGAAAATTCAATCACGGTAAGATAGGTTATACTTGGATCTAAAGGAGAAGGTAACTCGTCAAGGTACCGGGTGTGGTCAGTGGTCTTATTCGGCTTGTTTAGGCCAATTGGTAGGAGGTTGTTTGGCTCTAGTTTTGGGAAAGGTATAAAACATAGAGACCAGTTTCAGTCTTGTATGAACAACGGCAGTTTAGTAATAACTCGATGACGGTTACTTATGGATTTTAAATAACTCAAGATGTTATGGTTTAGAGATTTTTCCGAGACTGACTCGGGGATGGTGAGGAGTGGGTAAAAGTCTAGGGAGCTATTGGAAATACTCGATATGTCTATCACCATGTATGGGTGATTTCATGGTGTGGGTGAAGGAATGATCAAAATTATATGGAGATAAATGGTGGGGAAGTGAGAGTTCAAGTAGAAACTAATAATGGAAGTAACAAAGCCTACTAGAACAAAAATAGAAGAATGTTGGTTAACAAGATACTTACTGTGATGCAGGTTTGACGGATAGATGGAGGTGATGGTTGATCAAAGGAATGGTGTTTGGTGCCAAGACAATGCTTCCTAGAATGCTACCGTGGGTGTAATGCTCCTAGATCTATCTGGATGATGGTTCTGGATGCCTAGATGTATGGAAAGATGTTTGTTTTGCTTGCATGCAGCTTTGATCATGTTCTCCTCTAGTCTCGAATGTGTCAACCCCTCAAACAAGGTTGCTAAGGTGAATAAATGGTAATTGATGATGGCTCTATTTTGATCAAGATCGGTTTAGGTCCGATTCCCTAGGTTTACTAAAATGGGCAGATCCTTCTAATTTCTTGGGCCAAGTTGGCTTTGTTTTTGTGGATCAGAATGGAAGCTTCCCTTGTAATGAGCGGGAATGTGGTTAGAGAATATTAGTCATTGATTTTAGGGTTAGACCAAATCTTAGCTCATTAAGGAAAGTAAGACTTAGTTATTGTTAGTTATGGAAACATGCCAAGAATAGGTCTAGGGTGAGGTGGAAATTAGGTCAATTAAGGTAATAAAATAATGGATATTGTGAGGATGGGTATTTAATTTAATTTAATTAATTAAACTAATTATTAATGTGGGGTGAAAGGGGGAATGGTTAGGTTCTCATGTTTAAGCTGGTTATCCAATCAGGGGCTAAGTGGAATGTAACCAAATTTAGGTGTCTACATTTTCCCCTTTTTGTCACATAACTTGTATTGGTAAGCGATGCTAACAAAAATAAGAAGTGGGTGCCCCATGTGTGGATGAAGGTGATCCCCCTCAAACCAGGAACTATTGAGGTGGAAGATAGAGGTGGTGAGTGGTTTGATAAAAGGTGGATATGGTGAATAGAAAGGTGGACAACAAGGGTAATGGGGTAAAGGTAAAATCGTCAGTAATCAAGGTAATGGAAGTCAAACATATGCACACATTATAAAATGTGACACGGTTCCCGTTGAAGAGTTTGCAAACTCTACATCTTCTAAGGTCGATAGGTTTATTTGAACAAGGTTGAAGTGATTCTAGTATCTAAGGCATAGGATATGGTCCGGAATCATAATGTAGGTCGTGTGCGGGAACGTTGAGGTATGTTCTAGTACACTAAAGGTTAGGTCGGATAAACAACATGACAATAGGAAAGGTACTTGTTCATTAGGTCAAACAACACGGGTAATAATGTCATAAGGTATAGTGAGCACATGAGTTCATAGGTCACTAACAATGTTCCGAGTCTAGGTAGCTAGGTCACGGCATGGGTAGGGCTGAGGTACGGGTAAAATAACAAGTCCGTAAATGTAATTAAGGATAGGGAGAGGTAATGTAGGCTGGTAGGAAGGTGGAAATAAGGATGGGTAAGGTCATGAAGGTGGCAAGTGGGGTAAAGGTGGGTCAAAATGGGAAAAAGGTACTAAAAGGGGTATGACAGGTAACCAGATGTCGGTTAGGTAATGACCGATGTAGTTTTACTAGGGCATGACCTAATTGACATTGGTCATGTTGATTTGGCTATAAAAAAGAAAAAGTTGACCTATACAGATTCATTTATACGCATTTGAATTTTACAAAATGAAAGAGCACTAAACGAGTTGTGCTTTGTCATGAGAGAAGTATGCGGGACCATACCGAGGTGAGGTGGAGAGATCCAGATGGGGAGAGGAGTCAGGTAGATAGGCCCACGAGATCAGGAAGAGTGAGTGGATTGGTGGAGAGGTTAGAGGTAGAGGTGTTACATGGTGGAGGTAGGAGAGGGGTTGGGTGGACCACTAGCATAGTGGTGGACATGCCACCCTCGGAGGTGATGTCGAGATGAGGTAAGAGATAATATTTTCTATGTATTTTTGTTAAATGTAGAAGGGAATATGGGTTAGGGGGTGTGGGTAGGGTAGATAATTTTAAATTTGGTGGTTAAAATGGGTGAGAGAAGGGGTGGGAAAAGGCATAAGTATGTTGAATAGGGTTAGGGAGGGATTTATGGGAAATTTGGGTAGGCGTCTAACAAAAATGGTAGAGAAATGGGGGGAAGAAAATCGGGGGTTCAAGTTTGGGCATAGTAACAATGACCGATGTCGGTTGAGGTATGGCTGACGTCGGTCTTTAGATATCGACATCAGTCGGGTTTGAAGAATTGATGTTGGTTTAGCATGGACCAGTAAAGATCGGTCGAGTGACCGGTGTCGGTTAGAAAATTTAGGGTGTATGTTTGTTAGGGTTTTGGGTTTATGTTTAAGATTTTTAGGTTCGGTGGTGCCGAGGGTTTGGTGTTTATGGTGTTGAGGGTGTTGGTTAATGGGTTTAAGTTTTTAGGGGTTAGGTGGGGATGGAGGGAAATGTTGGTTAAAGGAAATTTGAATAATTTTTGTAATGTGGTGGATGTGGGATAGAGAGCAACTACAGATGAGGGACCGTGTACCTCCTTTATTTATGACAATACCATCGAGTGTCACCACGATGAGTGGAGGCACATGACAGACATTGTCTTGATAGGCATGAGACATTACAAACATATAGTATGGGAGCCTAGCCTTATGGTCACACTCATCAATAGATGGGATGCAGTGACCAACACATTCCATTTACCGATGGGTGAGCTAACAATCACCCTAGAGGATTTCTATCAGATCATGTGACTACCAACAGTGGGACATTGGGTGTATTCTATCTCCTCGGAGGCCTCCGAGGATTTCATGCTGACATTTTTTTGTGAGGGTATGGCAAAGATGAGGTTCCATAGCACCAGTTTGAGCTATGGTGAGATATATACAGCCCATTCAAAGGAGATGAGGCTAGTACTTTTTATTATGGAAGAAGTATGTTTCTTCACACTACCAGATGTAGAGGGTGGGAGATTCCCATGGATGTTGTTGGGGTCCTCCATGACATGATGGAGGAGAGTACATGATTTTCTTGGGTGTCAGCATACTTGGTGTAGTTGTATAGGGAGTTGCGGGCATATAGGAGATTATGGTGGTTCAGCCTATGTTACACCTTTCTTCTCCACTATTAGGCATATAAGCACATTGTATGTATGCAGCCACTAGGTATGCCCCAGTGCCGATGCATTCTAGTCAAGTTTTGTTCAAGTGGGTTACAAAGTGCGCTGGGTGTTGGTTACTAGAGTGCACAAGAGCTTCTAGGGCTATACACGATGTAGCCTATTACAAGCATTTGCTAGAGGGGTTTTTAGCATGGAAATTATTTGGAGTCCCTGTATGGGTTTTCCATCATATGGGTGGATGGCCACAGAGTTAGAGGGGTTACACCTGGTTCAATGGATAGAGGGGCATCTCACGAGAGAGCATGAGCTAATACCTATAGATAGGGTCATACAAAGAGTTTGGGCTATTACATGATGTACCACCTCCCTTCCCACAGTATAGGAGGGATGACATGGAGAGGTTGATGTCCCCTCCATGACCTACCATGCCGATAGGGTGGGAGGAGGCACTAGTGGACTGACACATTGATGATGTTGAGTGCACTGACAGATACAGACCATGGTGGGCATCTACACTATGAGAAGCACCACCTGCAGGACAGAAAGACAGATGTGGCCACCCTCACAATCTAGAGGGACATGTTACATGGATAGGTGGACACCTTGCAAGGCCGATTATAGCTTTACAAGGATTTTTGAGGGGGTCACAAGTTGAGGTGTCTAAGTTACAGGCATATGTGGTGGCCCTTCAATCCCAAGTCACAACATTACATGAGTAGGTACCCGTACATGGTGGGGTCAGAGATGGGGAGAAGGTGTCCACCCTACAGGCACATGTGATAGGGTTACAGGGTTAGTTAGCCACTGCACATGAATAGATTGTGGCCTTACAGCCCAGTTTGCTATGCATGCACTACTAGCACTAGCATAGGTAATAGGATAGGATCAAGGATAGGGTCTCATGGTACAGGTATATGTATAGGATCGAGACCTTTATTGACAAGGCATATTACATAGGTTGTGGTGTGACACGTGGAACCTCCTAAGACACTCGTCCATGGTGAGATTCAAGTGACACCCCAGGGTGATACGAGGTATTGTTAGGATCATTTGGTAGCAACAGGATAGATGTCCCTTCATATGCGGAGTACCGAGCACGTGGGTCTCCGGTGAGAGGACTTGATCCCGCACTCATATTGTGGAGAGCACGAGAGGGGCTAGCAAGTCCGGAGGAAGGAGCAAGGTGAGGCCACCAAAGGCACAAAGGCTAGATCCAAGTGAGGGACCATTGACTGTTAGATTAAGGCCCATAGCAGGTGGTGAGGTGGTGTGGAGAACCACCCAAGAGCGGTAGAGGACTCGGGAGATACCAACTCGAGAGATATGTGGGGCATGTGAGGGATATCACCATTTTGGATAGTATAGGGATTATCTCTCGATATGGACTGGCCTTGTTTGCCGATGATTTTTGTATATGATATGGGTCCAGTACCGATGATGTTTTGTATATGATACCATCTTATGCGTCGATGATCTTGAGACATTTGTATTGGAGACATTGTATATTAGAGATATTTTTAGAATATAGGTGGAGATGATGTTCACTTATATATATATATATATATATATATATATATATATATATATATGGTGATGATGATGTTTATGGCATGATGTGAACTAGGTAAGTTAGGCATGATAAAGTCGATCATAGACATGGATGGAGTCGAGTCATAGGCATGGATGGAGTTAGGTTGGTTTAGGCATGGATGGAGTTAGGTTGGTTTTGGCATGGATCAAGTCAGGTCATAGGCATGGATGGAGTCGAGGTTGGTTTAGGCATGGATCGAGTCAGATCCTAGGCATGGATCGAGTCAAGTCATAGGCAGGGTAGAGTCTAGTTTTGGTTTGGATTTAAGTTCCATGTTATTGGTAAAAAAGGAAACAAATGATGATGGATATGCATGTTATGTTTGAAATTTCTTAATATCTATGAATTGTGGAAATTGATGATCATTATGATGTGTTGAAAAATGATTGATAGTGATGTTTGTTTATTGGTGTTTGTTTGGTTCAATTTCTAGTTATTGATATAGAAAGGAAACTAACTAGCGTAGAATGTTAATAGGAATGGGAAACGGGGAATAGGTCAGGGTAGAGAGTGGCCAAGCTAACCTTCAAGGGCCCTATGCCCTTGAGTGATGCCTACATAGTCCCGGTGAAAAGGGACCTCGGGCCGATGTAGTTATCCCATAAGCTCCTGGAAGATTTTGATGAAGTAAAAAAGGGATTGATAGGTGTTTAGGCATGGCTTTGAATGTAGGTCATAGGCATGATTGATTCAAAATCGTAGACATGGTTGAGTGGTTTTTAAATATAGGTACTAATGATCTATCCCTCTATAGGATAGTCGATAATTAATGAGGAAGGTGACTGGTAAGAGGTGGTAAAAGAGCCACTTAATTAATAAGAACCCTAATGAGTCAATTATACCTAAGCGGGGCTCATGAAAAAAATACCCTAAAGGTGTTGCATAATGTACCATTTTAAGGGTGAAGAAAGTCACATAATCATGAAATGTCATTTTTAAGTGTAACTTAGTGTACAATAGTGTGTCTTTCGAACAAGAAACCCAGATCAAGAATAGGCAAGTCCATGAAAAACAAATCATCTTTTTCTCGCATTTGTTTGTTTTAAATAGACTGATTGATGTGGGAAGTCTATATGGGATGATTATATTATCTCCTTGAGGTATTCGTTAAGGTGATTGATGCGGAAGCTTCGAATATTTATTATATTTTTGTAATGACTTTATATAGTTGTCCTAAAGGGATCTCTATTTATAGTGGTGGAATTAGAGTGAAGAGATGTCCCATTTGAGGGAGTCATCTTTTGCTGGAAGTTTGACTCAAGGAGTTGTATCCCTTTTGTTTTTGGATGTTTAAGTCATGGAAAAGACTATAAAGGAAGATTAGGTTCTTGTTTAGAAGACAAGACCGTAGCACAAAAAAATTAACTATGAAAGAGGTGGTTTCAAGTGATGAACAAACATGGGATTCCATCTTAAAGGAGATGAAAAGTATCCATGAGATCCATGCTATGAGTAGGGATGTGGTACTCATATTGAAGATAGGGCTGAAAGGTGATGGGAATCACATGATTCTTTTTGAGTCGCGGATACTCAAAAATGGGTAATATGGAAGGTGAATAACGCTTAAAGGATTAGTGATAAACTGATATAAAGTGATATAAGAGTCGATATCAACAATAAAATGGTCAAAAATGCAAGGCATTGAGGGGCTCAAGTTCAATTTTACCTTCAATTGAAGACAAATGATAAGCACCTAATCCATAGGAATTGGTAATGATAAAGGGTCCAAGACAATTAGGAGAAAATTTTCCTATTTACTTTTCTCCTCTTTTGTTACATGTTGATTTTCCTTTAGGATGAGTTCAACGACCGAAAAGTTCATTTGTGAACACTTTTTCATAGGAAAGTTTGATACATTTTTCATAGATTTGGAGATAGTCAAGAGCATTGAGGCGGACGTTCATCTAATAACTCAAGTTGCACCAAACGAAATTGGTGAAAGTCATCATCATTGATCATGTCTTGTAATGAGATGCGAGAGATGGAATCTAGACTTCAAGAGGTAAGATAGCCTCAGCACCATAGACTAGAGAAAAGGGTGTGGCATCCGTTGAAGTGAAAATACTAGTACGATAAGTCCACAAGGAGAAAGAGATGTGTGTATGCCAATCTTTCCCAATATCATTGAACACCTTCATAAGAATTTTATTCAAGGTTTTATTGGTTGATTTAGCTTGTTCATTGGTTTTCGTGTAATAAGGTGATGAGAAAATGAGTTGGATGCCAAAAGCATCATATAATTTGTGTAGGGTTTTGTTTTTGAATTATTTTCCATTATCAGTGATGAGGCGGTGAGGAACACCAAAATGAAAAATGATGTGATGGTTGATGAATTCACATATGTTCTCATCTTTTGTATAAATGAGGAGAATGGCATCTACCCATTTAATGTAATATTCGGTGCAGATTATGATCCATTGGTGGCATTGTGAATAGTGGGGTTTAATCTCACCGATAAGATCCAATCCCCATTGAGAGAAATTCCAAAGGTCTCGTGTAACTTGTAAGGCATGACTAGGTGTGTGATGGATATTAGCATGTTGATAGCATTTCACACAAAATTTGACATAATCAAAACAGTCATGGTTTAGTGTTAGCCAATAATAGCCTAGACGAAGGATGCATTTTGTGACAACTAAACAACTAAAGTGACCTCTCGAAAATTCCATCATGCACTTCCTTAATGGTGTAGGGAATTTTAGAACTCGTAAGGCATCGTAAGAGAATTCCATCAATTTACACTTATAGAGAAGACCACCCATGATGACAAAATGGGAGACACTTTTAAGAAAGGCATGTTGTCCATTATGAGTGAGATCAGCAGGTAAAATGGAAAGGGAAAGATAGTCTGCATATTGCTTATACCAAAGGTCACGGGGTCGGGCGTGATAGCTTCGATGAAGTAAACTTCATAAGGTAAATAAGAGGGTGATTGTAGCCTTTTTATGGTGAAAAAAATTAGAGTCAATGGGTGAAGCAGGTATATGAGAACCCAAACATGCGATGGTATCCATAAATTTATTTGTAGAATGTGGGGTGGTTTGAAGTGTGTAACGGTCAAAGGTGGTCAAAAACATATCTACGTGATGCTTATACTTTTGAAGGATCTCACTATGATACTGGTATATACCATTGACTTGGTTTATGACCAACTGAGAATCACCAAAGATATTGATTGTCTTAACATCTAAGGCATATGCAGCCTAGAGACCCAATCGAGTGCCAGATTCGTAATGATTTTTCGTACAAAAAAATCAAGTTTGAAAGAAAAAGGAATAGGTTCACCCTCAAGGGGGATGAGGATAACACCAGCCCCACCCCCATGCTGATAGTTGGAGCCATCGAAGAAGAGTGTCATTTGGTAAGCGGGCTCATCCAGGGAAAGGGTAGCTATAGACTCGTATGGGAAATCAAAGTTAAATGGTTGATTCCTAGAAATATGTTCTTTCGCTGGTTGGTCAGCAATAGTCTATCCCTTAATGGAATTCTAATGAATGAATTCAAGGTCCAGTCGAAAGAAGCATAAATCACCATGCGGCATGTGGATGTTGATAGGGTTTGGCATATATATAGTGCAATGGGTCAATATTAGTAATGACGAAGGTTTTTGATTAAGTAGGTAATGGCGGAGCTTGGTCGTGACAAAAACTAAGGTTAGGAAGATTTTTTTGGCGTGGGTATATCTATTTTCTAGTCCAAAAGGGTACAGATTATGTATTAAATGACTTGCTCTCGGTGTTGGTCATTGTGATGAGAAAGCATGGCACCTAAAGAATGGTCAGTGGAAAAAAAATATAGGTAAAAGGGTTGGTTATCTTTAGGAGGAATGATTACTGGTGGTTGAAGAAGGTATTATTTTAAGGCCTCAAGGGCTTTATGACATTCATCATCCCATTTGAATGGCACGTCTTTCTTGATAAAGTGATGGAATCATTGGCGTGAGTCAAAAAGCTGCAAGATAAAAAGACGAATGGATTATAACTTTCCTTCTAGGCCTCGAAGTTGACGGAGATAAGTGGGTGGAGACATTTCTAGAATGGCCTTGACTTTATGTTGTTGCAGACTCACAAAGCACCCCCGGATGCGGATCGGCTTCTAGGTTGATCACTCTAGCATCCAAGTGATTGCACAACATGGAAACCTCTCTCAAGTGTGGGGACTTATGAAATCGAGAGAGGAATCTCCAGATTAGAGGTTGGTTCCTCAAAATCCTCCTCGAAATAGATCTAATGCTCGCACAACTACAGAGGTTCGATCCTAATCCTACTCTAACTTGCAAGGAGACAGGGGTAGAAGTGCAAGAAATTGAAACTAACTAAAGATGGTGATGCACCAAAAGGAGTGGTGAAACATTTATGTCAAGAAAATAGACAAAAACCGAGATTTGCAGCATGAAACATACATAGACTGATAAGATATAACTTAGGATCTAAAATGAAGCAAATAATACAAACGAAGGACTCGAAAACCATTCACAAAGCTTGCATTATCATTTCCAGAGTACCCAAATCACTGCATTACAACCTCAGAGAGGTAAAACTATTACAATCTTTTGGAGAGGTCTGATTCTTGCATCAACCACCTGCTGGAGGTGAAAGAAGAAGTTGCTATGTCAAAAATTGTTCCTTTCAGAAATGAGCCAAATCTGGCTTTTACATTGCATGGGTCGAGCCTAGGGGACAGAAAACGTACAAAAACATGAGAGCCCATCCCTTCTTGATCGTAGGTGCATTAAAATGGCATGGGAACCTTAAAAACCCATACCCCTGTCATTTTGACCGGATTACAGGAGAATGTGACCCATTCTCGCATTAAACTAAAGTCATTGGAATGTCACTTCGCCATGAACAAGCGTCGAGCCGTTTCTCAATTTTCTCTCTCCATACTACACCAAAACTCAAGATTAACCTTGAAATCACATAAAAAATTTCATAAGCTTTCTGTTATAAAGAACGTGGAAATCCGAGCTCTGGATCAAAAGATATGGAGATCTGAAGATTTAGGGCACAAAACAGGCGAAAATGTGTTTTGAAATTTTTCCCACGCTCTGCCACCTGGATGACACGTGGCATGCATTGATTGGTCATGTAATTCTCTCTCCTTCCCTACTTCATTAGACATGTGTCTTCTTTTTATTGGCTCGGTTCAGTGCTTGAAACCTCACCCTTTGACTTTTGGACTTTCTCCCTTGTGACACGTGTCGTGATTTGATTGGTCCGCGGTCCACGGCTTTTCGTGCCCTTTGCGCATTTTTTCCTGATGTCCCAAAGTCTTTGTTTGGGACAGAATCCTCCGATCCACCTGAAATGGGCTTCCTTGTCCCTTATCTACCAATGACACGTGGCACAATCTGATTGTCCCTCGGCTTTCTCATTATCCGCA
This sequence comes from Taxus wallichiana var. yunnanensis, assembly GCA_018340775.1. NCBI lineage: Eukaryota > Viridiplantae > Streptophyta > Pinopsida > Cupressales > Taxaceae > Taxus > Taxus wallichiana. Next base: position 616,757,358 of record CM031239.1, on the reverse strand, counting down.
TCCCATGCATCCTTTTGTCCCTTTTGTCCTAATACAAAATTTCTCTGTTTTGGGAAAACCGGCCGGTTCGTGTCCTCCGCGCACTCACGGCCTAGATGTCCCAGTGTGAAAGTTTCCCATTTCAGCCGGCGAATCGCGTCCTTTGCCTTTGCGTACCTTTGTCCCAATTGCTCCCGTACTGTCTGGGACAAATTCTTCCGATTCACCCAGTTCGGGCATTTCACGTCCACTGCGTACTCTTGTCCCGCTTGCTCCCGGTTAAGGACTCGAACAAATTTTCTTTCTTTCGGCCGATTCAGGAATTTCGTCCTCACGGCCCGAATGTCCCAAACTGTTTTGCTCATAGTTAGTCAATTTTGCTTCCTCCTTCAGCCGGATCGGCTTCTCGCGCCCTGCGCGTCCTTCTGTCCCAGATGTCCCTTTGCTTCGCGGGCCACCTGGAGGCTTTTCGGCTGATCCACATCTCGATGTCCCTCATGTCTCGACTGCTGTGAGGACTAGGACTTAGCCGATTTTCACAATTTTTTCTGGCCCAAGCTTGTTTTCTGCAACTTTTCCGCATTTTCTCAGAGCTTGCTCTTTTCAACCTGGACAGGAGAGTTAGAAAATTTTATGAGGGGACCCTAGAAACATGATTTTTGCCCTGAATCCATCCATTTTCCTGGGACTTGAGAATTCTGATGTATGTTATCAAATCAACCCTGGGGGTGAATTTGGATAACAATTTGGTGACTCAGCGGGGATACCTGCCTGCTAGGTGAAAAGACCAGTTGCCTGAAGCAGTCCATTGGGCATGGAGTCATCAAATATTCTATTTAGAACCTCAACTAACTCAGAATGTGCAAGGAGGAAGATGGAATGTCACCTGATGAAAGCAAGGACTGCTAAACATCTCCATGGACAGCAAGTTGTGCCAAAGCACTTAGGGAAAACAAAACTAACCTACAGCAAAACAATGTGCACAAGCACTTGGAGGAAAGAAAATCTAATCTAATATTTACAGAGGTAGTGAACTTCCCTCTAGAAGCAACGCTTGAGATAGATTCCATTGACTGGAATCTGCAGTTCTTCACCCTCGAGTGAGGCTAATTGGAAAGCGGTGTTGTTCTTGAACTTTGTGACCTTGTATGGGCCACTCCAAATGGCATCAAATTTTGAATGCCTTCCTGGTTTTTCTCTATCCACATCCCATTTCAACACTAGATCTCCAACTTGAAAAGATCTATCCTTGGCCTTTCTATCAAAGGTCTTCTTGATCAAAGCTTGATCCTTTTCCATTGCTTGGGATGCCTGATATTTGATCTCTTGCAGCTCCATCAACTCGCATACCTCACCTCCATGGGCTCAAATACAAGCAACTCCAGCTGTTTCATGAGTTCCAACGTTGGCAACTCAAGTGACATGGGCAAGATTGCCTCTCTTCCATAGACAAGCCTGAATGGAGAGTTACATGTGGATCTTTTGGGAGTTATCCTATCAGCCCATAAGGCTGATTTCAGTTTGGTATGCCAAGACCTTTGATTCTCGTCAAGAGTCCTCCTAATGATTCTCAACAAGTTCTTGTTTGTAGACTCATCCCGGCCATTACCCTGAGGGTAATAGTTCGATGAAGTGCTTAGGTAAATACTGTTCTTGACAGCCCACTCAGTCACCCTAGATCCAATGAATGCCAATGCATTATCATAGATTATTGTGCAGGTACACCAAATCTGGTTATTATCCCCTCATAAAAGTCTAAGATGCTAGACTCATTTGCCTCTTTGAGTGCTACTGCTTCTGTCCATTTGGTGAAGTAGTATGTGGCTATCAAAATCCATTTGTGCCCTTGGCTTGAATTGGGATTAATGACTCCAATGAAGTCCAAACCCCATTGCATGAATGGCTGGTCAACTGAGATTGGATGCAATGGAAGGGCAGCAAGTCTCTTTTTTCCTGTGAAGAATGCACAATTCTTACACCTCTTGATCCATGCATAGCAATCACTGAAGATTTTAGGCCAATAATAACCAGCCTTCATGATTTTTAGAGCTGTCACTCTTGGTGCAAAATGACCACCAGCTGGTCCACCATGAAACTCTTCTAATACCCTTTGAATCTGATTTGTGCTAATGCATCTCAAAGGCGCTCCATTCACATCTTTCTTGAACAAAACTCCATCAACAATGGCATATGGGACAGCTTGCAATCTGAAGTGTCTCCTTTGGGTCTTGTTCATTTCCTAGGAGGGCATAGACTGTGCCTAGGAAGTGCATAATACCTTGGGTCCAGCAAGGGGTGGGGGAAGCGTTGTCTTCTTCTTGATTGCCACTTGGCTCATGGCTGTCTGGATCTGTCAAAATAGTTTCTTCTTTGTGGCATACTTCTTTTTGCTTCCCAAAACTAGCTGCTCACACAATCCTTTCCCTTTTACTAGCTTGGTGATATTGATCTCAATGTCATACTCCATGACACGGGTGATCCAACCTGCCCTTTTCTCATTCAAATACTTGTTGAGGAGGAAGTCCTTAACTCCGAAAGCATGTGAGACCAGCAAGCCTGGACCTTGTTGTTTGAGACTAAATGCTTGAATTTCTTCAAGCTTCGATTCTGCCAAGTACATGATTTTCAATAAAAGAGTACCTCACCTCACAGTCATCTAGGTTACTCAAGCTAAAGAAGGCAATCGATTGCTCATCATTATCTTTGTTCTGCTATACTAGAATGGCAAGAAATAGTGTCATCACCTCCAAATGCATAGAGGATGAAATCCTTGGAGAAGTCAGGTTGATGAGAGTTGGTGCCTGAGAGATAGCTTCTTTGATTGCTTCAAAACTCTCCTTGCCTTCTACTATCCACTTAAAAGCCATGCTCTTCTTTAACATTTTGTTGATGGACTTGACAAGGGCTGCAAAATCTGGGACAAACCTATGGACAAAATTGATCCTTCCCAAGAAGCTTTGAAGAGCCTTCTTGTGACTTGGCAATGGTAGTGCTCTTATGGCTTCAACTCTCTCTGGATCAATTGCCAGTCCCTCTTTCGAGACAATATGGCCTAGAAGTTTCCCCTCATGAGCCAGGAATATGCATTTTTTGGGATTCAATGATACTCCAAACTTTCTACACCTCTGAAACACTTGCCTGAGGTGAAAGAGATGGTCTGCTGCATTCTTTGAGAAGACAGTGATATCATCTAGGTATACCAGCACTATCTTGTTGATCAAGCCTTTGAATGCCATGTCCATTTCCCTTTGGAAAGTGGCTCCAAAGCATTTGATAGGCCAAATGGCATTTTCCTGTAAGCATATGTGCCCCATTTGGTTGTGAAGGTTTTCTTGAACTGATCTTCCTCCCTCACCATTACCTAATTGTAGCTTGAGTAGCCATCTAGGAGAGAATCTCTCCGAACCGGATACTACCTGCATATTTTCTCCATGGAAGGGAGTGGGTAATGGTCCTTGAGAGAGGCTCTATTCAAATCTCTAAAGTCGACACACAACCTGATCTCTCCATTATTCTTTTTGATCGGGACTAAGTTGGCGACCCAACTTGAGTGTTTGATGGGGAAGATGATATCGGCCTCAATAAGCTTGTTTAACTCTTTTCTCATGAGAGATTCAATATGGGGATTCACTGGCCTTTGATTTTTCCTGACAGGCCTAGATTCCGGATCCAGCTCAATAGTATGTTGTGCCAACTTTGGGTTGAAACCTCTTATATCTTTGTAAGTCCAAGCAAAGACATCTAGAAATTCTTGGCAAAGCCGTATGAAATCTGATTTCTCCTACTCAAAGGGCCACTTTACCAATTTGAAGTGTTTTGCCTTCCCCAACCGGAATTGGCTCTGAATCTTCTCTCTTGACCTGTATGTTAGCCTTTTCCTTACGGAACTGGTCGTTAAGGTTGAAGATAGACTCCAACGTTACCAAACCCTTGGGAAGCTTGTTTGTCCGCAGCTGCACTACTTGATCCCCATACTGTTGCTCTAGTCTGTCCTGATTCTTAGCTGAGAATTCAGCCTCTTCTTGTAAAAAATTGACGATCTGTTGATCGTTCTCAAACACCTGCCAGCTTATATTATTATCTGGAACTACTAGCCTCACAATCACATGGATATGTGGCTGTGTTTTTCCCTTTTGATGTTGTCAACCACATCAAATGTTGCTCCAACTGCTGCGAGCCTATCTGCGGCTTCATTTTTCTTCCTGGGTATGGACACGATGTTGAAAGCTTCAAAATCCTCAATGAGGTCCCATACCCTATTCTTGTAGTTCTTCAACAGATCATGTTTGGCAGCTTTTTTTTCTTTGACTTGGTTTACAATTAGCTCACTATCACCAAATACTTGTAAATTCCTGATGCCTTTCTTCATTGCCCGAAAGGCATTCCATGAATTAAGGCTTCATACTCACCGTGTTGTTTGAGAAAGAAAACTCGAAAATGAAGGTGAGTAATACTTTATACCTTGTGGTGAAATGAGCATGGCTCCTCCTCCTGCACCTTGTCTACTCCTTGACCCATCGAAGAACAATTGCCATACTTCATTCTTGTCTTTATGATCTGGCTTGGTGATGCTGGGGAGAGGTTGATCTTCTTCATGTAAACAATAAACCCCTAGCTCAGATTCTTCTACTTCTTGATAAGGATCAAAAGCATGCACCTTGCTTGCCCATTCATCAAGAGTCAAATCCGGGATACTTCCAACCTTGGTGTCATCCTCATCAGTGCTAGGGTGATCTTCTTGATCAAATGTTGGGGCAATTGGCATTAATCGACTTGGAGTGTAAGGCTCAATATGGAAGTTTGCAATAGGTTCAGACCTAATTGTGGCCTTAGTTCCATATCTTGTTCTAAATAGCATGTGTGACCAATCAGCAGACAAATAACCCCCAATCTTGGCTGTGAAGTCCCTTGACAAGCAAAGGGCAAAGAGTGGTGGAAGGTCTATGATTGATACATCTTGTAAAACAACAACATTTGGACATGCGTGCAAGGTAAGGCTCAAACTTCTAATCACTCCAACTATTTCTATTGTTGTCCCATCTAGGTGTACTACCCCTTTGGATGTTATTTCATATTGGAGACCAAGTGATCAGCTATTTGCTTGGGCATCACCGAGCTACTTTCCTGGAATCAATCATGCAATTGTGCACTAGTTTATCCCCAATGATTAATGAAACATATAAAGGAGGGGATTCAACATTTTACCTTGTTTTCCTCCATGACTTCCTTCAAAGCTAGGCGGCATTTGGAAGCACTTTGTCTTGCATCTCGAACTCCGCTGATTCGAAGTTGGCCAATCCTTCATGGCAGCTTGCAATGCAGATCTCTTTGTCCCGAGATGGATAGGGATTCCCACATAGATATATTGACGTTAGTCTTCTTCATCCTGCTCAATAATATTGAATGGTGATGAAGGATATCTCTCGCTGTCCCTTGGTTTGCACATTTACTCCTTGCACGTGGGCAGCAATAGGCAGCATTTGAGTTGGCCTAGGGGCTACTCTTGGTTGCCCTTGTGCATTTGAAACGGGACTCGCTTGCCAATCATTTCGGAGTCATATAAGGTTGTGGATTGGCTGGGGATAATGGTTGTTCTTCACCCGCATTCCTCCTCTTTGACCTTGTGTTGGCCGCAACACCTTGAGAAACTTCGCTGATTCATGCCACATAAATCTTCGCTTGCCAATTCACCAATGTGGTGTCATTTGGGGCTGATTGCTGTTGGAATGTTTCTTGTTGCCCTCACCCTCCACACCGCAGAATTGTCACCATCAATGCTTGATTGAGAGCACCATTGAAGCACATGGATTCGTTATGAGGCTCATTACATGGAAAACACCAATCATATTCCCGAGCCATGTTGTTCTCAGTGTTGGCACTAATGCCTTAGAGGAAGATATGGCATTTGGATTATATGGCTGAAATGGTCTATTGGCAGGAGGCCTTGTTTGATTCATATTTGCAAGCTGGATTAGGTGGTCTTTGTGGTTGGTATGGCTGCCTATTAGGTTGAGCTTGGGGTTGATAAGAAGGTTTGAAACCTTGGGCTTGTTGCCTCTTGAGAGTAACTAGCTCATTGCCTAGGTTTTGCAATTGCTTCATGACCTCTTGAAGCTCATTTGGGGCACTTGGAGATGAAGTGGAAGCTTCATTTGAACTCTGATTTCTAGGAGTGGGAGAGGGAGCCAAATTAGGTGCTTGACTAGTGTTTGGGCTCTCTAAACTTGGAAACAACGGCATGGGAGGTCTAGGGGCAAGTTTCCCGGCTTGAATCAGACAATTTTCAGCCCTAATGGCAATGCTATAAGCCATAGGGATAGTTATGCCTCCCATGGACTGAATCAACATAGAAATATTAGAATTTAGAGCTTTGAGATAGTAGAGAAAAGCACCTTCCATTGTGCTTTGGCCCCACGCCACAGAATCCTCTCCCAAGTCTTTTGAAATCTGAAGTTGAAATCGGTCAGCTGGCTCATTGGGAGCTCTCTTGATAGTTGTCAGCTGCTCCAAAAGAGACAAGTTGTCTCCCTTCTCTCCAAATTGCTCATGAAGTGCAATACATAGCTGATTCTAGTTTGTGATAGAACCAGCTCCAAGGCTCCTAAACCATTGTAATGCTTTACCCTTGAAGGAAGATGCCAGTAACTTGATAGCCACTTGCATTTCATTGATTTCATGGATTGCACAAAGGTTAGCAATATCTTTAACATGATCACCTGGAGTAGTCTAATTTTCTCCGGTGAAGTAGGGAATGTTCTTCAAGGCTGCAATAGGAACTGGATGTTGTGCATTGAGAGTAAGTGGGTTACTGCCTGTGAAGTTGACGTAGGGATTTTTCTGAGCCATTCTAATTGGTCTTAAAACCATTTTTGACTGAATGAAAGGCCTACCAGGTGGGGACTTGAGAGAGTTCTATTTGGTGGAGATGGAGACCTTTGAATCCTTCTTCCTCTTTGCCTTCTTCTTGGAGATAATTGCAGGTATTCAAATAGCACTTCTTCTTCTCCAACTCTTGACCTTGTGGTGATTCTTCTCATTAGTCTTCGGCATGCACTTGGAACCAATCGATTCTTCGCCTTGAGTCGTCAAATATGTAAATAATAGCTCTTATAAGCAAGAAAATTACAACAGTGCATATCAACTTTGCTGCAATAAAATGAGACCTCTATGTCCCACCGGCATGCCAAAACTATTGTTGCAAACTCACAACACCCCTGGATGCAGATCAGGCTTCTAGGTTGATCACTCTAGCATCCAGTGTGATTGCACAACATGGAAACCTCTCTCCAAGTGTGGGGACTTGTGAAACTGAGAGAGGAATATCTAGATTAGAGGCTGGTTCCTCAAACTCCTCTGAAATAGATCTAATGCTCACACAACTACAGAGGTTCGATCCTAATCCTACTCTAACTTGCAAGGAGACAGGGGGTAGAAGTGCAAGAAATTGAAACTAACTAAATATGGTGATGCACCAAAGGAGTGGTGAAACATTTCTGTCGAAAATAGACACAAACTAGAGATTTGTAGCATGAAACATACATGATGATAAGATATAACTTAGGATCTGAAATGAAGCAAATAATACAAACGAAGGACTGAAAACCATTCACAAAGCTTGCATTATCATTTCCGGTACCCAAATCATGCATTACAACCTCGAGAGAGGTAAAACTGTTACAATCTTTTGGAGAGGTCTGATTCTTGCATCAACCACTGCTAGAGGTGAAAGAAGAAGTTCTTTATGTCAAAAATTGTTTTTCCTAGAAATGAGACAAATCGCTTTTACATTGCATGGGTCGAGCCTGGGGACGAAAACGTACAAAAACATGAGATCCCATCCCTTCTTGATCATGCAGTGCATTAAAATGGCATGGGGACCTTACAAACCCATACCTTGTCATTTTGACTAGATTATAGGAGAATGCGACCCATTCTCGCATTAAATGGTCATTTGGAATGTCACTTCCATGAACACGTGTCGAGCTGTTTCTCAATTTTATCTCTCCAAAATACACCAAAACTCAAGATTAACCCCAAAATCATGTAGATAATTTCATAAGCTTTCATTGATATAAAGAACGTGAAAATTTGAGCTCTGGATCAAAAGATATGGAGATCTTAAGATTTAGGGCACAAAACAGTGAAAATACGTTTTGAAATTTTTCCCCGCTCTGCCACCTAGATGACACGTGGCATGCATTGATTGGTCACGTAATTCTCTCTCCTTCCCTACTTCATTGGACACGTGTCTTCTTTTTATTGGCTCAGTCGCTTGCTTAAACCTCGCCCTTTGACTTTTGGACTTTCCCCCTTGTGACACGTGTCGCGATTTGATTGGTCCGCGGGTCTGCTGGCTTTTCGCGCCCTTCGCATCATTTTATCCCAGATGTCCCAGTGCTGTTTGGGACAAAATCCTCCAATCCACCCGAAATGGGCTTCCTTTTCCCTTATCTTCCGATGACACGTGGCGCAATCTGATTGGCCCTCGGCTTTCTCGGCTATCTACGTCCCACGCGTCCTTTTGTCCCTTTTGTCCCAATACAAAATTTCTCTGTTTTGGGTGAACCGGCCGGTTCGCGTCCTCCGTGCACTCACGGCCCAGATGTCCCAGTGTGAAAGTTCCCCATTTTGGCCGAACCGGCCGGTTTGCGTCCTTCGCATACCTTTGTCCCAATTGCTCCCGAACCTGCTCCTGGGACAAATTCTTCCGATTCGACCGGTTCGGGCATTTCGCGTCCACCACGTACTCTTGTCCCGCTTGCTCCCGGTTAAGGACTTGGACAAATTTTCTTTCTTTCGGCTGCTTCAGGCATTTTGCATCCTCATGGCCTGAATGTCCCAAACTGTTTTGCTCAGCAGTTAGTCAATTTTGCTTCCTCCTTCGGCCGGATCGGCTTCTCGCGCCCTGCGCGTCCTTCTGTCCCGAGATGTCACTTTGCTTGCGCGGGCTGCCTGGAGGCTTTTCATCTGATCCACGCCTCGATGTCCCTCACATCCCAACTGCTGCGAGGACTAGGACTTAGCCAATTTTCACAATTTTTTCTGGCCCAAGCTTGTTTTCTGCAACTTTTCCACATTTTCTCGCAGCTTCTTTCTCTTTTAACTCCTGGACAGGGGGAGTTAGAAAAATTTCTGAGGGGACCCTAGAAACATGACTTTTCCCTGAATCCATCCATTTTCCTGGGACTTGAGAATTCTGATGTATGTTATCAAATCAACCCTGGGGGTGAATTTGGATAACACTTTAGTAGAATCAAATTTTATGCCCCGCAAAGAGACGATGAAACCTAGGAGTTTTCTCGAAAAGTACCTCAAAGATGTACTTCTTTGGTTAAAGATGAACACAATAGTTGAGGAGGTGGTCAAATATGACCTTAAGGACATGAAGGTTTTCAATTTGATGTTTGGATTTGGTAAGTAGATCATCTACATAATATTCTAATATGCGATGCATGATGTCATGGAAGATGTAAGTCATGGCTCGCTAATATGTAGCACCAACATTTTTTAGGCCAAAAGGCATGACTTGATACTGAAGGTCCCCCAAGGGGTGATGAAGGTAGTCTTGTGTTGATCCTTTGGAGCTAGTAATATTTGATTGTAGCCCAAGAAACCATCCATGAGTGATAACATTTCATGGCCAGCAGTGAGATCAACTAGTTGGTCAATTCCTGGTAGGGGAAAGTCATCTTTAGGACAATCTAGGTTGAGGTCATAGAATTTCATTCAGATGCGAGTCCCCTATCACCTTTGTGATAGGAATGATGTTATAAATCCATTGGGGATAGTCAATGAGTAAAATGAAGGAAACCAAGAAAAGGTGTTAAATTTGTTCTTTGACACAAGAGCAATGCAAGGATGCATTTTCCACACCTTTTATTTGATGGGTTTGGTATCACGGATGGCTACATTATTATGGACCACAATTTTTGGTCAATACTAGGAATATCAGCATAAGACCAAGAAAACACGTTACTATGGTCCTGAAGGAAAGATGTGAAGGCTTCTTGTTCAATAGCATCTAAGGATTGGCTGATATTTAGAACTTACGGGTCATCCTGAGTGTTAATGTTGATTTCAATGGTCAATTTGTTCAACATGGTTTGCATCTCAGAGGGTAACAATCGATGAATATAAGAGTCTTCCACACCAAGGTAGGTGAGGATGGACTCATCATCCTGACATTGAATGATGTTAATAGAAGGTGTATCGTCATCGATCATGTAAGGATACAGGAATGGGAGAGAAGAGGGAGCTTCGCCATCGTGTTGATAGGTCAGTGGTCCTAAGGAAATGGTGTTTACGAAAAAAAAAAGTTAGGAGGAATAAATTTGGGATCTATGGACTCAAGTGGGTGAAGATGGTAATGTGGGTGAATGATATGGGGAAGATTTTCCATCTTGGATGAGGTTTCGACATGAACCTTCTTTGAAGGTGGGGCATCAAAACCAATGTCACTATGGTCATATGTGTTTATGAGAGGTATAGGAAACGACATTATGGCAGCCTTGTTCATAAAATCCAAAGCCAAATCCTTTCCACTCGCACTGCAGGAGGAGGAGAGTGAGAAAAGTGGCGGTTAGTGAGGGAGTGTAGGTCGACGAAAATGGTTGGTCTTGGGATGGAGGTTCAAGTTTATAGGTGGCAATATCAAGTCCCCCATGTTAGATTGGTGTAAAGGTGGGGAGGACCATAAGGAAAAACATCACCGATGCGAGATGTCGTAGTTGGGATGTTGACAAAGATTACCATACTCTTGTGGGGTGAGGAAGGTATCGCTATTGTATAGGTGGTATTCCCCGAATGAGGCATTAAAAATACCTTCTAAGGGATCGAGTGTCGATATTGTTGTCCATTTTTACCCCCTGGGTAAAATAATGAACAAAGAGGGTCTACAGGCTAAAATTGTCAAAGTTAGTGTATAAACTTTTTCAGGGTTTTCCTATACTTCCATGAGGCCTCGAAGGGTATTCAAACACATGGGAAGAAAGATTTTATAACATAGCTCAATTGGGTCCAAATCAACATATAAGTGCATTAATGCAAATTAAAATCATTTTATTGGGTTTGTGTTGAATTAGGTAAATTATTATAGGCTCTCGAGCTCAAAACTGGAACATCATGTTTGATAGGGTTGGGGAGCTAGCTCGGGCCCTCATGATAAGTCTCTTCCAAGAATAGCTCGGTTGAGATAGGAATGAGCTCAATGAGTCTTAGATATGTCGGTGAGGTAACCATAATTGAGCTCGAGTGAGTCGATCAAGGATCAATGTAAAAGAATGAGCTCAAATGCAAACCCAACTCGGAGGCCAACTCGGCCATGATATAGGTCGAGCTAGTCAAACCATGGAAACCAAATTAAGTGTGAGCTGCATGTGGCACGACTTGCGCAAGATGGAGCTTGGTCATTGATGATGGCTTGGCCAGAAGAAATAATGGTATGTATATGAACCAAACTCACTCATGAAGCATACCAGGTTAATCATTTAACGACTCAGGCCGAGCCAATGATTGCACAGAGGAACAAGCTCATGAGGTGAGCCACAATAAATACATGAAATACCATGGATCTCAGCTCACAACTGGATATTGTAGGTGGTGAATACATTCAATATGTGCAAGCTTGACCTTAGTTGAATTTGAGCTCAAAATTGGTTGTGGTGAATTTGGAAGTGAGCCATTTCAGATGACTCATATGGTTCAGCTCAACGAGTTAGGCCAAGGGCAGTTGCAAAGTCAGTAAGATGAGTACAATGGATGGGGCACATTGTAAATTTCTTGTTCGAGTCAGCTCTAAAGAAGATGCATCTCGGCCTTGGGGATCTGAACATACGAGTCTACACCGGATCATCGCAAAACATAGGGTGAAGTGCTCATGATGTCTGAGTAGAGTCAATCACAAAGTTGAGTAGAGATCATTTGGTTTATATGGTAAGTGATTTGGGAGATTGCAATAAGTATAGGACTTGAGATTCACGATGCAAGGATGAGCTCGGTTAGCATCATGGAATCTTTCGGAGTTTTATTTCAAATATTCTTTTCGACAATTACATTTCATAATTTCAAAGATTTTGGGGTCAAAAACATTGAACGAGTCAAATATCTCTGAATCCAGAAACTCTAAAACTCCAAAATTCAGATTTTTGGGTTTTCAGGATTCAAAGATGTATGTGGTTTTAGAGTTTGGGGATAGTTATTTCGAGGTCCAAGTTAGTTGGAAGGTCATGGAAAGTCTGATTCCTTCACCGAGTAATCAGTGGTAACTCATAGAACCGATTCACCCGCTAATGATTTTCGTTGTTTACACCAAGTTCCTCACCTTTGGTGACACGGTGAATGGTTAGAAATAATTGAAGAGTGGGAGAGTTGTCATGGCATGAAGGATCTCATCTCATAATTATATACGAAGAACTCAACTTTGTATAGTGAGAGATCCATTTAGAGTGAAGCTAGGTAGAGACGTTTTAATGCGGGTTCAATGCCAAGTAAGTTAGGTCTAAAAGGTGGTCCTAGAAAATAAAACTCGGCAATTTTATATTAGGCCATCATGGTAGTGAAATTCAATGTGGGAGCTTGGCATCATATAGTGAGCTCAAGATGGTTATGATGCTCGGATGTGTGCAAGGATCTTGAACGGGAAATTTTACGTAGAGAGACTTGGTGGTGTCAATGGTCAAACAAGGTGAGCTCATTTGGGAGATGAAGTAACTAAGTAGATAGGGAGTTCGACGCAAAGTGAGCCTGATTATGTAGAGGAGGGGCTCGTCAAGTTAAAATTTCTACAAAAAGGAAGGAGATCGTCATGTATATGGAGAGCTTGTGTCTTGTGAGTGTTGGTTGGATCTCAACATCATGAAGTAAGCTCAACGAGAGACGGTAGAAATCACACATGAGCTTGAGTGAATTTTGAGGTGATTTCGAATGGTGCAAGTTAATTTGAAACTCAATGAGATGGAAGCTCAGCCCAGGAAGGAGAGCTCTTCAATTTCATCGAAGAGCCAACCAACTCAGCGATTCATGAAGGTGCTTGGAACTCGGGGTGGTCATGGTTGTGTAAAGCTCATTTTGGTCACGGTGATGAAAGATCTATTGCTGAGCTCGAGTGATAGCATAGCACAGGATGTTGCGTAGTGTTCTATGCTGAGTCGAGCCCAACTCAGAAAGAATGGAGGGGAGCTCATTTTGAGTCTAACATGGAAGAAATAGAAGGAACTCATTTCAAAGTGAGCTCGGTAGATGCGATGAACAATGGAGCTCGGATCCAACTCGGTGAGTTGGCTTGGCGAGCCAACCACCGAGTTGGGCATTTTTTTGGTTTTTTCCATCATCACAAACCAGTCAACATGGGGCCCACCAATATTTAATTTAATTTAATATTTTTATTTAAATATTTTAATAATAATATTTATTATTATTATTTAAATATTATTTTAATTATTTGAGAAGACTATGTCAACAAGCATTAATAATGCATGATGGAACCTTTTCAAGAGGTTCAACAAAATGTAATAAATAATACATCATGTGCCTTCCATTTAGGAAGGGGAATTTATGACTCCTTCTCTCCTCTCTCTCTCTCAATTCTTCTATAAATGTAAATTGGAAGTTCATTCAAAGGGGTTCCAAAAAAACAAGTGAGTTCTAACAAGTAAGTTCTGACAGGTCATACAAGTTGGACAAGTTAGACACTTTCTAAGCTTCCCCTCTCTTCACAAGCTGAGATGTTGTGATTTGTAGGCTTTCAATCCTTTCTTCTAAAATTGTAATGGCAACCTATGCCTTTTCACTGATGTAATGGTGCACTGTGCAAAGTGCTTGAAGTAATGAGAATTATGCTTTGTGATCATTTGTATGTCCTTTCATGATTTTTATTTCTTCTACTTGCCTCTCTATCATTTTTCAAGTGAATTGTGCAACTAGGGTGTTTCGCTTCGGAATGTTTGAAAGCTTCGGGAATAGAGTTGCTTCTATCCTTTTATTCCTTTTAGAAATAGATGAGGTTAGGGTTAGGAGGAATACCTCATTGAATATCGAGATGGTGTGCGCGTACCGTAGAGAAAGATCGGGTTGATCATGAGAACTCCTTTTTGTCTTGGAAGGACTACTGCAAATAAGAACACAAGACCACAAGATTTTGATTAAACAATAAATGAGGAAACTACCTTGGCCTAGGAAATATAAAACTTCCTTTCGAAGGTGGTGATTCCTCTGCTAATATGAATTAACACAAAAGACCGCAAAATATCAATTAAATTGTCTCGTTGAACTTGTAGACACCAAATTCGTGTCTCACGACCCTCGTGACCCGCATCCCATTTCGCAACCTAACCTCATTACCTAAACTTTACACAATTATTTATTAATTACCTTGTAATTGATAAATCCACATCACCTTACCCGCCACCTCACTGTGCCACCTCATCATGACCTAGCCCTAACCCTAAAATTAACCTAATTAAGACCCATGACTTGGTCTAGACTCACATCCATAACTAATGCCTCCTTACTCGCACCCAAAGCCGACCTTCTAGCCACTTGACCAAGCCCGCAACTGATCTCTCGGGAGAAAAGCAGGGAAGGTGGGCTATTTTACTAAAAATAGCCTACTTTTTCCTAACCGATGCCGGTTCCTACTCGACCGCCGCCGGTTACATGCAACCGCCATCGATTCCTCATAAATGGGCTTCCCAAACCAAAACAACGGATCGGAATTTCATTTCGAGATCACCAAGGATTTTTAATCAAAGGAGAGTCCAAAGCGATCAAGCAGAGTCCGTAACTTCACTTGACCAAGCAGAGACGAGTAAAGAAACCAAGAGTCAAGCAAAGAAAGGAGATCAACTTGCACCTTCATCAAAAAAAGTAAGTTATATCTTGCATGTCCTCCATTATAACATTTCTTGTGCTTTTGGAATTGTAATCTTCCCAAATCCGTTCTCCGAACCCATTATCTAACGTACTATCATTGCCTCTAACTATCATTCCTTAGCTTCTAACCATCCCATTTCTCAATACTATCCAAAACCAGCCATTACAAACACCACAACCAGCCCGTAAGATCCTAGAACCAACCGGTATCGGTTGCTATCGGACCGCCATCGGTTATAGGTAACCGCATCGGTTCCTTTGATCAAAACCAAGAAAAACAGCCTTTTCCCTACCTGGGCCCACTAAACAATTTAATTGTACTCTACAAGATTTTGTGTTAATTCATATTAGTAGGGGAACTCGACCACCTTCGAAAGGAAGTTTCATACTTCCTGGGCCCAAGGCAGTTTCCTCATTTATTATCTAATCAAAATCTTGTGGTCTTGTGTTCTTATTTGCAGGTAGTCCTTCCAAGACAAAAAGGAGTTCTTCGCAGTCAGCCTGATCTTTCTCTACGGTACGCGCACATCATCTCGACATTCTACAGGTATTCCTCCTAACCCTAACCTTATCTGTTTCTATAAGGAACGAAGCATTTCCGAGTGAAACATTTTGGCACGCCCGGTGGGACCCATTTTGGGTTTTTCTTTATTTCTTGCTTGCTTTTATTATAGGGAGCATACTTGCTGTTTTCTTCTTCTAGAGATATTCACAGGGTATTTTATTATTCTGGTAAAAGAACTTGCTTTGTTTTTGCATCTTGCATTAGTAAAAGTCATCTCTTTTGCTTCATCGAATATCACTTTCGATTTGGGTTTTAAAACACATGCATTGCATTCCTGCCTGTTGTTTTTCAATTCTAGTGAACATAGATTAAGTAACAGGTCGTACACGTGGGGGTGATATCCACGGTATTGACAGGAAATTAACCTTAGTTTCACTGCACAACACGTACCGAATCACTTCACAATTAACACAACACTCAAACATCCCCTTTTTTCCGCGGTATTCCTCCGCCCGATTGAGGTAACCTTATAAGCCAAAACAACTTGACATTTCCCCAAAGTCTCTTGTTTAGGATTCTCGACATCATTCTACGCCTAAAGGCATAAGCCCACAATAATTAAAATTAACCCTAAGGTTAATCTCTCGCATTTGCGTGTGCCTCTTGCTTGTTTTCAAATCCTATTTTCTCTGTCATACTTTGTCTTCTGTGATCAATAAGTTGCTAAACTACTCAACGTTGCTAAAAATCAAATTAGCAACCCCTTTGTATCTTCTTATTCTAGATTTTTGACACCGCATCGGTTAAGGGACCGACGCGCTTTTCCGTGACCGACACCGGTTACCAAACCGATATCGTTATCGCTCTCTCTCACTCTCCCGACAAACCAAAGAACTTGCTAAATTCACCATTCTCGAGGTTGTTTTTGTCCTCGATAGATTGAAACTTTCCCCGTGTGTTCTGGGTCTATGGTTGTCATCACTCGGAAGCAAGCCGCCATGGTTTCACACGCTTGCTCTGTTTCTTTGCCTGAATCACCCCCTTCACATTCTATAGGAAACCCTACGGACACCAGTGAGATCCCCCAAATTCCTGTAGGAGACAAGGACTTTGCCAAATTTCTGGATGCTAATCCCAGCGCTGTACAATACTATTTGTCTCATACCCCTGACCGTACGCCTGATGGTCAGCTCCTTATGGGCATGCCTATTAGTATAGCTGCTCATTTAGCTCCTACTCCTCCTGATAACAATACCTTACTTCCCGCATCGCTAGCCCCGTCTCCCAATCCGACAGCGGCAGAGGTTCATACGACCCCGATTAGCTTTCCTTTTGTTAATCTTGGCCCACGTATCGCTACCACCAACTCGCCCCTATCTCGCCTCTCTTCGCACCACTCCATTCATGACTTACTCTCTCGCCACCTATTCAAACGAGCTTTCCTTCTCAAGCTCCGCCTACCTTTTCATTCCCATATACGTATCCAAAGAACCTCAACACCTTATATGGGACATCCCTATTCTCGTGGCACCATCATCTCATCCAACCACAGATTTCATCAAGCAAATGATGGACAAAATGCAAAACCCGAGGCTTCCGCTTTCAGAAGTCGTAGCGCCTGACATACGAGCAAGTTTGTTTGGGAGCCCATTCACCCTTCTCGTCCCCTTCATTCTTATCCGCCTCAATGGGAGTTGCCAAAGTTTACTCGCTTTTAACAAGAAAGAGGATCCTCAACAACACTTGCGATCATTTAGACATGCTTGTTATTTGATTGCCCATGATGATGCCTCTGTTACTCGCACCTTTCCCATGTCCTTATCGTGGCCTCGCTTGAGTGGTACATGCAAAGGCTTTTAACCCAAAGACTCAATCTTCTCTTTAACCAACTAGCCCAATCTTTCGGATCATTTCTCCATTAACATTGCCAAGAAAGTATCTATCACGACTTATGCCATCCGACAATTCAAGACGAATCTATCGCAGATTTCGCTGACGATGGCGGGCCTTATCAACCAACTTACGTATGCCTTGCCTCAAACCGAACTTATCGAACTCTTTTACGCGGCCTCGCGCTAAGCACATCTCCCTACCCTCCAAATTCAAACTTTCCGTACATTCGACGAGGTTTTTACTATGGCTCAAAATTAGAAATTCGAGCCTTAGAGGAAGAGAAATTGCGGTCATGCGCAACAAGAACTCCACTTTCCGAACTCCCGATTCTACCAATAAACCAAATACCACCACTCCTCACGCGTCCTCTTCTAAATCAAAAGGAGTTGTCCACGCGGTGATGGTCAAATCCCAACCACCGTCCAATACTCCACCAAAAACCACCTATAAATACAAAGCTGAGCCCACCAATTACACTCCCTTGGGAGAAACTTATGGCGTCATCCTAGAGAAATTGCTCAAAGTCAGGGCTATCACCTTGCCCCTCGTAAACCTCACTGGGTTTGACTCCACCCGCGCAATACCTTCCTGGTACAAAGAAAATGACTTTTGTAACTTTCACCGCGTAAAAGGACATAGTCATGAAAACTGCAAGATGTTGAAAACATAGTGCAGAAATGGTCGATGCAGGGATATAACACTCGATAATCCTAACGCCCCGCTAACCGAAATCTGAAAATTTTCAACAAGCCATTCCCGAATCACTCGCCCAAAGAAAGAACGTAAACCAAGATATCTTAGCCGAGGAGAGTGTTCATGAGATCCATGCAGATTCGATACCCACCAAAAGCCTCTATCGAGAAAATTTTGAATCAAGCCTCTTCACTAACACAGAGCCCGAACCTCCTTTACCACCATCAAGCCAAAGCGAAATCATTCCTTTACCCATAGAAGAGTTAGCGCCTGTGCTTCCTTCCCATTAATGAGTCTTCTTACACCACATCCCTACAAGATCATGAGCGGATGTTGTCTAATCTATCCATTTCCCAGACGCGTCTCCTTCTACCACTTCGCCGCACAAGAGGAGGGTACGCCACTCCTTTTGACATCCTTAGATGAGAAATCTCTCGCACCGACATCATTAAATTCTTTAGCCATGACAGCACTTCTCCAACATGCCCTTCGCCTATTAGTCCTCATCACCTAAATCTTTTCAACAACCCGTCGACCTCCTCTTAGCATCTACCGATACAAAGGCCTCATCCGCCTCCCGTGTCACACCCGCAATGGATTGGAATTACAACTCACTTTTCCTCTCGTACTAAAATTACAAATTACACTGAGACTCACATTCCACGTAAGATGACAGTTCCCTATGGGAACGCTTTGAGTACTCCTGCTTCTACTCAAATGCAAATGACTCGATCCCGATGTCTCCACCATCTACCCGAAGTGCTTACGTGCTTAAAATGCCCCCGTTCTCGCCTTCACCCCCCTCACCTCTACCAAATTCCCCGTCCACTTCTATCAACTTAACCAGATCTTCCCCTACGCTTGGGACCTCACCAATGCCCAGTCTAACACACCCGCCTAAGCGACTCGATTTATCCCAAAATAAACCCGCCCCGCCACCTAGGAGACAAACGCAATCCGTGCCTCTATCAAAACCCTCATCTTCACACCCACCTTCCATATTGGGACCTCATCCCTCCACCTTACATCAATATATCATACCTCCTTTGTTTTCTGCAAAACGACCTACGCCTTTTACACCTATACAGAGATCAAAGGGTATCACAACATCGTTACCCCGCGTATCCGGTCCACCTATCAACCCTAAACCAATCCCATCATCAAAGGATTTATTTTCTGCCACTCCCCTTTCTCCGTGGTTGTTTCCCGCTACCATGCCATCTGTAGCCTCATCATCTAACCAATTAACGTAACTTCGTGGTCCAAGAAACCACGTTTAGTGAAAAACATGTGTCAAGACTTCTCGACTAAACCACCACCCATACGAACTAAACACGCCCAAACATTACCACAACCCACACAATCAATACCCTCATCTTCTTCTGATTTTGACCCACTCAAAGGATCCTACGCCAAAATCCTTGCTATGTTGGTGGAGAATGCGACCATCTCCTACCCCCACTTAGACCTTACGACCCGTCTAAGCCCCGACTGTGGATTATGATGAGTCTAAAATCTGCGCCTATCACCGCACACCGACATGATGTAGAAGGATGCAAAGCTCTAAAACCATCCTTCGCTACCACCTCTTCCGGATCGAAAGATTAAGAAAGACAACTTACGAAGGGAGAGACCTCTAGCGCAATTCCTCTACTATACCATCTCGTCCCCGCCTCACCAAGATCGATCATTATTACAACCCCACCTCTCGAAGACCATGAATTATCCCAACCATCTTCTTCATCTCAGGTCTACGAGATTAATATGATTAGTGTCGCTACTCGAGGACAGAAAAACAATGGGAAAGCAAAAGAAAACACACCTACGACATCTCTTTCTCCTTCAACCATCCCGATTACACCACCACCTAAAGTGGTTATTCGCGGACCCGCCTATCCCGTCTCTAATGGAGTTGCCCACCGAACCATGATCAAACAGCTTCATCAATCGCCCGTAAAAATGACACTATATGATCTCATTCAGACTTCTGAATCTCATCGACAAGCTCTCGTTGAGATCCTTCAAGGGATAGAGGTTTTTCCCAATGAAACCCCGCGCCCGTGGCCTCCATTCTAACACCCAATCACGCTTCCTCTCTCACCAAACAATCCATCTCCCCACCACTTCGCCTCAAAACAACAAGCCGCGCAGCTAGTTTCTAAGATGAAATTATCGACTTTGGTATAGAAGACCCCGACTCGCTCTTTTCATTTCCGCTTACGTCCGGGACATTCGAGTACGCCGGGTTATGATTGACGGGGCGCTAGCTTAAACATCATCTCTTCAAAAGCCTTCCAACAAATGAACATCCCTTCTAGTTGCATGTGTGCCAACCCCATCATGTCATGGTCATTCAATGATGCTATTACTTCTACATTGGGCACCGTGATCCTCAACATTCGCGAGGGACTACGACTTTACCCGAACTCTTCTATGTCCTCAAGGAGAGTTCCAATATAATATATTGCTAGGTCGCCTCGATCCGGCCATGGGATGCGTTCCTCAACATTACATCGATGTATAAAATTTGAGTACGAGGGAAGTCCTACACCGTAAAAGCTGATCCTCCCCCTTCAAAACTTGCAATATGTTATACCGCCCAACGATGTGCTTATACCAATTAAGACACCCATACATTCAACCCAACCATCCTCTTCCAATATACCTCAACCGTCCACCTCAACCGCACTCTACAACCGATGAAACCACCGCCGCACAAACCACTTCTCTTCCCGCAGCTAACATCCCAACCTCCGACCCCTTAGTAGACGTTTTCATCGCCTTACGCTGGGGAGTATCACCTATATAACGTTAGTTCTTTCCCTACCCCGCAGAGTACGGACAATTACATGCACACCCCACCTACGACCGTCCGCGTGGGGAGATAATCTCTTACGACCACCCCATTGCCGCACTAACCTAACATATGGGGTGTTGACGCATCCTCCATTACCCCCGAACCTCCTCTTGGTGTGGTTCCTTCCAATCCGATTTTCAATACTTGACAAATCGCTGCTTTCGCCTCACCTTCTTGACTCGCTGTGCGTGGAAAGGCTTTGGTTTTGGCCTTTACGAACAAGGCCGACATACTCTCATCCCCATCACCACACGCAAACATAATGATCGCAGTGGTCTTGGTTTTTCCGAAACACCTACGCAGAGACACCTCCTGTCAGCTGTATCCTGGAAGAAGAGGACGTCGCCCTACCGAACCATCATCACCCACTTTGCCATCATCTCCCACTGAATCGATGGACCCTGAATCTATCCCTCCTAACTTTTTTTTTTTTCATAAATGCTATCTTCATAGGTCCTCTCACTTATCAACGCGATAATGAGGACCCATCTTCTCTTCCCCTTCTGTATCCAGACATGATCGAAGAGGATTCGCCTTTGATTAATGTTGTTGAATGCCGATGACGACTCCATCCTCACTTACCTAGGCGTGGATGATTCTTATATTCAACGTGCCTTACCATCTCAAACTCAAACCATGCCGAACGAATCTACTATAGAAATCAACATCCACACGAGGAAGATCCTCACATAGTGAAGATCGGACAATCACTTGACACACATCGTAATGCCGCCTTTACCACCTTTCTCCGTGCTCGCAACCAAGCTTTCGCATGGTCTTACGCCGACATGCCAGAATTGATCCTACCATCGCCGGCCATAACATCACTCTAAACCCCGATTCCAAACCAAACCAAGGTAAATTGAGAAAATGCATCCACGCATTGCTCTCTCGTCAAAGAGGAGCTCCAACGACTCCTTTCTCGCTTCCTTCATTCTCCTATCGACTATCCTCAATGGATTTCTAACATCGCACTCGTCACGAAGCGACGGGGACTTCTTGATATGCACGGATTTCCGGATCTTAACCTCGCTTGCCCTAAGGATGACTTCCTCCCAAGTATTGATCAACTTGTTGATCTCACTGCGGTCATGAAATGCTTTCTCTCATGGATGGCTTTTCAGTTACAACCAAATTTTGGTCGCCCCGCCGATCAACACAAAACTACCTTCATAACTCCTCGGGAACTTTCTACCGTGTAATGCCGCTTTGGCCTTAAGAATGCTCATGCGACTTATCGCCGGCTATGACCTACATTTTCCATGACATTATGCACACTATCCTCGAAGATTACGCCGATGATCTTCGCAAGTCTAAACATCGCAGTGAACATCTCGATGTTTTAACCATTATTTTTGATCGCTCATAAATATTCTCGTCCGTCTTCAACCAAAGAAATGTGTCTTTGTGTCCTTTCGGGAAACTTCGGCTTTATCGCCTCTTTACGTGGCATTGAGGTCGATCCATCTAAAGTAAAAGCTATCCTAGAAATGCCCCCACCCAAAACCTTAAACAATCACGAGTTTGCAGGTAAACTTCAATCCATCCGGCGCTTCATTTCCCAACTCTCGGATCGATGTCACCCTTTTCATCACCTTCTAAAAAGGACGTTGCCTTTCAATGGAGTGAGGAGTGTCACCAAGCCTTCAAGCTCTCAAAACATATCTCTTGCAGCCACCGTGCTTATCCCACCCTGTGACGACCGTCCTTTCTACCTTTATCTTTCCGCCACCGACCATGCTATAGAGCTATGCTCGCCCATCGAGACCCAAGACGCCGAGAGCAGGCCGCTTACTATATAAGTCGTACTCGTGGATTACGAGACTAGGTATACACATGTAGAAAAATTGTGCTCGGCCCTATCATTCGCCGCCACCAAACTCCGACATTACCTCCCGAATCACAAAACTTTCGCCATCACCAACACAGCACTCCCATTCATTATATGTACGCCAAACCACACCTAAACCAACGCATCGCTCGATGGCTCATGCTCCTCGCCGACCTCGACCTTGAGTTTATACAACAAAATCAATCAAAGGACAAACTCTTGCAGATCAACTTGCGGAGGCCCCTCTACCCGGGAACAATTTACCAATTTTACCTTCCCGACGAACTCATCGCCACTCTTTCGCTTCGAGAAGTGTCGTATCAAATGACCCTCTTCTTCGATGGATCTAAGTGCCCGCCGCGGCGGAGGAGCCGCATTGTTCTCATCCTCTCGACGCCAACCTATGCCTCTTTCATTCCGACTTGATTTCCCTTGCACTAATAATACAAATGGAATACGAGGCCCTTGTTCTAGGTTCTCCAAGTCATGCTACACTTAGGTATCAAATCTATCAACATTTTTGCGACTCTCAATCGGGTAGTCAATCAAGTTACGGGCATCTACCAATGTAAAACGAGGAACTTCAAAGTACAAACACCATGTGGATTCACTTCTAGCTTTATTTACCCACTATTCTATACAAACCATTCCCGCCTCCACTAACAAATTTATGGATACTATGGCTTGCTTAGCCTCGCAAATTCCCGCCGCGCCTAACCGACTCTAATTATTCGTCATGGTCCAACAACTTTTTGCACCATCCTATTCAACCCTAGGTAGTTTGCATGATAAATACCGTGTCTACTAATTCGCAGGATACCCGTACCACCAATTTCACGACTACCTTACGATCTCTCGCCTCCCACTGACCTTACTAGTAACGGAAAACGTGCTTTTCTTAAAAGTGTTTCGCGTTATGTTGTCATGGGAGGACTCTCTATAAACGTGGCTTTGATGGCATCCTCCTTCGCCATTGCCTAACCGGCAGAGTCACCTATACCATCCAACAAGTACACGATGGGATTTGTGGTGGACATTTTAGTGGCCTTGCTGTGGCTAAACGAATCCTTCGCCTAGGTTATTATTGGCCTACTCTCAATAACGACTGCTACGAATATGTTAAGCGTTGTGTCATGTGTCAACAACATGCCAATCTTCAACATACTCCTAGCCACCCGCTACAGGTCGCACGAGATCTTTGGCCTTTCTCACAATGGGGTTTAGACCTTATTGGTGAGATTCACCCGACCTCTTCACAACGTCACCGTTGGATAATCACAGCGACCGAATATTACACAAAATGGGTGGAGGCCGTTCCACTCATTTCAATCAAAAAAGAAAAAATTGTCGAATTCATTAACCATCACATTATCTCGCGCTTTGGTATTCCTCATCGCCTAATAATGATAATGGTAAATCTTTCAAAAATAAGTTGTTACAAGACCTTTGTGACAACTTTGGTATCAAACTTAGCTTCTCATCGCCTTACTATCCGCAGGCCAATGGTCGCCAATCTTCTAATAAAACTCTAACCAAAATCCTCATGAAAGTCATCAATGAATCTGAAGAAATTGCACGATCACATTCCCTTTGCCCTTTGGGCTTATCGTACTCAGCATTCGTACTCTCCACTAATGCCACACCTTTTCATCAGTATATGGTACCGAGGCTGTTTTGCCTCTCGAAATACAAATACCCTCCCTTAGAATATCTCTTCAAGATATTCTCACCAACGATGATTTCCGCCAAGAGCGGTTAGCCCAATTAGAGCTTCTTGACGAACGACGTCTTACACCTCTCGATCACCTCCAAATCTATCAAAAACGCATCAAGCGTGCTTATGATAAGCGACTTCATGAGCGTACATTTAAGGTTGGTGATCTTGTCCTCAAAGAGAATCAACATGTAACCAAACTAGAAAAGAGCAAACGTGGAAAATTTGCTCCCAATCGATTGGGCCTTATATAATCACTCACACCTACGGATCAGCACTTATCGCTTAGCCTTCGCTTAATGGTAAACTCCGAGCTCAACCCCTTAATGCCTTGCATCTTCGACCATTCTACTGTTGAATCTAGTGTTATATCACTCCTTATCTACCTACTGCTCGTCCCTTGAGCTCATTTACCGCTACATACACTTTGTTTTCTATATCTCCGAATAAAATCAAAATCACTTCGCACCTCCCCTTGATAATGCCTTCCCCTTTTTTAGTCTAGTCCATGACTTTAAAGTATTAAAATAAGCCGTATTCTTATGGGATTTTCTTGAGTCAAACTTCCTACTAAACTAGATGCTTCACGCCAAAAGAACATCTAGTTATCTAAAATTAAATATAGACTGCTCCCTCGAAGGACAGCTATATGCCAAACTATTGCTGCTACTATAAATAGATCGCCTCAAGGACAAACTATGCACTAAAATCATCTCTCTGCACTATAAATAGACGCTCCCCGAAGGACAGCTATACACAAATTTTTATCCGAAGCTTCTCGCATTGATCAGCTTCGTGAAGACCTCAAGAATAATACAATCAATATCCCTTATAGACTTCCCGCATCGATCAGTCTACATTTAATAAAATAAAAGCCTCATTCAAAAGAACTCTTTGGGTCATGGACTTGTCTATTTAGGGTAGGTTCTCTTTCGTTGTAACAAGTTCTTTGTACCTCAGCTATATCATCCACATCACCTCACCATTTGTTCAACTCAAGGGACGTAACGTACACCTGATATATTGTGATCATACAACTCTTTTCAACTATGGACTTCTCGTCTATACACGGCACTTAGGGCTTCAGGCTCGTTCTACGTTGTGTGGTTTGTTTAGCTCTTTTCACCTACGGAGCACTCTTTCCGCTTTGCCTCGCATCTAGAATTGTGTGTTGATCTTAATCAGGACACTATTCCCTACTACTTGGGTATGCTAACCTTTGCTTTACCTATACCTACACCAACAACATTATCCTACCAGCACCAACAACATTACCCTACCAACATCAAATTTTTTTACCAAACGACAAATTGCCTAAACCATACCAAATTGCCTAAATTCACCCCTCCCTGATCCTAAGGGAGAACTACATCGGTCTGAGGCCCTTCCTTGCTTTGTGCAATGGGCTATGTAGGCAAAGACTTCTGAGACATGGGGTCTCCCAAGGTTAGCTCGACCATCCCCTACCATAACCTATCTTGTGTGGTGAATATAAATATTTTTGTGTATTTTTATTTTAATCACATTTCTCTTTATCCTTTTTCGAAACACCGAAAATCAAAACACCGACAATCTTATTATTATCATAACTCAAATCAACATACATATTCGCTTTATTTAGATGTTAAACAAATACATCTTCTCTATCATCGACACGCAGTGTCGGCATCCTTATTCTTATACCTCGCTAACATATACTCGCATCATCACAACTCATCCCGAACTAGGTGATGATCGTGATCGCCGACCCTCTCGCCGGGCCTCTCTGTCCTCAAAGGTACTGCGCTATTGGTACCGCCCACCGATCCGCCAATCTCTCTCAGTAACATATGAATACGCCTCTCGCATGGAGAACTCCAGCCTCTAGTCTCGCCGCCCGTGACTCCGCAACCACTAACAATCCTCTTGTCTCATTCACCTCAAGCGCTTGAGCTGCCAACCAAACGCTGCAGACGATCCTCTCTCTCGCTGTAATCACCACTGTGTCGTGGCGCTCACGTACACCTCGCAGCTTCGCTACCCACCATAATCTATAGGCCTCTGCTATTCCTACATCCATTACCCTCGCGATCGGCCGCTATCTCCTCGTGCCCTTCTCTCGGAGGTGTTGGCCGGGTGGTGAGAATGCCGCCTCAAAGATCGATCCTCATATATGGTCTATAAGCCTCGTGGTATGTCCCGCACAAATCCAAATTGTCGCGCACGCGATCTATAGGAATCCTCTCATATTCACTCGGCCTCGTGCCCCGCGATCCACCTCAATCGCTCTACACCTCTCAACTCCTCAAATCTATGATTTCGTTACTATATAGTTCCCGTAGGCCTCCAACAGATATCCGCAAATCGCACTTCTCCCATACTCGCCTGTAATACTCAATGTCACCCGCACGGCCTCGAGATCTCGCTCTTGTTCTCGCTCTCGACCCATCGTCTAATCCCAACCTCTCGATCCTGGCCTCTCTCTGCTCAGATAGATCGGGTTTATTGGTCGCACACAAACAATGTGCTCATAGGCCCAACAAAGGTAATAAGTATGAGCAATCCAACGTTGTCCTCGTGACTTCGCCTACAAGCCCATAAACCCCTCGTATAGCTCCTAAATATGCAGTGCCCATGCAAACGTAATGCCTTTCTATCATCTCCCGATAACACACATCAATGCCTTTGGAAATTTTCCCCTTCCGCCTCGTGAATGCATAATACCCTACCGCTATCATTAATATCACTGCTAACCTTGTCTCCTCGTGGTGTGTTGTATACATTACCCCATATGTAAACGATAAACCTCGCTGTGTCAAATCTCGTGCGTGATGGACCAAATATCACGCAAGTATCGCTCCTCGTGCCGCGCTAGTAGTGCTCGATATATCGCTCTCCTGTAATAGGAGTCTCAAAATCCAAACACATCTTCCAATGTTACTCACATCTCACTGTTGGCATGATAGAAGGTATTTGTCTCGATTCCATCTCTCAATCCGCTAGAACATACCATGGTTACGTGCGATTCGTGAATAATAACGGATTCCACTTAACCCCAAACGATTTATCAATGTCCATTCCACTGGTGTTACATCCGCTGGATTAGCGACAACAGCAGCTGCACACTATCATTCATCCTCAACCTCGTCTCTGCCGCATATACACCAAAACAACAAACAACCATTCAACCCGTTAGGGTCTTTTTCAAACATTCTGGAAATTTCTCCAGTAACCGGTACCGGTTATACGTAACCGATATCGGTTGCGTAACCGATACCGGTTCTCCCTAACCGCTACTCGGCCACCGGCCAATTTTATACACCTTCCTTAAAAACAACCACCTACGACAATAATTTGCTCGTTTCTTCGTTTTTATACATATAAACATACCTGGAACCCCTGATTGCCTACCCTGTACCACTTAGCTCACCTGCAACCCTTGTTATCATGTTTTCTCTCTCATATCTACCCACCTACTCTCCCCCATCTTACTCACGAAACATACAGTAACCAAATCACAAACAAAAACAATACCTCTTGAGTTGCAGCAGCCTTGAGGTGGCCCTTGTCCGCCTCTCCCGTCCTTGCTCTCGCCGGATGCTTCTCCTCGTCGCCATGATCACCACCCTTTTCAACTTTGTCTTTCCGCCTTCTCGAACCTCGGATCACACCACTTTCCTTGTCTCTTTTCCTTCTTCTCACCCAAATCTCTCATGCAAATCCTCGCCTCAGTCGCCAAAAAGCGTCGCGTGTCGCGTATTTAACCTCTCGCATGGCTCTAAAATTAAAACTTAAGTTGCACACCCTAGCTTTTCTATTTTTAGAAAAGCTCATACTTAAATAACCGTATCGGTTATTTAACCGATATCGTCTATGACTACCGATATCGGTTCCTAACCGATATCGGTTACACACCTTCCTTTTGAAACAGTTTCTTTTCTTCATTTCTCCTCTAAATTTTTTGTCGCGCCACCTCTTTGCTTCGCATAAACAACAAAATTTACTACATTTGTTCATCCACCACACATAGCATTATAATTTCATTAAACATCATTTATACCAATACACAACCATCAACTACAAATATCAAAAACTATCAATCTATACATCATTTGGATCCAACTCATCGCTTACATATATCACACCTTCACACAAAACCACCAATTTATCACATAACCCGTCATTCATATATACGCACAAAAACATCAAGATCATCTATCTATCAACATGTCAATTAAACTCATCACACATTCTATATATTACCAAACCATTAACAAAATATTTCAACACATTTTAAACAAAGCATGTGGATCAAAACATCATCTATATATATATATACAAATTTTCAACAATACAATGTGCCCTACATCGGGGCCTCTGTGATCACATAATATACCAAAGCCGGCACGCAGGCCGCAATACCTACCACAAATCTCGACTCGGCTCACAGGCCGGTCTCTCATATCAAAAATATACTCGCTCGCAGTTGTATCAAATGTACAACCCGTGACTCACTCGCAGGCAGTATATAATAAATAAATAACTCAAAACAATGAATAAATGTAGGCACGCAGCCTCTATCAATACAACCTGGTTCGCAGATCGGTGCCCGTGTCCTATACAAAACCACGCTGGATCTATCGGCTCTCCCCACCGCCCGCACCTCTCCCCGCCGGTCCCCTGTGGCACCTCTCTAGCCTCACCTCGCTGTCACAGACACGCCACCTCGTGGGCCGCCTCCTCCCGAGATCTCTCTCTGGCCGTGCGAGGTCTGCGCTCTATCTTGTATATGCCTCGATACTCGACTCCTGATCTTTTATCGTCAAGAATATCCTGATAATAACGGGCCTCTGCTCTAACCTCCATATAGCGATCTCGCGCCACTGAAGGAACTGGGGCTGGTCCCCTGGCACCTAACACCACTATCCCCTCGAGCTCGTACTCGCACTCCGTGGCCGTGGCGCTGGTGGAGGTCTTGCCTGCTCGTACTCGCACTCGTGGCCGTGGTGGTATTCGGGGCTCGTGGTCGTGCTACTGCTTAGTACGGCCGCTCGTACTCGTGCACTTCACCTGTGGGCGCTGCCTGGTGGTGGTGCCGCCGTGCTCGTACATCGATCCTGAGCTCAAGCTAGCTGCCTCTGTAAACCCCTATCACAGTGCTCGTGCACAGCCTGCACCGTCCTCGTAATAGCCGCACTGCGCCCCGAGCTGATCTCTCTCGCAGCTACTGCCGCCAAGTCACGGCCGCGGCGGGCTGCTACCTCGCCGCCTCTCTCTGTCCCAAATTTCACTGACCTGGGGATGCTGCCGTGCACCCGCATCATCCACACCCCCACTCGCTGGTCTCTCCGCTACCTGGGCCTGGATCCCAAGGCTGTGGTGGGCAGTGGGGGCCTCTACATCATCCCTCCCGTGCCGAGGGAAGGAAGGTGGCTCGCCCCGTGGCAGCCCCATCCGCACTGCGTGCACTCTCTCTAAGGGTATCCGCCGTACTCTCCGGCCTCCGTCCCGCTATCCGTAATGTATACTTGGATCGGCGCGCACTGCATGCGGGCTCCTCTCACCAGCCGGGTGACCTCTCGTAGGGTCTCCATATAATGTCTACTCGCGGTAAGGCCCTCTAGCGTATATGTCTATGTAGAGGCCACATCCCGACTGCAACAACCGCTCGTGGTGCCCACAACCCCCAACCACCTCTCGAAAGCCATATCGGTATACGATCTCAGTGGCCCCGCTGGGTAGGTTAGCCTACCGGCTCGATGCATACGATGTGCTCGTATGCCCAACAGTGCAACAAAAAGGTCGAACAAATACCAAATCGCCTCCTCCGGCGATAGCCCCATAACTCCCTGTATAATTACACCAGATATACTGGTGCCCATGCAAAACAGGTGTGCTCCTCCACCATCTCCAGTAGCACCCCCATCAATGCCCGTGGGAAGCGACCTCCCTCTGAATCCGGGAGGGCGAAGCAGGTGACCCCTATCATCATCAACACGGCAAGCCGTGTCTCATGTCTGTGTGCGCGGTACATGTCCCCATATCCAATGCTCGCGCTATGATATGTAAGAAGCGCGGCTGCATCCCCAAAACTCGCAAAGTATGCTATCCATGCCATCTGAATCCACCTAGAAAACGGCCTCTCCCTCGATCGGTAGCCGCAGGATGCGATACACATCCTCTAATGTGACGGCCATCTCCCACGGTCGGCGGGATGGAACACATTGGCCG
This sequence comes from Taxus wallichiana var. yunnanensis, assembly GCA_018340775.1. NCBI lineage: Eukaryota > Viridiplantae > Streptophyta > Pinopsida > Cupressales > Taxaceae > Taxus > Taxus wallichiana. The sequence goes on along the minus strand of CM031239.1, from coordinate 616,726,808 downwards.
CCGGATCCCATCTCTCGATGAGGGCGACCATCAGCCGTGATCTCTGTCGATCGCTCTGTACCTCTGGACCCCGCCAAGCCCCACCTCGCGCATGATGGCCCAATGCGCCGCAGATATGTGTGGCCTCATCCGACTCAATAGTGGAGGCATCCTATCACGCATCGTCAACTGCTGACGTGCCTGCAAAATCAACCCACATTCTTAGACCCACTCGTTATAATAACATCTACTTTACCATCTACCCCCCTTTTTTTTTAACACCCAAAATCTAACCCCACCCCAACACGCTACCTTACCCACCCGAAACCCAACCTAAAAAACACTAAACCCCATCCTAAACCCAACCCATACCCCGACTCTCTACCTACCCAACTCAACCCCACCCCAACACGCTACCTTACCCACCCGAAACCCAACCTAAAAACCCTAAACCCCATCCTAAACCCAACCCATACCCCGACTCTCTACCTACCCAACCCAACTCAACCCAACCCCACACAACCCACCCCACCAAGCCACCCTATCCACCTTCAAACCCTATCAACCCAAAACCCTAAACCCACCTTCATACCCTCTCTACCTACCCAACCCAACTCAACCCAACCCTACAAACCCACACCACCAAGTCACCCTATCCACCTTCCACCTATCAACCCAACACCCTAAACCCCACCCATACCCCCGACTCTCTACTCTACCCAACCCAACACAACCCACCCCACCAAGTCACCCTATCCACCTTCAAACCAACACCATACACCCTAAACCCCTAACCCAATCCCCTTCCCCACTCCCAACCCAACCCAACACCCCACCACCATACACCCTAAAAACCACTCCCAACCCAACCCAACACCCCAACACCATACACCCTAAAACCACTCTCAACCCATCCCTCCCCACCGAGCACGGGCGATACGAGACCGATGCCGGTCCCCCTTTTAAACCTCACTCGCTTTTGCGACCGATGCCGGCCGCCTAGTGACCGACATCGGCCTCGTTTATCGCCCGAGCCGAACCGCCGCTGCCCCAAAACTCATTTTTACCTATTTCTACC